>OY757926.1:25498426-25610926 GCA_963585895.1 Sepioteuthis lessoniana | reverse complement strand
AAATAGAACTATTTTTGACATTGAAATTTTACTTACGCTAAACTGAATTGCTTGAAATAAGACTGTTTTGACATTTAAACTGAGTAATTATGCTAAACGGAATTAACTGAAATAGAACTGTTTTTAACATTAAAACTGTACTTGCGCTAAACTGAACTGTTTGAATCGTTTTGACATTTAACTGTGTGTAAACAAAAACCATATCTATACTAAACTGAATTGTTTGAATTAGAACTGTTTGACTAAACTGAATATAAATGTTTTTGACAATTAAACAATATACTTATGCTAAACTGAATGGTTTGAAATAAAACTATTTATCTGTATAAAAATGGATTTGGCATAAAATAACCTACAAAGGTTGATATGCCATAAAACCCAAACAAACAAACTATCTATCTTTTTATTTTCTATTTTTCATAACGAAAAAAAAAGGTTAAAAAACGACTAAATAATGATATTTAATAGTGAGTATTAAAAAGCCGTGAATCAGCAAATTTTTCAGCTTTCGAGGCCCGGAATATGACAATTAAAAAGAAACAATGCCACGAGGTTTTAACTAAATGATATATAGAGTAGAAGCAGAAAAATGTCAATAGGAAAGAAAGAAAATTGCAAATAGAATTAGCAATGAACTAATGATAAGAAATCCAGGTTATTCATTAGGTTGCTTGGAGGTAGGGAAGATGTTTAGTCGAGTACCACACTCAACTAGTATCAATATTAGCATTTATAGATCCATTATATAACAACACTAAACAAAAAAGAAGTACCACAAGATAAGCTCATTTACACATACAGAAATATCTTATCATCATTATCATCATCATTCATCATCATTAAGTCATACTAAAGCACGGTTACTTTGACACACTCGCCATCCATTGTTACATAGCCAGATACGGCTACGCGAAACGTACATATAATATTTATAACATATAGACATAGAACATAGGAATCCCGAAACACGAAAAACACGTAACGACTTCCTAGTTCAGGTACAAAACTTTTTATTACGTTTGAGTTTAAAGGTTCTTCGACATAAGGAGAGAGATACACATTCTTTCTATTCTGGCTTTTCCATCTGCCCCCACCCCAACACGAGCGCACCCGTCGCAAGGCCTCCGCGAGCAAGCGAAAGTCAACCGTCTTTTCCCCAGGCAGGACTTAACTCAACGAACTGACTTTTTCAAAATCCCCAAAATCCTCCGCGCGCTACTGGTGCGTGACGTCACCTGCACTCTCTAGCTCCGTTTCCCATCTGAGCTATTGTGACATCTCTGAGTGACACGTCCGCTCTGCATGCACGCGTGAACACCTGCGTTAATGTTGCACCTAAGTAGCCCATGCACTGAGCCGAAAGATTCTCAGCCTAACTAAACCCATAAAACGAAATACCTCGGCCATTATATTATACAATCCCTATCGTTACTCACTCTTGATAAGTCCTGTAGATGCTATCCAGTGTCTGCACAGAGCAGATGAATGTAAGTTTTTACTAGACGATCAACATTGGTATGTCCACATGTCGGTGTCCATGCTGCGAGCAATACTGAACAAGTCCAGGAGGCAACACCCCACGAAGCACCAATTATACGGCCACCTACCTCCCGTCACGAAAACTATCCAAGTTAGACGAACCAGACATGCAGGACACTGCTGGAGAAGCAGGGACGAGCTCGTAAGTGATGTACTCCTATGGACCCCTCTATATGGCCGAGCAAAAGCAGGACGACCAGCTCGAACATACATACAGCAGCTATGTGAGGATACAGAAGGATGCTGAAGACCAGCTTGAGGCGATGAACGATAGGGAGAAGTGGCGAGAGAGGGTCAGGGATATCCGTGCTGAAGGCACGACATGATAATGATGATGATAAGTTCGTCTTAATTCAACCAGCAATTTCCATCATGTCTTTCTCGTTTTACGTGAATGGTTTGTGAGATGGGAGGTAAGTGGCCGTATAGCTGCTGTTTTGTAGAGTGCTACTTATAGGATATTTTTTAACAGTACGCTGCGTCTTTGTGTAGTTTTTATCTAGCCTTTTCTCCAAGTGTTTCGTTCAAGTCCGAGTGGTGCAACCATATAATAGTATTGACATTGCTACTGTTTGGAAAAACTCCTGTTTTATTTTATGAGAGATCAGATTTCTATATGGTCAGTAACTTGTTAATAACAGTCCATGCTTTACCTCTGCATATGTTGACAACTTTCAGTTGATAAGATACTGCTACCAACGTTTATGAACTGGTCAACTAATTTCCAAGGAAATTTTAATGAAGAGATGGGATCATCTTTATTAAAACACATGAACTTTGTTTTATTGGAGACGAATGCCGCAGGCTGCTTGCTTTAGGCTATGCAACAGAGATTCATCTTGACCAGGTGTATTTGCATGAAGTGTTTGATCATCCACATGACATACCAACACCGAATAGACGGAAGGAAAGACAAGATTAGCTCATTTCACGTATAAAAAAATTTTAATATATACATAATATGCATACAAGTAGTATTGAAAAGTGTTGGGGGTCAGTCCTAACAAAAAAGATATCAGTTATTACCCCCTGAAGAATAGAAAGGGAATTGCCTCCCGTGGATAGTGCATTGTGGGATTGTAAGGACAGGAAGAACGGATACACGTGAGGGACAAAAAGGACAGACTTGAATTCACCATGAGACATGGTAGAAACATATTTGACGGTTGCACACTGACCTTAAAACACCCTTCTTTTCCTGGTCAATAAACGTACGTTTCTGCCAGTGGTTCAGGAAACCTAATTGTTTTGTTGTACACCACGAGTCCGTCTTTTTTCAGTTTTGTCAACATATTTATCTTTGTGCATAAAATGTAAGAAAAAAAATACACAAACATTTTCCAACAGATAAATTGCGTACATATTGTTCTATGAACAAGCAGTATATAAAAGGGGTACACAAACAGGAAAGGGCTTACTTGAAATAAATGAACAAAAAAATGGTTATTGCCATGCTGACTTTAATATTGAATGGTTCGGTTAGAGTCAACAGAGATCTGTTGGAAGATTTGAAATATTAAACGGCAATAAAGACATTAAGCTTGAAAACTCAGAAACGGTTGGTATCAAGTTCCGAGTCATTAAAAATCACTTAAGCACTTCAGCTCATCAAATCTAGGATTGGTGAGATGAGTCCTTCTTTGCAAGAAGTCTTTAAATGAAATAGCTTACATGAATCAAGTATTTTATCCTACGATGTCACAGCCTAGCATGTTAGTCTCCTCGCGAAGGAGACTCCTTCTTTTTTAATAGCATTTCAACCTTCTTGGGTTACTGGTAGGGAGCAGACCTAACGAAAAATATCAAAGTTATTCCACCTGAGAGATAAAAAGGTGGTTCTCTCCCAGGGATAGTGCATTTTTAGATTTGTAGGGACCGGAAGAACGGACATAAGTAAGACAGAAAAACAAACTTGGAACCACCATGACACATGAATGTACAATTGACTGGTTTTAACAAAGTTAAAACAGTTCTGTCCCTGGTCATTAGACGTGTAGTGGGTACATGTAATTGTTAAGTGGATATGTTACTCTCCAATTTGTAGCGAGTGAGTGTGAGTTCTCGTCCGTATTTTACGGGCATTACTTTTCAGGTTTAGTTCCACTACAAATACAACACAAATTTTACAAGCACGTAAAACAAATGGAATATGACAACAACGAACATTAAGAAACAAACAATTTAATATTCATAACAAAATAGGAATAAAAACATACTGTACGAGCGACCTTTGTAGAAATACAGTTATGGCCAGTAAAATGAAAATAGGGTTGTTTGCTCGTGTCTATTTACATGTTGGTAAAGTCTATCAAATAAATGGGTCTATGGTTGGCCGAAGTAAGGGGGGTAAAAATAATTGGCTTTACTTACATATATGGTATGTGTGTGTGTATATGAATGATGGACCGTAAGTATGGGTCTTTGCTTTCATTAAGTCCGCGCGTGTGTTTTCTTAAGATTTTGGCGACAACGTGTCACATTGATAAAAAAAGGGTCGCATGCCTTTCCCCTTTGAGTCTTATGGCGTTTTTCTCTGCTGTCCGTTCATTACCTCTTTTTGGTAGTAGACGAAAGGAATTTTTGGCCGTGGAAGAAATGAATTGAATGACCGAATGACCTGGTTGATTAAATTCTTCTTTATTTATACTTTTTGGGTAACTGAGTTGGATCAAAAAATAGTTTTATTGCGGGTCCTAAAATTCAAGCGCGTAGACATTTCTTGACCAATCAGATTCGTATATTTACTTATTTGTTTTAGAGCCTGAAAATTTTCTGTTAATTAGTTTCTGATCCGGATTTTCTAGTATGTTCTTATTCTATGTTTTTAGCTGATTGGTTGAAAAATATAAAAATGTAAATTCAATTCTAATGCGATTTTGATCCAAAATTTCTAGAATGTTCTTATTCTGTGTTTTAGTTGATTATTTTAAGGCTAAAAAAATGTGTATTCTATAGACGCATGTCTCTGTCCGTGGTTAAATAAATTTAATTGTTTTGTTTCACACTCCCGAGTTCGTCTCTTTTCACTTTCCTATTTTCTTTGTTCGATAAAACGTAAGTTATTAAATGCTAAAACCATCCTTTTAGAAGAACAGAAGTGGAACTATTTAAAGTTCCTTCGCTTAATGGAATATCAACCTCCATGAGTTATATATATATATATATATATATATTTACTAATCTAATATCTACCAGCATTCAAGGTACCAGAAAAAAAAAACGAAAAAACCCCCGCCAGGAACAAGAGATAAAAGTATCTCGAATCACCGCCCGGGGGAAAAAGAAAAAATTATAGGTCAAAAAGAAAAAAAAAGGCCAACCTCTTCCGACCCCTTGAAAGAAATCAAGGGATACGCAGTCAGTTGGTCAAAAGAAAACAAAAACCTTCCGCGAATCCTGCAATGCTACAATTACAAGAGTGCTCAACACAAGTGGAGCCAATTATAAAATGAACTTAAATCGTGAGTCGGAAATCTTCTACTAAAGTTTCACCTTATCGGATTATCAGGAAGCCTAACTCCAACTAATGTTAAACATTAGTAGCATTTGTTGGAGTTAGGCTTCCTGATGATCCGATAAGGTGAAACTTTAGTAGAAGATTTCCGACTCACGATTTAAGTTAATTATACATATATATATATATATATATATATATATATATATATATATATATATATATATATATTTAATAGCGCTAAATTAATTACGTTTTATCAGAGAGGAAATAAAAATAAATGTATGTTAGATTTCATAAAAAGTTATATAAATCTTATCGCCTTCATTTTCAACTACTGCAGTTTAACAGGAAGCAAAGTTTCGATTATAAAGATATCTTAAAGTTTGATTGACTTTGATTGATTTAACGTTTTCATTGTTTCTGAATGTTCTGTCACTTATGAAAAGTTCAACTGATTGAAACAAATGCAACTCTTCAGATGCCAAATCTTGTGGGTATGGAGGATGTGGAAGAATCTTAGGTACTGTTGGGCAATATTATTCTAAAAAATCAGGTATCAAAACTTCGGCTTAGAGTTCAGCCATCGACCATATTTTTTAATCGCCTCATCCACTCACTAAGAAGACGTCGAGTTATAGCCGATGACCGATTTGTATTTTCAGACTTGATTGCATGTATATACTCCACTCCTCTCTCTCTCTCTCTCTCTCTCTCTCTCTCTCTCTCTCTCTCTCTCTCTCTCGTGTAGGATGTGAGACAAGGTTAGTTTTTAAATGGAGTACTGTGGGGTTTCAATTAAAAGTTTTCCATTCTCTTAAACTTGTTGCCTAACCAAGGCTAACGAACCCAGTCTATCCTATTTACCTGGGGGAAGAACAGATGGATTCATGTGTTTTCCAAGGGCATTAGCATGAAGTGAAATACTGACTCATCCAGGATTTGAACACGGATCACTTATTCTCTTTTCTACGACGATAGCTAATGAACTGAACGCGTACCCTATCGGAATTGAATGCTGCAGTTCAGTAAAAAAAAACGAAGGAAATCATTATATATATATATATATATATATATATCAGTATAACATGTCTGTCTGTCTCCACACGCACACAAACACACACGTACATATATACTCTACTACTGCCACTACAATTGATGCTCTCTCTCTATATATAGATATATATTTACATATGTGTGTGTATAACGTCTGTCTGTCTCCACACACACACATATATACATATATACTCTACTAGTGCTACAACAATAGATGATATATATATATATATATATATATATATATATATATTATATATATATATATATATATATATCAGGGGCGGAGACGGGACTAGTGCTACTCGTGCCCGGCACGACCAATAACTCGGTCAAAGTTATTCAAAATGGATTAAAAATCATCCATTAATTTCAAGCAAACATACTTAGTCTGATCTCAATTAAATTACGTATCTATTCAAGTTTCGATAACTAAGTAGCCAAAAGTTCATAAATATATCTGGGAATAATACAACGATGCTGTTTTGAACGGATGGTGTTTGTCCGGCCACCGTCAGATTCATTGAACATCCCATAAAATCGGCTATAATGTTGAACCTCCGATCCGTGCCAGGCACTAGACCCTTATAATAACAGTAATGTTAGAGAAATACGCTTTTGGCTGTAGCCAATAGCAAGAGCAACCCTAACACTGTGCTCAAAAATCTTAGCACGTTGTGACTGCTGATAGATGTATTGGGAAGAGGGAGAGGGACCGAGAGAGAGAGAGAGAGACAGAGAGACAGAGAGAGACAGTGGGGTTAGCAGATTAGAGCCGTCGCCGACGTCATCATCATCGCTATGGTAAATGCTAGTTAAACGGCGTGTTTTAATTCGTTTCTTCACTAACAAATGTCTATTTCTTTTATGAATGTTGCATATATTACATTCTGTAACTAAAATTTGTTTATTCGAATACATTTTCAACAAATAATCTTTATTTTAAGCGAAATTGAAACTACTAGCTGTGTCTGTGTATATTGTCATCAGTTTCTTTATTCTAATAAACATATTTTTCTCGCCGTAGTAATGAACATCTTCTCTTTTCTTCTATACTTTTGAAAGGAAAAAATTATCTTATCTACTGTATTAACAAGACTACAAATTATATAGTATCTTGATTGTTTACAAAAAAAACACCATGCAAGGTACGTGTGTCAATCTGTGCTATACAATGGAGAATCACGCAATAGCAACTATGATGACTTACTTTGGGTCCACGGACCACGGATTGGGAACTGAAGTTGACAGAGGGAGGTGGGGCACGAGTAGCAAAAATAGGCTAGAGTCGCCACTGATATATATATATATAACTTTTGTGTGTCTGTCTATCTCTCTCCACACACATACATATATTTATACTCTACTAGTGCTACTACAATAGATGCTATACATATAGTAAAAGTAAAGTTGGCGACCATAGTCGAGGGTAACCCGAAGGCTCCCTTTTCGATAGCTACTACACCAAGATGTAGGGGAGGGCGCTACTCCTTCTCTGGATGGCTCTACTTTACCCTTGATCCGCACCTTATAATGCTGAGTGTTAAGCAAGGAGACATCAAGTACCATTTTTTGAGTCTTTGGTATGACTCGACCTGGGATTGAACCCAGGTCTCCCGGGCCATTGGCGAACACTCTAACCGCTACATATATATATCGCTAATTCCTTCGAGAAAGGTATGCATCTATCTATCCATCTTCCCTCTCGTTATAAATAATTAGTGGGGCAGACTGATCTCTTTAACCTTGGAACGTCAAACGGCCAAGAAGGGAAACTCTAAATTTATATATATATATATATATATATAGAAATTGCACATTAAAGGATTTTCATGGCAGTGGGACTATTCTGTACAAATACAAAAAAAAAAGTCTTGTCGCGGACCGGATGTAGCCTTTAGTACGTAGTTTGTAGGCCATTGTACCATTTAAACAGTTCTTTAAAATTTGGACATTACCATTTCTTGTTGTCGGCTTTCAGTATGAAATGAACTAATTTTTTTTTCTGCACTTAAAAAAACATTAAAGCTTAGTAATCTAAACGCTGAGAATATTTATGTTTACTTTTCAGATGAGTGTACAGTCTCCGTAGTTTTACACAATGTTTTCCCACACCCTAACAACTGCAAAAATCCACTTCCATTCATCAAACTTTCCCTATTTGCTTTTATTAAGTCTTTCAACTAATAAGTTACGAATTTTCTCACTTAGTGATTGGTCATACTAATTCACAGCTGTTCTAGTACTTGAAAGTAGGTACACAGTATGACAGTTATCGTTAAAAGAAATAAAATTAGCGACCCGAGTTCAAGTCTTGGATGAGGTTGTATACATATCACTTCGCTTTTACGTTCTCTTTTTTTTTTTTTTACTTTTTTGTCATACACATTCTCTTATTTATTGTTTATGATATGTTAAATATATCGCCGGAATCATTTTATATATTCATATTCCACATTAATACCAGTGTTGTATTGTACACTGCGTCGTTATTAACAAAGAGGAACATGTATGTATATAGAAATATAAGATTATATTTTTATTTTCGGCGATGATACTTGTGTGGAGCAGAAAGCAATCGGAGAGAGTTCGCGCACACGGAGGAGCTGTCGGGAGACGGACGAGCCAGTGAACAACTGACTTTAGCCGAAATTCGGGAACTTACATGGTCTACAACTCTCACATGACCTGCAGCAATTCCTCTTTTTCGTTAACCCTGGTTATGCCCACATCTCACTTCTTTGCTTTTCATTGGTTATGTTGTCTGCTTCCCATTGGCTACTTGCCCAAGCCCGGTTCTGTGGGCGTACGCATCTGCCACTATCACCGAATTCAACGATGCCCACTGTTCAGGTGATTTTCCGATATTTTCGACCGGAAGCACCTGTTTTCAACATAACAACTGTGGGCATGGTGACATTTTGGCAATCACCTTGTTATCCATGAGCGGATGTAATCCTGTCAACATCCTCTGATACACAGTACCTGTGGACATGATGACATTTCTGTGATCACACCGGTCTTATCAATCTATCTGTCAACAACATCCACCGTATTCACACCCGCAGGTCACGTTAATATATTACACCAGTGCCTCTACGAAACAAATACGTTAAATATATCACCATGTGTGTTATATCAAACGTATGGTTGTAAGAAAAGGACAAAAAAAGAGTTGCAAATCAACCGACAAGAAGACAAGTGAACAATTTAACAATTATATTAACAAAAAAAAAAAAAAAAAAAGAAAACGTTCAAATAATTGTGTTGCTGAATATGAAAATGTGTTTAAAATAGAGAAGTAAAATGTTCGGTAGTTGTATTCGTAGGTGTGAATTAATTTTAGGAATTTTTAAATGGCCCAGGAGACCTGGGTTCAATCCTTGGTTGAGTCATGCCAAAGACTTAAAAAATGGTACTTGATACCTCCTTGTTTAACACTCAGCATAATGAGGTACGTATCAAGGGTAAAGTGGAGCAATCCAGGGGAAGGTGTAGCGCTCTCCCCGATACCTCAGTGTAGTAGCAATTGAAAAGGGAACCTTCGGGTCACCCTCAACTACAGTCGCCAACCTTACTCACATACGTTGATTGGTAGTAAAATAGAGAAATAGAGAAAGTGTTCTAATATTTGTGTTGGTTGGATGAGTTACAGGCTTACGCGGTCAACCCAATCTTATGTCGACATAGAAGGAGAAACGCCCGCGTTGAAAAAGTGGAATGTAAGTGGGGTGGTGATTCACGGGTCACGCGGCTTCCATCAAAATCTGCAGTAAGAAAGTTAATGTTCAATGTTCAGTCGCCGGCTGATGTTCTAGCGTCTGGCTGTGCGTTATTCTCTGTCGGGACATCGAAAGAATCTCATCTTTTATAGTCCTCCCTTTCTCAAATCGGATCAATTTTGGACTCTCTTTAGTTTTTTTTTTTTTTGTTTTTTTTACCGCGAAGGTCATAGATTGGTCGAAAAATTACTTTTAATTTTATTTTTTTGTTATAAATTCCTTCAACATTTCACCATGCGCGGATCCTATGCGCAAAGGTGCATTTTTTTTCATTTTGAAAAAAAAAAAAAAACCTCGGCCCCGGCAACATCCGGTGAGTGCTTCCCTGTCCTGACAATTGGAATTGCCATTATTTTGTTTGTTCGATAAATCAGAAGAGATCTCTATCTGTTATATTACATCTATCTATCTATCAGTGGGTACAATTATAGGGTTCATTTGCTAAGGTAAGGCAGCTCGTCTTGGAGAAGGAAAACCTAAATTCACACCAGCTGTGTCCCGCTTAACAAATTGACCTTGTATAGAATCCTGTTCGTAGCGGAGGAATTGAATAAGTATAGACTTGGAAAATATATAAAAGATTCAAGTGACTGAAAAAATACGTATATTTGTACCAATTGTTTCTGATTTCGACTGCATTTCTTTTCGGAAGATAATTTATCCGAATACATTAATATTCCACCATACGTCATTCCGACCTCCGTCAAATTCACCCGTACGTCATTTTTCTATACTAAACTGAAGTTTAGCGAAACTCATTACGTTCAACGTTACGTCACTCAACGTCATTGACGTCACAATAAAAGGACGTGAAAAAAATAAACACTTCATTTATATAAACATTTCATTAAAAAGTATTTTGAATGAATAGAATATATAAAAATTTATAGTAAAAACTATTCAAAAAAGGGTAAAGAGAATTGAAAAAATACGTTAAGATGTTAAAGGTGTATATAACTGAATATTTGCATCGAAAAATTCAGGAGAAATGTCCACCATTATTATCTATCATTTGTAATTCTTTAGAAATTGTCTTTACAAATGAATACAAAGATATTATTCAAATTCTTAATAGTGTTGTTTTCGCTAATAGTAAATTTTTATCGTCGTAGCATTTTTAAGGGCAAATCATTGGGTAAATCATCATCATCATCAACATGTCCTGCTGGTAGCCCGGATATCCCTGACCCTCTCTCGCCACTTTTCCCTATCATTCATCGCCTCTTCTGGACAACAGAACGCTAAGACAACAGGTCTTCTGGACAACATCCTGTATCCTCACATAGTTGCTGAATGTATGTTCGTGCTGGTCGTCCTGCTTTTGCACGGCCATGTGTGGGGGTCCACAAGAGTACATCACTTATGAGCTCGTAGCTGCTTCTCCAACAGTGTCCTGCATGTCTGGTTCGTCTAACTTGAATAGTTTTCGTGATAGGAGGCAGGTAGCCATACAGTTGGTGTCTTGTGGGGTGTTGCCGCCAGGACTTGTTCAAGATTGCTCGCAGCATTCTTGTGTAATTGCCGTCTAGCTTCTTCTCGAGCCGTTTTGTTAGAGTCCATGTAGTGCATCCATATAGGAGTATTGATGCGACCGCTGCCTGGAAGAAACTGCGTTTCATTTTATCGGTTAGGTTTGATTTCCATTTAAATAGGGTAAATACCATCATTTTATTAACTATTCTTTTTTAAAAAATAGGGTAAATACCATCATTTTATTAACTATTCTTTAAAAAAATACTATTAGAATAAGTTTTTAATAGTCTAAAAGGTTTAGCGATGAATATATATTTTTGGAAGTAATTTACGCAAGTTTTACAGTGGCAAGCTTCTGAAATAAAAAAAAAAACAGATCATATATCTTGGAGGCAATGTCTCATCTACTGAAAGTGATATCTGTATACGCATTAGTAAGGCGTGGATTATCATTATTGACAGGTTAACAACTACGTGGAAATCTGATCTCTCTAATATGATAAAACGGGAATTCTTCCAAGCTGTGTCAGTACTATTGTATGGTTGCACCTCTCAGACTTAAGCGAAACGCTTGGAGTAAAAGCGAGATGGGAAATACACAAGGATGCTGCAGGCTGTTTTAAACAAATTCTGAAAGATGCATCCAATAAAACAATAGTTGTATGGCCACTTATCTCTCGTCTCAAAAACCATTCAAGCAAGACCAGAAGAAGTAAAAACGAACTCATAAGCGACGGTATCCTATGGACACCTACACATGGACACACCAGTGATGACCGACCAATTTTGCGCAGACACTTGATGACGTCTACAGGATTTATCAAGAGCGATGGCCGATAGGGACGGGTGGCAAGAGAATCAAAGCAATCTGTGCTGTCGGTACGCCTAAAATTATGAAATTAGTATTTTCTGTGAATATATCACCATTGTCACAGTTCTCAGTACATTGTAAGTTGTAGTTGGCGACCGTAGTCGAGGGCGACCAGAAGGCTCCCTTTTCAATAGCTACTACACAGAGGTGCAGGAGAGGGCGCTACTCCATTCCCAGGATTGCTCCACTTTACCTACCTTATATTGTTGAGTGTTAAGCAAGGGGGTATCAAGTACCATTTTAAAGTCTTTGGTATGACGCGACGTGGGATTGAACCCTGGTCTCCTGGACCATTGGCGAACACTATTGTTAAAAGTTGCTCAAAATCAGGATATATATGGTCCTATTTAGCCGTTACAGCTGGTTTGAATTGCCCACTTTTGCCATTCAGCTGAGTGATGCCATACGTGTTTTGCATTCGTCCGTTATCTTTGTTATCCCGAAATACTGTCATGCGGCAGTTACTTTATATATTGTCTTTAGTAGCTAGTTTTTTTTTGGGGGGGGTGCTTTTTTGCCATATGCATTCTCTATTTATTGTTTACAATATGTTAAATATATCACCGGGTTCATTTTATATATACTCATATTCCACATTAATACCAGTGCCTCAGTGAAACAAATACGTTAAATATATCACCATGTTCGTTTTACATCTATTTCATCAACATATCAGTGCCTCAACACAACAAATATGTCAAATATACCACCATGTTTGTTTTATGTCTATTTCACCGCCAAATTCGTGCCTCAACGCACTAAAATAAGATAAGAAAAATGATGTCTTCCGTTGGTATTATCACTAAGAGCAAATCGCTTCCAACTGGTTGTATTTTCTTAAGCCCTGTCAGCTCGCGCTCACAGAGCCACACAACGAGAACCTTTACACATCTTCATTCACGACAATCACTATTTACTATCTGTTTATTTATTTATCTATTTATTTATTCTTTACGAGTAATAACAAGCCCAACCGTTGAATACACCGACTGCATCTCTACAGAGGGATAAGACCGACCCACCAATGTGTCATAGATATGACATCAAACAATCTGATGGTGAGGTTTCAGTCTTAGAGCTTTGGGAAATATGGAGTACCCTTTCATTACCATTGCTCCCAGGTACACTCTGACCCTGATTGGTAACACCTGATAGGGTCAAATAAAACCGTTTGTCATTGAAACTGTGTGCAAGCAAATGATATGCTATATGGAATTGTTTGAAGTAGAACTGTTTGAACATTTAACTGTGTGTAAACAAACGACTGATGTCTATTTGAACTGTTAGTGATACATGGCAATATTTGGGACCATTTAACTGTGTGCAAACGAATGGGTAATGTTGAATAGAATAATTAGTGTTAAATAGCAATACTTGTAACCACTTCACTGTGCGTAAACATATGATTAATAGTAAATAGAATTATTCGTATTTGATAGATATACACGAAACCATTTGACTGTAAAAAGTGAGTTCATGCTCATCTAAAAATGTTATCAGCAAAATGTGTTGACAAATCACATATATTTAATATATCTGCATAATCTGGATTTGGCATTAAATAACCTATAAGGGTTGATATGCCATCAAACCCAACCAACCAACTAGTTGTAATTGATAGTTTTCACTGAAGTCTGAGTAACAGTAAGTCTTCTCAATCCTCCAGGATTTTTCTTAGTAATCTAGCTGAACTCAGCAATGCTGTGGTCTGGACGGCTTAAATTCTTCCTCTAATCTCCAGTTTCACCAATCTATTTTCCAGATTCTTCGAGATTGTTTCAAAGGCTCCAGTTATATTTAATATCACACTCACTATCATATTCCATAATTTGTTGTTGTTGTTGTTGTTTCTTTTCCTTTTTTTTAATCTCTCCACAAAAATTCTGGTTTTTATATTTCGCTTAACTATATTTGAAATTTGTGATTTGCTCGGACGGAGAGACAAAATCGTTTCTTTCCTTTATAAATGCTTGGACTGGTCTTCTGGTCAGGACTGAGTGTGATCCGTTTCTATTTCTGTTTCCCTGATAAGTTTATGCATCTCATATTTAGGACTGGTTCGTGCAGATACGATTTGTTAGCAATGCCAAATTTTAGTCATTTCCTAGTCATCCAGTATCTTTCACTCCTTTTGTGCCAGTTGGTTGCATTCGCTTATTTTGTGAAAAATATCAGTGCCTCAACACAACAAATATGTCAAATATATCACTGTGTTCGTTTTATGTCTATTTCACCGCCATATTCGTGCCTCAACGCACTAAAATAAAAATAAAAAGTCTTCCGTTGGTATTATCACTAAGTGCAAATCGGTTCCAACTGGTTGTATTTTCTTAAGCCCTGTCAGCTCGCACTCACAAAACCACACAACGAGAACTTTAACACATCTTCACTCACGACAATCACTATTTATATATCTATTCATTTGTCATATTCTTGTCTCCACATAACCTACACTTGCAATTCTGGTGGATTATTTTGTACTGATATTGATACTATTTACCCAACCCCTCCGCTCGGGCAGGATATGACACAAGGTCAATTTTTAAGCGGAGTTTAGCAGGTTTGAATTCAGGGTTCTCCTTCTCCTAGACTAGAGGCTGAAGAACTTAGTCTGTCCTACTATTTACCCATAGCTGGAGGGAGAATAATTGGATTCATACCTTTTCCAAGAGTATTAGTGCTATGTGAAATGCAATCAGTCACGTCCAGGATTTGAACCCGTGTCGCTGTGTCCATTTCCTACGACGATAACGACTACACCACGGGCACTGATATTGATAGAGATTCAGTTTCTCTCTTGAAGTATTCCCCTGCGCAACCGTGTCCATGTCATTTGGCGTGCAATTTCCTTAGTTTGTCGCTTATCCGTACACTTGTGTTTCTTTCCATTTTCCGTTTCCTAGATTTTGTTGTTTTACTGTTTGTCCTTCAGTTATTTCTACTCATATTCTTGTTACTCATAGCTGTAATTAGTCTTCCTTTTTTTTTTTTTGTTTGTATATATATTTTTTTAAATCTCTGAATTGTTGCATCAACACAATCTTCAATGCTGGCGAGTCCCCTTCCTCCTTTTCTTGATTCATATAGTCTGTCTGTGTCATTACTCGGGTAGTTATTATTATCATTATTATTATTATTATTAGGTATCGTTTTACTGACTCCTACGACTATTTTCTATAGTCAAAAAAATAAATGCTTTGCGTATTATGAAGTGTCTCGAATGCTGAGGATAATAAAAGAAAGAAAAAGAAAAAAAAAAGATGAAAATAAAATAATTAAGTAGGAGACGGAGAGCGAGACTGACATACTAACCTAAAAATTAATCTGTTCAAACCTCGGGTAAAAATATAGGTCAAATTTAGGAGTGTCGGTAGACGACAAATGTTCTGTGTTAACTTGTCAATAGGTGTAGTGAAATGAAATTGATAAGGAAAAAAAAAAAAAAAATAGGAAAAAAAATCATTGGTCCGACTTAGGGAAAAAAAATTAGTTCCACTAAAATTCAAATCTTTTCTGACTTTAAGATAATCTAACAAAAAACAACACAATGGATATCATTTGAATTCTACCCGGATGGTTTAAAATCTGACCGGGAAATATTTATATCTTCGCCGCTATAATCCATAAGTAAAGTAGGCGACCGTAGTCGATGGCGACCAGAGGGTGACCAGAAGGCTCCCTTTTCAATAGCTACTACACCGAGGTGTAGGGGAGGGCGCTACTTCTTTCCCTGGATTGCTCCACTTTACCCTTGATACGTACCTTATATTGCTGAGTGTTAAGCAAGGAAGTATCAAGTACCATTTTTAAAGTCTTTGGTATGACGCGACCTGGAATTGAACCCAGGTCTCCCAGACCATTGGCGAACACTCTACACAGTAGACAATGGACCGGTTCTGTAATGTATAGTAAAGTAAAGTTGGCGACCATAGTCGAGAGCGACCAGGCTCCCTTTTCAATAGCTACTACACCGAGGTGTAGGGAAGGGCGCTACTCCTTTCCCTGGATTGCTCCACTTTACCCTTGATATGTACCTTATAACGCTGAGTGTTAAGCAAGGAGGTATCATGTACCATTTTAAAGTCTCTGGTATGACGCGACCTGAAATTGAACCCATGTACATTCTATAATCTATAATCAAATTTAATTAACAGTATTGATTGGTATGTTAAAAAAACATGCACCTACTAAAGGTCGTTCCCCCCAACAACAACAACAAAAAATCAACTAATCATCGGATTTTAATAATAAAAAAAAGATTTTGCGATTTAAAGCAATAAAAATTAAGTTTTGAAAAAGGGGACACTTGGGAGACCGTAGATACAAGTGGTTGAACACGAATGGAGTAAGATCTGGGGCAAGAATCAGGGTTATGGCCTTCTGATTCGTGGTTGGATAGTAAGGTTTGACATTTAAACTGAGTGCAAACAAATAGGGTAGCATAGACCATGACTTATCTGGTATTTTTTTTTGGGGGGGTGTACTTTTTTATGGGGTTTCCTGAAACGAAAACATCAAATAAAGTCATTATCAAAATACTTTTCAGAATTCTAAACGACAAAAAATATAGTCCTGTTGCCTGGGACTATAAAATACACCAACTGCATCTCTGTAGAAGGTTAAGACCCCCACCCCAACCAACGAGTGTCCTAGATATGACATTAAACGACTGATGGTGAGGTTCCAGTATTGCTGGAGCTTTGGGGGATTGCAGAGTACTCTTTCATTGCCAAACCTCCTCGGTCCACTCTGATATGGAGTGGTAGCACCTGAAAGGGTCCTCGTCTATAGGTCAAACAGAACTGTTTGACATTTAAACTAAGCGCAAACAAATGACTTATGCTAAATTGAATTGTTAGAAAGAGGACTGTTTGATCATTTAACAGCGTGCATCCACAAATCATGTATTTAATAGATATGTAAAAATAGGATTTAGCATTAAATAACCAACAATGGTTGATATGCCATAAAACCAAACCAAACCAAACCAAACCAAACCAAACAGAAAATTTTGAGGAGTTCTTAATTCCGCTATCTTTAATCTCGTGAATATATCGTTGAAATTCGATGTATATATATTTTGGTTTCTTCGTTTAATGGCATATCAACCTTCGTGAGTGATTTAATGCCAACGTTATTTTTGCTTAACAACAGTAATGGAATTATTTTGTGTGCTATTTTTCGGATGGTTATCTTCATTCTTTATTGTTGTTAGTTGTAACACAACGTTTCGGCTGCTGTATCCTCCGGTCTTCTTCAGGTGTCCCTTTTTTATCTGAGTATGGAAATTATTCAAACAGTCAAACTTTAAAAATGATTTCCCAGCTTGTAATGGCACTAATACCCTTGGGAAAGGTATGAATCCAATTATTCTCCCTCCAGCTATGGGTAAATAGTAGGACAGACTTGGTTCTTCAGCCTTGGTGAGGCAACTAGTCTAGGAGAAGGAAAACTCTGAATTCAAACCTGTTAAACTCCGCTTAAAAACTGACCTTGTGTCACATCCTGCCCGAGCGGAGGGGTTGGGTAAATATGGTAATGACGGCTTGTAATATGCATGGACTTATAATTTGAACAGGCATCAAAAAATTAAGGAATTTAAACTTCGAATGTCAGGTAAAGGGTTTACGCCCGACATTTGTTGTCCTTATGGGGGAAAGAGAAGATACGTTATTTGTTTGTAGATTGTGGGTATTATATCAAGTGTATAGTTGCAAGGAAATGACAAAATACGGAGTTGCAAATCAAGCGACAAGAAGACAAGTGAAAAATTTAACAATTGTATTAACAATCAAGAAACAAAAGGTTCAAACAATTGTGTTAGTGAATGTGTGTGAAATTGAGAAGTAAAATGTTCGGTAGTTGTATTGGTAGGAATGAATTAGTTTTAAGGAATTTTAACTTGTGTTGAATGATAGTAGAATTGAGAAATAAAAATGTTCCAATATTTGTGTAGGTAGGGGTGAGTTATAGACTTACGCGGTCAACCAGATTTTATGTTGACAGGGAAGGAGAATGCCGGCGCTGGAGAAGTGGAATGTAGGTGGGGGTGGTGATTCTCGAGTCACGCGACTTCCATCAAAAGGTGCAGTAGGAAGGTTAAGACGAGTGTTGTTTGATGTTGAATGTCGCTTTCTCTCTCGGAGCTTTCAGGTTGCAGGTGTTGGCAGTCAATCTTCTAGTGTATCCAATGTATCTGTCTTATATCTGTCTGGACATCGAAAGAATCTCGTCTTTTATTGTTCTCCCATTCTCAAACCGAATCACTTTTGATCTTTATTTTTTTCCGCGAAAGTCATAAATTGGAAAAAAATTACTTTTAATTTTATTTTTTGCGATAAATTCCATCAACATTTCACCGTGCGCGGAACCTATGCGCAGAGATGCCTTTTTTATTTTGAAAAAAATCTCGGCCCTGGCAACGTCCTGTAATTGCTCTCCTGTCCTTAAGTTGAAATTTCCATTATTTTGTTTGTACGATAAATCAGAAGAGATCTCTGTTAGTCATATAACATTGATCCAGTGGAAATGATGTTGAGTTTTGTATCTGACTCCTTTTTCTTCTCATTTCATCAACTTATTGTTTTCTTTGTCTATGGAAGGCTGCAAGAGAATTGAGGACGAAAGGAAAGCAACAAGGATACCTTCAAACTGAAAACTTTATTTTGGGTTTCACGAACCAACAGAAGCAGTCACACCTTCCAAACAAGGCACTAAAATAAATTAGAGTCTGTTTTGGTGCTCAAAGTTTGAAGTCCGTCGTTTCTCCAGTGGGTATTTTCAGTGAGATATTTTTAGCAGAGACGGCAGCTAGCAGGACACACAACATATAGCAAATCCCAGGACTAAGCGAGCATGTGTGTTATCCTGCCAGCAACCGAGAGAAACAAGTCCTTTCAATCTCAGTGATAGCAGCTTAAGAGAACGAGAATTTCTTTTTGGTGCCAGGAAGTCTATCTTTCAGGCATGCACTTATTTCGCATTCTGTTAAAGGGCTACTGAAAACAGCTACATTTTAAAAATTCATTTCTTCTATTTTTATTTCTTTTTATTGATCCCAACACCTTCCCTACTATCAGTCATTTTTAAAGTTTCATATGTATTCAGATCTTGTTTACATTTACGGAGATGTTTGCAATTTAAGGGTCACTTGAGCACTAGAACTTCACAAGCCAGTAACCCAAATCTGACCTTTGACCTTTAAAAGATAAAAAAAAAGTGCCGTTAAATATGGTGTATAATTTTTCCTCTTCCTTTGCTCTTGCCGAAGAGGGAGTAAAGCACAAGGTCAGAGTAACCAAAGGTCAAGTTTTATACGTGGGACACTTCCGAGTACGGGAGTGTTGTGTTACAATAACTCAGCTCTGTCGGCGTTTCCATTACGGATTGAATCTGAGTAGCGGGAGATCATTTTTTTAGGGCCACGGATAACCGGTAATGTTACCTGAGCCTTATTCTTATAAATTTTGAACAGAATCGATGTTGCCCTTTTTTTTTAATTTATGTTCCAAGCACGATAGCTCATTCTGACGTACCCTGGTCATAACCAATGAAAAAATGTAAAAAAAACAAAAAAAAACAAAAAACCCAGTGTTTTGGAGCTGAAAACTTGTACTATAAAACTGTTGCGCTCTCTGTATCTATTATAGTTTCCATAGAAACAACGAGGAAGCATTACTTTTAGAACGTTTAACTGGTGAAAAATAATTTAAAAAGTTACTACCACTAAGCTTTCGGAGCGAAAATTTTTGAAATTTCAGATATATTAGACGACTGCATAAACACTTAACAAAAAGACATTTTGCAAAGTGCAAAGGAAATATTTGCAAGGATGGAACACGAGAAATTGTACAAGAATGTGTAACTGCATTGATAGCTTTTTCGCAGCAAATATATTTAATCTTTATATACGTTTTAGAGCCACTTAAGATTCTTTGAGAGTGATTATTATCATTTTCATGCTGATCTCAGAATATATATATATATATATATATATATACGGCACCTGTCAAAAATAATGGAATTAACACATTTAGATGATGTTTACCGGCTCATTGGCCTCGTGGTTCTAGTGTTCGGCAATGGCCCGGGAGATCGGGGTTCAATCCCAGGTCAAGTCATACTAAAGACTCAAAAAATTGTACCTTATGACACCTTGCTTAACAATCAGTATTATAAGGTACGTATCAAGGGTAAAATGGAGGAATCCAGAGAAAGGAGTAGCAACCTCCCCTAAACCTCGGTGTAGTAGCTATTGAAAAGGGAGCTCTCTGGTCGCCCTCGACTACGGTCACCAACTTTACTTATAGATTTTTGCGGCGGAGATATAAAAATTTCCCGGTCAGATTTTAAACCATCCGGGTAGAATTCAAATGATATCCATTGTGTTGTTTTTTGTTAGATTATCTTAAAGTCAGAAAAGATTTGAATTTTAGTGGAACTAATTTTTTTCCCTTAGTCGTACCAATGATTTTTTTCCTATTTTTTTTTTCCTTATCAATTTCATTTCACTACATATATTGGCAAGTTAAAATAGAACCATTGAAAAAGTGAATCTTCGAGTCACCCTCGACTACGGTCGCCAAATTTACTAACTTAGTTTTTATTTTTAGTTAGCAGTAAATAAACTTATAGCAGATAAAACGAAAAATATGTTTTCTTTTAGAGTTAAATAGTCTGGCTTCATAGAATATCCTTAAACAAATTAGATTAAATTATCTAATTTAACAGTATATATTTTTTCCTTTTTTCCTTTTTTTTTAAAAATGTTTTGCGTATTATTTGTTATCAGTTTATTTACTGCTAAATAAAAACCCAAAGTGAACATCAAAAACCATTATTTTTGTCAGAAATAGTAAATGTCTAAAATATTCTTTCATTTATTAGTTTAATGATTTATTCAGTTTATTTATTTATTTATTTTATTTATTTATTTATTTTTTTTTTTTTGGTTTGGTTTGGTTTGGTTTGGTTTGTTGGGTTTTATGGCATATCAACCTTTGTAGGTTATTTAACGCCAAATCCATTTTTATGTAAATAATCAGTTCTGTTTAAAACGATTCAATTTAGCATTAGTACACAGTTTAATTGTCAAAAACATTTCTATTTCAAGCTATTCAGTTTAATCAAACAATTCAGTTTAGCATAAGTATGCCGTTAGTTCTATTTAACCCATAGATAGAACCCTTATCAGGTGCTACCACTTTGGGCCAGAGTGGACCTGGGAGCAATGGCAATGAAGGGGTACTCTGCATTCCTCAAAGCTCCAGTATAGCGGGAACCTCGCAGAGGTGCAGTCGATGTATTCTACAGCCCCAGCCGACTGAGCAATTATTTTGTTCAATTGCATATATGTAAAAGTAAAAGTAAAGTTAACGACCTAAGTCGAAGGCAACCGGAAGGCTCCCTTTTCGAAAGCTACTACACCGAGGTGAAGGGGAAGGCGCTACTCCTTTCCCCGGATTGCTCCATTACCTTAGATACGTACCTTATTGTGCTCAGTGTTAAGCAAGGAGGCAGCAAGTACCATTTTTGAGTCTTTGGTATGACTCGACTTGGGATTGAACCCAGGTTTCCTGGACCATTGGCGAACACTCATTCGGTCAATGGGCCGATAATTTTTGCCAGGAGTAGCATGTGTATATCTATATCTATATATATATATATATATATACACTAGATTTTCCTTTGGTTATAATCCCATGCTTACTTTCTCTAGAACAAAAATCGATTGTCACAGAAAATTCTTTGAAGAGAAGTGACCAAAAGAAAGGTTCCCCCCTTTTTAGGATTTTAATTCGTTTTCATGATTTTAAAACGTTCTTTATACCATGCTCTTGCTTTTAAAAGCAATATTTAAATTCTATACGCACCACAAAATCTTCATATATATATATATATATATATATGTGCGTGTGTGTGTGTGTGTGTGTGTGTGTCTATATTAAAACCTGAAAAGTATTGTTCGGGAAAAACTTTAGCACATTGGTGCGACATTCTTTTGTTATCAGCTCATACAAAAAGCGTCGCTGATCATACACATATGTGACCCAAAATTGTAATGTTTATATATATATATATAATCATAATAATGATGATAGTAATAAAAATGAAAATAATAATAATAGTTAATACCAATACGAATTGAAATTGATAAAAAGAAACTTGCTGTCACTTGTTCTCTTGGCCTCTAGTTTTTAACTGCATGAAATATCTGATGATACCTTGTGACAACTTTTAAAACTAATTAAAGGGCGGTCGGCAATAAGTAAATTATCAGTCACATTCCACCACCCCCATAAAATGCTAAGCAATTAGTACCATTTGGTCAAAGAAAACCCCTCTGATCTCATGTGATGCCTATCAGACTTAGTTTTTATTTCTAGTTAGCAGTAAATAAACTAATAGCAGATAAAACGAAAAATATGTTTTCTTTTAGAGCTAGATAGTCTGGCTTCATAGAATATCCTTAAATAAATTAGATTAAATTATCTAATTTAACAACAAATATTTTTTCCTTTTTTTTTTTTTAAATGCTTTGCATATTATTTGTTATCAGTTTATTTACTGCTGAATAAAAACCCAAAGTGAACATCTAAAACCATTAATTTTAACTTTTTAAAAAAAAGGACCTGACAATTATCTGAAAGAAATCTTGATTTATTACCCCTGTTACTGGTCCTTGTATCTGTGGGGTTTTGAAGGTCAGGGGCTAAGGGCAAGGCTGTGTTGCCGTAAGATATCTGACTCCATATTTTGGTTATATTATTTTACCCCACGTTGACTGGCCGGCGCAATGCCTTGTCCAAAGAAAGTCCAAAAGAAATATACAAAAAGAAAAGATAGAAACAGATAAGAGACGAAAACATTTCTTCCATACTTTCCTTTATTTACTTGGTGAATAGACTAACCAACGCTACGTCCCAAAACACCAGACAGCAAAATTATGTTGTTGGTTCGACGGACACTCCCTGACAAGACTCGGTTCACAGAAAACCTGAATATTTATCTCTCTCCACCGGCTCCAAATTCGCCACTCCAAAATCCTTCTAATTTTGGCGTGACCGCTTCCCATTGGCTACTTTACTTTTTATTATTTTTCTTTTTTTCTGATTTTTAACCGGATGGATGCGTAGAGCCTTATGCGTGGCGACGCGTTTATATATTTTGTATGTGGCAGCCGACGAGTCAACATCCGGTTGGGAGTTTTATTGTTAATTCCTAAATCCCCACATATCTTTGATTTTTCTTTGACTTTTGCAAAGTCAGGTATGTCGTGTGTCTTGCAACGGAAGTCGATCGAGACTGCCTGACATAGGTGCCGGGGGAGCCTAGTATTCCCATCACGCGGCCGAGACTGACATACTCCTCGAGCCTCAGGGGGCCATCCTCCCATGCTCTAACCCTTCTTGGAGGGGATAGGCGTTGTGGTATTTAGGGGTCAAAATGAAGGCACGCAGACAAGAGAAATCGGTGGAAACAAATATATTACAATAACAAAACAAATATACAGAATATAGGTGTTATACAATAGCCAGGAATGTCCTTTCGGTACTCTCAGGCAGCTTGGAGGTTTATTTCCTCAGAATTGAAAAAATACAATTCAACAATTTTAGGGGAGTATGAAGCACCAAATTTATTGAGTGGGGAAGGGAAAAGGAGATGGTCTTTATTGTCTAAGTATTTTAAGGAGCCCTAGCTAGCCACATTCGCCGACCCAGTCACATAATACAATAAGACCGCCATACATCAGCAAGCATGCAACATTCACTAAAATGCTACTATCGCTCTATGAGAACCTACTTAAAACTCAGACGAAATGAATGATTTATTTACAATGTGAGCATATATACGAAAATGGCAATGATGGGGAGAGGAGAAAAACAAAAAAATAAATAAATTGATTAAACCAGGATAAAACCCCGTTTGGTTAAAACCTCGTCCCATATGGAGAGCCGACTGTTTTTCGGTATCTGCTAGGACCGAAAACAAGCCGGACTATCCCTATGTGGGTAGGGGGTCTAAACTAATGGGATAAAAGAAATATGGGGAAGGGCGTGGTGAGGAATGGGTAGCATGGATTACAGCAATGTGGGTCCAAGATCCTCAGAAAGATGGGACTAACAGAAAGGTAAGGTAATAAGATAATGGAGGACGGGGAAGATCTTGGAGACTAACGACAAGATGGAGAGGCCAATGACACACCTCATACAGTTAACTAGGGAATAAGGGGTGCAAGAAATTACCTACTTACCGGGGATGAGGTCCCGAAGGACACGGACCATCGTCGTCATGCGCAGGAAGAGGAGGAAAGGATGACTCCAACGTTGCCCCCTTTCGTACGACTAGGCCCACTGCATGCACCCACCTTTTGTCGAATGTTATGTGGTCCAAGCGTTTTCAATCGCATCTGATTTTGACTGTAAGCTGATGCCTAAAGAACAAAATCAGATCACGATGAGAAAATTTTCCACCGCCATACAATCCCTTCTTTCGCGTCTCCCAAATCATTATTCTAGCCACAGCTAGGATCGCGAGAAACACCACACACTTCTCATCTCGATACGGAGGATCAACATTGTCCACGACGTAACTAACGTCGACCAGCACGAACTGTTTGGGATCAATGCGGGCCGTCCACTCCCCGATGTGACTCCAAAACGGGCGAACCCGCTCGCAGTAGTAGAAGGCGTACAAAACCGTTTCTTCCAAACCACTGCAGCGGAGACAATCGGGAATGTTTGCAAAGTCCGCCTTGAAAGGCCAGTCGGCAAGGGTTAACGTATTCCAAGCAAGCCACCTGGTGAGCGAGAACTCTGAGTTGTTCAAGAAGCCCGAACCTTGCACCCAATTCCATTGAGAGCAAACCTCCTCCACCGACCAGCCAAGCCGCTCCACGACAGGATCCGAAGCGGAACCGACCACTAACTCCCCATACAGTTTCTTTCGAGACTGAGAAAGATCACTGGACCCAGGAAGGTACGGAGGCCCTTACGGCACATTCGGGCGAACGATGCTTCACCGTTAGGCTGACGACGATCGTCGGCCTTGGGGCTGGACTCTTGTCGAGAAAAGATGTCTCTTCCCTTTTGTCCCCACACCGTGTCCATCGACAAGGATCGGCCCAGGTAAGCCAGTCCGTCAGTTAACCAGGGGCTCTCCAAATCAGGACCCCCTAGACCTCCATTTCGAGGACTGTAATAGCAGACCAGTCTACGGACCATCGGATTTCGACCATTCCAAAGTACCAGGATCATTAAATAAGTTTCCAGACTTTTTTCGTATGACCACTTTCATTGATAGTACACACATCAAACTTGAGTCCTCTTCAAAGTAATCTCCTCCGACTGCAATGCACTTGTTGTACCGTTCTAGCAACTTCTGGAAGGCCCCATGGAAATCCTCTTGTGTAAGCGAGTCAATGACCTTCGTCACAGCCTCTTTCATCTCCTCAATTGTCTCATAACGACAGCCTCTGAGCTTAGGGAATAATTAAAAGTCACAGGGAGCGAGGTATCGACTATAGGGAGGGTGAGGAACTGTCTTGATGCCCATCTTGGTCAAATAGTCTGTGACAAGGATGGAGTTGTTGACTGGTGCCTTGTCCTGGTGGAAATGCCACTGACCCAATCTGAAGAGTGCTGGTCTCTTCCGACGGGATCTCTTCCTGAACTCCCTTAAAACCTCAACATAGTAACCATAACCCTAACCCTTCGGCCAATCAACTCTGATGTATTGACTTCCTTACTCCTCCCACACCTCTCATCATCCCTCACAGACTCCCTGCCTACCTTGAATCTCTAATGCCACTCAAAAACTCATGCAAGATGCTCCAAAAGCAGTCTGAAGCATTCCATACGTTTTTGTGGCATTTTTTGCAAGTTTAAAACAGAATTTTATTGCATATCGTTCTCACGTCCTCACGTCCAGATTGCATTTTTGAAATTCACCAGCTGTGACAATCAGGCTTTAGTAGGGTGTATTCCAATTGCTGCTGTAGCTGTTCATTTAAACCTGAAATCATAAAAATTGGTCAGTCTTCTCATAAGACATAGTGAATTGTCAAGAGTCTATAACAGTTTTAAATGCCTGTACAAAAAAAGTCTGGAAACTTATTGAGTGCACCAGATAAATTGTAAAAAAAATCAATTTCAAATATTCTTTCTAAATATATTTATTAATACATATGAAAATTAATGAAAATTATTTTTACTTATTTATTAATGTATTAGAAATAAATAAAAATTATTTCTACCAGATTATTAATACATTTGAAATTAATGAAAAGTTTTTTTACTAATATGTTATGTGATCTGATATAAACAAAAATATTTGGCATTAAATAACACACAAGGGTTAACATGCCATTAAACAAACATAATTTTGTAAATAAACATATTCGTATTTCTCGTACAGAATTAAGCTTATGTTTCTTTGGTTTCTTTATTTAATGGCCTATCAACCTTCATGAATTATTAAATGAAAACCCAGTCTTGCAGAAACTTATTGAATGCACCACGTAGTTTGGAGAGCGATTGTGTTAGCACCAGCCGGACAACCGGTAAAGGATCAAGGGGAAGATGTACACGGCGCACACCTCCGCCCGGCTCTTTAAGTACAAACGCCTTCAAAGCCTGGTACTCACCTACGCTTCTACTTTGGCCCGTACCACCGACCAATTTCGCTCCAGTTGAAAGCCGAGCCCGAACCACACTTCGCGGATATGGACGAGTCCGTCACTCCAGTGGAAGAATCCGGGCAGAGGAACGCCACCCCTCCAAGCACCCAAACGCAGACCTTCGCTTTTATTAAAATTGATCTTGGCACTTGCTACGTCTTCATTCCTCTCAATTGCCTTCTTCACAGCCTTTATGTCCGATCGGCGGGACACAAAAACAATGATATCATCAGCGTACGCAGAGACCTTAGCCCTAAGACAGACGGCAAAGGGTATTCCACACAGGACCGGATTTGCCGCTCCATCCCTAAGCCTACGAAGCAGGGGCTCCTAGGAGAGGACATAGAGAAGAGGAGACAAGGGACAACCCTATCAGACCGACCGCTCGATCGCGAACGCCTCTGAACGCCAGACGTTCACCTGCACCACTGCCTGCGGATTGTGATAAGACATGCTGATCAATTTGCGAAACTCCGGTTTGAATCCGGCAGTCTCCAGACCGTCGCCAAAAACAGATGGTCCATCCCATCGAAGGCCTTGGACTGATCTAAATGGATCAGCGCAGCTTTTGTGTCGTCTTTTAACGCCTCTAGGACCTGACGAACCAGATGCAAGTTGTCTTGGATCGATCTTCCTTTCACAGTGCAGTTCTACTCAGGTTCGATCTGATCGCTAATGTCAAGCTGCAAACGATTTACTAAGACCCGGGCCAAAATCATTAATTCTGTATTTAGCAGAGTTATGGGCCTGTAATCTTAGTCCTCCTAAATATGCCTACTACCTTTCTTTAGCAATGTGATCTCACCCTTGGTAATGCTACCATGAATGGCTCCCAGAGCAAACCAGTGGTTGAACATATCCGTCAGAATAGGGACAACATGTGCGGCAGCTTCAAGTACACTTCGTTGGGAAAACCATCAAGTCCTAGCGACTTGTTGAGGCCGACCTGCTTCAACGCATCACGGACTTCGCATTCAGTAACCAAGCCCTCGCAGCTAGCCGCTCCCGCCTCCTCAAGGCAGGTAAGTCGGCTAAATAGCTGTTAAACTCCTGAACTGGGAGGTCAGGACAAGCGAGCGAAGCGATCACGAAAATGCACCCGAAAAACCCCGCACATCTCACGATTCGACCGTAGTGTGTGTCCATCCGGTGACATGACAAACTCGATGTACCGATGGGGTAACCTTCATCGTTCTTCTTCACGCGCAAATGCGTTGCATTTCACGGCTTCGTTGAGAATTCTTTTAAACCTAGATCTAACAACTTTGTAGCGCTCGCTAGCCTCGCGTTCAAGGTCCCGTCTAGCTAGATCTATGGCTAGGGAAATCCCCCTCTCCACCACCCGGGGAAGTCTATCGTCTAAAAACTTCGCCATCGAAGTACTTAATCCGATACTTAAGGGATCCTTACCACTTATTCCCGGTAACCGCCTCCCACTAGCACCCGTTGAATTAAGGTTTCCTGTCGCTCCCGGAAGTCCTGTATCTCCAGTAAAGAGGTATTTCACTTCCAGTACCTAGTCAGACTAGGCCTATAACAAGTGCCCGTGGTGTAATGGTTATCGTCGCAGGAAATGAACACGGTGACACGAGTTCAAATCCTGGACGAGACAGATTGCAATTCACATAGCACTAATACCCTTGGGAAAGGTATGAATCCAATTATTCTCCCTCCAGCTATGGGTAAATAGTAGGACAGACTAGGTTCTTCAGCCTTGATGGGGCAACTAGTCTAGGAGAAGGAAAACTCTGAATTCAAACCTGTTAAACTTCGCTTAAAAAATTGACCTTGTGTCATGATCAGCCCAGGGCGGAAGAGGTGGAAAGATGCCAAGTATGGTAGTTCGCCTCTCAGTGGTCAGTAACGAATCAATCGGAAAGTTTAAAAAAACTTTTAACAAACACTTTGTACAGATAATTCCGAATCTGACCCGAGAGCGAATCAATTGGCCACGTCCACATCTTCCGCCCTGGGTGATCCAGACACAACCTATCGACCAAATCACGCTCGGCCAGCAAGTCGATTAGGCTGCTTTTACACCTATCCGACTAGAGGATTTCCATGGGGCCTTCCAGAAGTTGCTGGAACGGTACAACAAGTGCATTGCAGCCGGAGGAGATTACTTCGAAGGGGACTAGAGTTTCATGTGTGTACTATCAATAAAAGTGCCCATACGAAAAAAGTCTGGAAACTTATTTAATGATCCTCGTATTTACAAATTCTTTTATTGTTGTTTGTGAGCTCTTTTTGTTGTTTTGCATGTCAAATAATTCTTATACTCTAATTTGTTCTTATTTGATAAATATTGTCTTATATTAGGAGGGTTGTTAGCGGCGGCGATATCTCTACGTTTAAAATAAATGTATTTTTAGTTTAGAGATTCGATATAAAATTCGATAACCGAACCATCTGCTACACACACCCTTAGCTGTCTAGTGACTCACATCTTTAAGTGAATCGTTAGACACACACATGTTCTGTTAGAGATAGTAATGATTATTTTATTTATATAGAGAGAGATAACATTTCATGAACAGCCAAGGAACCCATAATTCAGTTTCTCAAGGAAGGTGAATGTCCTGTGAGGAAACAAAAAAATCCTAACATGAAGCTACTGAACGGAGCTAGTGACTGGAAAGTTTCAGCAGATCTCAAGACATCTCTACAATTTCCAGTTCACATTATTCAAACTGAAAAGTGGCCGGACATTGTAGCATGGTCCGATTCAAAGAAGAGTGTCCTCCTCATAGAATTGACTGTCCCCTGGGAAGAAAACCGGGAGGAAGCACACGAGCACAGGAAAAACCGCTACGAGACACAGCGTGCCAACTGCGAGGAAAAGGGTTGGATATGCCATGAGATTCCTATTGAGATTAGTTGTCGTAGTTTTATAGGACACTCAGTCATTTCGTTTCTTTCAAAAATAGGAATCACTGGCCGCAGTTTGAAAGTTGCCTCAAATCGTCTTCAGACCACGGCGCAATATGCATCAAGTTGGATTTGGTCGAAAGCTAGAAAGTTTTCAGCATGAAGGAAATACACGTGGAACCACCTTTCCCGTGTAATTACGTAAGAAACGGTTACTGTAAACGCGTAATAACATCAACCGCCGAAAGACAACGCGTATTTTTTTTTTTTTTTTTTTTTTAATCACAAACTGCACTCAGAAAATTAAGATTAACGTCCAATGTAGACTCTGCATTTAATTGATCTGGCGTATATATATATATATATATATATATATGATTCTGTCCGGTGGCAAAAGCTGCTTATTAGCGCCAGGAGTGGCACTACCGCCTTGAGCTACCGAACTATGTTATCACCCCTGGTTGGCGGCTGATGAGGACGTGCTTTCACACGTTGTATGATGAAAAAAAGAAAAATTTGAGAGATAATATTTTATGAACAGAACGCTGGAAAAATGCTGGCTGAGAGGGAACGCAGAGAAATATTTTGTGGATGCACAATGGCATTATTAAATTCTGTGATTAAGCTTTCACATTATTTGAGAGAGATTGAAAAGTTGCCAATTGAAAGAAACACTCGAGAATTTCTTGCTGTAATATAATTGCAGAAGGATTTTTTTATACTATCATTTTTCGTTGGTTATAACTTATCTTTCGGTTTAGTTAGGCTTAGAACTATTCGGCTTAGTGCACAGGTAGGGGCACACATTGAGTGCAGGTGTTCACGCTCGCGCTGGGAGGATTTGACAATCACAGATGTTATAAGAAAACCCCCAGATAGGAAATGAGACTGGGGATGTGAATGACGTCATGCCTGGAAGCGATGGACAGAGAATTTTGGGTGATTTTTGAAAAAAAAAAAGCAGTTAGTTGAGATTTGAACCTAGACGAAGCGAGTTGATTTTTGAGCCTCGGCGAGGCCAGGCCAGTTGGGTCTACGAGATGCGCCGCACGTTGTTGGGTCAGCATAGTAAAAATTGTGTCTCTCTCTCTCCTCGTGTCGAAAAACCTAAAAGTCAAGAAGGTAATAAAAGTTTCGTACCTGAACTACCGAGAGTCGTCAGTGTTTCGAGTGTTTTTCGGATTCCTGTGCATGTGAACGTTTCACGTATTTGTATATTTTACATAACCACATCTGGCTATGGTACACTTACTACAAAAGAGTCAGAGCTGAAAAATGTTATAGATGTGCTAATCTTGAATTTAATTCTAACTCAGGAGATGATTGAAAATCCATCTCTTCTACCATAACTCTAGATAGATTAGTTGAATAAATAGGGCTTAGACTTGGTAAAGGCAACCGGTCTAGGAAAAGGAAAAAAACTCTTAATTCAAAGTCCGTGGTGTATTCGAGAGAATCTGTAACATATTGGTGTACCATTCTTCTGTTATCAGCTCATCGAAAAAGTGTAACTGGTTCTGTACAAGCCTCCGTCACATTAAAAAATCACCTGTGTCAATCATTTGCTTAAGCTTTGGCTGGGTAGGTTCTTGAGGTACGTTGTTCAGAAGAATCTGTGACGCATTGGTGCACCATTCTTCTGTTATCACCTCACCCCCCCCCAAAATGTGTCTGATTCTACTCAAGCCTCCATTATTATTAACAAATCACTTGTATAGTTCATTTGCTAAGTCTCGGCTTAGTTAATGGTTCCTGAATTTGTGTTATTCACAAGAGAATCTGTATCACACTGGTGCACCATTCTTCTGTAATCTGCTCATCCAAAAATGTGGCTGGTTCTATTCAAGTGCTTACCACGATAAACAAACAACCTGTGTAGGTAGTCCAACGGTTTGGTTTGGTTTCTTTGTTTCATGGATTTCAAGATTCAAGACTGCTGACTGAAGCTATGAGTATGAGTGTGGCTCAACGCAGCTAAGAAGATAAGGGTCAGTACAACGTCCAAGTGTTCAAGTCCGCTATCTTCTCCGTTTGTATCCCCCCCTCTCTCTCTCTCTCTCTTACAGTCAACTTCATACATTTACGAGTGGAGTATAGGTTGGCTTCTTTGTTTAATGGCATATCAACCTTTGCAGGTTATTTAATGCCAAAGACATTCTCCTAGAAGAACAGTAGTGGTACTATTTAACCCATAGCTGGGAGGATTAGGGGGTTCATACGTTTCCCAAGGGTATTTGCCTGAAAGTGAACGTAATAGCGCGACTGGAGTTCGAACTCGCGTCTAACGCTTTAACCATTATACCACGAGGACACCCACCCCCATTGTCCAACGAATCAAATCTTTAACCAAAATTTTAGGAGAATCTTTCGTTTGCGCTTTTATCGAATAGATCAGTAAAGAAATTTTCTGCAGTCACGTACAAACTATATCTAGGAATGTAATACTTACATTCAACATCAAGACATGAGCAGGTTTCTGTAATTTACTTCAGCTTTTCATTGAACTGGCACATTTTGAAATAACGTCTTGAGCTCGCCACTACCGCCATTTTGTCTATTTGCTAATTCTTTGGTTTTCTCTCCTCAGCGAGCGGTTTGGTTTTGTAGTGGCTAATGTGCTTGACGGTGATGTAGTAAGCGAGTTCGAATTCCAGTCATGCTATTACGTTCACTTTCGGACAAATACCCCTGAAAAAAGTATGAATATTCTTATCCGCCGGCTATTCGTTAAATAGTACGACTACTGTTCTTCAGCAAGGATTGTTTTAGTTGTAAATAGCCCACAAAGGTTGATAGGCCATTAAACAAAGAAACCAAACTAGATGTCTCTTCCACAACTTATGTCAACTTATGGAGGACTGACGCTAATTTTATTTGTAAGAAAGTAAATATATAGCGACAACTTATCTGAATAATGAACATTAGTATCATCTCTCTCTCTCTCTCTCTCTATATATATATATATATATATATATATATATCCCCTTCTGTGTGTGCGTCTGCAATACCACAGAAATAACAGAAGTTATACTTATTTACCTATTCTTACCTAGCGCGCATGCGCACACACATTTTATATATATATATATATATATATATATATAGTATCGCCCATGAATAAGTAAATCCCAGTCAATCTTTTTTGTGAAAATGCAATTTCTTCTAAACTAATTATACCATGATTTTATTATTGTAAGATTAGAACGTATATCATTAGGTATTATTAATTACTAAACTCTACATTATTGAAACTTCGTAGCGTAAAGTATGAATACGTAAGTAAAAGTATAGTTGGCGACCATAGTCGAGGGTAACCCGAAGGCTCCCTTTTCGATAGCTACTACACCAAGGTGTAGGGGAGGGCACTACTCATTTCCCTGGATTGCTCCACTTTACCCTTGATCCGTACCTTATAATGCTGAGTGTTAAGCAAGGAGGCATCAAGTACCATTTTTTGAGTCTTTGGTATGACTGGACCAGGTCTCCCAGGCCATTGGCGAACACTCTAACCGCTAGGCCAATGTCAGGAGTCCAAAAGTAAATAAATCTTTTATACATTTTCATGCATTTTTATTTTTGGTTACAGTTTCAATGCCGTAGAGTTTGGTGATTCCATCGTCGCCTTCTTTTTCTTCGAATTCTTCCATTTCAATCAATTCTTTATTTGTGATTTCTTTCTGGTTAACATAAAGTAACTTATTGCTACCGTTATCGTAAATTTGATAGTTTATTTTCAAAAGTAAGAATGCGTCATTCTGAGTTTTCGTAAAAGCGGGTGTTCGCAAATCAAGTATACTTGCATGAGGTAATTATTTATGTAAAAATAAAAATAAACATGGCGCCAGCCGACCGGAAATGAGGGTATGGAACAGGATGGCTAGACGTCCATTTTTACGCCGGAAAGTCTGGCATTTGAGCACTCTGCCCTAATCCGACCTTCTTAATCCAGCTACTGATTTAGCCCGCGTTCGTTTGTCTTTTATTTCATTGTCTGATTAAAAACATGTATAAATTATCCCAGATTTGCAGAGATAGGCACCTAATAAGCATTAAATTAGATTTATCTGTTTATCTATAATACCAATTAATTCCTAATATCCTGAGCAAATAACGTCTATGCCAACAACTCTCGATCCTAGCTGAAAAAAAATTGCGAAAATTTTTTAAATCCAATCACGATTCTTGCAATAGCGATACAGAAATGAGGATCCCCCGGGTACAATTCAAGCATCCCGGGTATATGGAGCGGCACAAATATAGGCGACTCGGATTCTAAGAATATGTTGGATTACTACCCTCGTCTGTGAATGAATTTCGGCTAATGACCAATAGATGGCGTTGAAGAGTACATGAAAGTCTTATTCTCTTTTATTTGCAGTATGTCTTACAAAAGACCTGATAGTCGTTTTCCAAGGCAGGAACATTTTCATCCACAACAAACCTCGAGTCACTTTAAAGATAATACCAAATAATAGAACAGGGGTTAAAATGTCCTCAGCTTACTTGCTCATTCAAAGCAAACATTTAAAGAGTACTTAATAAAAATGTAATTCTCTCCAACCAAAAACAAAAAAAAAAACTTTCTTAGAATTCACACAAGACATATACTGAACAGCGATAGTTCTATGTACGTGTTAATTTCGCTGACCATTACAACTTGAGGATTTATTGACGCCTGATTTAAATCTCCCTGATGCGACTCACAGAAAAAGATAAATACATAGATAGATTAATTGATTATTTGGTTTAATGACATATCAACCCTTGTGGGTTATTTAATATCGAATCTTTTTTGTGTCTATAATTTGTAAGCGAATAGTTTGTTGTTAAATCTTTTTGTTTATCAAAGAAATTTTAAGACTCAGCGAGAAAAATTCTTTATGCTTTTATGATTTTGTTTTGTTGTTTTTTTTTTCTTTATAATCGTTTAAATGTATTTACTGTTTTGAGATAAGAGATTATTTTGTTGATTTTAATATTTTCAAATAGTTTCTTTATATTATTTTCTTAATAGTATCCAAGGCTGCAATCTATCACTTTAGCCATTACCCTCCCCCACTTGTGTAATTGGCTGAATCTACACATATATTATTTGTGTAGAGGTATTTGTGAGAGGTTCTTTGTTCAATTTGCGGTTTTATTTTATAGTTTTGTCTGTTTGTCGTCTTTTTTAAAAGGCTCCTGAAGCTGTGAACAATCGTTTGAATCTAGCCAGACAAGCTCTTCAATAAGAGCTTTGTATTTATCCGTTTTTTGTTATTGCTGATTGGACTCATCCTCAGAGTGGTGTATGTGTTAACTTTAATATAAAATTGAACTATTTTTCGAGCTTCAAGAAATATTAAATTATTCTATACTTTACGCCCATTATTTCATTCTCTCTTTTGTATATTCCATTAGATATTGAAAATGCAGGATGGTTTTCTAGGCAAAACACATTTGGTTTTGTTGGGACCATCATCCTCCATGTGATTTGAGTCTCTTTTGCCACACCTTCCGCACGTCGGACGTCCTCTGCAGCTCTCCCTTTGATATCTAAAGCACTTTGAGAGTGCGGGGATGAACTATTCTACCTTTTCTTGGCAATGTCTAATTTTCACTTCCTTGGGTAGTGTTGATTTGTTAAATGTCAAAACGTAGCAGTGTGTTTTGATTTCTTACCCACCCCTTCAAATAGTCCTTCTTGTACAGTCCGTGACCCCTTGCATTCCTGAGGCTGTTTTTATTTTCTCTGATGTAGCTCGGGATAACTCCCCGTTTCTAATGACTCCCTTTGAGACATTGAGTCCGTGACCCCTTGCATTCCCTAGGCTGTTTTTATTTCCTCTGATGTAGCTCAGGATAACTCCCCGTTTCTAATGACTCCCTTTGAGATATTGAGTCTATAACATGAGGGCAGATGATATTACCATTTATACAAAAATGGTAGTTGAGGTGGTAGAGTTCTGTTGCCTCTTGTTATATTAAAAGGAAGAACAAATGAGTTGACGAAGATATTGATAGTTTTCAATTTGGAAGTTTTATTAACAGCTTGAGACAAAAGGAACCCTTGTTCTGTAAGTCGCAGGAAGAAGAAAACGGTTTTAAATGATAGAGCCGGTATTAAGACGCTGTCGTCAGGAGAAGATTTAAAATGCTGAAGTTAAAAGCAGGGGTTGAGATGCTGTCGTCAGGAGAAGAATTAAAATGCTGAAGTTCAAAGCAGGAGTTGATATGCTGTCGTCAGGAGAAGAATTAAAATGCTGAAGTTAAAAGCAGGAGTTGAGATGCTGTCGTCAGGAGAAGAATTAAAATGCTGAAGTTCAAAGCAGGAGTTGAGATGCTGTCGTCAGGAGAAGAATTAAAATGCTGAAGTTAAAAGCAGGAGTTGAGATGCTGTCGTCAGGACAGGAATTAAAATTTTGAAGTCAAAACAGGAGTCGAAAATATCCAATCTGTTTCAACGAGAATCCGTTGGTTTAGAAGGAAAGATGAATGATGAAAGAATGATTTCCCAGACACCAATGGTCCATAAATTGGGTGTGGTCTCCTCATGGTGTTTAGTGGACTGCTCTGCGGTGAGAGAAGAAAAGATGATCTGTCCTGCTGCTAGCCAGTAAGGAAGCGAAGAAACAAAACGTGCTCTAGCTTGTCCGGCTGCTGGCCAGTGGAGAAAGGAGAAAAGAGGACGATAAATGGTTAGCGCGGCCTTTTATGTTGCCCCGGGGAGGTGACCCGGGCAGAATGGCATCAGTATATTCTCATTGGGCGAAATATATAAATTTGAACTCCAACGGCCAAAGCAATTCCCGCACAAAATAATAATTTGAAATTCTTTCTGCTACAAGTCTTTTATGAGGGGACGCCTTACATTTCAAATTGTGGAAAGGTTCTATTTTAAGTAAGTTTTCAGTGTTGTTTCTTATTATCTACTTCTACAAGTAGATTACCGCTTCTAATTTTTTTTACAATTCGAAGGTTTGTTCTGTTGAAGATAATTTTTTTTAATCAAGAAAGAAGACAGCTTGGATAAAGATGCGTTCTCAAATGACTCCATTACAATATATCTGGAGAATTCTGTTAGAGTTTTTTTTTTTTTTCATTCTCTGAATCTCTACAGAGGGGTAAGACTACCCCAACGAGTGTCCTAGATATGACACTAAACAATCTGATGGTGAGGCTCCATGTTTATTTCCCCAAAAATAAAAAATACAAAATTTAATATTTTTTAGGTGGGCACAAGGCCCACTCCTAGGTCCACTCTGACCCGGTGTGGTAACACATGAGTGGCTCCTATCTATGGGTCAAATAAAACTGTTTGACGTTTAAAAATTACATATTCGTATATATATATATATATATATATGTTAAAAGTATATATTTATCTATCTATCTATACATATATAATCTTCTGGATTTCTCCACTTATCCTTGATCTGTACTTTATAATGCTGAGTGTTAAGTAAGAATGATCAACAATGGGATCCTGAATATTGTGGGTGTAATCCGGATTCGTCATTCCATCACTCGGAAAGTTCCCAATCAAGGAGCTCTCTGCCTACTTATAGGTTATATATATATATAAACAAATCACTTATGATACATTGAATTGTTTGAAATAGAACTGTTTGATCATTTAACTGTGTGTAAACAAATGACTGATGTCTAATTGAATTGTTAGTGATATATAGCAATACTTGGAACTATTTAACTTTATTGACTAATGTTAAATTGAATTCTAAGAAATAAGGGTGTTTGATCATTTAACTGTATGTATATAGAAAATGTGTTTACAAACCATATATTTAATAGATATGTAAAAACAGGATTTGGCATGAAATAACCAACAACTGTTGATATACCATACAACCAAACTAAACCAAACCAAATCCTATATATTTAATATATATGTATAAAGAGGATTTGGCATTAAATAACCAAGAATGGCTGATATGCCACAAAACCAAACCAAACTATATTTCACAACCATGCATTATTCTGCTCCCGGCCAGAACTATGGAAGCAGCACACCTAGTAGATGTTCACCTTGGACTTTTCTTTTACAGTAAATAAACCAATAAGGAGGTGCTTGTATCGTAACAAAAACCAAAGCAAACCAAGAAAAGCCATTAAGATAAAGTTCAATTCTATTTATGCGTGGACAGCAATCTCCTGACATCAATAAGTTTATCAGTCATGAAATGGGAACAATCTTGCACTAAATATATTCTGATAATGGCCGAGACTGGATGGGATGAACAAATTTATAAAATTTATTTATTGATGTTGATATGCATATTATTTTGTTCATACCCTATATATATAATCATTATCATCATCAACTCGTGCTGATTACACGGATTCCCTTTACTCTTTCTTGCCATCCATCCCTGTTAACTATCTTTCCCGTTAAGTCCCTCAGACTGCATCCAGTTTCTGCACAAAGTCAATGTATGTAAGTCTTAGCTGGTCGGTCAATACTGGCGGGTCCATGTGCAGAAGTATATCAAAGAACGTCATTTATGAGTTCGCCCCTGCATCTCTAGCATGTCTTGTTCGTCTTACTTGGATGGTTTGTGAGATGGGAGGCCAGTGGTCTAACAGATGTTTTTGCGGGGGTGCTGCTTCCAAGATTTGCTCAAAAGAGCACGCAGCATTCTTATGTAGCTCCCATCTTGCCTTTTCTCCAAGCGTTAGAGTCCAGATGGTGCAACCATACAGTAGTACTTATACGGCAAAAGCTTGGAAGAATTCGAGAGATCGGATTTCTATATGCTCGATAACCTGTTGATAGCAATTCATTTCTTTCCTATTCATATGTTAACATTGCTTTCAGTAGATGAGATATTGCTATCGTGTACTGGTGTGCTAATTTCAGAAGCTTGCCATTTAATTTAAAGAAGGCATCATGTTGATAGAGCAGAGGTAGGGCGATTCATAGTAGTAGTAAGAAAAATAAGGAAACAAGACGTAATTTGGGAGATAATATATTCACACGTGTTCACCACACGACTTTACTGCCAGAAAAGAGGAAGAAATACAAAAAGAAAACACTAAGGTACGTAACTCGCCGCTGCGGAGGAAAAATAAAAACATAGCCCAAGGGACCACCTCAATTGATATATCCAACAACTTGTTTACCCCTTGCTGTCTGTTCTAGGATTTTCTGCAGGGATTCGGCTTGGCTGGATTTATTTGCGAGAAGCGATTGATTTGCATCCGTAAATGTTTCTGGGAGATATCTTTTGTTTCTGGCCTGTTTTAGGGTGAGACCATTTTCTTTCATTAGATCTAATCGACGTTCGTCGTACGTAATCTAGGCAGATTATAAATATAGTTTTAATGCATTTTCTTGCAACACTCCAGTAACATAGTCAAAAAAGTCAGTCTCACCATGGAATGTTATTGTAGAGCATCATTATCGTGGTAACAGGTTCTTTGAAAAAAACAATTCAGTTTAGCATAAGTCTACACTTTAGTTTTATTTAACCCATAGATAGGGCCCTACCAGGGGTTACCAGTCCATGCCAGAGTGGACCTGGGAGCAATGGCAATGAAAATGTGCTCCGCATTCCCAAAGCTTCAGCATCACTAGAAGCTCACCATCAGATTGTTTAGAGTCATATTCGGGACACTCATTGGGGGTTGGTCTTACCCCTCTGCAAATGTGCAGTTGGTGTATTCTACAGCCCAAGCCGACTGGGCAACACACAGAGTTAATATCAAAACAGTTTTATTTCAGATTATTCAGTTTAGTATAAGTACACAGTTTAGAGGTCAAAACAGTTATATTTCAAGCAATTCAGTTTAGCATAAGTACGCAGTTTAAATGTCAAAACAGTTTTATTTTAAACAATTCAGTTTAGCATAAATACGCAGTTGAAATGCAAATACAGTAAACTCAAACCACGGTTTAGTTCTATTTAACCCATAGGTAGGACCCTTATCAGGTGCTACCACTCTTCAGAGGTACAGTCGGTGTATGCTACAGCCCCAGACGACTGGGCAACATGGTGTTTGGGGTGGTCTCTAGCAATGGTGACGTTATATTCACATTCTATTCCCATGTAGCAACAACACAGAGACCTACATTAAATGCCTGGAGGAGGAAGTGTTACCCAGGATCGAGAGGGTGACCGCTAGAAGACCCTATGTCAAACCACAGGACTCTCCACCATGCCACACACTGGATAACCTAGTCTTGGCTATCAGAAAATTTCAGCAACCACATAACCACTTACATCTGGCTGTCTAAATCACCAGATTGCTATCTGATTATGTGTGTGGGGGGTGCGGTTGAGCGAAAAACTAACTCTGTGCAACAGCAAAGATAAACTGAAGTTAAGAGTCATGCCAGTATTTACAAATTTAAACAATGAACCGTCGGAAAGGCTGCGGGAGATTCCGAAATTTAGAGGCCATCGTTGAAACCGATGAGAATTTCTTTGAATTAATCTAATCTATAGCATTTCAAAATATTTTGGTAAATATATAGGTAGTAGTAATGCCACGAACAATCTTACCTCGAAGGAGTTGGTATACTACACGAAAAGCGACGTAAAATATTCTGTTGGAGTAGCATATCCATTGATTCATTGGAAGAATGTTTTCTGCTAAAAGTGCCGATAATTTGTCTTTACATATATATGTATGTACATACATATGTATACATATATATATATATATATATATATTTATATATATAAAGACAAATAAATATATATGAAAGTGCTCGTGGTGGAACGATTATCGTCGCAGGAAAGGGTGCATTTCATATAGCCCTAATATCCTTGGGAAATATAGGAATCCAACTATTCTGGGCTCTTTAACCTTGGTATGGCTACCAGTCTAGAAGGAAAACTGTGAATTCAAACCTGTTAAACTTCGATTAAAAATAGAACATGTGTCACATCCTGCTCGCACGGATGGGTTGGTATGTGCGTGTGTGTGTGTGTATATATATATATATATAACCAATTAATGAACAGGAAACCTTCATTAGGCCAATGGGCATGCTACTTCAAAGTATATATATATATATATATATACACGTATATACACACATATATGTATATGCTTATATATATATATATATATTATACTTCAACAGTATATAAATATACATATACATACCTACATAAATATATATATATCATCATGTCATGCTGCTCGCACAGATTTCTGTAAGTCTCTCTTGCTATCCGTCTCTATCATCCATCGCTTCCGGTAGGTCTTCCTGGCTGCATCCAGTGTCAGTACAGAGCAGTTGTAGATAAGTTCTAGCTGGTCATCCTACAATTGTGCGTCCGTGCGAAGAGGTCCATAGGAGAACGTTGCTTATGAGTTCGTCACACATATAAACACCACACACACACACACACACATATATATATATATGAAGAGAATTTATAAATAAGACAAAGAAAGGAAAAATAAAACAACGAAATATACATCTTGAGTATTTATAAAAAATAAATATGGAATGTTTTCTATGGTGATCAGCTGTTGATTTTTTACAAAAATATTTTCAAAAGTTCTTTTAGTCTTGCTTGTTGCTTTCCGTTTCGTCTGCTGAATTCAAAAGAGATTCCCCTTCTGTGGCATCAACAATTGCCCATTCCTGTTCTTCCCCCGATGCAAAAATAGCAAAAAATATGGCTCCAAATATATTGATGCTTGCCGAGATGTAGAATACACACTGCCAACCTGCGCGTACATTCTGAAAGGAAAAAAAAAATATATATATATATATATAGAGAGAGAGAGAGATCATAAGAAAAACAAAGCTATATTTAGAGACATTCGGCTGTTCCATATTAATCTACACCTGTTGCACAACATATGACTTGCACGAGCGGTGAGTCTTAAAATGCGATGACTGTATTCACTGTATATATAATACACAAAAAAAATGTCTCCTAGATATGACACTGGAAATTACTGGTGGTGAGGCTTCATATGTTAGCTAATCAAATAGATTACTGCTAAAAAAAAATTTTAAATGCTGGAAGAATCATTATATATACGAGGATTTAGTTGGCTCTGTGATTCAGGTATTGGTTGAACATGCAGTTTTTCCCTCTATTTAGACGAATCATATTTCTGTTTTTAAAGAAAATTTTTGGACAATGAAAGCATTTTAGAGTTATAACGAAGATAAGTTTTCTTGTCTTTAATAGGAATCATTTTGAGATGAGGCTTCTTAATCTGATAATTAATTTTTTATTTATTGCGGACTTTTTTATCTTCATCTTGGTAGATGAGGACAGAATATTTGTTTCTAAGTAATGTTGCTTCTAAAAAAAGAGAAGTTTGTTTCACGTATGTACATTCTGAAAGTAAATTCACTATTATTTATTGAATGGTTTTAATTTAGAACCTGTTGATTCTGAAGTTGTAATGCCGATATGGTTTATCGAGAACTGTAACTTAGAAAAACAAAACTTTGAAATTTTGCAATGATATCCCTTCGATTTACTGAAAAGAAAAAGTATTCTTTTAACCCACTTTTTTATGTAAATTCTTGAAAGTTTGAAAGGCTAAAATTCTTTGTGACAACCAGCAACTGATTAAAGAAATTCGGCCAGTGAAAAGAGAAAAAAAAGAAGAAAAACAAATTGCATGTTTTGCGCCCCCCTCAAAAACAAAGTTTGTTTGTTTGTTTGTTTTGTTTTACGGCATATCAACCTCGTCGGTCATTTAATGCCGAATCAAGTTAAAGAAAATAAATCTGAAAAATAAAAAAAATTCAAAGAACAGGTCTTAGGAATTAATGATAAACTTTACATAATTAGTTGGTTATTTATTTTGTTTCTTGTTTTTTTATTAGTTCATTTGTAGAGAATCATGATCATAAAAAAAAAAACCCAAAACAAACTGTGAAACAGGTTGGGGAAGACATCAGTTTGTTAGAATATATCTAGTAAAGAAAGGGTTTATCCTATTTACCCAACTCCTCCGCTCGGGCAGGATATGACACAAGGTCAATTTTTAAGCGGAGTTTAGCAGGTTTGAATTCAGAGTTTTCCTTCTCCTAGACTAGTTGCCTCACCAAGGCTGAAGAACCTAGTCTGCCCTACTATTTACCCATAGCTGGAGGGATAATAATTGGATTCATACTTTTCCCAAGGGTATTAGTGCTATGTGAAATGCAATCAGTCTCGTCGAGGATTTGAACTCGTGTCGCCGTGTCCATTTCCTACGACGATAACCATTACACCACGAAAGAAAGGGTTTATAGAAGTAATTTAATCTTATTGTAAATTTCTTTAGATTTTAGTGTATAACTTCACTGCTTCTAGAAATGATATCACATTATTTATTTCATTGTTTTGGAACAGTTCCTTCATATTGTTTGCACTTTAGAAGGTTTTTCTTATATGGGTTAGGTCGGTACATTCGATGAGAATGTGCTTCACGGTGTATTTAGTCTGACATGCATAACACATTGGTTGTTGTTTGCCTTCGAGTAAATAAGAGTGTGTTATCCTTGTATGACCTATCTGGAGTCTGGACAATGTAATTTCCTCTTTTCGATTTTTTTAAAGCTTTGCATCCATTCCCCCAGGGTGGGTTTAATTTCTAATAATTTATTATTTTCATTATTGTCCCAGCGTTGTTGTCTTTGCTGTAGTATGTATTTATTTATTTATTTTCATTTGAAAGTTTGTATGTGGTATTTCAAATTTCTTTTCAGTGGTTAGGTTTATGGTAGACTTGGCTGCTTTATCCGCTTGGTCATTTCCACTGATGCCAGTATGACTTGGGACCCAACATATCTCTATATCATTGTCATTTGATTAATTCTTCAATTTACAAAGAATTCTTGTTATTAATGGGTGATCAAAAAAAAAAAGAGAAAGAAAAGTTTGGTTCTATTCATATTTACGTGAGATTTCCAGTTTCTATATCTTCATGTTTCGATTTTATCCAGTTTTTCTTAAGTAGGTTTCATGAAGATTAACTATGGTATTCTGGTAAGTGTAGTATGGGTGGGTAGAATGTTCGTTAATATTGTATAATATGAATCGGTCAGTGAATGTGGCTATCCAGGATCTTTTCTGAATAGAATGAAATACTTATGACCACTGTCCTTCCCATTGCCCCAGCCATACTTGAGCATTATGCTTTATCATGCATGTTTTTGACAAATAAAATTTTATGGATGTAGGTGTAGCAGAAAGAATTTCAAACCACTATTTAGTGCGGGAATTGTTTTGCCATTGGAATATTGAAATCATACATTTCATCCAATGAGAACGACCCATGCCATTCTGCCCGGGCACACTTCCCCGGGCACCATAAACAGGCAGCGCTAACCATGCTCCCTCTCTCTTTTCTTTTCTCATTCCTCTTGGCTGGCAGCTAGGTAAGACCAGCCGATACGAGAGATAACATTTCTCTCTCCAACTCGGGACGAATCCAACAGCAGACAGGGACTATCCATCTCGAGAGAGCACACTTCAACATTAGTTCCTCTGCATACCTTAGGAGACCATTTCCTGGTCAATTATTTCTCCCTCTTAAACCAAATGGACCCGATGCCTCTGGTTAAGCACAAAACTCCCGCATAACCATTTACAAGTGTTTTTCCATTCTCTGCAACTCACGGCATAAGGAAAACTTCCTCTCAAGCAGTCATTAAACTGCTAGATTGAAAGCCATCAGTATCTACGCGTTCATTATTTGTTTCCTTTCTATAAAAATAACAAGAGACAACAGAACGATACTACGTCAATTACCATTTATGCTAAAATGGTAATATCATCTGCCCCTCTTGTTATATAGGTTATCATGGAGAATGTACGGTGGTGCTGACTTAGTTTCAGTTACAGACACATCATCTCTGTTATAATAAGATTAGTTATTTGAAACCATATGTGTGCAAACAAATGATTATTATCAAATAGAAGAAGAAGAAATTGATAGATTTAAAATAAACAAATGACGAAAAAGTAGAAGAAATTGGTTGATTTAAAAAGAACGAAAGAAGATTTAGATATGAAAAACCGATACGCTATAAGCGTTACCAAAATATTTTCGATTTTTTAAAAATCGAAAATATTTTGGAAATGCGTTTGGCGTATCGGTTTTAGTCATAGGGAAATGGAATCGGCGATCCAGGTTCAAATCCTTGATAAGGCCGTGTTACACTTAATGATTTTATGAATACATCTTTTCTCTCCCCTTCTCAATAGCTATTGGTTAATAGTAGGATAGATATTATTTGTTGAGCTCCCCACGAAACGTACAGGCGCTGCACAAGATCTTTTTAAACTTGGTCCGGGTGTAGAGCTGTTGCCCATATAACTGGGTGCAAACAAATGAGAATTATTGAATATGTTGGTTGTTGTTTTGCTTTACTGCGTATGACGCCAAATTAAATTTAAAACTATTAAGTTTAGTATAAGTATAGTATTTTGTTTACACACAGTTAAATGTTAAAACAATTCTAATTCAAACAATTCAGTTTAGAATAAGTACACAGTTTCAATGTCAAAAACAGTTCTATTTTAAAAAATTCAGTTTAGCATAAATACAGAGTTTAGTTCTATTAGACCCATAGATAGGACCCTATCAGGTACTACCAATCCGGGCCAGAGTGGACCTGGGAGTGATAGCAATGAAGGGGTACTCCGCATTCCCCAAAGCTCCAATATTACTGAAGCCTCATCATCAGATTGCTTAGCGTTATATCAATGACACTCGTTGGTGGGGGGGGGGAATCTTACACTTCAGCAGAGAAGCAATCGATGTATTCTACAGCCCCAACTAACTGAGCAAAATTATTAAATAGAAATAAAAATGGTTACTTGAAAACATATAAAAATAAGTAACGTTGGTGACCTTAGTCGAGGGTGACCTAAAGGCTCCCTTTTCAATAGCTACTACACCGGAGTGTAGAGGAGGGTGCTACTCCGTTTCCTTGGATTGCTCCACTTTACCCTTGATCCTCACTTTATAGTGCTGAGTGCTAAGCAAGGCGACATCAAGTACCATTTTTTGAGTCTTTGGTATGACTCGACCTGGGATTGAACCCCAGTCTCCCAGACCATTGGTAAACACTCTACTGATTAGGCCAATGAAAACATATGATTGTATATAGATTATTAGTATTAGATAGGAATATTTGAAACCATTCCACTGTTATGAAAATTATTTGTATAAGACAGGAATACTTGATACCGTGTAAAAAAACTTTTATGGTTTGGTTTGGTTTCTTTGTTTAATGGCATATCAACCTTTGTAGGTTATTTAATGCCAAAGCCATTCTCCTAGAAGAACAGTAGTGGTACTATTTAACCCATAGCTGGGAGGATAAGGGGGTTCATACCTTTCCTAAAGGTATTTGCCCGAAAGTGAACGTAATAGCGCGACTGGAGTACGAACTCGCTTACTACGATTCCGCAGTCTATCGCTTTAACCATTACACCACGAGGACCCCCCCCACAAAACAAAACTTTTATGAAACAACTAAATAGAATTTAAATATAAACGTAGAATGTATGTGATTCTTCAAACTGCAGGCATGAAATAGGCTTAAACAGGTTAACATGAGGTTAAAATCAATTGACGTCTATTTACTTACGACAAGCCATACATATGACCGAAATAAGTGGATATGAAGAAATCGTGTAAATATTATATTTATTATATATATATATATATATATATTATATATTTTTGAATAATGTATATTATATTGTTATGTCATTCAACCCCAGTCTAGTTAGTATAATGTGCTGCAAATTAAAAAAACCCAAGAAAGTGGTATTAAAAGAAAAAAAGACAAGGGAGTGGTGTGTGTGTGTGTGTGTGTGTGTGTGTGTGTGTGTGTGTGTGTGTGTGTGTGTGTGTGAAGAGAGAGAGAGGCGGGGGCAGAGAAAGAAAATAATGTTATTGTATTTTTCTCTTTATTCTTTTAATCTTCACCCCCTCTCGTACAAAAAAAAGATGAATACAAAAGGTGAAAAAGTTAAAAAAAAAACAAACTATCCGATAAACCTGTTGTTCAAAAACGTAAAACTTGGATTAATAACTGATACTGCTTTTATGTATATATATATATATATATATATATATATATATATATATATGCCCAATAGAAGTTATCCTTCTCTGGATGTGACATTAAACAAAAAGTGAGGCTTCGCTTATGGAGTTTTGAGGAGAGTGGAACCCTACTTTTGATGCCATTACTCCCAGGTCCACTCTGAGCCGGAGTGATACGTTTTAGGGTTTCATTTATGGGTCAAATAGATCTAGTTAAAAATTATTAGCATTAGATAGGAATACTTGACCCTTTATAGCAAATCATTTGTATTAAAAAGAGTTACTTAAAGCTATAAATCTTTACAAATGATTATCATTACTTCATCATCATCATGTCGCGCCGTCTGCGCGGATATCCCTGACCGTCTCTCGCCATTTCTCCCTATCACTCATCGCCTCCGGCAGGTCTTCAGGATTACAACCCGTGTCCTCACATAGCTGCTGTATGTAAGTTCGTGCTGGTCGTCCCACACTTGCACATCCATGAGTGGGGGTCCACAGGAGTACATCGCTTATGAGCTCGTCCTTGCTTCTCCAGCAGTGTCCCGCGTGTCTGGTTCGTCGAACTTGTATAGTTTTTGTGATGGGGGGCAAGTGTCCGTATAGTTGGAGTCTCGTGGGGTGTTGTCGCCAGGACTTGTTTAATACTGCTCTCAACATTCTTGTGTAATTTCCGTCCAGCCTCCTCTCCAGCCGCTTCGTAAGCGTCCATGTGGTGCATCCATATAGCAGTATCGACACAACCGCTGCCTGGAAGAAACTGCGTTTCATTTTATCTGTTAGGTCCGACTTCCATATGATCGAGAGCCTATCGATAGCTGTCCATGCCTTCGTCAGTCGTGTGTCGATGTCCTTCTCGGTTGATGAGACGCTGCTTCCTAGGTAGGTGAATTTGTCGACTAGTTTCAGAGAGGCTCCGTCTAGTGTGGCAATGTTGCCTGTTTGGTTGTAACACATATATTCGGTTTTGTTTGCATTGACATGTAGGCCAATGCCAGCTGCAGCTCGTTCCAGACTATGTAGTAGTGTCTCTGCTTGATTAGGCGTATTCGCTAGTAACGCCAAGTCATCAGCGTAGTCGGCGTCCGTGATTGTTTTTGCGGGGTACCTTTTGCTTCTTCTCTTAGTCAGCTCAAAGCCATTTTCTCTGATTTTGTCGATCGAAGTCCTAAGCACATAGTCTAGACAGATGATAAAGAGGTACGGGGCTAGTGTGTCTCCTTGTAGTACTCCTGCAACAATGTCGAAGTATTCCGTGTCTCCATCTGGTGAACGTACTTTTACTTTGGTGTTTCTGTAGAGAATCATTATCGCTGCTACGGTTTCTTTTGGTAGGCCGTAAGCTAGTAGGATTTGCTCCATCTTCCCTCTGTGTATGGAATCGAAGGCCTTGGTAAAGTCGACAAATAGTAATGTCGCCTGTAAGTTTTTTGCCCGTACGCCTTCCAGGATTCTACGGATGGTCAGTATTTGTGAGGTTGTGGATCTATTTCTCCGGAAGCCATTTTGGTTTTTCCTAAGGATGTTTTCCATTTTGGGTTCTATGCGGTTTCGTAGTAGGGCATTGTAGATTTTGGCTGCTATGGATGTAAGTGTTATCCCTCGGTAGTTCTTGGCTAGTCCGAGGTCGCCTTTTTTAGGGAATGGAAGGATGCATCCCTTCGTCCATCGTTCTATCCTATTTTGACTATAGACTGCGTTGCATTGCCGGAGCAGTATATCGTCGAATTGTCTCGTCTTCCACACTTCTGGGGGGATCTCGTCTAGCCCCGCCGCTTTCCTATTTTTAATTCTTCTGAGAACCATGTCGAGTTCTTCTTTGGTGAAAGGACCTAGTTTTACGTCTAATTGCTTACTAATAATTCTGGTGATCGGTTCATCCGTTATTTCCGGTGGGTTTCCTAGTAGATTTTTGAAATGCTGTTCCCACAGTTTTATTCTTTCTTGTTGGCTTGCAGCTTTCAATTTTGCTTTGGCTGTGCTCTTTCTTCCACTTACTTCGTTTATTGTTTGCCAGGCTATCCTGGATTGCCTATCTTCCACCGAGTCTCTAATCTTATCTATCTGATTTTGTACGTATTCTGCCTGTTCTTTTAGGTATATTCCTGTTAATTGATGTTGCGCCTTTTCTAGTTCTCGTGCATTTGTATTTGTTGGGTTCTGTTGATAGTTTTTGGAGGCAGTCTTCACAAGTGCACGTTTTTCTCTAGCCGCTAGCGTTTCCCAAGGGACTCTATATTTAGTTCTAGGTTTTGTTGGAATACACTTTTCTGCCGCCTCCAGGTGCGCTTCTACAAAATTTTCATATTCGTCATTTGGGGTGCCTATTTCTACCTTCTCTTGTAGTGCTTCGAATCTGTTTCTTAATTCTAATGCATATTTGTCTCTAATATCTCTGTTGTTGAGTAGGGCCCAGTCATAGTGCTTGGTCGTGGCTTTACGTGTGGCGTTTTTTCTTAGGCTTAGTCGTACTTTGGCCGTAACTATTCGATGATCGGAGGACACACCCTCGAAGGAGGAGTATGCCTCGCAATTCATCGCACTGTTTCTCCATTTCCTGTTTATAAGGACGTAGTCTATCTGTGCTTTACTCTTATTTGCGTATGTGTAGGTCCATAATTTCCCCTCCCTTTTTTGAAAGTTTGTATTGAGGCAGGTTAATCTATTTTCTATCATGAAATCTATTAAATGCTGTCCATTCCTGTTAGACGTGTAGTGTAGGCTGTATTTGTTGTGTCTGTTTTTCCCGATTTGTGCATTCATATCTCCGCCAATGACTAGCAGGTTGTGTTTCGGAATGCTACGTACTAGGGAGGATAGATCTTCGTAGAAGGTGGCTATTTCGTTTTCTTCGCTAACATTGGTAGGGCTGTAGCAGGAGATAATTGTTGCTTTGGGGTTGCCATTAAACGTTGCGGCCATCATCCTAGGTTGTATTCTCTCAATGCTGTTCAGTGTTTTTAACGCTCTCGGTCCTAGAAGTATTCCCACCCCTCCTACCGATGCATTGACAGAGTTTTTCCATGCCGACACAGTCACCAGCATCCATCCATTTCCAGTTTCGTGATACTTGATATCTTCGGTGTGCGTGTATCGGTGCTCTTGTATGCAAATTATATCTATCTTATGTTCTACGGCTGATGCAGTTAGCTCTGCTAGTTGACCTATTCTATTTAGGGTTCTCACGTTAAATGTCGCTATCTGTATTGTTTGTTTGCATTTTAGTAGTTTATGTTTGTGTTTGAGCTCTGTAGCTGATTTTTCGAACACCGAGGCCAGGGCTCCAACCTCAGCAGGACGCGCCCCTTTTTTACCCGCGCGAAGAGCGATGCGGTTTATGGATCTGGTTTGAGTACTAGTCATGGTTATCTTTCGATGGCTGTTTTTGTTCTCATCTATAGAAGCCACTCTTATAGATGAGCAGCAGTAGTTCCCCGATCGAACTGGCAATCTTGAGCGTTAAGCCGCAAGACTCACACGTACAGCATGCTGCTTCCCATGTGTACGCGGTAGTAATAACAAAAAAAAAAAAAAAAAAAAAAAAAAATTCTCTTTTTTTTTTAATCTTAAGTTTTAACTTAGTTAAAGTCCAGGACTGCTGGATGTTAAAATTCAAAGAAATTTTGTGGTATATTTCATGGTTATCTAGTGGTGGACAGACAGAGAGAGAAAGAGAGAAAGAAAGAGAGAGGAGGAGTCAACTCTTTTCTGGCTTTCGTCTTTAGCACGTGTTAGACTACATTTGAGGTGTTTTGGATTTTTTTTTTTCCCCTCTCTTTTCAGGGGGGGGGCAATTTTGGGGGTTTTCTTTAGCAAATTTAGAAGTTCGCCTTCCAAAAGTAAAGTTTTCCTGAAATTTAAGTCGCATAAGTCTTCATTCTTCATTTAAACAACACATAATACAGCTGAGATTTAAGACATTACTATTTTAAATCAAATGTGCATTTTTAAATGAATAGTTTAGTAGAATAAATTTACTGACCTCTGTGAAAAAAATTCTGGAAACGGAATCACTTCCAAACGTATGCATACTATTTCAACAAATGAAGGATTAAATTATTACTAATTTTAGTATTTATATTAAAGGTTCCACTCCTATATCATGGTCAACTGGTGGTGGACAGAGAGAGTGAGAGAGAGAGAGACACACAAATACTAAAATTAGTAATAATTTAATCCTTCATTTGTTGAAATAGTATGCATACGTTTGGAAGTGATTCCGTTTCCAGAATTTTTTTCACAGAGGTCAGTAAATTTATTCTACTAAACTATTCATTTAAAAATGCACATTTGATTTAAAATAGTAATGTCTTAAATCTCAGCTGTATTATTGTGTTGTTTAAATGAAGAATGAAGACTTATGCGATTTAATTTTCAGGAAAACTTTACTTTTGGAAGGCGAACTTCTAAATTTGCTAACGAAAACCCCCAAAATTGCCCCCCCCCTGAAAAGAAAGGAAAAAGAAGAAAAAAAAATCCAAAACACCTCAAATGTAGTCTAACACGTGCTAAAGACGAAAGCCATAAAAGAGTTGACTCCTCCTCTCTCTCTTTCTTTCTCTCTCTCTCTCTCTGTGTCTCTCTCTCTCTCACTCTCTCTGTCCACCACCAGTTGACCATGATATAGGAGTGGAACCTTTAATATAAATACTAAAATTAGTAATAATTTAATCCTTCATTTGTTGAAATAGTATGCATACGTTTGGAAGTGATTCCGTTTCCAGAATTTTTTTCACAGAGGTCAGTAAATTTATTCTACTAAACTATTCATTTAAAAATGCACATTTGATTTAAAATAGTCATCATCATCATCATATCGTGCTGGCAGCACGGATATCCCTGACCCTCTTTCGCCACTCCTCCCTATCGTTCATCGCCCTAGGTAGGTCTTCAGGACAACAACCTGTATCCTCACATAGCTGCTGAATGTACGTTCGTGCTGGTCGTCCTGCTTTTGCGCGGCCGTGTGTGGGGATCCATAAGAGTACATCTCTTATGAGTTCATCTCTGCTTCTCCAGCAATGTCCTGCATGTCTGGTTCGTCTAACTTGAATAGTTTTCGTGATAGGGGGCAGGTGGCCATACAGTTGGTGTCTTGTTGGGTGTTGCCGCCAGGACTTGTTGAGGATTGCACGCAGCATTCTTGTGTAATTGCCATCTAGTTTCTTCTCCAGCCGTTTTGTTAGCGTCCATGTAGTGCATCCATATAGCAGTATCGATGTGACCGCTGCCTGGAAGAAACTGCGTTTCATTTTATCGGTTAGGTCTGATTTCCATATAGTCGATAGCCTATTGATAGCTGTCCATGCTTTCGTTAACCTCGTTTCGATGTCCTTTTCGGTTGATTCGACGCTGCTTCCTAGGTACGTGAATTTGTCTACTAGTTTAAGAGGGGTTCCTTCTAGAGTGGAGATGTCCCCCGTTTGGTTATAGCACATATATTCCGTTTTATGTGCATTAACATGGAGGCCTATGCTTGCTGCTGTTCGTTCCAAACTATGCAGAAGTGTTTCGGCTTGGTCAGGTGTATTTGCCAGTATCGCTATGTCATCGGCGTAGTCGGCGTCGGTAATTGTTGTTGCGGGGTATCTTCTGCTTCTTTTCTTCGTCAGTTCGAAGCCATTCTCTTTGATTTTGTCAATCGATGTTCTAAGTACGTAGTCTAGACAAATGATAAAGAGATACGGAGCCAGCGTGTCTCCTTGTAGTACTCCTGCTACTATGTCGAAGTATTCTGTGTCTCCATCTGGTGATCGTACTTTTACTTTAGTGTTTCTATAGAGAATCGTTATTGCCGCTACGATCTCAGCTGTATTATGTGTTGTTTAAATGAAGAATGAAGACTTATGCGACTTAAATTTCAGGAAAACTTTACTTTTGGAAGGCGAACTTCTAAATTTGCTAAAGAAAACCCCCAAAATTGCCCCCCCCCTGAAAAGAGAGGGAAAAAAAAAAAAAAAAAAAAAAAAAAATCATTACTTACTTGAAACTAATTTCTTGCAAAAACAACAAAACAAAACTGACTTCGGCATTCAATAAACGAACACAACTGACATGTTCATCCAATCAACCAGAAGTGGTGTGTGTGTATGTGTGTGTGTGCGCACTATGCAATTACCCTTTTAAATTCAAGAAAATATACATCAAATATCATCATCATCATCATGTCACGCTATCAGCACGGATATTTCTGACCCTCTCTCGCCACCCCTCCCAATCGTCCATTCCTTTCGGCAAATCCTCAGGGCTACATCCCATATCGGCACAGAGCTGCTGTATGGAGGTTCGAGCTGGATGTCTTGCCTTTGCTCGTCCATGTGAAGGGGTCCACAGGAGTACATCATTTTATTGGTCAGGTCTGACTTCCATATGACTGAAAGTCTATCGATAGCTGTCCATGCCTTTACTAGTTGCCTGCTTGGTTAAAGCACATATATTCCGTTTTGTGTGCATTGACATGCAGGCTGGTGCCTGCAGCGGCTCGTTTCAGACTATGTAGCAGGGTTTCGGCAAGGGCGGGTGCATTTGCTAGAAGCGATATATCATCAAAATATAAATATAGCATTTTCAGTTTAACCTGTAATACTAAGCTTTGTTCAGTCTGACACACAAATCTTAGTCATATAGATATTTCCTTTATAGGAATAGCCACTCGCCGCTACTCGTGTCTATGGAATAGACACTAATAGAATGGCTGATAGGTATGTCTTTGAGTAGCAACAGCAGCCATGCCATTTCATAATTTACACACAGCTGCAGGGTTTCAACAATTTCTATTTGATACTAATAATTTATATACAATTATTTAAATTCAAGTAACTACAACTATTTGATAATAACAACTTGATTGCATATTGTTATACGGTATATATTATAACTATCTAATGCAGATAATTTGTGTTCAATCATATGGTTTCAAGTATTCCAATCTAATATTAACAATTTGTGCTCAATCATACAGTTTCAAGTATTCCAATCTAATATTAACAATTTGTGCTGAATCGTGTGGTTTCAAGTATTCCAATCTAATATTAACAATTTGTGCTCAACTATATCGTTTCAAGTATTCCAATCTAATATCAATTAATTATATGGTTTCAAGTATTCTTATTAAATACCAATAATTTGTGCTTAAAGAATGATAATAATAAACTGAATCTTTTCTGATAGCAGCTCAAAACAGCGCCATAAGGACAAACTATGTCAAAGCAAAAATAGACAAGACGCAACAAAATAGCAGATGTATATCATATGGTGGTAGATTTTGGTTTGGTTTGGTTTGGATTTATGGCATATCAACCATGGTAGATTATTTAATGCCAAATCCATTTTAACGCAAATAAACAGTTCTATTTCAAAAAATTCAGTTTAACATATTTGACCCATAGATAGATAATCTATTTCACCCATAGATAAAACCCTAACACGTGCCAGAGTGGACCTGGGAGTGATGGCAACGAAGGGGTACTCCGCATTATCCAAAGCTCCAGCATTAATGGAACCTCACCATCAGATTATTTAGTGTCATAGCAAAAACACTTGTAGAGGGTGGGGAGTCTTACTCCTCTGCAGAGATGCTGTCGGTGTATTCTACAGCCCCAGCCGACTGGGCCAATGGTGATTGAGACAAAACAATCAATTACATAATAAGTGAATGCAGTAAATAAGCACAATGAGAGTATAAGACTAGACACGACTGGGTGAGCAAGGTGATCCACTGGGAACTGTGCAAGAAGATTGAATTTGACCATATGAACAAATGGTATATGCATAACCCGGAACCCGTCCTAGAAAATGAGACGCACAAAATTCTTTGGGATTTTGATATACAAACGGATCATCTAATCTCTAGTGATAGTCAACAACAACAACAAAAGAACCTACCGAATAGTGGATTTTGCCGTTCTGGCTGACCACAGAGTAAAACTGAAGGAAAGCGAAAAGAGAGATAAGTAACTAGACCTTGCTAGAGAACTGAAAAAAAAACTAGTGAATATGAAAGTGATGGTGATACCAATTGTAATTGGTTCGCTTGGTACAGTCACTGCAGGATTGATACTGGGACTGGGGGAATTGGAAATAAGAAGACAAGTGAAGACCATCCAAACTATAGCATTATTAAGATCGGTAAGAATACTAAGAAGAGTCCTGAAGACTTGAGGAGACTTGCTGTCATTCAAACTTCAGTGAGAAACCATCAACTAACACTGGTGTGAAAAACTCTCAAATGAGTAAAATAATAATAATAATAATAATAATAATAATAATAATAATAAAAGAAAATTTGTAGAATTGTCGACTTTGCTGTCCCGGCGGACCATAGAATAAATCTGAAGGAAAGTGAAAAGAAGGATAAGTACCACGACCTTGCTAGAGAATTGAAAAAGCTGTGGAACATGAAAGTAACGATTGCGCCAATTGTGATTGGTGCGTTAGGCACAATAACTAAAGGATTATTAAAAGGCCTGGAGGACTTAGAAGTTAGCGGACGAGTAGAGACTATCCAAACGACAGCATTGCTAAGAACGGCCAGAATCCTGAGACGGGTCCTGGAGACTTGCTGTCACTCAAACTCCAGTGTAAAACTATCAGTTAACGCTGATGTGAAAAACTCTAAAGGAGTATAATAATAATAATAATAATCCATTGTAAAAAATTATAACCTCAAATTATTATTGATATAAATAATTTGCATACATTTATATGGTTTCAGATATTCCAATCAAATACAAATGATTTGTAAACAGATCTGTTTGACCCCAAAACAGAACTCTATTAGATACTACTACTACAGATTAGAGTGCAACTTGAGCGTAATGGTACAGGATTCCAGGAGCGGAGTCTCATCACTTGATAGAGTTTAGTATCATCCCTGGGACACCATTTATCTGGAGTTCTTACTCTGCAAAAGATAATGTTAGAGGACTCAAAATCTCACCGAAAGGCTGTTGAAAAATAAAGAGACATGTAGGTAATTAATTAAAAAAAAATATTACTATTTGTCGTACACCTATTTTGAATAACAAGTTGCCAATCAGAACGGAAGTCAGAGAACAGATATATGTCCTTTATTTTTCTCAAGTCGTTATTAGTAGTAGTAATAGTATATATAATTATACTCTGCTGTTTTGATATTTAAAAATGTTTAGCTGGCCAGAAAGAGATTTAAATCTCTGAATCCTCAAAGGAATTTTGGAAGGTTATAGTATGCGCCAAATTTTGGCAGAGCTCTTCTTTATGGTAAATGTGATTTCGACAACCCCTCATAAATAACATCCTGATATTTAAAATAAGAGAACCAAAGAAGAAATTTTGTGCAAATACCTTTCAATTACTTGGGGGTATTTTTGTAAATCCGGTCTTCATATTTGGACAGTGAACCAGTTAGTGATAAAAAATGTTTAAATAGGCAGTGAAAGCAATGATTGTCCTGGAGCAGTTGATGAGAAATATCGCTAGAAATGTTAATGAGATTTTTGTTGATATTAAACCACAATAGAATATAGGAATCTCAGGGGAAAAATTGAAGCTTTCCACAGAAACTAAAAAAAAAAAATTTTCTAATCTTCATTGAATTTTTTCTCCCTGGTGTGTTGACCAAATATGGTTTCTATGAAATTCTAGTGATATACATACAATGTGAACAGGGAACAAGTTGTTAGCTTGATCTGACTTAATCATTGCATAAATGGGTGGTATTGCTACACCTCTGCCTCCTTGGGCAGTGAAAAATCCGAAGGGGATTTGAGTACAGCTGAAGTATGATATCAGATAAAAGACAATATTTGTTTTCTTACAAATCTATAAGGCAGTTAAGTAACATATATATTTTATCATATTCACCCAACCCCTCCGCTCGGGCAGGATATGACACAAGGTCAATTTTTAAGCGGAGTTTAGCAGGTTTGAATTCAGAGTTTTCTTTCTCCTAGACTAGTTGCCTCACCAATGCTGAAGAACCCAGTCTGTCCTACTATTTACCCATAGCTGGAGGGAGAATAATTGGATTCATACCTTTCCCAAAGGGTATTAGTGCTATGTGAAATGCAATCAGTCTCGTCCAAGATTTGAACTCGTGTCGCCGTGTCCATTTCCTACGACGATAACCATTACACTACGGGCACCTCCTAGCGTTCAAATTTTAGTATATGTACCGCAGAAATAAAATCAAGTGATATGTATGCATTAACTCAACCAGTCTACAATAGGCATGATATAACATTCGGTCAATTTTTAACTAGAGCAAAACTGGTTTGAATTCAGAGTTTTCCTTTTTCTAGACTGGTTGCCTTAACAATACTAAAGAACTCAGTCTGCCAAATTATCTACTCAAAGTTGTGAGAAGAAAAGATGGATTTGTGCTTTTTTCCAATGATATTACCAGAAAGAAGCGATATTTGTCTTGCCTCTCACCAGACAAGACTTGACACAAGGTCATTTTATAGAGGTGGTTTGGGGAGGAGGAGGTCACACACGAGCCGAGACTCGTGCGCCGCAAGACTATGCTGGTCATAGGATCACAAAGAGCAAAGTGAATTATACTAGCCTTTGCCAAGTCTCCCGGTACGTATGCCAGGTGACCTTACTGGTCATACCTTCAACCAGACCCGGAGGTCCAATGCTATGCTTGTCATTGATCTTCCGTACACCTGAAGGCGGTCCATCCGGAGCCGGGGCACATTTGGCCAGTTGCCGATTTCATCTGACAGCCATCTTGAAGAGTATAGAACCGCAGCACACTATGTCTGTGATGGTGCAGCGATTTCAGTAGCAAGTTGGTTTTTATGAGGTGGAGTCATAGCGTTCCATACTAAAGGCCTTTTCATGGCGTAGCTAAGGGTCAGAACTGGAGGCCTATTTCAAAGGCATTTGAGAGTGACGCATATTAGTTTCGGTTTGAGATTTCGTTAGTTCTCTCGTCGGTCAAAGAAAGTTTTGCTTTTACACTTGAAATAACTTTTACCATTATACAAATGAACTATAATATCTATTTATTCTATATCCTTTGGATTTGACAATATTGTTTATTATAAAAACAAACTTTTTCGGTCCAAAATTCACTGCTAAAATATGTGATACAAAAATCTTCTTGCTTTTGGAAGTTTATTCTAAGTCTTTAATTTAAAGTTTATTCAACATTTTTCACTTAAACTTTAAACAAAAAATATCAAACTTTATTTAACCTTTTTCACTTAAAGTCAATTCAATATTCTCTAAAAGCAAATAAATACGTTTAATAATGAAAAAATCGAATTAATATTATTTTTTTTTTTTTTGCGTATTACCGTGATCCAACAAAATTTAAGTTTACCATTCATTAAATTTAATGTGTATTGGTGTAGTTGAATTCTTCTTCTTCTTCTTCTTCTTCTTCTTCTTCTTCTTCTTAAACGGCAGTCGACCGCGAAACGAAATGCACGCGGGGATCTGGCTAACTCAAAACCAAGACTGTTTATTTCATTGTAAGAATACAATGAAGGCACAAGGCCTTAAGCTTTGCGGGAGAAGGAGGGAGCGGTCTTGCTTTTACTATGTTTTCTAAGGGAACCTAGCTAGCCAGATTCGCCGACCCATTCAACAGTACTATATATAACCATTCATCCATCGCCATGCGTTCATCAACCACCAAAATACCAGATTTGCTCTATGAAAAAGACCTACTTAAAACCCCGAAAGTGACTGCTACACTCAGAAAAGCCCAGCTTTTATGCTGCCGGGGCCCACGCTTATGCAAATGAGTACGGGTCTCGCTTTCGGTCCAGTCACGCACGCGCATTGCCATTTCTGCGTCCGCCGCCGTGACGTTTACCTCGTCACGCATCCTCTACAATTGGCCTTTTAACAAGAAAAAATCTATGTCGATTTTTTAGCCTAGATCTTATTAATCTTACTGTAATGAAATTTTCCACCTTAAAATTAAAGAAAAATATCATCCAGAATTTTATCACGTAAAAAGTTAACGTTAACATGTTGCTTTAATTTTGAGCAACCTTATTTTCCAGAACTTGCTTTTTACCCTACGAAATGCATTTTTAAAAGGTCATTATTTCATCAAAGTTATTTCAATATTTTTGCTATGATATTGTCATTTAGAAAAACAAATGTATTGATAAAATTTAAATTTTAATGAGTAATTTGTGTTTACTTTAAGGTTGTGGGGATTAAATAAAGAATTAAAAAAAAACCAATAACATGAAAAAATAAAATAAATAAGAAATAAAATAAATACAAAATTAACAATCTCCCAGGAGACCTTTGACAGGAAGCGAAATCGGCGCATACCTAAAATGAGAGGCTTCCTGGCGCCAAAGAGAAACTCTTTCTCATTTTCCCTGACATACCTCGACTGAGCAGATGCACCTTTTTCTCTCGACAGCCAGTCAAAATACAAGCGTTTGCTAAGGACTCTGACCTTAGCAGCGCGTTACGTCTCTGCTCGTAGTACAGTCAGCTAACACCCGCCCACATGGCAGACCCTCAAATTCATAGTTTGCCAAAAATGATTCCTGGGATACCTCAAACACTTTGACTGGGAAGCACAGCCATTTCTACTAGTTCAGGAATGTTCCTCATCGCAAAATAATCGTAAACCCAAAAATAAAAGTTTAAAAGTATCATTGTCTCTTTCCTTGGCCTCATTCCTTCCTCTGCAGCTTCAGGAAACAAAAAGAATAATGAATAGGGGATAAAAAGAAAAGGGGTCAGTTACCAACGTCAGAATTTCCCAACAACACAACACTACAACCAAAAAACTTTCTTATGCCCCATAAGATATTTAAATACAAAATGCCTAATTTTAGTTCTTAGTGAATAGAAGTGAATTTAATGTTTTGTATTACAAAATTAATTATAAGCTCATTTAAGAATATTGTGATGTAATGTCATGATTAAATTCAATATGTTCAATAAATCGATCTTTTAAATCGTTTTTAAATTTTTAGATATTGAAAATATCGGTAGAGTTGAAGAAGGTAGTCTAAAATTATTTTGAAGAAAAATAAATATTCTAATGAATTTAAGTTCAATCCGAAACAACTTTTTTTTAAACGAATGATTTTGATTCTTATTAAAATAGTATGCAACAAAAAAATATACATTGTAAAAAATTGGTTACGTCAAAAAAAAAAAATTGAAAATTAAAAAAGGTTTCTGTTTATGTAAGATGATAAAGGGACGTAATCTTGATTTCTATTCTTGAACTTTGAAAATAAAAATCAATTTTGTCTTGATATTTTTTTTCAAATAATCAATTATTTTTTTCTAATAATTATTTTCAAAAAATTTAAATAATTTCAATTTCTTGAAATGTAAAAAAAAAAGAAAAGAGAAATGTAACTTATAAATAAAACGATACACAAAAGAAATTTTGTTCATCCAGATATTGAAAGAGTAAATACTCAATTAATAGAAAACACTTAGAAAAAACTCTTTTGGATCAGTGAAGAACTTTTCACATCTTTTATTGCTGAAATTTAGCGCCCAATTGGCCAAGTGATAGAGTGTTCACCAGTGGCCCGGGAGACTGGGGTTCAATCTCAGATCGAGTATATACCAAAGACTCAAAAAATGGTATGTGATACCTCCTTGCTTAACACTCAGCATTATAAGGTATGTTTCAAGGGTAACATGGAGCAATCCAAGGAAAGGAGTAGCATCCTTCCCTACAACTCGGTGTAGCAGCTATTGCCCTCGACTATGGTTGTCAATTATATGTAGTGTTGAAATTATAATTCTAAAAGTTCGGAAATAGAAGTCAGAATTTTGTCTAGTCGGCTGGGGCTGTAGAATACACCAACTGCTTCTCTATCCCAACGAATGTCCTGTTATGACACTAAACAATCTGATGGCGAAGTTCGTGTAATGTGGGAGCTTTGGGAAATGCAGAGTACCACTCCATTGCCATTGCTCCAAGATCCACTCTGGCCCAGAGTAGTAACATCTGACAGGGTCAAATGGGTCAAATAGAACAAAATTGTGTATTTATGCTAAACTGATTTGTTTGAAATAGAATGGTTTTTGACATCTAACTGTGTGTAAACAAAAACTGTATTTATGCTAAACTGAATTGTTTAAAATAGGACTGTTTTTGACATTGAAACTGTGAACTTATGCTAATTAGAACAGTTTTGACATTTAACTATTTGAAAACAAAAGACTATACTTATACTAAACTGAATTGTTTGAAATTTGATTTGGTGTTAAATGACCCGATAAGGGTTGAAGTCAAAATTACCTCCCATTATCATCTGATATAAACATCTGCCATTTTTTTTAATTAACCAGTTTTTAAGACATGTATGTTTTCTTACATACAGTTTCATCATTAAAAAAATCCCAAATATGGAGTTTAAGCAAAAATGAATAGTTTTCTAGTAAATTTGAATTAATTATAACATTTATTTGTTTCTAGATTTAGACTACCTTTTTCAACTTAATCAAAAATGTCAACATCTTTTCTCATAGTATTGATATTCTCTATATTTGAAAAAAGTATTTGGACCTGAATGCTTGTTTTTATAATAAATATAAAATAATATTGTTAAGTGAAAAGGATCTAAAATAAATAGATCTTATACTTACTTCAATTGAATAATGGTGAAAGTTATTTCAAGAGTAAAAACAAAACCTTCTTTGAATTTCTTAGATCAACTAGCGAACTAGCGAAATCTCAAACCAAAACTAAAATGCAACGCCCTCAAACGCTTTCAAAAACGCCTTCAGTTTTGACTCTTAGTCCCACCCTCTTTGGTTTAAAATTCAGAGTTTTTCCTTCTCTAAGAGTCGTTGCCTTACCAAGGCTAAGGAGCTCAGTCTGCCCTACAATTTATAGATAGCTGGGAGTGGAGGAAAGATAGAGTCATGCATTTTCCATGAAACAACACCTTTATGCATATATACACTTATCTCTTACCATGTATACAGTCAATTTTTTTGTAAAGAGGTACACTGCGGGTGTCTTCAATGAGATTAACATTGTATTATTCATTTCTTCTTCTAGAATGCAAAGAATGTAAAGAATGATTTTCACTGTGCATACCTCGTTGTGGATATTTGACATGAGTGCACCCAGGTAGATCAAGGTTAATTTGTAACCCTCAAAAGAACACAATGATTTATATAAATAGTTTTGGTTTCCTCTTTTATTTAACCATTCAAATTTCGCCATTTTACATTTTTTTTTGGGTTTTATTCGTATTATAAAACTTGATAAAAATAGAATTTGAGTTACCTTCTTTTACGACATACAATTGGTTTAATGTTTATATTTCATAAAAGCATTTGAAAATTCTCAAAATTATAATGATCTAATTTTCTCTTTTGAACTTTACTTTAATACAGCAAAAATGGCACATCGTAATGAGATTTTAATTAACATAGTAAGGTGAAAATGCTCTACCATAAGAAAGAATGGAAACTTCAATCCAGTTTACAACTTAATGTACCATCTGTGTTTATTCTCACTACAATCTTTATACTTTCTCAAGGGAGATAACTCTAGAATGCTAATTATGGAGTACTTACACTTATTTATAATAACAAGGGCCCATAGTGTAAGAGTTATCATTCAAGTAAATGAACACAGCAAACTAAGTTATCAAAAGTTCAAACCTTAGATTTTGTTTTAAACATACTAAAAAGTTATTTGGCGTTGCCTTTAAATATGAAATGGTTCTCTATCAGTGAATGCAAGCATTGGTTCTGGTGAACTTGGGGTGTATTTGTCCTCACCAGACCAGACCCCCAAGATAGAAATAAACGCTCAAACTTTTAATTCAGACTTTGGACAACAAAATTAAGTTAAAATGAGCTTACATTCGATTATTGTCATAGGAAATGAAATCAGCAACCCAAGTTCAATCCCTGGATGAGGCTGTTTACATTTCACTGAGCTAATGCTTTTAGGAAAACTTTGAATCCATCTGTTCTTGACTAAGGTATGGGTAAATAGTAGGGCAGACTGAGCTCTTTAGATTTACAAAGGGAACTGGTCAAGAAGGAAAACACTGACTTCAAACCAACTGAACCCTGCTTAAAATTGACCTTGTGTCACACCCCATCTGAGATGGAGGGGTTAGGTAAATGCATACCCATTCTTATTGAATTTCAGTTAATTCATTTATATATAAAACACAAAGTGATATATAAATATATATATATATATATATATAAAGGAATCGTGTCTGTTTTGGTATGTATGTATTGACTTATGCCTCGGAAAAAAGATGCCATTGAGCATTACACATTAATATGTTTATAAGGAAAATTTCAAAATTTAGTTTTAGATTTTTACTGATTAAATGATATAATTCAAAAATTAAAAATTAATCAATTTGTGGAACTCTTCACGGTTATTAATAAGTAAGTACAAAAAGAAGCTTGCCACATTTAAATCTGAAATTAATGCTTTTTCAAAAATTATTGTTTTGTAATACTAATAGTGAAAAAAATAATTTTTGGGTGAACTAAAATAAAATCACGTAAATTTTTTAAACCTTTTTTAAAATACTATTTTAAATGTAAACCAAAAAAAAGAAATTGTAATATGGAAAAATTTACATTTTTAATTTTTAACTTCTTTTTACTGTAAGAAAACATTTTTAATTCAAAGCTTCTTTTTATAAAACCTTCCTATAATGTTACATCTTTAGAGATTAAAAAAAGGAAATAAGACAAAAATTTAACAAAAGCCTTGTTCATCAATAACTTAAAAAACTGGTTTTTTAAACAAATACTTTAGAGAAAAAAATATCATTTTTTTAAATCAGTGTAACCCAAAAAGCTTTTTAAAGAAAAGAAATAACTATTCATGGAATAAACAAATAAAATACTTTCCATTTGAATAATTAAGTGAAATTTTTCAGTAAAAACATAAGGATGCATTTTTTATGTTTAGCTTCTTTTTATTACATTTCTTTAAAGTAAATAGAAAATAAACTAAATGAACACATTTTTTATCACTGTAACTCAACAGGCAATTAAGAAATGAATTTAATTCTTCATTCTATTTTTTTTAAATAGGATAAAAATTTACATTCACTTCTTTAAAAGTCTTTAGAAAAATAAAATCGTAATAATCTTTGAAACCATTCACAAGTTTAGGGACATATTTTTTTTAATAACATTTTAAATAAATAAAGAAGCCCGTAAAAAAAAAGAATTCTTAAATTCTTTTATCACTAGACTATTAGAGAATAAATAAAACTTGAAATTAAAACTGCAGTTTTTTTGAAAACTATTAACTCATAAAACTGCTCTGTAACTGAGTACTAAATATAAAAAATGAAAATTCATTGAGACCAAATGTAAAATACGTAAATCAGGAAATGGTTTAAATCTTTCACTTGCGAAGGGTTACTTATGTTGATATATTATTTTAAAAGTAAACTAAAAAATAATTTAAAAAAAAAATGAACTCAAAATAAAAAAATAAAAATTATCATTTGAATTAATGGTGAAATCTGTTAACTCCAAATATGGGCCTATTTAAATCAGCTTACTTCTCTCTTCCACCTTTCTAGTTCACTCTTTGGTGTCCTTAAAATCCTTTTAGTCTGGTCCTAAACCAGCTACTTCTGCTAGTATATATATATATATATATATATATATATATATATATATATATATATATGACCTGTGGTGTAATTGTTATCGTCATAGGAAATGAATACGGCAACACGAGTTCAAATCCTGGACGAGACTGGTTGCATTTCACATAGCACTAATACCCTTGGGAAAGGTATGAATCCAATTATTCTCCCTCCAGCTATGGGTAAATAGTAGGACAGACTAGGTTCTTCAACCTTGGTGAGGCAACTAGTCTAGGAGAAGGAAAACTCTGAATTCAAACCTGTTAAACTTCGCTTAAAAATTGACCTTGTGTCATATCCTGCCCGAGCGGAGGGGTTGGTAAATACGATATATGACCTAAACTCATCAAAGTTCTAGTTTCTTTGAAACAACAATTAAAATCCACTATAACCGTTTTAATGTTTTATTTATGAGTTTCATATTAAACTCCAATAAATAATATTTCATAACTTTATGATGAATAATATTTTTTGTAGAATTAATCCTTCTTTTAGCACCCAGACTTTAAGATGGTGTACTTGAGCTTTTAAGTGTAGAAAATCAGAAGGAAAAGATGCTGTCAGTTTTACCGACCTTTACTTTCTTGCTTCTTTTTTGAAAATAGGGTCATCATAATGATTGTCATCATAGATTGGTAAGTTAAGATTAAATTCCAGACAAGGTTGTTTATATCACACTTAGAGATAAAGGTAGGAATCCAAGTCTTTTTCTCAATGAATCCATCTCTCCAAATCCATATCCCTATAAAACTATCTCTATGAATCCATCTTTCCAAATCCATATCTCTATGAATCCATATCCCCATGAAACTATCTAAATGAATCCATATCTCTATGAATCCATATCCCTATAAACTATCTCTATGAATCCATCTCTCCAAATCCATATCTCTATGAAACTATCTAAATGAATTTGTATCTCCATGAAACGATATCTCTACAAATCCATATCTCTATGAAACCATCTAAATGAATTCATATCTCTCTGAATCCATATCTCTATGAAATTATCCCAATGAATCCATATCCCTATGAAACTATCTAAATGAATCCGTACCTCTATAAACTATCTTTCAGAATCCATATCTTTTTTTTCTATGGATAAATAGAGTAAGCTTTAGCCTTGCTAGGAAAACTTGATTAAGAAGGAAAACTTTAAGTTCACTTCCACCCAAATCCACTATAATGTAATACCTAACAATATCCGTTTTTTGATTGTGTAACATTCCATTAGAAATAATAAAATCCCACTATCTTTAGTTTACTCCAGCACATTGGTTTACACCAGCCCATAGGTCTAGTGGGTAGAGTGTCGCCAATGGTCCGGGAGACCTGGGTTCAATCTCAGATCGTGTCATAACAAAGACTTTTAAAATGGTACTTGATACCTACTTGCTTATCACTAAGTATTATAAGGTATGTTTCAAGGGTAAAGTGGAGCTTCAGTGTATTAACTATTGAAAAGGGAGCCTTCAGGTTGCCCTCAACTACGGTCATTAATTTTACATATAGCTGAAATTATAATTTTTAAAGTTCAGAAATAGAAGTCAGAATTTTGTCCAGTCGGCTGGGGCTGTAGAATACACCGACTGCTTCTCTACCCCAACGAGTGTCCTGTTATGACACTAAACAATCTGAGGGTGAACTTCCAGTAATGCTGGAGCAGTAGGAAATGCAGAGTACCACTTCATTGCCATCGCTCCAGGGTCCACTCTGGCCCAAAGTGGTAACATCTGACAGGGTCCTACCTATGGGTTAAATAGAACTAAACTGTGTATTGATGCTAAACTGAATTGTTTAAAATAGAACAGTTTTTGACATTGAAACTGTGAACTTATGCTAATTAGAACAGTTTTGACATTTAACTATTTGAAAACAAAAGACTATACTTATACTAAACTGAATTGTTTGAAATTTGATTTGGTGTTAAATGACCCGATAAGGGTTGAAGTCAAAATTACCTCCCATTATCATCTGATATAAACATCTGCCATTTTTTTTAATTAACCAGTTTTTAAGACATGTATGTTTTCTTACATACAGTTTCATCATTAAAAAAATCCCAAATATGGAGTTTAAGCAAAAATGAATGGTTTTCTAGTAAATTTGAATTAATTATAACATTTATTTGTTTCTAGATTTAGACTACCTTTTTCAACTTAATCAAAAATGTCAACATCTTTTCTCATAGTATTGATATTCTCTATATTTGAAAAAAGTATTTGGACCTGAATGCTTGTTTTTATAATAAATATAAAATAATATTGTTAAGTGAAAAGGATCTAAAATAAATAGATCTTATACTTACTTCAATTGAATAATGGTGAAAGTTATTTCAAGAGTAAAAACAAAACCTTCTTTGAATTTCTTAGATCAACTAGCGAACTAGCGAAATCTCAAACCAAAACTAAAATGCAACGCCCTCAAACGCTTTCAAAAACGCCTTCAGTTTTGACTCTTAGTCCCACCCTCTTTGGTTTAAAATTCAGAGTTTTTCCTTCTCTAAGAGTCGTTGCCTTACCAAGGCTAAGGAGCTCAGTCTGCCCTACAATTTATAGATAGCTGGGAGTGGAGGAAAGATAGAGTCATGCATTTTCCATGAAACAACACCTTTATGCATATATACACTTATCTCTTACCATGTATACAGTCAATTTTTTTGTAAAGAGGTACACTGCGGGTGTCTTCAATGAGATTAACATTGTATTATTCATTTCTTCTTCTAGATTGCAAAGAATGTAGAGGATGATTTTCACTGTGCATACCTCGTTGTGGATATTTGACATGAGTGCACCCAGGTAGATCAAGGTTAATTTGTAACCCTCAAAAGAACACAATGATTTATATAAATAGTTTTGGTTTCCTCTTTTATTTAACCATTCAAATTTCGCCATTTTACATTTTTTTGGGGGTTTTATTCGTATTATAAAACTTGATAAAAATAGAATTTGAGTTACCTTCTTTTACGACATACAATTGGTTTAATGTTTATATTTCATAAAAGCATTTGAAAATTCTCAAAATTATAATGATCTAATTTTCTCTTTTGAACTTTACTTTAATACAGCAAAAATGGCACATCGTAATGAGATTTTAATTAACATAGTAAGGTGAAAATGCTCTACCATAAGAAAGAATGGAAACTTCAATCCAGTTTACAACTTAATGTACCATCTGTGTTTATTCTCACTACAATCTTTATACTTTCTCAAGGGAGATAACTCTAGAATGCTAATTATGGAGTACTTACACTTATTTATAATAACAAGGGCCCATAGTGTAAGAGTTATCATTCAAGTAAATGAACACAGCAAACTAAGTTATCAAAAGTTCAAACCTTAGATTTTGTTTTAAACATACTAAAAAGTCATTTGTTGTTGCCTTTAAATATGAAATGGTTCTCTATCAGTGAATGAGAGCATTGGTTCTGGTGAACTTGGGGTGTATTTGTCCTCACCAGACCAGACCCCTAAGATAGAAATAAACGCTCAAACTTTTAATTATGACTTTGGACAACAAAATCAAGTTAAGGCCATTACATTCGCTCAGTGTAATGATTATTGTCATAGGAAATGAAACCAGCAACCCAAGTTCAATCTCTGGATGAGGCTGTTTACATTTCTGTTGGGACACAACAGGTCAGGTCATTGAGACCCTCCCCAACCGCCAATACTATGTCAGAGTTGACGGATCAGGTAGAATTACTTTGCAAAATCACCGATTCCTCAGGAAATTTGAAACACCAACAATTCTGTTTCCTATTCCAAGTCATGCCCGAGACCTCTGCACCAAATCCGTTTCCCCATAGAGCCAATACACCAGTGCCACAAACCATGGACACTAGAATAACATCGTCACATCCGACATCAAATATCACTCAGTCATCTACATTGACACAGATAAACCCCACAACAGGCATTGTCCAGATTTTTTCCACACAACCAGCTAGGTTTGAAGGATCTCATCCCTCCCCAAAGACCACTACCCCAATGCCATGGGGTGGGGGAGGAGATGTATAATAATAATAATGATAATTATAATTATAATAATAGCACTTACCATCTTGCAACAATCATTAAAAATTAATCGATTTGTGGAACTCTTTACAGTTCTTTATAAGTAAGTACAAAAAGAAGACCTGCCACATTTAAATCTGAAATTAATGCTTTTTCAAAAATTATTGTTTTATAATTTAATACTAATAGTGAAAAAAATAATTTTTTTGGTAAACTAAAATAAAATCATGTAAATTTTACAAACCTTTTTTAAAATACTATTTTAAATGTAAACCAAAAAAAAGAAATTGTAATATGGAAAAATTTACATTTTTAATTTTTAACTTCTTTTTACTGTAAGAAAACATTTTTAATTCAAAGCTTCTTTTTATAAAACCTTCCTATAATGTTACATCTTTAGAGATTAAAAAAAGGAAATAAGACAAAAATTTAACAAAAGCCTTGTTCATCAATAACTTAAAAAACTGGTTTTTTAAACAAATACTTTAGAGAAAAAATATCATTTTTTTAAATCAGTGTAACCCAAAAAGCTTTTTAAAGAAAAGAAATAACTATTCATGGAATAAACAAATAAAATACTTTCCATAATAATATCCATATTTTTATTGTATAAGGTTCCATTAGAAATAATAAAATCCCACTATCTTTGGTTTTTAGAAAAAGACATCGACACAAGGCTAATGAAGGCATGGACAGCTATTGATAGGCTTTCAATCATATGGAAATCAAACCTGACCGATAAAATGAAATGCAGTTTCTTCCAGGCAGCGGTTGTGACGATACTGGTATATGGATGCACAACTTGGATGCTAACTAAACGACTGGAGAAGAAGCTAGACGGCAATTACACAAGAATGTTGTGAGCAATATTGAACAAGTCCCGGTGGCAACACCCCACAAAGCACCAACTATACAGCCACTTGGCTCCCATCATGAAAACTATCCAAGTTAGATGAACCAGACATGCAGGACACTGCTGAAGAAGCAAGGACAAGCTCATAAGTGATGTACTCCTATGGACCCCCGCATATGGCCAAGCAAAAGCAGGACGACCAGCTCGAACATACATACATACAGCAGCTATATGAGGATACGGGATGTAGCTCTGAAGACCTGTCAGAGAGGATGAATGATAGGGAGAAGTGGCGAGAGAGGGTCAGGGATATCTGTGCTAGCAGCACGACATGATGATGATGATGATATATAAACTTTGTGCTATATTGTACAAAGGTCAGCTTAGCGAGTATCATGACTAACATTAGCCTTATACTAAAATAAGTTTACTAAATATTGTATGAGTTGCTTTGGCTTTATATTGTACTAAAGTAAGCTTACTAAACATGATATTAGTAGCCATGGCCTTATATTCTACTAAAGTAAGCTTACTAAACATGATATTAGTAGCTATGGCCTTGATGATGATCTTTGGTTTAGGGCAGTATTCACATTTTATAAAAAAAAATTTTTAAAGCTGTACTTACTTATAAGTGATACTGTATATACTCAAATTTTTGATGCAAACAATGAAAGGGGTGGGGATTTGTTGATTGCTGAAATAAGAGAAAACCCTCAACTAGTCTAAGTGCAATTTCCTTAATGCAGCACATACATCAAACGACTAAATGGAAAAGTTAATAATCATGTAATACAGGCTCAAGTGGCTTATTTGAAAAAGAAAAAAAAAAGAAAAAGGCCTACTTTTTTGAAAACAAGAGAAAAGAGATTTTGTCAAGTCATGAGCAAATAGAAAATGAATATTGCTTAGCTTATTAGTTTATGAAATGGTTGGGTTGGTTTTTATCACATATCCACCATTGTTGGTTATTCAATGACAAATCTTATTTTTACAAATATATCTGATTTGTAAACACATTTTGTACATACACACAGTTAATCGATCAAACAGTTCTATTTCAAACAATTCAATTTAGCATAAGTCAACAAAGTTAAATAGTTCCAAAGACCTAACCGATAAAATGAAACGCAGTTTCTTCCAGGCAGCGGTCACATCGATACTGCTATATGGATGCACTACATGGACGCTAACAAAACGGCTGGAGAAGAAACTAGATGGCAATTACACAAGAATGCTGCGTGCAATCCTCAACAAGTCCTGGCAGCAACACCCCACAAGACACCAACTGTACGGCCACCTGCCCCCTATCACGAAAACTATTCAAGTTAGGCGAACCAGACATGCAGGACATTGCTAGAGAAGCAGAGATGAACTCATAAGAGATGTACTCTTATGGATCCCCACACGCGGCCGCGCAAAAGCAGGACGACCAGCACGAACGTACATTCAGCAGCTATGTGAGGATACAGGTTGTTGTCCTGAAGACCTACCTAGGGCGATGAACGATAGGGAGGAGTGGCGAGAGAGGGTCAGGGATATCCGTGCTGCCAGCACGATATGATGATGATGATGATTGCTATGTAAAATAAGTAAAGTTGGCGACCTTAGTCGAAGGGAGAGAGAGCACTACTCCTTTCCCAGGATTGTTCCATTTTACCCTTGGTCCGTACCTTATAATGCTGAGTGTTAAGCAAGGCGGCATCAAGTACCATTTTTTGAGTCTTTGGTATGACTCGACCAAGGATTGAACCCAGGTCTCCCGGGCCATGGGCAAACACTCTAACCATCATGCCAATGTCTGGACATTGCTATGTATCACTAATAATTCAATTGAATATCAGTCATTTGTTTACGCACAGTTAAATGATCAAACAGTTCTATTTCTAACAATTCAATTTAGCATAAGTGATTTGTTTGCACACAGTTTGAATGTCAAACAGTTCTATTTGACCCATAAATAAGACCCTTTCAAGTGTTACCATTCCAGGTCAGAGTGGACCTGGGAGCAATGGCAATGAAGGAGTACTCTGCATTCCCCAAAGCTTTACAGCATTACTGGAGCCTCAACATAAGATTGTTAAGAGTCATATCCAGGACACTCATTGGAGAGGGATCTTACCCTTCTGCAGAGATGCAATTGGTGTATTCTACAGCCTCAGCCAACTGGGCTCCATATGAAATGGCAACACAAAAAGAAATAATTCCAATGTATATAAAAACAAGTATGGGCCATTTCCAATGTTATAATAAATTTTCTATGAATTAGCAAATATTTTTTCGAAGACAAAGTAGACAAAATTAGATGAAAGAATGGACAGGACAGTAAATTATCCATTCTTAGAATACGTTGTATCTGCAGTGGGGTAAGATGCAACCCCCCACTAACACTAAAAATGGTGTCGTAGGTATGACACCAAACTCTATCAGATGGTGAGGCTCCTGTTTTGGAGTATTTAGATTACCCTTTCATTGCCATTACTCCCAGGTGAACTTTGATCTGAAGTGCTAGTACCTGTTAGAGTCTCATTTATGGGTCAAATAGATCTATTTGAAAATTATTAGCATTTGACTGAACTGTGTGAAAAAAAAAATTCTTAAAAACAACTACACAAAAAATATAAATATGAACATTGAATGAATGTGATTCCCTAACCTCAAGGCATAAAATAACCCTAGATAGATTGAAATGCCATTAAAATCATCAATCACTCAATCAATGTACAATTCATTTCCAGAAGACAAGTAAATTCTAAGAAGAAATGTCTTCATTGAACCCTGAACTCTCACCCATAAATGCCCCCACCAATATGCCCATATTTTTTTGGAATAATCAGCCCAAAACAGTATTTCAAAACACATTATTCATTATTTCCAACCAGAAGTAGGACTTGTTAAAAGGTCAATTACAATAAAAGTCAAGCTGTTACTAAAAGTTTCATGTTTTGCAATCTTCAGACACAGTGTATATGTGTGTGTGTGTGTATATATATATATATATATATACATATAATATAATTTAATATAATTATAACAAACTGTTATAATATATATATATATATATATATATATATATATAAAGTTGGGGACCGTAGATGAGGGTGACCTGAAGTCTCCCTTTTCGATATTTACTACTCCAAGGTATAGGGGAGAGTGCAACTCCTTTCCCAGGATTGCTCCACTTTACCCTTGATCTGTACCTTATAATGCTGAGTGTTAAGCAAGGAGGCATCAAGTACCATTTTTTAAGTCTTTGGTATGACTCTACCTAGGATTGAAGCCAGGTCTCCCGGGCCATTGGCTAATATACGTAGACACACATCACTATGTATGTTTTTATGTCTATTTTACTGACATATATATTTCCATATCTCATCAGAAATATTTAGGCCCAAAAATATTCAAGAAAAGCAAGACACTATGCAAACTATTATCCATGATAAGATTAGGGATTGGCTTCTTTGACCATGACTTCTATGTAATGTGTCATGCACGGAAGCTAATCCTATTTACCCAACCCCTCTACTTGGGCAGGATATGACACAAGGTCAATTTTTAAGCAGAGTTTAGCAGGTTTGAATTCAGAGTTTTCCTTCTCCTAGACTAGTTGCCTCACCAAGGCTGAGGAAATCAGTCTGCCCTACTATTTACCCATAGCTGGAGGGAGAATAATTGGATTCATACCATTCCCAAGAGTATTAGTGCTATGTGAAATGCAATCAGTCTTGTCCAGGATTTGAACTCGTGTTGCCATGTCCATTTCCTGCGACAATAACCATTACACCACGGGCACCTCCTAAATGCATGGAAGCTTATACATTATCAAGTATTCTAATGTCCTCTTCATGTCCGAACATAGTAACTTTTGGAGAAGAAAAACAAACAAATAGATAAATTAACTGATATATCATATTTACCAACCCCTCTCCTCAGGCAGGATATGACACAAGGTCAATTTTTAAGCGGAGTTTAACAGGTTTGAATTCAGAGTTTTCCTTCTCCTAGACTAGTTGCCTCACCAAGCCTGAAGAACCTAATCTGTCCTACTATTTACCCATAGCTGATATATAGGCAATGGGAGAGATGGACCACTCCACCTTCACCAACTGGATGAAAAAATTTTGTAATCTGTTATTTATCAAATGTTATTTTATCGACAATAGTAGTGTAGAAATAGGTATTCCCAGACTGGAACTGAGGCCACTCAGGTATACGTAATTCTGGGTGGAATACTAGTCACTCAGGTTAAAAGGATAAAAATGCAATACAAAAATTAAGGGTTTTAAGGAGAGTGTAAGCTTATTTTAAAGATACTCTTCTGCTTAACTCCCAATAACATGCACACCTTACCCTTTTGGGAGTTTTTTTTTGTTTTATGTCATATCAACTCTTGTTGAGCAATTCAATACCAAAATCGTTTTAACAATTATGGTCTCCAATTATATACAGTACAAAAATCTATCTTCACAATCATTTTAAACAGTTAAATATTTTGTAATCCCAAACAGCTGTATTTGATTGATAGATGGGACCCTAACAGGTACAACCACTCCAGGTCAGAGTGAACCAAGAAGTAAGTGACAATTAAAGGAGTGATTCCATACTTTCCAAAGATTTAGAATTGGAGCCTCTCTATCATATAATTACTTTAATTTTTTCAAAAACTATTTGGATGATCGTCTTCATCTTTATTGATTTTATCCCAAAATTTTGGCTTAAGTTTTCATTAGTTTTCTCTCAAGCCTAAGTTGCTGCTAGCACTCAAAGTTTGTATAGTACATTTCAGTACTGTCTGGCCTTCTGCTTCTAGTGGCTCTTAATCACCCTGTCAGGCAGGTCTAGAACATGCTGACTACATACCTGACCCCGAATCACAAGACAGAGTAATCTTTGTATGACATTAAACTACATCTGGTTGTGAGATGCCAGTTCCAAGACTTTGGAAAGTGTGGAGCCCCCCCCCTTCATAATCCAGAGTGTTAATATCTGTTAGGGTTCCATCTATGGGTCAAATAAATCTCTTAATAGAACAATAAAAAATACTGAAGAGCCATCAAAGGTGATTCAATATTTATTATTGTTCTATAATGGATTTGAGTTTGTATCCTCATCTTTGTTGCTTTTGTTACATTTCAGCTTGAGTCTTCTTTTTCATAATTAATCAAAACATAATTTTGGAATTCAATATAAAACTATTCAACCTCACCAAAATATGTGGAATTAAGGCACGAGAAAATACAATATATCAAACAGAATATACTTGAGAATCTGCTGTCATTGGGCAGATGCAGGGTAATCAGTTTAATTTTTATTTCTTAATGACAGATTTTCAACCCCTACCACATTTATCAACTCTCTTCTGAATACAGGATATTTATTGATCTCATCATCCCCGCCCCAATCCAAAGGTTAATATCAACCACTTTGGAAACCTATGTTCTTCATGTCAGCAAAAATTGATTCTAGCAGTTCTCAAAAGTTGATTCTAGCAGTTTTCAGTAACTTTTATTGTTCTATAATTTAGTCTGACTAGTATTCTCATCTTTGTTGCTTTTATCACATTTCACCCCCCGCCCCAATCCAGAGGTTATGTTATATTTTGACCTTCGACCTGGCCCAAAAATACTATTCCAAGGTGATGCACTGGAAGGAAGTGACATATTCCAATGGCCAGTAATCGAAAGAGATCGCGTGGGCGGATTAAGGCTTATAATATGGGACAAGGTGAAGGTCTCACGGTGCCACTACAGTGATGCACCGGAAGAGAGTGACCTGTGAACTGCATGACAGTTATTTCCGCTTGATGACGATTGAACATTCGATTTCAAAGATCCAGTGGGCGATCGTGTGGGCGTTGAATTATTATTTAACTCAGTTGAGTTCGAGTCCAAGAAGCAGTTGCCAGTAGAATTCTAGACAGCTAGAGACCAGATGTGGTAGGGAAAGCCACACCCGACCGAGGGGGCCCTCGGAAACCCCGATGGAGTGGACCCCAGCATCAGGAGATCAAGAAAGACACAACATGACGGTCATAACAGTGGGGTCAAAATATGAAGTTTATGTTCGGTCTCCAGCATCCTCTCACATGCAAACCTTGAACAACCCTTTCGAACCTTTGCAATAAGGTGGGAGGTAAATATATTTGTAAAGAAGTCTTCCTGCATCTTTCTTCATGCGTCTTTATTGTTGTGTCGCTGTGAATTATTCTACATATATATGTGCATGTATGTAGATGTGAATCTGCATATGTGACTATATAACAGTTAATATCAACCACTTTGGAAACCTATGTTCTTCATGTCAGCAAAAATTGATTCTAGCAGTTTTCAGTAACTTTTATTGTTCTATAATTTAGTCAGACTAGTATCCTCATCTTTGTTGCTTTTATCACATTTCAGCCCAAGGTCTTCTTTGGGCTTCCCTCAAGCATATTTTGTTCCTGTAGTAATCAAAGGTCAATCAGTACCATTTCTGTTTCGCAATCGAAACAACTAATCTAAGTATTCAACTTTAAATACGAGAAAATATTTGTGTCAGATTACAAAAACAACAAAAAACTTTGATAAAAAAAATTAGCACATATCATATTTTTGTCTTCTATGGAAGGCTGGAGTAGCAGTTTGTGGATGTTTTATTCCAACACATCTACAGTTTGTTTTGGCATAATTGTTTATTTGTTAGGAATAAACTTTCTCTAGAACAGTGGTTGCCAAATCTTTTAGACCCTCAACTTTTTCATGAAATTTTTGATTGACCTGACCCAGGAATGTACCATAAATAAATACAAGTACAGTTTCCAGATAATTTAGTGAGAGGAAAGTGAATACCAAACCATCCAAGACTGTTCTTTTGTATCCTCTTCTCCACTGACAATTACTCTTTAAATTATAAGGACACAAAAAAGAAAACCATTTAGTGTTATGAAAAAGCACAGGAAAACTAGAAAACAAAATTAACCATAACTTTTCATCCTATTAGCAGAGTTTAACATATGGTGCATAAGACCCCCCTCCCCTCAAAAAAGAGTGTCCTTGGTATGACACTATACTGAATTTGGTTGTAAGGTTCCAGTTCTCAAGATCTGGGGAGTGTGGAGTACCTCTTTATTACCATAACTCCCTGGTACATTCTAACCACTCTGCATCTGAATGGATCTGTTTGGATCCCATCTATGGATTAAATAGATCCATTTGAAAATTATTCCTATTTCATAAGACTGTGTACAAAAAAAAACTCTTAAGAAACAACAACAAAAAAACAGTAAATATAAATGTATAATGAACACAATTCCTCAACCACTACGAATAAAATAACCCGAGATAAGTTTACATGTCATTAACATCAATTACAAAAGATAACTTTTCAATATAACATAAAAGGTTTGATTTGTTTCCCTTGTTTAAAGGCATATCAAACTTTGTGGGTTATTTTGTGCAAGAGCAATCATAGTAGAAGTGGCATGATGGTCAGAATGTTCGCCAATGGCCCAGGAGACATGGGTTCTATCTCAGGCTGAATCTTACCAAAGACTAAAAAAAATGGTACTTGATTCCTCTTTGCTTAACACTCAGCATTATAAGATATGGATCAAGGGTAAAGTGGAGCAATCCAGGCAAAGGAGTAGCGCCCTCCCCTACACCTTGGTGTAGTAGCTATTGAAAAGGGAGCCTTCGAGTCACCCTCAACTACGGTCACCAACTTTACTTACTTAGTAGTGGCACTCTTTAACCAATCGCTCGGGGAATAAGGAGGTATTAGTCAGAGAGTGAACATAATAGCATAACTGGAATTCAAACTCGCTTACTACGTTCTGCAACCCAGAACTTTAGCCATTACGCCATGAGAACTTTTTCTAAAATATAAAAGTATTCAGTCTTACAAAAATATATGGAAATACTGCATGATCAATGATTTGCTTTACTTAATGTTACATCAACTCCTTATGGGATATTTGATACTGAAATCTGGTTCATTTGTTGATATCTGTTTATAGTTGTAGCAAAACATAACCCTGGGGCATGCATTTTCTGCTGCACAATTGTCTGACACCTTTGTTGTGTTGGCTTTTTCAGCAAGTTGGTTTGAAATACATGCCTGGGGTGATCTCACAAAAAAGAAACAAGGTGAAAACACAAAAGTTTGCGTAGATATCTTTTGGAGAGAAGAAGTGTGACCCTTTACAATGAAATCCCTTAACTAAAAAAAAAGAATTCTCTGCCTATCTACATATCAATCAATCTATCTATCTATCTCTAGTTCATCCCCACCATCCATCCCTTCTATCTCTGTATTTTTCTTAGCACATCTCTGTCTCTCTGTCATAGCCGACTAACTTCTTGTGTCTTCTGACTGGTGGGTCTTTTCCAAGTGACTAGTCTGTTTGAGTCTATTCTCTGACAAACCCCTCTGCATCTCTCCTCCTGCATTGGTCTCCCCCATTTCTGGAGGCAGATTCCCTCCTTTTTCACTGTCCTCTGATTAACCTCAGCATAGTCCCCTGGTTGACCTGTATATAAGGACACACACATATGCACACCCATGACCAACCACACACACACACACACACACACACACACACACACACACACACATACACATAGCCTGTATACAGTGTCACATATTCATAACTATTTATTTTTTCAATATTCCATTGCAATCAGTTTTTAATCATACTTTTTATTTGTCAGTAATAATAATTATTTGGTGTCACTTACTTGAATGATATCAAGTGTTCCTATCTAATACAAATAATTTGAAAGCAGTTACATGATTTCAAGTATAGGCTGTCTCAATATACATAAGACCCATGTGACTGCTAATATAGGCTGTCTCAATATACATAGGACCCATATGACTGCTAATATAGGCTGTCTCAATATATATAGGACCCATATGACTGCTAATATAGCCTGTCTCAATATATATAGGACCCATGTGATTGCTAATATAGGCTGTCTCAATATACATAGGACCCATATGACTGCTAATATAGGCTGTCTCAACATATATAGGACCCATATGACTGCTAATATAGGCTGTCTCAATATACATAGGACCCATATGACTGCTAATATAGGCTGTCTCAATATACATAGGACACATGTGACTGCTAATAACTCTACTAATAATAATAATGTGTTCTTTTTTGTTTCAGATTTGAAAATAGTATATTATAACAACTATTAATCCTTAATCAATAACTCTCCTTATTATAATGTTGTGCTCTTTTTTGTTTTGGATTTGAAAATAGTATACTATAACAACTATTAATCCTTGATCACAATGCCTTGGACAAGAGAGGAAGAAATATTTTGCATCACTTCGTATTTGGAAACAAAATCATTGAAAACTGTCTCAAAATAGATGCAACCCATTAATATGATAATGATTTAATACCAAGACAAAAAACTCCAAAAATATTGCATGTTAACAATAAAAAACACATTGATTTGATATCTCTGGCTGAAAGGATACATTTTTTACAGAATGTGTTTCAAATGACTGCCACTGCGCTTGTCTCAGTAATAAATCATTATCATTATAATGGGTTGCATCTGTTTTGAGACACCCAGTATTACTTTTCAATCCTAGTAATTTTTAAACAGAATATTTGACCCATAGATGAGACCCTAACAGGCACTCTCACTCAAGGTTGGAGTAAACCTGGGATTAATAGCAACAAAGGTTTTGATTTGGTTTAGTTTTATGGCATATCAACCATTGTAGGTTATTTAATGCTAAATCCATTTTGATACATATAAACAGTTCTATTTCAAACAATTCAATTTAACATAAGTATGCAGTTTAGTGCTATTTGACCCATTTTTAAACAATTCAGTTTAGCAAAAGTATACAGTTTAAATTTAAAAACAGTTCTTTTTCAAACAATTCATTTTAGCATAAGTATACAGTTTAAATGTAAGAACATTTCGATTTCAAACAATTCATTTTAGCATAAGTAAACTGTTTAGTTTTATTTAGCCCATAGATATGGTGCTACCACTTCAGGCCAAAGTGAACCTAGGATTGGTGGCAATTAAGAGGTACTCTGCATTTCCCAAAGCTCCAGCACTACTGAGACCTCACCATCAGATTGTTTAACGTCATATTCAAAACTCTCATTAGGAGAAGTCTTACCCCTCAGCAGAGATGCATTTGTTGTATTCTGCAGCCCCAATTGACTGGGCCAAGTAAAGAAGAACTCAAGAATTGGTGCCTAATAACCAGATGCAAGTTAGCGTCATATTTAAGACATCCCTTTGGGAGTGGGTCTTACTTTTTTACAGAGAAATCGGTTGGCATATTGTAAGCACCGACTACAGAGCAGGCTTGATAAGTGAATATGTCAAATACTCATAGTGAAGCATCTGTTTGATGTCATTTGGCATTGGTACAACTATTGACATAATACCGGACATTGGCCTAGGGGTTAGAGTGTTCGCCAATCGCCCGGGAGACCTGGGTTCAATCCCAGGTCGAGTCATACCAAGACTCAAAAAATGGTACTTGATGCCTCCTTGCTTAACACTCAGCATTATAAGGTACGGATCAAGGGTAAAGTAGAGCAATCCGGGGAAGGAGTAGCGCCCTCCCCTACACCTTGGTGTAGTAGCTATCAAAAAGGGAGCCTTCGACTATGGTCGCCAACTTTACTTTTTACAACTATTGATCTATTTTTAATTTTTGATGAAAGCTTTTGACCCTGGCCACATTTATGGACCTGCTTCTGATCCCCAGAAATTTATCAAATTTTTGGTTAATCCCATCACCCCCTCCCTTAGAGACTGGGTGGATCAATATCGACCACATTTGTGATCATCGTTCCGGAAGAACAAGTATGTTCCACTTGACCTCGATACACAATCTGGGAAGGCACAATTAACGTCATAGGAATGCAATCAGTGACCCAAGTTTAAATCTTTGACAAAGCTATTTGCATTTCACATTGCACTAATGTCTTTGGGAAAAGCATAAATCTTTCTCTTCTCCCTTCAGCTATGGGTAAATAGTTGGGCTGACAGGCTCTTTAGCTTAGATAAGACAACCAGTCTAGAAGGAGGAAACCTCTGAATTCAAACTAGCTGTACTCCACTTAAAAATTGACCTTATGTCGCATCTTGTTCATCAAGTAGAGGTATATGATCTGCCAAAGCTATAGCCATGTTCATACTATTATATGGTTGCACCACTTGCACTTAAATGAAACATTTGGAGAAAAAGCAACACAGGAATTTAACAAGGATGCTGTATGCTGTTGTGAAAAAATCCTGGAAGCAGCATCTTATAAAACAGCAACTGTACAGCCACTTGCCTCCCATCTCACACAAACCATCCAAGATGAACAAGACATGCTGGGTACAACTTGAGAAGCAAGGATGAACTCATGAGTGACTTTCTCCAATGGACTCCTACACATGGACATTGACTGACCAGCAAAAACTTAAATTCACATATTTATCAACCCCTCCGCTCGGGCAGGATATGACACAAGGTCAATTTTTAAGCGGAGTTTAGCAGGTTTGAATTCAGAGTTTTCCTTCTCCTAGACTAGTTGCCTCACCAAGGCTGAAGAACCTAGTCTGTCCTACTATTTACCCATAGATGAAGGGAGAATAATTGGATTCATACCTTTCCCAAGGGTATTAGTGCTATGTGAAATGCGATCAAACTTGTCCAGAATTTGAACTCATGTCGCCGTGTCCATTTCCTACAACGATAACAATTACATCATGGGCACCTCCACGGGCAAAAACTTAAATTCACAAGCTCTGTGCAAAAAAATTGGATGCCATGTAGAGGATCTGCCAAGAAAGATGGCTGACAGAGACGGACGGTGAGAGAGAATTCATGTTATTAGTATGATATGATGATGATAAATGGTTTTTAATTCTAATTTTTAAGGAGCAGCTGTTTTCATTTTTTTTTTCTTCTTATATTCACAACTGCAGCTGCAGGAAATATTATGCTCGTACAAATTTAGTTAAAATTGCATCACACAAAAGATTGATTGTATATGAGGAGCAAAGGTGGGAATTTGGGGTATGAAAAGTCATGCTCTGTATCCTTGTTTAAGATCAGCTATTTATTTGCTTTGTAACAATATAATAAAAAAAAGCTTATTACGACGAAGAAAATTATTGATATGAATGAAAAATAAAATTAAAACTTCATAAAAATGCTGTATATTTAACAAGAAAATTAAATCATTACATATTAGTACTTCATCATCATCAACATGTTGTGCCCCTAGCACGGATTTCCCTAACTCTATCACCATTCGTCTCTATTGTCCATTGCACTCGGCAGGTTCTCTAGACAACATCCGTTGTCTGCACTGAGCTGTTGTAGATAAGTTCTAATGGGATATCCAACACCTGCTCATTTGTGTGAAGGGGTTCACAGGAGAACATCACTTATGAGTTTGACCTTACTTCTTCAGCAGTGTTCCACATGTCTTGTTTATCTGATTTGAATAGTTTTAGAGATGGGAGGTAGGTGGCCGTACAGCTGCTGTTTTATGGGATATTGCTTCCAGGATTTGTTCAATATTGCATTCTTGTGCAATTGCCATCAAGCTTTTTGTCAATGTGCTTAGTCAGTGTCAATGTAGTGCATCCCTATAGTAGTATGGACATGCTTGGAAAAAAATTGCCTTTTATTTTATTAGATAGGTCTGACTTTAATATGACCAATAACTTATCAATAGTTGACTTACTCATATAATATACGGGTTGTAATGTAGTCATATTAATCGGCTCATTAGCCTAGTGGGTAGTGTTCGCTAATGGTCCGGGAGTCCTGGGTTCAATCCCAGGTCGAGTCATACCAAAGACTTTAAAAATGGGACTTGATACCTCCTTGCTTAACACTCAGCAATATAAGGTATGTATTGAGGGTAAAGTGGAGCAATCCAGAGAAAGGAGTAACGTCCTTCCCTACACCTCAGGGTAGTAGCTATTGAAAAGGGAGCCTTCTGGTCACTCTCGATTACGGTCGCCAATTTTACTTACTTTCTATTTGACTCATAGATGGGACCCTAACAAGTACTACCACTCCGGGTCAGAGTGAACAGAGAAGTTACGGCAGTGAAGGGGTACTCCACATTCCCTAAGCTCTAAAGGGAGACAACTTTACTTACTTAATGTGGTCATTATCAAAAATAAAGAATGTAGAGTTGCTTTTATTAAACTTTATTCATTAGCAATATCACATTCATGCTGTAATGTTGTCATTATCAAAAATAAAGAATGTAGAGTCATTCTTATGAAAGTTTTGGATGATTATTCCTAATCAGTACATAGTCATATTACAAACGGGTTGTAAGATGGTCATTATTAAAAATAAATAACAGTGTTACTTTTATTAAAGTTTAGGATAATTACTCATATTTAAATGATATTTTATTTCCTTATTTATTAACTACTGGTTATAACTTTGTTTACTCTGAGTGTGGCATTACAAATGACGATTTCAGCTTCATTCAGATACCCTGGCGAACATCTAAAAATTAACAGATATTTCAAATGAAGATTTAATCTCATTATTTTCCAGATTTTGTGGGACATGTGCTTATGTACTTACATATATATTTAACTATTTTTACTGTGTTTGTAAGTTAGGCAATTGTTCTTAGTGGCTCAATACTAAATCCATAGAGAGAGAGAGAGAGTTATCTCCTTCTTCTACCAAGTGAGAATGTAAGCACTGTGAGAGAAACACACTTTCTTTTAGAGTGTGTGGGACAGTAAAACAAAGGATGAGGGATCAATCCTAGCTAAAAACCAGTTTCAGTACAGTTTAAGATTTTTTAAGGCATGACTCTAACAATTTCTAAAACTTTGGTTCAAATTGGTAAAATATGGTGGAGCCTTTGCTGTAAGTGAACGTATAAAGACATACATAATCGATTAATTATTGATATCAATGAATCAGGATCCAATAGTTCAGTTAAATAAGTGAACCATCAAACTACCTACAGAGGTTTGGTTTGATTTTATGGCATATCAACCATTGTAGGTTATTTAACACCAAATCCTCTAAATACATATATATCCAATAGATATGATTTGATTTGGTAGGGTTTTATAACATATCAACCATTATAGGTTATACAATACCAAATCCTCTTAATACATATATATCCAATATATATGATTTGGTTTGGTAGTGTTTTACAGCATATTAACCATTGTAGGTTATTCAATACCAAATCCTCTTTATATATATATATTCAATATATATGATTTGGTTTAGTTGGGTTTTATGGCATATCAACCGTTGTAGGTTATTTAATGCCAAATCCTCTTTATACATGTATATTCAATACATATGATTTCAAAACACATTTTATAGACAACATTTTTAAACAAGCCTCTGATCTTTTTTTTTTTCCACACAGTTAAATGGTTTCAAGTATTGCTATCTAATACAAATAATTCGATGCACTCTTAATCATTTGTTTGCAATTAGTGAAGGGGTGATAAGTATTGCTATTTAACAATAATTATGCTATTCAACATTACTCATTTGTATACACACAGTTAAATGGTTCCATGTATTGTTATGTATCACCAACAATTCAATTAAATATCATTCATTTGTTCAAACACAATTAAATAATCAAACAGTTCTATCCTTAACAATTCAATTTAGCGAAGTTAAATGATTTCAAGTATTGCTATGTATCTCTAACAACTCAATCAAACAGTCATTTGTTTACATACAGTTAAATGATCAAACAGTTCTATTTCAAAACAGTTGTATTGGACCCATAGATAGGTCCCAATCAGGTGCTACCCCTGTGGGCCAGAGTCGACCAGGAAGCGATGGCAATGAAGGGGTACTCAACATTCTTCAAAGCTCCAGCATTCCTGGAGCCTCAGCATTAAACTGATAAGTGTAATATCTAGGACACTTGTTGGGGGAGGGTCTTAACCCTATACAAAGATGCATTCGGTATATTCTTCTGCCTCAGCCAACTGGGCTATACCTACAAAGGTGATTTTGTTTATCCTATTTACCAACCCCTCTGCTCGGGCAGGATATGGCACAAGGTCAACTTTCAAGCGGAGTTTAACAGGGTTGAATTCAGAGTTTTCCTTCTCCTAGACTAGTTTCCTAACCAAGGCTGAAGAACCTAGTCTGTCCTACTATTTACCCATAGCTGGAGGGAGAATAATTGGATTCATACCTTTCCCAAGGGTATTAGTGCTATGTGAAAATGCAATCAGTCTCGTCCAGGATTTGAACTCGTGTCGCCGTGTTCATTTCCTACGATGATAACAATTACACCACGGGCAGGTGATTTTGTTTATAGGGGTGAAAACCTTTAGGGAACCAGCCACACTTTCTGGATAAGCTTTTCACAGAAGAATAGGACTTCAATGCACCACATTTTCTCCTGAACTCAGTTTTTCCTTTGCCTAGATTCGTTGACCTATGAAGGTCAAAATTGACTGTCCTAATATTTTTACCAATGGTTGAAGAGAGAAGTCACAGTTTCGTTCCTTTCCCAAGGGTATTAGCACAAATTGAAACATAAAAAGTCTCATCCAGGATCTGACATCAGCTTGTTGACTCCATTTACATATACTGATAAGTACTAACCTAGATGCACATACACACACATATACATACACACACACACATATACATATATAAGCATACATACATTTACATGTGCATACACACACATACATATGAGACTATATATATATATATATATATATATGGTGTATATGTAATCAAAACTCAGCAAAAGGCAGCATATCATAGCGAGATTATTGATAAGCCTATACACTTAAAATGCTTAAACCTCAAGAGCTATTTCCAATCCAATTTGTAACTGAATAATGATTTTATGGTTTTCTATAAATATTCTTGCAGAACGTCATTTTTAATCATCCAAATGCTTGATATCTCATTTCATTTTTTAATGTTTTAATTACAACTCACACAGGTTATTACTTCTATGACAGAGAGGAAGAGTGCATATCAGAGAGAAAGAGTGCATATCAGATACAAAAAAACAAAAAAACAAACAAAAAACAAAGCTAAAATAAAATAAAATACCTACCAAAATGAATAAGAATAATGATGGTTGATAATTAAGAAAAATGCTATTAATTTTACCTGGTTCTCAAAAAGCAATAACAACAAACACAACATCAACAGATCAAGAGATGAAGTAGAGGAAAAGTTATAGGTGTTACTTAACCCTTCTGATGCTTTTGTAGCTTAGTGGGTAAAGCAGCAGATATGGATCACCAGCATTCTCCAAGTTAAAAGGAGATGTGAGTTTAATTTTCCCTGACATCTTATCCTTTATTATTGTCTCTGACACATACTATTCCTTGATGTCATAGAAATAATGAGTCAAGACAATTAAAATAAAACTCAACTAAAATTAAAAGAAGAAAGAAAATACAAGTCAATAATAATAATTGACAATACTTCAGCTAAAAAAATAAGACTAAATATGGCTTGGTTTGTGTTATGGTACCCAACCTGCAGTCGGTAATGAACTCTATTAATACCGGGTACTGTACTTCTTCCCGGCAAACACTTGGCAGTCGGACTGACTTCTAACACTTTGTACGTATGTTGTATTATACTTCGTGAATATACTTTGTTCCACGCAAACCCAAGTTATGTTATTCTTCCAGACCCTTTACTGGCCTACAACAGTTTGTTTTGTCAGTTTTATGGCTTATCAACCCTTGTTGGGTTATTTAATGCTGAAGTCAGACCTTTTGTTTTTTTGCAAATAATTATATAGTTTCCAATAACAAATGATAATTTTTGTAAACAATCATAGCTTCAAATCACTATTCTTGCAACTAAAGGGTTATATACATTTATATAGCTTCAAATAATTATTCCTACTAAATTAGGGGGATAGTCCCATCATAATATGTTTAGGGGAGAGTCTCTGTGTCATTAGTGGCTAAAGTATTGGACTGCGACATTGTAGCAAGTGACTTTGAACTACAGATGCACTATTATGTTCACCTTAAGACTAATAATCTGAGGAGGGGTATGAACCCCTTAATCCCCCCAGTTATAGGTTAAAGAGTACCATTATTGTTCTTTAACAATGACCACTTTGGCATTGAATATTCCACAAAGCTAGATATGCTATTAAACAAAGAAACCAAATCAAACTATTAAATAATAATTATCATTTGTTTACATGCAGTTATATGTTATCCAGTATTCATTTATTCTTATAAAAAAATTGTTAAGTAGATCCATTTGACCCATAAATGGAATCCTAACAGGTACTACCATTCTAGATCAGAGTGGACCTAGGAGTAATAGCAATGAAGGGGTTACTTGATATTCCCACCCCAGAACTAAAGTCTCAACACCGGATACATGTCATACCCAGGAAATAAATTAAATATGAAAATTCAACTCCTTCAAATTAAGTTTCATAATGTAGGTTTACGATAGGAAACTCCCTTCATTTTGTACTGACCACAAATTCTTTGAGACTTTTTTATAATCCATTTCTATATAAGGTACATTCACTGTTGCTTTACAAATATCATGTTCCATTTGGTACTACATCAAGCGTTGTATAATATTTCCTTTGTATTTAAAAATATATTCAAATTCTTATCACATGATGGATTAATGAAAGAAAATTATTGCGCATTAAATTTTAAAGAATTATTCAAAGGTTATGCAAGTATGGAAGTACATTTGAAGCAAAATAATTTCATTGGACTTAAAAACTGCTTTATCAAGTACAATATGTTTCTGTCTTTACAGAAGTACACTGGAATCCAAACAGTCTCTCTGAACATCCATGAAGATGCTTCAATGAAATAAATATCAGGTAAAATGGGTTTCTGTATGTACAGAAGTAGATTGCAAGCAAAATAATTTCATTGGACTTAAAAAATTGCTCTATCAAGTACAATGGGTTTCTGTCTTTACAGAAGTACACTGGAAGCCAAACAGTCTCTCTGAACTTCCAGGAAGATGCTTCAGGGAAATAAATATCAGGTAAAATGGGTTTCTGTATGTACAGAAGTACATTGCAAGCAAAATAATTTCATTGGACTTAAAAAATTGCTCTATCAAGTACAATGGGTTTCTGTCTTTACAGAAGTACACAGGAAGCCAAACAGTCTCTCTGAACTTCCAGGAAGATGCTTCAGGGAAATAAATATCAGGTAAAATGGGTTTCTGTATGTACAGAAGTACATTGCAAGCAAAATAATTTCATTAGACTTAAAAAATTGCTCTATCAAGTACAATGGGTTTCTGTCTTTACAGAAGTACACTGGAAGCCAAACAGTCTCTCTGAACTTCCAAGAAGATGCTTCAGGGAAATAAATATCAGGTAAAATGGGTTTCTGTATGTACAGAAGTACATTGCAAGCAAAATAATTTCATTGGACTTAAAAAAAGATAACTTACAAAAGTCTGAACTATAAAATAAATGTTCACCCTGTGAGCAGAGTTTAGAATATGCTGACAGCACTCCCTGCAGATGATTAAGATATCCTCAAATAAAAAGGGGTATACTGGGTATGGTATAAAACTGCATCCAGAGATTGGGATTCAGTTCTGGAGCTTGAGATTGTGGGGAGACACTCCTTTTTTTGCATTACTCTTAGAGGTAGTACTTGTTAGGGTTCCATCTATGAATCAAATGCATATTTGCACCAATTATTTGTAATAAGATAGGAATACTTGAAACCATATAACTGTGTGCAAACAAATGAATATTTACTTGTAAGTGAGTGAAGTTGGCGACTGTAGTCGAGGGTGACTCAAAGGCTCCCTTTTCGACAGCTACTACACCAAGAATTTCCCAGGATTGCTCCACTTTACCCTTGATCCGTACCTTATAATGCTGTGTTAAGCAAGGAGGCATCAAGTAGCATTTTTTGAGTCTTTGGTATGACTCGACCTGGGATTGAACCCAGGTCTCGCGGGCCTTGGTGAAGACTCTAACCATCATGCCAATGTCCAGTTTTTCTTTTAAATCATTATTATTAGATAGAAATACTTGAAATCACATAACAGTGCACAAACAAATGGTTATTATAACTGAGAAATAAAAAGGGAGGATTAAAAATGATTACAATCGTTGATTGTAAAAAGAAAAAAGAAGGCGTTGATATTTTGTTAAATGGAGCAATCTAAATTAGAACATTTTAGAACACTTTGGTATTGTAAGGGTGCCTGAAAGAGAACAAACTGGTAACAAGTTTCATAATTCTTGAAAGAAATGATTCAATACTATTATCTCATCAAACATGGAATATTTCATAAAAAAAATAAGTAAATATTTTTCTCACAAACCTGTGTATCTGTAAGGACCCCCACAACATAAGGCGCCAGAAATCCTGGAATTGTTGCTATAGTGTTGCTAATTCCCATGAGGATTCCTGTAAGAAAAAAAAAAGACAAGTGTATGGAACAATAAATGAAAAAAGAAAAATCACAAAAGAAGTCAGTAAACAAAAAGGCCATAGTTATCTTGATAAGTTGTGTTTTGTCCTGTTTTGACTGGTATCAAATTTTGAGTTGAAATTTATTTCACATTGGAAGTAAGCATAAACTAAACAGCAGGAAATTCTTGAGTTCATTCAGAGAATTAATGTTTAAACAATAAAAGCCTTCACAAGAATAGCAATTGCTTCTTCTAAGATTTCTTTGGAAGCAAATTTGAGAAATTATGATTTGATTTCAAAGAAAACAAGATGAATAGATTAACAAAAGTTCTGTATATATATATATATATATATATATATATATATATATATATATATATATATATAAAGTTCTCAATATCAGTGATAAAGCATATATATTTTTTTTTAGTTAGGATAGTGTAGACACAGAGTTACTGGTACTTAATGAATGTCAGTCTGTCTATGTGGTCACTGGTCCAAGTTAAAAAAAAAAAAGCAATCATTTAAAAACATTATACAAAGCATAATGCTTCTATGCCAAACAGCAGAATAGTATAAAAACTAAAATGATTCAGTTCTAAACCTTCTTAGAATCATTCCATAAAATAATTCAATCATGCACCTTCTCACTAGGAAAGAAAGTGAAAATTAAATTGTTTTCATTTATATATATATATATATACACACACACTGCTTTTAAAGCTGCAGTTTCTACTGAGAGAGGACTCAGTACCTGGAATAAAGTGTATATATATATATATATATATACCCACATATATATATATATATACATGCACACAGATATACACACACACACACACAAACAAATATAAATATGTCATCATCATCATGTGCCGCTAGCACAAATATCCTTGATCCTCTCTCGCCACTTCTCCCTATCATTCATCACCTCTGGCAGGTCTTCAGGACTACATCCTGTATCCTCACATAGCTGCTGTATGTACGTTCGAGCTGGTCGTCCTGCTTTTGCTCGGCCTTATGTGGGGGTCCATAGGAGTACATCACTTATGAGCTCGTCCTTGCTTCTCCAGCAGTATCCTGCATGTCTGGTACGTCTAACTTGGATAGTTTTCATGATGGGAGTCAGGTAGCTGTATAGTTGGTGCCTTGTTGGATGTTGCCACCTGGGCTTGTTCAATATTGCTCACAACATTCTTGTGTAATTGCCGTCTAGCTTCTTCTCTAGTCGTTTTGTTAGCATCCAAGTAGTGCATCCATATAGCAGTATCAACATGACTGGCACCTGGAAGAAACTGCTTTTCATTTTATCGGACAGGTCTGATTTCCATATGATTGATAGCCAATCAATAGCTGTCTATGCCTTCGTTAGCTGCATGTCGATGTCTTTTTCAGTTGATGAAATACTGCTTCCTAGGTAGATGAATCTGTCCACCAGTTTCAGAGAGGTTCCATCTAGTGTGGAGATGTCACCTGTCAGAGAGGTTCCGCAACCAATTCCCGCCGAATATCATAAGATCAATACACCAATTTGAAAGGATTAACAAAAAAATATATAGACAAAAAATGTCTATTATGTTCAATGAAATATGCATCAATGAAGAAATTCTGCCAAAATATACACATTTTAAACTCCATGATCCTGCAGCTCATAAATATAACAGCACTTGAGAATACAGACATGCTCATTCTTACAAAGTAATAATGTACATACAAAAGTGACATCACTTTTGTAATACATCCTCCCCTGATGATGGCCCAAAGTTGGGCAGAAAGTACTAGGGAAATAACTAAGTATGGAAGATTTATCAACCAATTCCCGCCAAATATCATAAGAAAAATATGCCAATTCGAAAGGATTAACAAAAAATATGTAGACAAAAATATCTATTATGTTCAATTATATATATATATATATATATATATATATATATACAGTATAGGAATAAGAATGATTACTTAAATGCAAATATCAGACCAAAATTTTGATTTAAAAAAAAAGATTGCATTTTCCTTCATAAGCAAAATAAAAGATTCCAAAAACTTACAGAATCTGCAAAAATCTCTTTGAATCAAACAATAACCAGAATTTACAATGTATAACCTTTTCTAATAAGAATAATATTAAAACAAAAAATATTCCATTTAAATTGACATAGGTTTAAACTGAATAATAAAACTTTATCCACAACAGAGCCCAGTTGGCTGGGGTTATAGAATACACCAACTACATCTCGGTAGAGAAGACCCCACCCCCAACAAGTATCCTGGATATGACACTAAACAATCTGATGGTGAAGTACCAGTAATTTTGGAGCTTTGGGGAATGTGGAGCTCCCATTCATAGCTATGACTCCCAGGTCCACTCTGACCAGAGTGGTAGCATGTGTTCGGGTCCTATCTATGGATCAAATTTGACATTTAAACTGAGTGCAAACAAATGTTAGCATTAAATAACGATACTTGTAACCACTTCACTGTGTGCAAACAAATGATTAATATTGAATAGAATTATAAGTGTTAGATAGCAATATATATTTAATATATATGTGAAAAAAGAATTTGGTATTAAATGACCTACAATGGTTTATATGCCATAAAACAAAACAAAACCAAACTTATCCACAACATTCACAAATCTCAATGTATTATCTAACTAAAATTTAATATTAACAATATTTCACATACAACCATAATAATTTTAAAATGGTTAATTCATAACTAAAATAATCATTATAAACACAATTTCAACCATTTTTCATTTTTCACTTTTTAAAGTTTTGTTGTAATCAGCATTCCTAATTATGTTGCTCGCCCAGTCGGCTGGGGCTGTAGAATACACCGACTGCATCTCTACTGAGGGGTAAGATGACCTCCAATGAGTGTCTTGGATATGACACTAAACAATCTGATGGTGCTTCATGTCAAACTTGGGAGCTCACACGAAATCTCAAACTGATCGCTTTATTTGATCCAGAGGAGAGGACAGTTCCAATCCTGTTAACCATGACTAGGTATAAGTTGTTGTAAGTATTTCTTGTTAGTCTTACCTGTAGCTGGGATTGAACCTGTAACCTCCAGATGATTTTACCCAGAAGCATGGCATTTGGTTGGAAAGTGTCACTAAGTAAAATTATCTGGAGGTTGCAGGTTCAATCCCAACTACAGGTAAGAATAACAAGAAATACTTACTATAACTTAATACTTGTACCCAGTCATGATTAACAGATTAGGATCAAATAAAATGTTGCCCAGTCGGCTGTGGCTGTAGAATACACCGACTGCACCGATGCAGAGGGGCAAGACCCCCTCCCCCCAATGAGTGACCTGGATATGACACTAAACAATCTGATGGTGAGGTTCCAGTGATGCTGGAGCTTTGGTGAATGTGGAGCACACCTTCATTGCCATTGCTCCAAGGTCCACTCTGGCCTGGAATGGTAGCACCTGATAGGTCTCTGTCTATGGGTTAGATAGAATTAACCGCATATTAATGCTAAACTGAATTATTTGAATTAGAACTGTTTGACTAAACTGAATAGCTTGAAATAGATATATTTTTGACAATTATGCTTATGCTAAACTGAATTGTTTGGAATGGAACTGTTTTTGACACTGAAACTGTACTTACACAAAACTGAATTGTTTAATATAGAACTGTTTTTGACATTTAACTAAGTGTTAACAAAATCTATACTTATGCTTAGCTGAATTAGAACTGTTTGAATAAACTGAATAACTTGAAATAGAAATGTTTTTGACATATAAACTGTGTACTCATACTTAACTGAATTTTTTAAAATAGAACTAACTATTCACATAAAAATGGATTTGGCATTAAATAACCTACAAAGGTTAATATGCCATAAAACCCAACCAACCAACTAATTATGTTGCCATGACAACCTCATTGACAGTTGAAACATTTCCCAATAATTTTCTTAAAAATCAAATTTTTTTCCGAGTCATTATTTAATGAATTTTATATATCATTATAAAATACATGAACACTTTACCAAAGTGGTTTTTATGTCTTATTTCTCTTCCATATAACAAGAAAATTAAAACCACATATTACAAATGAGAATGAGTTGTAATTATTCACACAATTTACACATTTTGGCCAAGTATCCTCATCTTGATAGTTTATATTCATAACACTCTCTAATCTTCTTTATGTGTCTTCTTTAATAGTTGGTAAGCTTTTGGGAATTTTAACCTGAATCCTTGATTCAATTCACAAGGGTAGACTGTTCTTGCTCCACTACTCAGGCCTTAGGGTATCATGTATCAGTTAATTTGTCTTCTTAATAATTAACTGATAAAAGATCTACCAAGATTTTCAATGTTTTAAGAGCCAAGTTCACCATCATTTTAAATGCTACCTCAGACAGATTTATTTGACCCATAATGGGTACTACAATCCCGAATCAGAGAGGACCAGGGGTTAAAGAAGGTTGTTTGGTTGGTTTTAATGTATATCAACCCTTGCTGGGTTGTTTTATGCTAAAATCAATAAAATAGTTACAGTCTCCAATTATTTCTGGTAAAAAAAAGTTTATCTCCACAACCATCTTAAACTGGTAAACACTTCCTACAGAGTTGTAATATCAATGTTTGAAGAGATAATGATTTCATATAGTTTAAAATCATTTTAAACTGGTAAAAACTTCTTAGTTCCAAAAGCAATATTTGAAGAGATAATGAACTCATAGTTTAAAATCATTTTAAACAGGTAAAAACTTCCTACTTAGTTGCAATATCAATGTTTGAAGAGACAATGTATTAATAAAGTTCAAATTCACCTGAAATATTTAGTTACATTGTCAATGTTTTAAAAGTCAATGTACAAATGAAGTTCAAAAATATTTATGTTATCTCAAAAATCTCTATTTGTTCCTTAGATAGGACTCTAACAGATATCCTCATTCCAAGTTAGAGAGGATTTGGGAGTAATAGCAATGAAGAAGTGGCTCTTCAAGCAATTATATGTTTTCAAGAAACTAATGATATCTTCAGGTAACTATTCTTAATACAAATAATTTGAACACAGTTATATTATTTATTTGACCCATAGTTGGGATCCTAAGAGGTACTACCACTCCAGGTCAGAGTCGACCCAGATGTCATGGTAATGAAGTAGTGAATCTAGACTCTCCAAAGTTCCAAAACTGGAATGTCACTACCAGATTTAATTCAGTATCATAATCAGACACCCGTTTTTTTTGTGGGGACACTTCTACAACAGATACAATAAGCATATTTCAAGCCCTGCCAACAGAATGTATCAATGAAGAGGTGACTTCACACTCCCAAGAGATTCAGAACTGGAGCCTCCCCACTAGATCCAGTTTAGTGCTATGGCCAGAATAGAGATTTAATTTGAAATTCCTTAAAGGTTACTAATTATGAAAAAAGACACTTAAAAAAGCCAGAGTGTATAGCTGAAACATTTTTAATAGCCAAGATGAAATCAAAAAGTCGAGATTTGTCAATGATCTAACAAATAATATCATGCCTTCTTTATTATCAGACAATACTACATTTTGACAAATTACAAGATTCTTTACACCTAGACCCAGTCTGATCCAGAATTGTAATATCCATCTAGGAATTAAAAAGATCTGAGATAATGTTTAAAATGATTGTGAACTTGGCTCTTAGAACATTGCAACTAAGCATAATGTGTTTACTCGTGTAATATTGAAAATACATTTTAGAGAGACCATAATTGTTTAACAAAGATTAGCATAACCTCCAAAAAACAAATCCTTTATTCAAACCATGAGTGGGGGAGGGTAGATTGTTTTCATTCCACTATCCATGCCTTGGTATATCTCTTATTAGTTAATAACTAAGAAGATGGATTAACTGATGGATTCTTTAAAGGGTTTGTTTTGAAATTCTTTGAAGGTTACTATGATAAAAGATACTTGAAAAAGACCAGAGAATACAGCTGAAACACTGTTAATAAACAAGATGAGGACAACAGGTTGGCAGAGTTTCATCTATGGATCAAATAACTCTGTTTGAATACTATTTGTAATAGATAAGAATACTTGAAACCATATACTTATTTACAAAGGTATATCATTGTTATTTACTTGAAACCATACAAATGCTTGAAATTCTTGAAACCAGATAATTGTGGGCAAGTTATTAGTATTAGATAGAAATACTTGAAACCATGTAACTGTATACAAATTAAGAAGCTATAGTTGTTCACAAAAGATTATTTTATTAGTTACTAGAAACAATATAACTGCTTGTGGTGTAATGGTAATTGTTGTAGGAAATGAATACAGCAATCAGAGTTCAAATCCTGGATGAACCCATACATTTTCCTTTTTTAAGTAGAGGAATTATATTGTAAATTGAATTACTAAGACCAGAAAATCCGGCAAACACTTGCACGCAACATACGGAACCACTGGACAACAGTTTCAACCTTATTAAGTCTCATCAGCAGTGTATACCATGATCATCTATTTTCTTGCCTTTGAGGTTATGATAATTATATCTTTCCTCTTGGGAAGATGTGACCTTGGAGGTGACCGTGTCCTCTAAAGAGTACGGATGTAACTTACAAAACATATTCAGGTTAATTGGCCATGCGATTGCCATGACTAGTTAACTTGGCATCGCTTGTGAGCAATTTGGACCGTTAGCTCAGTGGTTGAGTTTTGGCTCTGCATTCTATGGTTGCTGGTTTGATCTCCAGTGGTGGGGGGGAGATTATGATATACACTGCTGATGAGACCTAATAAGGTCAAAACAGCAGTCCAGTGGTTCTGTATGTCATGTGCAAGTGTTTGCTGGATTTTCTGGTCATGGTAATTCAATTTACTGGATGAAGCTGTATGTATTTTGCATAGCACTAATACCCTTGAGAAAGGTATGCATTTAACAATTCTTCCTTCAGCTATGGGTAGAGGTGCGCGTGGTGTAATGGTTATTGTCGTAGGAAATGGACATGGCGACACGAGTTCAAATCCTGGCCGAGACTAATTGCATTTCACATAGCACTAATACCCTTTGGGAAAGATATGAATCCAATTATTCTCCCTCCAGCTATGGGTAAATAGTAGGACAGACTTGGTTCTTTAGCCTTGGTGAGGCAACTAGTCTAGGAGAAGGAAAACTCTGAATTCAAACCTGTCAATCTCTGCTTAAAAATTGATCTTGTGTCATATCCTGCCCGAGCGGAGGGGTTGGTAAATAGGTTCCTCCAGCTATGGGTAAATAGCCCTTTAACCTAAGTGTGGCAACTGGTCTCGGAGAAAGAAAACTCTAAATTCAGACCAGTTCAACCTTGTTTAAAAATTTGACATTGTATTGCATCCTGCTCCAGCAGAGGGGTTGGTAAATGTACATGTAGTAAGTAAGCTGGCTGACCGTAGTCAAGGGCAACCTGAAGGCTCCTTTTTTAATAGCTACTACACTGAGCTGTCAGGAGAGTGCCACTCCTTTCCCTGGATTGCACCATACCTTATAATGCTGAATGTTAAGCAAAGAGGCATCAAGTATCATTTTTGAGTCTTTGGTATGACTCAACCTAGGATTGAATCCAGGTCTCTTGGACTATTAATATTTTAAATCAGATTGCTGTAAGCAAATAAATTATTATTATATAGATATATTTATGTGAAAATATATAATTGTTTGGTTTGGTTTGGTTTGGTTTGATGGCATATCAACCATTGTTGGTTATTTAATACCAAATCCTATTTTGAGTTAAAGGATATGTACCATTTGCTTACTTAAATGTAAGAACAGTTCTATTTCTAACAATTCAGTTTGACCTAAGTACGGTTTTTTGTTTACACACAGTTAAATGTAAAAAACTTGTATTTGACTCTAAGATAAGACCCTATCAGGTGCCACCACTCTGGGCCAGAGTGGACCTGTGATCAATGACATAGCACTAATACCCTTGGGAAAGGTATGAATCCAATTATTCTCCCTCCAGCTATGGGTAAATAGTAGGGCAGACTAGGTTCTTCAGCCTTGGTGAGGCAACTAGTCTAGGAGAAGGAAAACTCTGAATTCAAACCTGTTAAACTCTGCTTAAAAATTGACCTTGTGTCATATCCTATCCAAGCAGAGGGGTTGGTAAATATGATAAAGGGTACTCTACATTCTCCAAAGCTCCAGCATTACTGGAACCTCACCATTAGATTGCTTAGTGTCAAATCTAGGACACTTGTTGGGAGAGTCTTATTCTGCAGCCCCAGATGACTAAGCTAGCTTATAATTGTGTCTGAATTATCAGTATTAATAATTAATTAGGTTATAATTGTTAACAAATGATTATCAATAATTATTTGTAACTCTATATTTGCTTAAAAAATAGAATGACTTTAGCATTAATTAACCTAACAGGGATTGACATGTCATGTTGACTATGAAAAAAGACACTTGAAAAAGGCCAGAGAGTACAGCTAGAATACTGTTAATATAATAAACTAAATGAGGATATTATGTAGAGATGAATCGATGATAACATGATAATGGAAGTGCCCGTGGTGTAATGGTTATCGTCGTAGGAAATGGACATGGCGACACGAGTTCAAATCCTGGCCGAGACGAATTGCATTTCACATAGCGCTAATACCTTTTGGGAAAAGTATGAATCCAATTATTCTCCCTCCAGCTATGGGTAAATAGTAGGACAGACTAGGTTCTTCAACCTTGGTGAGGCAACTAGTCTAGGAGAAGGAAAACTCTGAATTCAAATCTGTTAAACTCCGCTTAAAAATTGACCTTGTGTCATATCCTACCCGAGCAGAGGGGTTGGGTAAATATGATGTAAAGATGATAACAAACAATTTCATGCTTTCTTGATCATCAGACAATATTACATTGAGGAAAATTGCAAGTGTTATGAACATGGTACATACATGAAAAGCATGGAAGAGAATTGGATTTACATTACAATTGGCCTAAGATAATGTTTTATAGATTCCTTTCTAAGAAAGGATCAAACTCTAAGTATCAGTAATGGTCTGTTAGATTAACTTGTGAGCCATTACTCTACAGCAGTGGCGCCTCCTAGCTGGAACTGTTCTATGTTATTTAAGACATGCAGGAAAACCTGACAGATGTGGGCAGTGGAATGGGAGACTGACATGAAGAAGTGGAACAAAGGTTCCTGCTTGACTACCAACAAGATATCGGATACTTCAGCAAATATTCCTATGGCTCAAATAACAGCAGCTGAACGTACTTAACCATTTTAGAAACATTTTTTTTGAATTTTTATTTTCTTCTTTTTGTTCCACATAAGTGAATATGGCCAGTCAAGTTAGGTACAAAAGATTTTTCAAAAAAAAAAAAAAAAAAATTAAGGAATTTGACTGCTACTATGGTAGACTTCTATGACCAAGGAATTTTAATCTGTTGTTTATTCACTGCTCAATTGTTTATAAAACATGCATCTAACGCTTTTCTTAAGCTTCCAGTATATACAAAGCGAAAATGTATGAAGACTGTTCCGAAAGTGATATTCCTTATTTATTTCCATGGAAACTCCAACAAATACTGCACTGTCAGCATGACTTACAATATGCCAACTACATCCTCTACAGAAGAGTAGACCACCCACAAAAGAGGGGTGTCTTGGATATGACACTCAACTACATCTGGTGGTGAGGATCCAGTTCTGAAGCTCTGAGGAGTGATGCTCTTTATTTATTGTCATGGAAACTCCAACAAATACTGCACTGTCAGCATGGCTTACGATATGCCAATTACATCCTCTGGAGAAGAGTAAGACCACCCAGCAAAAGATGGGCATCTTGGGTATGATACTAAACTCTATACAATGGTGAGGCTCCAGTTCTAAAGCTCTGGCAGGTGTGGAACATCCCTTTATAACACTACTCCCAGATCCACACAGACCATGGCTGGTTGATTGATTTTAATCTGTTTGTGTTTATTTTATCCTCGAGTTTAGGAATTTAAATGCATTGTATGTTTATACCGACATTTTTGGTTGTTGGTTGGGTTTTAAAGCATATCAACCTTTGTAGGTTATTTGATGCCAAATCCATTTTTATACAAATAATCAGTTCTATTGCAAACAATTCAATTTAGCATGAGTACACAGTTTAATTGTCAAAAACATTACTATTTAAAGCTATTCAGTTTATTCAAACAGAGCTAATTCAGTTTAGTATAATTACCAATCTTGTTTACACACAGTTAAATGTCAAAAACAGTTCTATATTAAACAATTCAGTTTAGTGTAAGTACAGTTTCAATGTCAAAAACAGTTCCATTTCAAACAATTCAGTTTAGCATAAATACGCTATATAAATGCAAAAAATAGTAAGGTCAAGTAACCATGGTTTAGTGCTATTTAGGACCCTTACCAGGTGCTACCATTCCAGGCCAGAGTGGACCTGGGAGTGATGGCAATGAAAGGGTACTCCGCATTCCTCAAAGCTCCAGCATCACTGGAACCTAACTATCAGATTGTTTAGTGTCATATCCAGGACACTTGTTGTGAGGTGGGAGTGGGGGTCTTAACCCTCTGCAGGGAAGCAGTCAGTGTATTCTACAGCCCCAGCTGAATGGGCAAGACATTTTTGGTAAAGTTTTTTCATATAGGATAATACGATATCAAGTATTATTATCTAACACAAACAATTTGTAAACAGACCTCATTGACTCATGAATAGGGACCTTAATAGGCACAACCACAACAGGTCAGTGTGGACCTGGGAATAACGGCTATAAAGGAGTACTTCACACTCACCAGCACTCTAGAATTGGAGCCTCACCACCAGATACAGTTTAGTGTAATACCTAGGATACTCCTTTTGGGGGGATTTTTACTCTTCTGTAGAGGATACAAGCAACATATTCTGATGCAGAGTAATACTACCTGTTAGAATCCCATCTATGGGCCAAATAGATTTGTTTGAATATTATTTGTATTAGAAAGGAATACTTGAAACTATATAATTGTGTACAAATAAATGATTATTATTAGATAAGAATAGTTGCTTGAAAGCATATAAACATTGGTTGGTTGGTTGGTTTTACAGCATATCAACCCTTTTCAGGTCATTTAATGCCGAATCAAGTCACTTTGATAAAATTTTGTTTTAGTTTGGTTTGGTTTTATGGCATATCAACCATTGTAGGTTATTTAATGCCAAATAGATTTTTATACATATAAACAGTTCTATTTCAAACAGCTCAGTTTAGTCAACAAAGTTAAATGGTTCCAAGTATTGCTATGTATCATAAACAATTTAATTAAAGATCAGTCATTTATTTATACACAGTTAAATGTAAAAACTATTTAGTTCAGCATAGGTATGCAATTTAAATGTTAAAACAGTTCTATTTCTAACAATTCAGTTTAGCACAAGCATAGTTTAGTTCTATTTGACCTATAGATAGGACCCTATTAGGTGCTACCACTCCAGCCAGGTCAGAGTGGACCTGGGAATGATGGCAATAAAGGGGTACTCCGTACTTCCCAAAGATCCGGCATTACTGGAGTCTCACCATCAGATTGTTTAGTTTCATATCCAGGACGCTCATTGTGGGAGTCTTACCCTTCTGCAGAGATGCAGTCAGTATATCCCACGGCCCCAGCTAACTGGGCCATACCTAATTGTGTCTGAATTATTAATAAAGTTATAATTGGTTATGAATGATTATGATTAATTATTGGAAAGATAATTACTTAAAAAAAAGACTTCAGCATTAGATAGTTCAGTAAAGGTTGACATGTTATAAAACTAACCAGCCAACCAGCTAGGCTAAACCACTTCAAGAGACACAGTGAGCACAATAACACCTTAGGATAGGGAAAGTTTTCAGCAATAAAACACTATTTTTCCACCATTGGCAATGCCTTTTTCTCAGTGATAAATAAGGGTTGCTCCAAAAGAAATGACTCCAATAAATTTCTTTGGACAACAGATGCAAAGAGCTTATAACAGCATCAGATAAAGCAAGTTTTCTGCTCCGAAACACCATTTCCCCACATAGTCACCACCATTGGCTCTATAATCTAAATAACTATGAGCAGGAGCTTGCAGGAAAACCTTGTGGGACGTAATGGTTAATAAGCTAGGGTAGCAGACTTTTGTTATCAATAAATTCAATTCTTATAGTCTCATATCTCTGGTCTTGTCTTAAACTAAGACAAGCTTAAACTCATAAGAGATGTACTCTTATGGACCCCCAAACATGGCCATGCAAAAGCAGGACGACCAGCACGAACATACATTCAGCAGCTATGTGAGGATACGGGATGTTGTCTTGAAGACCTACCAAGGGCGATGAACGATAGGGAGGAGTGGCGAGAGAGGGTCAGGGATATCCGTGCTACCAGCGCGATATGATGATGATGAATGATGATGACCAAGATCCTTTGCTATGAAAATAATGCCTCCGAATTATGTTAGCCCAGCATATCAAAGAGAGTTGTTAGTGATATGGCAGTAGAAGATGAATCTTTCAAATAATTTATAATTCTTTTTGCTTTGTTACTGAAAACAAATGAGTGGCAGTTTAGCAAAATGGCATCAAATATGAAACCAGAGGTATATTGTTAAATTCCTTCATGACTATGAGAAAAAAAATTGTATCCACTGACATTCATCAATGCTTGCTGAACATTTATGGAGACCAAACTATGAATTTGAACAAAGGTGGTAGGTAATGCAGACAAGCATGTCAGAAAGTCAGAGATCATTTCAATGCTGTACTTATAGAATAAACAAATCATATAGTGTTACTATATTTTTATATATTTTTCAAAACTGGTAAATTACCTGAGCAAAGGAAGATCTTCTGAATGTTAAGCAATAAAGATGAGTCCTGAATAATTTTTTTCTCTGAGGGGACCTATATGGTTCAGATATACCAGTAGTAAAAATAAAAAGTAATCTACATATTTATAAAAGATAGAAGAATAAGATGCCAGAATTAGTTTCATTAGAACATTTTGTATCTTATCTTTTTTCTCTCCAAGTAATGCTGGGTCTCTCTGCCTGAAAACATTAAGGTGCAGCTATATTTTAAGTAGTAGGGGGCAGTCTGCTTACTTAATTAGAATATCAGCACTTGAAATTTTCAAACACAAACTCGCAGCAATAGTAAGAAATAGGCAAGTTATTCAAAATATTCACTTAGTTTTGCTTTGTCTGATACTCATAGAGTATCACCTATAAGTATTATTATTTTACTCCTTGTGTTGTTTGTTTGTTTGTTTGTTTCTTTGTTTAATGGCATATCAACCTTTGCAGGCTATTTAATGCCAAAGCCATCCTTCGAGAAGAACAGAAGTGGTACTATTTAACCCATAGCTGGGAGGATAAGGGGGTTTATACCTTTCCCAAGGGTATTTGTCCGCAAGTGAATATAATAGTGCGGCTGGAGTAGAAACTCGCGTACTACGATTTTGCAGTCCATCGCTTTAACCATTACACCACAAGGACACCCCCTCCTTGTGTTGTATAGCCACATTATACATATACATCTGCATACATGCAGAATCATATCAACGGCAGAAAAATAACGAGCGACAGCGTTCTTTTAGAAAAATATACCTCTCACTTTATTTTAAAGGGTTGTGTGTGAGAGGGAGTTGGAGACCGAACAGAACTGCAATATATTGACCTCCCCACTCTTATGGCCATCAGCGTTTCTTTTCCATTCTCCAGGGTTGCTCAACCGGAGGCCCGGGGGCCCAGCTTTCTGCCGGGTGCTGGCTTTCTCTACCACATCTTGTCTCCAAAACTCTCTGATCTCCAAACTGATTGAATTTCCTGTGAACTCAGTTATATAATAGTTCACGCCCACTCAATATCTCCCCATAACTGGCCATCGGAATATGTCACTTCCACCGTTTTTGGTATGGCATGTTTGATCATCATCAAGTGGAAATAACTGTCATGCAGTTCACAGGTCACTCTCTTCTAGTGCATCAGTTTGTGACTGTACCGTGGGATTTTAACCCTGTCCCGTATTGTCAGCCAAGCTTGCCCATGCCAATGGAATATGCACTTCCACCATCTTTGGAATGGCATGTTTGGCGGGGTCGGAGGTTAATATACAACACTTGAGAGTTTTGACCACCAGTTTTAATTGATGGTCTCCCACTGGAGTCTGAGTGACAGCAAGTCTCCTCAGGTCTCCTGGACTCGTCTAAGTATTCTGTGGTCTGTAGAGTTTCGATTCTTCTTCTTCCAATTTCCAATGCCCCCAGTCTTTTTTCCAAACCTTTGGAGATCATTTTAAGCACACCAACTATAATCAGTATCACCCTCATCATCATATTCCCTGGAAAGATCCAAGCATTTGTCTATCTTTTTATTTTATTTTATTTTCACTCTATGATCCACTGGAACAGCAAAATCTACTAGATGACAAGTTCTTTTCTCCTTGTTAATTAACATTACGTCAGGCTTTCTGGCCAGCATTTGGTGATCGATTTGTATCTCAAAATACCAAAGAATTTTATGGGTCGCATTTTTTAGGACAGATTCTATTTTGTGCCAATACCATTTGGTAGTATGGTCAAATTTTAATCTCTTAAATCGCAATTCCCAGTGGCTCTCCTTACCCACCCAGTAATCATATTTAGCAACCCCTCCACTCAAGCAGGATATGACACAAGGTCAATTTTTAAGCGGAGTTTAACAGGTTTGAATTCAGAGTTTTCCTTCTCCTAGACTAGTTGCCTAACCAAGGCTGAAGAACCTAGTCTGCCCTACTATTTATCCATATCTGGAGGGAGAATAATTGGATTCATACCTTTCCCAAGGGTATTAGTGCTATGTGAAATGCAATCAGTCAGGTTCAGGATTTGAACTCGTGTCACCGTGTCCATATCCTGCGACGATAACCATTACACCACGGGCACCTCCACCCAGTAATACCTAGTTGGGTATTCCTTTTGTGCCAGTTTGCTACTTTCACTTATTATATGATTAACTTTTTCATTTATGTCATCATATAACCTACACTTGCTATTCTGTTGCGTATGACCAATTTTTGCTTTGATATAAATGGTCCTTATGGCATCATTTTGTGCTGCAATTAAAAGAGATTCAGTTTCTCTCTTGAGGCTTTCTCTTCATAGCCATGTCCAGTTCTTCTCATGTGCAATCTGCCCAGTTTGTTGCTTGAAGTATCTATACAGTTGTTTTTCTTCCTATTTCTGCTTTGTAGATTTTGATATTTTAATGTTTGTCTTTATAGTAACATTGCTGTTATTGTCTGCTGTAATTAGTCTTCATTTGCTCTTTTTTGTACCAGCTGTACGGCCACCTACCAACCATCATGAAAACTATCAAAGCGAGATTAACCAGGCATGCAGGACACTGCAGGGATGAGCTCATAAGTGATGTTCTCCTATGGACCCCTTATAAGGCTGAGCAAAAGCAGGATGACCAGCTCGAACCTACATACAGCAGCTCTGTGAGAATACGGGATGTAGCCCCAAGGACCAGCCAGGAGCGATGAACGATAGTGGTGAGTGGCGAGAGAGGGTCAGGGATATCTGTGCTGGTGGCACATGATGATGATGTATTTTTCTTGAATCTCTGAATTTTTGCATCAACACAATCGTCAATGCTAGAGTGTCCTCTTCCTCCTTATTTTCCTGACACATAGAGTCTGTGTTATTTCTCAGGTGTAAAGCGTTGGACATCGTCACCAATTTCTTTGTCCATTCATCTGAGTTCATCCCTTGTCCATTTTAAGAATGGTCTTGAGTATCTTACAAGGAAGATTGCTATTATTATAATTATTATCATATGCGTGTCATGGTTAGCAAGACAGATGAGCAAACATTCCCAAGTGAGTATGAGTCTCATTAGGTGTCCCATTCATATGGCCTTGTGCCACATATAAGCAAACATGACCTCTTAAATATATAAGGGTCATTCAATAAATAAGGGGAAATACAAGGGTCATTCAATAAATAAATGGGAAATGATTTTCTTTTTCAGAATTTTTTTCCATAAATGTAAACCTTACATTGTTTGGAATTGGTTTATGGCAAAAATTATTCTAATCACTCAAAAATATTTATTTTGAGGCTATTCAAAATGATGGCAAATCAAACTGCATGCTCCAGGCTTGAACAGAAGTCTGTCATCAAAATTTGGTGGCTAAGAAGGGCAAACCATGTGTAACTTATAGAAGAACGTGTGATGTGTATGGAGAAGCATGTTTTAGTCAAAAAAACCTTTACAAATGAGCTAAACATGGATGTGCAATTTCAAGCCGGAGTTGAAAAGACAGTTTGTGGAGCGAAAATACACAGACTCTCTGGTAAAGAAAAATTTCTAGGCTCAGCAGTCAGTAAAGGTCATATTGTGAGTCTTCAGGGACATAAAAGGACCCATCACTATTGATCCATGGAAAAGTTGTATCTGTAAACAGTGGGCAATACGGCACACTCCTTAGACAAAATTTACTTTATTTATTGAATGAACCTCATATATACAGCTGTCACTCATGTGTGTAAGTGCATGTGAAGTGTAGTCACTTAAAAATCAACCTGGCATTGCATCCTGCCTCTGTTTATGTCAATACATACATGTGCTTCTTGTTTTGTTGTAGTAGCAGAAAGAGAAAGTTGGCATTTAGAGTAATTATTTTGCAGTTATTGTGCCTTGTCGATAACTATGCAGTCTTTGTAGGGTTGGTTGGTTGGTTTGGTTTTATGGCATACAAACCTTTGTAGGTCATTTAATGCCAAATCTGTTTTATACATATATCAAATATATGATTTCTAAACACATTTTGAAGATAACAATTTTAAACAATCCTGAGCTCATTTTTTGCACACATTCAAATGGTTTCCTTTAATATCAAATAATTCAGTTTAACATACATACAGTTTACACACTGTGAGTCATTGGTTTAAATACACTTTTTTGTTTGCACACAGTCAAGTGTAAAAACAATTCTATTTTGAATAATTTTGTTTAGCATGTTAACAAAGATAAATGGTTCTAAATATTGCTATGTATCACTAACAATTCAATTAAACATCAGTCATTTATTTACACACAGTTAAATGATCAAACAGTTCTCTTTCCAACAATTCAATTTAGCTTAAGTACAGTTTTTTGTTTACACACAGTTGAATGTAAAAACAGTTCTATTTCAAACAATTCATTTTAGTGTAATTACAATTTGACCCATAGATAGGACCCTTATCAGGTGCTACCACTCCGGGACAGAGTGAACCTGGGAGCGATAGCAATGACGGGATACTCTGCATTCCTCAAAGCTCCAGCATTACTGAAGCCTCACCATCAGATTGGTTAGTGTTATATCTAGGACACTCGTTGGGGGAGTCTAACTCCTCTGCAGATATGAAGTCAGCATATTCTGCAGCCCCAGCCAACAAGGCTACTAGTCATTTGTTTACACATAGTGAAATGTAAAAACAGTTATGTTTCAAACAATTCAGTTTAGCAAAAGTACACTGTTTAAATGTCAAACAGTTTTATTTGACCCATAGAAAGGACCCTTACCACGTGCTTCCACTCCAGGCTAGAGTGGATCTAGGAGCGATGGCAATGAAGGGATACTCTGCATTCCTCAAAGTTCCAGCAGTACTGAAGCCTCACCATCAGGTTGTTTGATGTCAAATCCAGGACACTTGTTGGGAGAGTCTTACCCCATCTGCAGAGATGCAGTCAGTATATTCTGCAGCCCTAGCGAACTGGGCCACTTTGTACGGTTGGTAGCAGATAGTGCCATAATAGTGAAGAGTTGGTTCAAAGATTGAAGAGAGAATGGTATATTTTACTGTGAAAGAATGGATGTGCCTTGGATCGGAACTGAGAGTTGTGGGATATACAGAAAGGAAAGAACAGTCGTTCAAGGTCAATCTTTTCTTATGGTAGGCTACTGCTGATTGGCCAAAGAACCAGTTAATAAGTGTGCGAGAACTAACTACATATGTTCACGAGAGTTCACAGCTGTAGAGTTCTGCGTTTTTTTATTGTGATAACAGAGTTATTAATCATAACGCAATTTGACTTAGAGTGTGGCATATATTTCATATATTAAATGTAACAACTATCATAGAGACAGAGGTAATTTGATTAATTCTTTTTTTCTGTCCCGTAATAATTGTTATATTTATTGTATGAACTTTATAAAAAAACAGTCCTATAGTAGTTATGACATTTAATACATAATATTTACATGCAAATGTCAAAACTATTATGCAATAAAAAAGAATAAATCAAACTCCCACTGTCCCATAATGGTTGGTACATTTCATGTATGAAATTTATATACAAATGTCACAACTATCTTTTTAAAAATTTGAACTCCAGAATATTTCTAAATGAACCAAACTTTAATAGAAAATTGCAACATTTTTTTAAGTTCCTGGTTTAACATCAAATTAACCCATTTTTAATATCACTGTAGCATCTATATCAATAACTGATAAAAGTTTGTATGTCTGTCCCAGATAGAATAATAAACAATTTGATACAGAGTCACCAAATTTGGTTTGCATCCTTACTGAACTCACGTTTCCCTTTTATTTGTCCTTGTGGAAGGAAGATAAACACTAACCAGGGTGAACAGGAAAAAATTAATAAATTATTTGTCATACTAAAATAATTATCACTTCCAATTAAAAATCATTAATCAGTTTTATAGTTCTTCAATCTAAAATAATTACATAGTATCATTGCTTAATGAATTGATATGGTATTAAAATCAATCGGTAAATCATTAGATTTGTATTTATTTTATCATATATATATATATATATATATATATATATATACATTATTCTTCAATCCAGTAAATCTGGAGAAGGGAAAAATTCCATCAGGACAAATAAATTATTCAAATTTCCAATATTTAAATATTCCTGGTAAAGAGCTCAATGTAAATAAATTCACAGAGCAAATAATATGATTTTAAGAAAAAAAAAAACAATATTCAGTTACATTAGGATGATAAATTTATTTCTATCCTGTTAAGAGCATTGATATGAATCAAAACTTCAAAAGAGTTTTAGCAGGACTTCATCAGATCCAACGTTTTTTTTCTTGTTGGATCTGATGAAGTCCTTTTAAAATGTTTTGGAGTTTTTGATTCATATCAATGCTCTTAACAGGATGGAAATAAATTTATTATCCTAATGAGACCGAATATTGATTTTTTTTCTTGAAATATATATATATATATATATATATATATATAAATTTTTTTGTTGGTTCAACATGAGAAAATTGCCCAGTTGGCTGGGGCTGTAGAATACACTGACTGCACCTCTGCAGAGAGGTAAGACCCCACCCCCAACAGGTGTCCTGGATATGACACTAAACAGTCTGATGGTGAGGTCCCAGTAATGCTGGGGCTTTGGGGAATACTGAGCACTCCTTCATTGCCATTGCTCCCAGGTCCATTCTGGCCTGGCGTGGTAGAACCTGATAGGGCCCTATCTATGGGTTAAATAGAACTAACGGCATACTTATGCTAAACTGAATTGTTTGATTAAACTGAATAGCTTGAAATAGAAATGTTTTTGACAATTAAACCGTACTTACGTTTAAACTGCGGGATTATGCTAAACTGAATTATTTGAAATAGAACTGTTTTTTGACATTCAAACTGTATTTACACTAAACTGAATTGGTTAACATTTAACTGTGTGTAAACAAAATCTGTATTTTTACTTAACAGAATTAGCTGAATTAGAAGTGCTTGACGAAACTGATGCTAAACGGAATTGTTTGAAATAGAACAGATTATTTACATAAAAATGGATTTGGCGTTAAATAACCTACAAAAGTTGATATGCCATAAAACCCAACCACCCAACCAATGTGAGAAAAAAGTAAATATTTTAAAATAAATAGGTCAACAAGTGGATTTGTTTTTAAGTTATTTATTTTTCTTCAACATATGTTTCTGACATTTTACATCGTCTTCAGAAAGTAAATGGTTGCTATATTTGTGTGTGAAAAAAAAAAATATTTAAATATTGTTCTTTCACACACACACACACACACACAGACAATCACCGAGAGAGAAAGATTGGTGATCAGTCCAACTTAGCAGCATATAAGCTGTCTTGGATTATTTGGGGAGAAAGGAGTAATAAAGGAGAAGAACAAGAAAACCCTGAAAATATACAAACCATTTACTTCCTGAAGACAATGTAAAACGTCAGAAACACATGTTGAAGAAAAATAAATAACTTAGAAGCAAATTCCCTTGAGGACCTTTTTATTCTAAAGTATATATATATATATATATATGTTCACTATCCTTTCATCCATCTATCTATCGGATTTTGATTGTATACTGCGTTGCAGTGTCGGAGCAGTATGTCATCGAATTGTCTGGTCTTCCATACTTCCGGGGGAATTTCGTACAGCCCTGCAGCTTTCCTATTTTTAATTTTTCTGAGAACCGAGTCGAGTTCTTCTTGTGTGAATGGTCCTAGTTTAATGTCTAATTGTTTGCTAATTATTCTGGTGATTGGTTCATGTGTTATTTTCGGTGGGTTTCCTAGTAAGTTTTCGAAGTGCTGTTTCCACAGTTTTATTCTTTCTTGTTGGTTTGCTGCTTTCAGTTTTGCTTTGGCTGTGTTCTTTCTTCTACTCACTTCGTTTATTGTTTGCCAGGCTATCCTAGATTGTCTATCTTCCACCGAGTCTCTAATCTTATCTATCTGATTTTGAATGTATTCTGTCTGTTCCTTTATATATACGCCTGCTAATTGATATTGTGCCGTTTTTAAGTTTAAGGCATTTGTGTTTGTTGGGTTTTTTGATAGTTTTTGGAGGCTGTTTTCACTAGTTCACGTTTTTCTCTCACCGCTAATGTTTCCCAAGGGACTCTATATTTAGTTTTGAGTTTTGTTGGAATGTATTTCGCTGCTGCCTCGAGGTGTGCAATACTCCCCTTCCCTAAAAAGGGGGACCTAGGATTAGCCAAAAACTACCGAGGCATAACACTTACATCCATAGCAGCCAAAATCTACAATGCCCTACTACGAAACCGCATAGAACCCGAAATCGACAACATACTTAGAAAAAACCAAAATGGCTTCTGAAGAAATAGATCCACGACCTCACAAATATTAACCATCCGTAGAATCCTTGAAGGTGTACGGGCAAAAAACCTACAAGCGACATTAATTTTTGTTGACTTTACCAAGGCTTTCGATTCCATTCACAGAGGAAAGATGGAACAAATCCTACTAGCCTACGGCATACCTAAAGAAACCGTAGCGGCAATAACAATTCTCTATAGAAACACTAAAGTAAAAGTACGATCACCAGATGGACACACAGAATACTTCGACATTGTAGCAGGAGTACTACAAGGGGACACGCTGGCTCCGTACATCTTTATCATTTGTCTAGACTACGTACTTAGAACATCGATTGACAAAATCAAAGAGAATGGCTTCGAACTGACGAAGAAAAGAAGCAGAAGGTACCCCGCAACAACAATTACTGACGCCGACTACGCCGATGACATAGCAATACTGGCAAATACACCTGACCAAGCCGAAACACTACTGCATAGTTTGGAACGAGCAGCAGCAAACATAGGCCTCTATGTTAATGCACACAAAACGGAATATATGAGCTATAATCAAACGGGGGACATCTCCACTCTAGAAGGAACCCCTCTTAAACTAGTAGACAAATTCACTTACCTAGGAAGCAACGTCGAATCAACGGAAAAGGACATCGAAACGAGGTTAGCGAAAGCATGGACAGCTATCAATAGGTTATTGATTATTTGGAAATCAGACCTAACCGATAAAATGAAACGCAGTTTCTTCCAGGCAGCGGTCACATCGATACTGCTATATGGCTGCACTACATGGAAGCTAACAAAACGGCTGGAGAAGAAGCTAGACGGCAATTACACAAGAATGCTATGTGCAAACTTAAACAAGTCCTGGTGGCAACACCCCACAAGACACCAACTGTACGGCCACCTGCCCCCTATCACGAAAACTATTCAAGTTAGACGAGCCAGACATGCAGGACACTGCTGGAGGAGCAGGGACGAACTCATAAGTGATGTACTCTTATGGACCCCCACACATGGCCGTGCAAAAGCAGGACGACCAGCACGAACATAAATTCAGTAGCTATGTGAGGATACGGGATGTTGTCCTGAAGACCTACCTAGGGCGATGAACGATAGGGAGGAGTGGCGAGAGAGGGTCAGGGATATCCGTGCTACCAGTGCGATATGATGATGATGATGATGTTCACTATACCATGAGCATTATGTGATACAAGGTCAACTTTTAAGTAGAGTACAAATGATTTGAATTCAGAGTTTTCCTTCTCTTAGACTGGTTGCCATACTAAGGTAAGAGTTCAGTCTACCCTACTATTTACACCTAGCTACAGGGAGAATAGTTTGATTCATGCCTTTTTAAAGGGTATTAGTCTGAAAGTAAATATATTAGTGCAACTGGAGTTTGAACTCACTCACTTTGATGTTGCAGTCCAACACACTAGCCACTACACCATGAGGATGGGCACCTCGGGTGGTGTAATGGTTAGCAAGGTAGACTAGCAAACCTGCACGAGTGAGCTCAATTCTCATTGGGTGCCCCATTCATACGGCCTTGTGCTATATCCAAGCAAAAAGCTTAGTAAATTACCACTACACCATGAGGACTACTCCATATATAGATTTGCATGGTATTCTTTAATTGTTAAGAAAAGTTGCATGTTTGAAAATAGAGTACGTTTATTTACTTCTGTCACATCTCTGTACATGGGAAGTAATAAATAATTAAGACTTTTAAATGTATTTTTCTCTCGGACAACTTTCTCTCTTATTTGCATAACCCTTCAACAACCACATTGCAAACAGCACATGTGCTGAAAATGTCGAGGAAAGAAGATACTACCATCTGTTTATAAAAACTTTCGAAATGATAGATATACAGAGAGCAATTCACCAAAGGTGGACTGAAATGTATGAAATAACATTTTTTATAACTTCTCTAAATCCTTAATAAATAAACATTCAATTTCCTGCAGAAATATATAAAAACTTCACTCCACTCGACAAAGCCTCACTATTCTAAAAATATCTTCAAGCTTTAGATAACTCTGGTAAGAAACTGCAGTGGGGGTAAAATATTCATGTTTGCATTCAAGAAGATAGCGGATATGTTAAAAGTTAACATTCCTGTAACTAAACATGCCATATCTTGAAAAAATTCGCATTTCATCTAATATATATATATATATATATATATATATATATATATATATATATTATATGAATGTATTTTATAAAGAAGATAAGTTATTAGAGATCTAAATAGCAAAAGGAAGTTATAGACACCATGAGTATATATATCTGTAACAAGATATATGCAAATATTTTCACACACTAACTGCCCCCCCCCCACAATCTTCATTTGCTTCTTTTGCTACTGATGCATCCGCCTGTCTATATCTAGAAAACCAAAATGATGTGTGGTTGGTATATAATAAAAACCAATCTACCCAAGTTAGTTTTTGCATGGTGGGTGTGATCTCTTGTAACCATATTTTTGCTCAAGTAGCTGCCTCAAGAATGAAATCTTTTCCCCAAACAGCTTCCACTTTGGAGTATTTTTCTTTCTTTTTTTTAATGCCTAAATCTAATTCAATTTTTATTTTTTGATGGTTTAGTTTGTTGGGTTTTATGGCATATCAACCTTTGTAGGTTATTTAATGCCAAATCCATTTTTATGTAAATAATCTGTTCTATTTAAAACAATTCAGTTTAGCATAAGTACAGTTTCATTGTCAAAAATATTTCCATTTCAAACTATTCAAGCAGTTATATGTAACAATTCAGTTAAGTGTAAATACAGTTTTAATG
>OY757926.1:25415926-25493426 GCA_963585895.1 Sepioteuthis lessoniana | reverse complement strand
CTGAACCAAAACGCTATAGTGTTGAATCTGTTTCTCAATAAATCTCTCCTTCTACTTGGATTACCTTATTATCAATTTTTCTTTACAAACTGTTGGATTACAATCCATTATTTTCTTCCATTCTGTCCCATTGACTAACAAGATCCAAACCCATTCTCCCACTCCAATATCTCATATCGATAACATCATGATGGTTTGTAGATGCAAAAACCTACTCAAAAACAGGAAGACTTTTCTAACCAACTATACACAGAAAAATCACATTTACCAGCATGTCCAGCGTTCTTTCTTCATCCCAACATTTTCTTGGATTACATAAGTCAGTGCCTTGAGGCTTTTATTCGTATTTTATTATTTTCCGATGTACATACATTAATATAATAAAAAAGAATTAAAAACAAAACAGACTTATAGGATTTGAACTTTGTCATAAACAAGGAATGATTCAAAATCTCTCAATGAACAAACGGAATGTAGATTCTGCACAATGTCAGGTGACGTAGTTTAAAGAAACGAACGCAGATTCATTGATCAGACGGCCAATTTTTCTTGTCATAAACAGCCAACTTTTTATTGCTATTCAACTTTTCCAAAGTTGCTATATATTTTTACATTTTTTATACATCCATCGTTAACTTAACATCAATAATATAGCTCCTCATAGTACTGATGATGGTTCAACAGAACCAAAATGCTATAGTATCGACTTTGTTTCTCAATAAATCTCTCCTTCTACTTGGATTACCTTGTTATCAATTTTTCTTTACGAACTGTCGGATTACAATCCATTATTTTCTTCCATATATATATATATATATATATATATATATGAAGAGAGGTATTATATATATATATATATATATATATATATATATACATACATACATTTACTTATTTACATATATATATATATATATATATATACATATACAGTGACCTTGGGCTACATCCTGCCCAAACTGGATGGATTGAGTAAAAACATCTTCACATACATATAAAGGGGCTAACAATAAACTTGACCTTTTATCACCCCTGCCTACATGGTGATGCGGCTTGGTACATGCAAATGTCCCTTTAGGCCTGAACTATCGATACTATAAACTACAAAGAATAAATCAGAGTAAATAGGGAATAAAAGAGTAAGAATTATACAAGACATTTCCGTTACACCTTAAATATATCATTTCCTTAGTAGGACACTAAACAACCTGCAGTGGAGAGGATCAAGTTCTGGAGTTCTTGAGAGTGAGGAGTTAGCCCTTCATTGCCATTACTACCAGCTCCACTTTGACTCGGAGTGATAGTACTTGTTAGGGTCCTGTCTATAAGTCTGTTCTCAGACAGCTCTATAAACAGGATCTAATAATGTTAAAATGACTCTGAACTTTATTATTATATTGGCACTTAAAACATTGATATTGCAAATATTTTTATACTGTTATACTTTTAGTAATATTAAAAGCAACAACAAAAAACGTTCAATAGCCGAAATGATTCTTTTTGAAAATAAAAAAGTTAAGCTTATTCATATTATTAAACATTGTTCAAAGCCTCACCATAGTGTAGTGGTTAGCAAGTTAGTTTTGTTAATAAGTAAAACTGCCATAATGTGTAAATAGATTTTGAATTACATTGATTGATTGGTTCTTAAAACAGTAATATTTTATCTGTTTAAAATGATTGTGAACTACATTAATACATAGACTTCTAAAACATTGATATTTCACCAATGTATTAAGTTTGGTTGGTCGTTTGGGTTTTATGGCATATCAACCTTTGTAGGTTATTTAACGCCAAATCTATTTTTAGGCAAATAGTTCTATTTCAAACAATTCAGTTTAGCATGAGTACAGAGTTTAATTGTTAAAAACATTTCTATTTCAAGCTATTTAGTTTATTCAAACAGTTCTAATTCAGCTAATTCAGTTTAGTATAAGTACAGAAGTTCTATATAAAACAATTCAGTTTAGTGTAAGTACAATTTCAATGTCAAAAACAGTTCGATTTCAAACAATTCAGTTTAGCAAAAGCACACAGTTTAAATTTAAGTACACAGTTTAATTATGAAAAACATTTCTATTTCAAGCTATTCAGTTTAATCAAACAGCTCTAATTCAAACAATTCAGTTTAGCATAATTATGCAGTTAGTTCTATTTAACCCATAGACAGGGCCCTATCAGGTACTACCATTCCGGGCCAGAGTGGACCAGGGAGCAATGGCGATGAAGGGGTGTTCTGCATTCCCCAAAGCCCCAGCATCCCTGGAACCTCACTATCAGATTATTGAGTGTCATATCAAAGGTGCAGTCAGTATATTCTACAGCCCCAGCCGACTGGGCAATATACAAAGTTAATATCAAAACACTTTTATTTCAGATTATTCAGTTTAGCATAAGTACACAGTTGAGATGTTAAAACAGTTCTATTTCAAGCAATTCAGTTTAGCATAAGTATGCAGTTTAAATGTCAAAACAGTTCTATTTTAAACAATTCAGTTTAGCATAAATATGCAGTTTAAATGCAAAAAACAGTAAACTCAAACCATGGTCTAGTTCTATTTAACCCATAGATAGGACCCTGATCAGGTGCTACCACTCCGGGCCAGAGTGGACTTGGGAGCGATGGCAATGAAGGGGTACTCTGCATTCCCCAAAGTTCCAGCATCAGTGGAATCTCACCATCAGATTGTTTAGTGTCATATCCAAGACACTTGTTGGGGGATCTTACCCCTCTGCAGAGAAGCAGTTGGTGAATTCTATAACCCCAGCCAACTGGACAACAATGTATTAAGGTTTTACTTGTTTAAAATGATCATGAACTACATTAATACATTGACTTCTAAAACATTGATATTTCACCAATGCATGAAGGGTTTACTTATTTAAAATGGGAGGAGTCTGTATGGCATAGTGGCTAATGCGCTGGACTGTAACATTGTAGAAAATGAGTTCAAACTCCAGTTGTGCTATAACATTACACTTTCAGTCTAACACCCTTGGGAAAATTATGAAATCCTTTAACCACCACCCCCAGCTATGGGTTAAATCATCATCATCATCATCATGTCGTGCCGCAAGCATGGATGTCCCTGATCCTCTCTCGCCACTTCTCCCTATCATTCATCACCTCTGGCAGGTCTTCAGGGCTACATCCCGTATCCTCACATAATTGCCGTATGTATATTCGAGCTGGTCGTCCTGCTTTTGCTTGGCCATATGTGGGGGTCCATAGGAGTACATCACTTATGAGCTCGTCCCTGCTTCTCCTGCAGTGTCCTGCATGTCTGGTTCGTCTAACTTGGATAGTTTTCGTGATGGGTGGTTGGTGGCCGTATAGTTGGTGCCTTGTGGGGTGTTGCCACCTGGACTTGTTCAATATTGCTCGCAACATTCTAGTGTAATTGCCGTCTAGCTTCTTCTCGAGCTGTTTAGTTAGCATCCAAGTAGTGCATCCATATAGCAGTGTCGACACGACCGCAGCTTGGAAGAAACTGCGTTTCATTTCATCGGTCAAGTCTGATTTCCATATGATCGAAAGCCTATCGATAACTGCCCATGCCTTTGTTAGCCGTGAGTCGATGTCTTTTTTAGTTGATGAGATGCTGCTTCCTAGGTAGGTGAATTTGTCTACCAGTTTCAGAGAGGTTCCGTAGTACCACTATTATTCTACAAGGATAGCTTTGGCATTAAATAACACAATAAAATTTTTTTATGCCATTAAACAAAGAAACCATAACTAACTATTTAAAATGATTTTGGACTATATTGATAAATTGTCTTTTGATATAGTAACTAACAATCTGTGACACCACTGAGTCCTATTTTGTGTTTTATTTGGAAAGTTTTTTTTATTGGCTTAAATCCATTATATTGATGAATAGAATTCATTCAAATCTTTCTTTTTGGTGTAAAAATAAAATTATATTTTATTCTACAAGTCAAAAATATATATTTAATCTCGTAATAACATGAAAGCATTGTGTTAAAAAAATGGTGTCAAGGATGTATAAAGTGTTTACCTGTTTAAAATGATTGTGAGCTTCCTTAATTTTGTATATTTAATCTCGTAATAACATGAAAGCATTGTGTTAAAAAAACAGCCTCAAGGGTGTATAAAGTGTTTACCTGTTTAAAATGATTGTGAACTTTCTTAAAACATGTATATTGTAACTAAGTAAGAAGTGTTTAACTGTTTAAAATGACTGAGAAGATGCATTTTTGTTCTGTATATAATTGGAGAGCATAATTGTTAAACACACTTTAGCATAATTAACCCAACAAGGGTTGACATGATACATTTTTGTATTGTATATAATTGGAGACCATAAATATTAAACTGATTTTAACATAAAATAACCCAAGGGTTGACATTATGTAAAACCTACCAACCAAGTAACATACATCAGTAATTATTTCTCGAAATTTGCAATTATATACAAAAAAAATGTTTATGTTAAAAAGAAGGACAGTCACTTATGAAATGATTCACATTTATAAAAGGTTTTATCGAAGAGAAAAGCAAAAACTGACATGTGTCATCCTTTGTAAATAGGAAGTTAAAACTCGATAAGATTTAGTAAACAAATATTAAGTTTATCTTTAGTAACAGCAGTAGCAGTATAATTTATCAACATATACAGTATCACCCATAAATGTGTGTGTGTGTGTGTGTGTGCATGTATGAATTTACTGAACCCATCCTCAACAGCCAGGATGTGATACAAGGTCAATTTTTAAGATGAGTAAAGCTGGCTTGAATTCAGAGTTTTCTATCCACAAGGCTAGTTGCCTAAGCAAGACAAAAGAACTCATTGAATTTGGTAAATATAAGTCAGCACTCAGTCATGTATCAAGTTGAGTTATGAGTTGAAGTGAGCTCTGCAGAACTCTAAAGAAAGAGAGCGATTTATGGTCATTGAAGCATTCTATTATGCACTTGTGGTTAAGTCCATTCCTTGGACAGTGATTGGTTGCTGGCCCAGGAATGGACATATTGGTGTATATATATATATATATATATATATATATCCACTGGCACAGGGACTGTATTGAGTTACAGCCTGGTCCACTGGGCTGAGACACATTTCAGCTGGCCATGTTCTCTGATACACAGATAAGGTCGAGTGTATCTAGGCTTTGGTGGCAGTCAGTCTAGGATGTCTGATGTGGATTCTGAGAAGCCAGCGTTCATGTCACATGTACTAAGACTGGTATTCCTTGAGCCTCCTTACACTTTTTCATTTTGATTTCCCATATATATATATATGGACGTAAATAATAGAAATGAATCCGACAGTGTGGAGAAAATAGAAAGACAAAGTAATCCAAAAGTGATGAATTTATATTGAAGGAAAGTCAATACTAAAACCGAAAGGTTTTAGTAAACCTTCATCAGGACTTAAAGAATGTGAAAAAAGTGTTGATAGAATGTCCATCATTGTTTTATAAACTCTTGTTTCACCATTTGAAATTCCTGGTGAAGGTTTATTTAAACCAAAATGTCTTAACATTGACTTTCCTTCAATATAAATTCATCAGTTTTGGATATTTTTTTCTATTTTCTTAATATATATATATATATATATATATATGGAGGTGTACTTAGCAGAGCTCCAAATACCAGCTCATTGGCCTGGTGGGTAGAGTGTTTGCCAATAGTCGAGGAGACCTGGGTTCAATCCCAGGTCATGTCATATCAAAAGACTTTAAAAATGGTACTTGATACATCCTTGCCTAACACTCAACAATATAAGGTATGTATTGAGGGTAAAGTGGATCAATCCAGGGAAAGGAGTAGCGTCCTCCCCTACACCTTGGTCTAGTAGCTATTGGAAAGGGAGCCTTCAGGTCACTCTCTTTACTTTTTACCTAGCAGAGCAGGTATCACCAAAGAAAATGGAATCACTGACATGAGTACAAATCCTGGATGAAGTTGTTTATTAAATAATAGATTAGCTGAATCTTCCAATCGGCATGAAGTGTAGCTTATTTGAAAAGATTTAAGCCATTGTACGTAATATTGGGATCATTGTGTCTATCTAAGATTAACTCAGTGTGATTGACAGGTTAAAACCTCTAAGGTCAGTTGAGAGTAGGGATTTCATTGATAGATTTAAAGTCATGTGACTATGAATTCTAACAGTTAGAAATCAGATTCTGATTTTTAATCAGTTAGCCCGTACCCAGTGAAATACACAGGAGTAAAATTGTATGTTAGTAATTTCCATCAATGTTTGAGAGCAGCTCCCAGTTTGTACAACCAGGAATGAGAAGATGTCTAAAGAAATAAAATAATATGTGCACACAAAAGATGGCTTCATCATTATTCTATAGAGTGAAAGAATACCCCAGTAAGAAACAGGAAGAAAATGGAACAGGAATAAACAACATGGAGTAGTGATGAAAACAAGACAGCTATCCGACATGTTTACATTTCACTTTTGGCTAATGTCTTTGAGAAAGGTATGAAGCCATCTGTGTTCCCAAGAGCTATGAGTAAATTCTAGGTAGACAGGGTTCTTTAACATTGGTTTGGTAACTAGTCTAGAAGAAGGAAAACACTAAATTCAAACCACCCTACTTTGCATAAAAATTGAACTCGTGTCACATCCTGCCCATGGTTGACACATTGGGTATATATATATATATATATATATATATATATACAGAATATTGGTATTTCAGCATTTGTGTCTGCTTTCCACCAGACAGGACTTGACACAAGATCTTTTTGTAAAATATACTGGTGCAGGGAAATACGAAACACTGACGACTCTCCGTTGTTCAGGTACCAAATGTTTATTAACTTCTTGACTTTAGTTTTTCAACACGCGGAGAGAGAGAAACACAATTTTTACAATGCTGACTGTACTATCTGACCCAACAAACGCGCTGCGCATCCCATAGCCCCAGCTGGACTGGCCTGGCCCAGAGTCGGATCTCAATTAACATCTTTTTCAAAATCACCAAATTCTCAGCCCATCGCTTCCGGGCATGGCTTCATTCACCACCCCCCGTCCCATTTAGTATCTGGGGTTTTTATTATGACATTTGTGATTTGTCATATCCTCTGTGTGCAAGCGTGAACTGTACTCAATGTGTGTGCACCTGCACTAAGAGCCGAATAGTTCAAAGCCTAACCAAACTGAATGATAAAATATAATTAACGAAAAATGATTAATATAAAAAAATCATACCATAATTATATAACATTTTTTATAGTGGGGGTTTTAAAAAGTGGGAAGGTCGGGAACAAGTCGGAACTTGAGCCCAGCTAGTCTATGTTGGTCATAGGCTTACTTAGTACAATGTAAGCCAGATGATCCTATGGGGACTTGGACTCACTAAGTGCAATGTGAGTCCGGCATGTATGCCTGCTCATAGCTTAAATTAGACCCAAAGGGCTAGTGCTATGCTTTGTTTGTCAATGATTCTTTGCCCACGCAAAGGTGGCCCATCCAAAGCTGGAGGCCATTCGACTTTCAAATACCTTGATACTCCATACAGAATATCATCTGTAAATAATACTCCTCTACCAAATTTTTATAAACAGTTAATTTTCTTCCAAACCAAGAATACCAGAATTTTTAGTGAAAATCAAAATGGAGATATTTTGGGTTTTTTTTTTCAGACATGATGACACTGAAACTCTGTAAATAAAAATGTAATTGCATCATCAATCAAAAGTCAATTGAGGATTTGAGGATTTTTCAAGCTCAGTTAATAAACATTCAGTTCATCACTGGTAACACTAGACGTCTCAAAATATTTTTTAATATATAAAGTATCACCCATAAAAAGTGTTTATTTATACATATATATATATGTATGTGTGTTTGTGTGTGTGTGTGTATATATAAGTTGGCAACCATAATCGAGGGTAACCTGAAGGCTCCCTTTTCAATAGCTACTACACCAAGGTGTAGGGGAGGGTGCTACTCCATTCCCCGGATTGCTCCACTTTACCCTTGATCCTTTCCTTATAATGCTGTGTTAAGCAAGAAGGTATCAAGTACCATTTTTTGAGTCTTTGGTATGACTCAACCTGGGATTGAACCCCAGTCTCCCAGACCATTGGCTAACACTCTCCTCATTAGGCCAATGGCATATCAACCTTTGTGGGTTATTTAATATCAAAGCCATCTTTGTAAAAAAACAGTAATGGTACTATTTGACCCATATCTGGAGAGGGGGTAAGAGGGTTCATGCCTTTCCCAAGGGTATTAGTCCAAAATAGCACAACTAATGTTTCAAATTGTTTACTAAAATATTACAGTATAGCATATAAGCCACTACACTATGGGGACTCACCCATATAGATGTATGTGTGTGTGTGTGTGTGTGCATGTGTAGTTGGGCAGCAGTCCTTCATTTAGGCATGTTTGATTAAATGATAAAGACACATTTTGTCTATATAATTCTATTAAGATCCTTTTAAGTTTCCTGATAAGTGTCTTGGTTTTAGGTTGAAGTTGGTAGATGAATTTACTGAAATTGTCCCGAGCGCTTTTAGACTTTTCATAGGCCATCATCAGGGGTTGTTTGCATGTGTATAAATTGTTTTTGTTTTTTTAAGTTTTTAGGTTTTTTATAACATTACATAAACATATAGTTGAATTAAACTGAGATGCTGATGACATCAAATGAATTTGAAACAGAATGCTATCAACGGAAATAGAATATTATCAATAGAAATAGAATATTTAAAAAAAAAAGGACTTATGGCATTTCAAAACATTGTTGCTATTTTCAAAATTAATTCTATTAATTCTAGATTTTTTGTTTTTATATGTACATATATACACACACACACACATATATATATATATATATATATATATGTGGTGCCTTCAATAAGTTTCCAGACTTTTTTTGTACAAGCATTTAAAATTGTTGTAGACTCTTGAAAATTCACTATATTATTGCTATACATCATATGAGATGACTGACCAACTTTTATGATTTCAGGTTCTAATGAACAGCTACAGTAGGAATTGGAATACATCCTATTAAAGCCTGATTATCACAGCTGGTGAATTTCAAAAATGCAATCTGGACGTGAGGACACTTTAGAAGAACAATATGCAATAAAATTGTTTTAAACTTGGAAAAAATGCCACAGAAACGTATGGAATGTTTCAGAATGCTTTTGGAGCATATTGCATGAATCAAACATCAGTTTTTGAGTGGCATAAGAGATTTAAGGAAGGCAGGCAGTCTGTGAGGGATGATGACAGGTGTGGGAGGAGTAAGGAAGTCAATACACCAGAGTTGATTGGCCAAAGGGTTAGGGTTAGGGTTACTATGTTGAGGTTTTAAGGGAGTTCAGGAAGAGATTCCATCCGAAGAGGCCAGCACTCTTCAAATCAGGTCAGTGGCATTCCACCAGGACAATGCACCAGTCAACAACTCCATCCTTGTCTCTATTGACCAAGATGGACATCAAGACCGTTCCTTGCCCACCCTATAGTCGAGACTTTGCTCCCTGTGACTTTTGGTTATTCTCTAAGCTCAGAGGCTGCCGTTATGAGACAATCGAGGAGATGAAAGAGGCTGTGACGAAGGTCATTGACATGCTCACACATGAGGACTTCGATGGGGCCTTTCAGAAGTTGTTGGAACAGTACAGCAGCTGGAGGAGATTACTTCGAAGAGGATATATATATGTCTTGGTTTCATTTTTTTGTTTCATGGCATATCAACCTTATTTAATGCCAAAAACATCCATATATAACAGTAGGGATACTATTTAATCCATAGATGGTGGAGGTCATACTTTCCCCAAGGGCATTAGTCTGAAAGTCAGCGTAATAGCATGAGAAGCTTGAACTCACTTTGTTTGAGGCCACAGTCTAGCACTTTAGCCTTGACACCTTCTTTGTTTAATGGCATATCAAACTTTGTAGGTTATTTAATACCAAAGCCATCCTTCTAGAAGAACAGTAGTGGTACTATTTAACCTATAGCTGGGAGGATAAGGGGGTTCATACCTTTCCCAAGGGTATTTGACCAAAAGTGAACATAATAGTGTGATGGGAGTTTAAACTCACTCACAACAATTCTGCAGTCCATCACTTTAACCATTACACCATGAGTAATTCCATCATATATATATATATATGTGTGTGTGTGTGTGTGTGTGTGCATATATGTGTATACATATACATATGTGTGTGTGTGGAAATGAATATGGAAATTTAATCCGACAGTTATTTTAACAAACATCCATCGCTGTTTAAACAACATTTTTCATGATTTTAAAGCCCTGAAGGTTATTAAAATGGAAACACACGGCCACCTACCACCCATAATGAAAACTATTCAAGTTACATGAACCAGGTATGTGGGACACTGATGGATAAGTAAGGACGAACTCATAAGGGATATACTCCTGCTGACCCCCTTCACATGGATGAGAAAAGGTAGGATGACCAGCTAAAACCTGTATACGACAACTCTATGCTGATACAGGATGTGGCCTGGAGGACCTCCAGAGAGCGATGGACAATAGAGACAGGTGGCCAGAGAGGGTCAGGGATATCTGTGCTGGCAGAGCGACATAATGATGATATATATATATATATATATATATAAATACACACACACACACATATATATATATATATATACACACAGCATAGACACAGAATATCACACATAAGTAAGTACACCCAAGCCAATTTTTTAAAAAGTTAATGTTCTTCTAAATGAAAGATATCAGGATTATGGATAAAACATTATAAAATCAAACAATATATTATTAGTTATGTTCTATTACCAAACACTACAACATTAAAATTCTGTAATTAAAAATAAAATTGCATAAATAAGTAAAAGTGGGTCTATTTATTTCTATACTGCAGCATATTCATCATTTTTTTTAATACTGTTTATAAAATTCAATTGTTGTAAATATTTTAGAAGTTACTATCTTAACTTTGAATGAATTTTTACTTCATATCCTAATTACGATTTAGAGTTCCGTTATATTTTAGTATTTAATGATGAATTTAAAGATCATCATTTTTCATTTAAGTAGTCGTTTACTGACTGCATTTTGAATGACATTATTGCATGAAACCCAATTCCATGTGGTGCCTGTATGTTAACCGTTCCAAGTATAGGATTGCCAAACGAAGAGAATTACAGTGAGGATTCTATGTGTCTCAGTGCTGAAAGCTTCTCTGGCACCTCAAAATGGAAAAACTTATTAAAACTCTGATATTCCACACCGGCTTTAAAACATCAGTGACAGGGGTGATGCTTTAATGACCCTTGTCATCCTGGATTTCTTGATGCAGCCTGAGAGTGCAATGTTGCGAGATTGAGAAGTGAGCAAGCTCCTTATTACTGGGAAAATGTCTTTAGCACATACTTTGAGCCTTCTGGGGATTTTTTTTGTTTGGTGTCCTCATTTTTTTTTGGAGTCCCCAGCATTATATCAACGAAGAATATGCTACAGAGATAACAGTTGGATTAAAAGAATTGTTTGAACATATTCTCTATTTTGAAAGTTTTCTGAAAATAATTCACCCACTCAACAAAGATTGAAGTAGGATTAATTGACTTATTTCAACATATCCTCTGTTTTGCAAGGTTTTTTTTGTTTCTTCTTTTTTGTTTGTTTTTAAATTCACCAACTCTACAAGAATTGAAATAGGATTAACTGACTTATTTGAACATATCCTCTATTTTGAAACTTTTCTTTTTTTTTTTTTAATTTGTCCACTCTACGAGGATTGAAATAGGATTAACTGACTTATTTGAACATATCCTCTATTTTGCAACTTTTCCTTTTTTTTTTTAATTTGTCCACTCTACAAGGATTGAAATAGGATTAACTGACTTATTTGAACATATCCTCTATTTTGCAACTTTTCCTTTTTTTTTTTAATTTGTCCACTCTACAAGGATTGAAATAGGATTAACTGACTTATTTGAACATATCCTCTATTTTGCAACTTTTCCTTTTTTTTTTAATTTGTCCACTCTACAAGGATTGAAATAGGATTAACTGACTTATTTGAACATATCCTCTATTTTGCAACTTTTCTTTTTAATTCGTCCACTCTACAAGGATTGAAATAGGATTAACTGACTTATTTGAACATATCCTCTATTTTGCAACTTTTCTTTTTAATTTGTCCACTCTACAAGGATTGAAATAGGATTAACTGACTTATTTGAACATATCCTCTATTTTGCAACTTTTCTTTTTAATTCGTTCACTCTACAAGGATTGAAATAGGATTAACTGACTTATTTGAACATATCCTCTATTTTGCAACTTTTCTTTTTAATTCGTCTACTCTACAAGAATTGAAATAGGATTAACTGACTTATTTGAACATATCCTCTATTTTGCAACTTTTCTTTTTAATACGTTCACTCTACAAGGATTGAAATAGGATTAACTGACTTATTTGAACATATCCTCTATTTTGAAACTTTTCTTTTTAATTCGTTCACTCTACAAGGATTGAAATAGGATTAACTGACTTATTTGAACATATCCTCTATTTTGCAACTTTTCTTTTTAATTCGTCTACTCTACAAGAATTGAAATAGGATTAACTGACTTATTTGAACATATCCTCTATTTTGCAACTTTTCTTTTTAATACGTTCACTCTACAAGGATTGAAATAGGATTAACTGACTTATTTGAACATATCCTCTATTTTGAAACTTTTCTTTTTAATTCGTCCACTCTACAAGGATTGAAATAGGATTAACTGACTTATTTGAACATATCCTCTATTTTGAGCAATACTAAAAAAACTGCTAAATTGGAAAACTCCAGACCATGATGGCATACATGCATTCTGGTTTGAAAAATTCAGTTTTATCCATGACAGACTGGCTATTGAAATGAACAGATGCTTAGAAGAAAGATATACCCAAATGGATGACCAAAGTAACGACCCTCAAAAAAAGAATCGCCCTAAACAATTACAGAACCATAACATGCCTTCAGAACAAATTAGGGAGAATATTTACTACTCATTGACAAGCTGCGGACTTCCCAAAGAACAGAAACGATGCCACAACGGAACACAAGGAAGAGGAGAGCAACTATATATTGATCAACACATCCTCAACAAGAGTAAAACAAGATGGAAAAATGTAGCTATGGCATGAACTGATTGCAGAAAACATAGTCGCGTTTGGTTTCTTTGTTTAATGGCATATCAACCTTCATGGGTTATTTAATCCCAAAGCCATCCTTCAAGGAAAACAGTAATAATACTATTTAACCAATAGCTAAGAGGATTAGGGGGTTCATACCTTTCCCAAGAGTATTTGTCTGAAAGTGAACATGATTGAGTGACTGGAGTTTGAACTCACTTACTATGATTCTCTGGTCCAGCGCATTAACAATTACACCACAGGGACACCTCTTCAATATGGTCCCTCAAAGCTGGATAACAGACCCCCCCAAAAGGTAAAAGATATGTTTATCAAGAAAACCATGGAAAATTGGAGAGCAGAATTGACAGTAAGGGAAAAAGTTTAGCTGCAGTCAAAATCCAGAAGTATATTCCAGATAGGAGGTGCCCGTGGTGTAATGGTTATTGTCGTAGGAATGGGACACGACGATATGAGTTCAAATCCTGGACAAGACTGATTGCATTTCTCATAGCACTAATACCCTTGGGAAAGGTATGAATCCAATTATTCTCCCTCCAGCTATGGGTAAATAGTAGGACAGACTAGGTTCTTCAGCCTTGGTGAGGCAACTAGTCTAGGAGAAGGAAAACTCTGAATTCAAACCTGTTAAACTCCGCTTAAAAATTGACCTTGTGTCATATCCTGCCCGAGCGGAGGGGTTGGTAAATATGATATTCCAGATAGATGTGTAATCACCATTACTATTTGCTATAACAGTGATGCTACTTAATCGCATAGGAAATGCACAGGTGGATATGTAATATAATTGAGGAGGGATTTTTTTTTATATTATCATTTTTCATTTTATATATCTTGCCTTTCGGTTAAGTTAGGCTGAGAACCTTTTGCTTAGTGCATGGGTTAGTTATGTGCACACATTGAATGCAGGTGTTCATGCGCGCGGGGTGGATGTGACAATCAGAGATGTAACAATAAAAACCCCAGATAGGAAATGGGATGTGAATGACATCATGCCCAGAAGCGCTGAGGATTTTGGAATTTGAAAAAAACAGTTAGTTGAGATTCAAGTCTAGAGGAAGGTAGTCAATTTTTGGTCTCGCCTCAGTGAAACCAGTTGGAGGTCTACGAAATGTGCCGCACGTTTGTTGAGTCAGGGAGGTGAGAGCTGACGATCTACGAGCAATCAGGATAGAAAGAAATTGTGTCTCTCTTTCTTCATGTCGAAAAACCATAAACTCAAAAAGGTAATAAAAAGTTTCGTACCTGAACCAATTTCGTGTTTTTCGGATTCCTATACACATATGAACATTATGTACATTTCACGTATCTTAGTCGTATTTTTGGACTTATATATTACAGATATAAATTTAATAAATCGCAAGAAAAGATCAATCACCTAATGTACATGGATGACATCAAACTGTTTTCCAAAATGAAAAAGAATTGGAAACCCTAATACAGGCATTGAGAATATACTGTCAGGACGTAGGGATGAAATTTGGCATAGAAAAATATACTATGCTAATAATGAGAAGTGGGAAATGACAAAAGACAGGAGGAATAGAACAAACAAATCAAGAAAAAATGACAACACTCAGAGAAGAGGAAACTTATAGATACTTGGGAATATTGAAAGCGGACACCATCAAACAAGTGGAGATGAAAGAAAAAATTTTAAAAGAGTATCTCAGAAGAATGAAAAAACTACTTGAAAACAAACTATATCTCATCAAAAGGATAAACATCTGGACTGTCCCTCTTGAAAAAGACAAGGGAAGAACTTCAGCAAATGGACCAGAGAATAAAAAAACTAATAATTATGCATACGGCAATTACATTCCAGAGATGATGTTGATAGACTATACATGTCAAGAAAAGAAAGTGGAAGAGGACTTGCCAACACTGAAGATAGCATTGATGAATCAATACAACTCAAAGACTACATAAAAAAGTGCAAAGGAAGACTGATTACAGCAAACAGAAACAATACAAGGATCAACAAAACAAAAATAACAAGAAAACAAAAATAGGAAGAAAAACAACTGTATGGACATTTCAAGTGACAAATAAGTGGAATCTCACATGAGAAAACTTGTACATGGCTGAGAAAGGGAAACTTTAAGAGAGAAACTGAATCTCTTCTAATCATATTTACCCAACCCCTCCGCTCGGGCAGGATATGACACAAGGTCAATTTTTAAGCAGAGTTTAACAGGTTTGAATTCAGAGTTTTCCTTCTCCTAGACTAGTTGCCTCACCAAGGCTGAAGAACCTAGTCTGCCCTTCTATTTGCCCATAGCTGGAGGGAGAATAATTGGATTCATATCATTCCCAAGGGTATTAGTGCTATGTGAAATGCAATCAGTCTCGTCCAGAATTTGAACTTGTGTTGCCGTGTCCATTTCCTACGACGATAACCAGTACACCACAGGCACCTCCACTGAATCTCTTCTAATAGCAGCACAACACAATGCCATAAGGATCATTTATATCAAAGCAAGAATAGATAAGATACAACAAAATAGTAAATGTAGGTTATGCAGTGATAGCAAAAAAAAGATCAATCACATGATAAGCAAATGCAGTAAGTTAGCACAAAAAGAGTATAAGACTAGACATTACTGGCTGGGGAAGGTGATCGACTAGGAATTGTGCAAGAAATTGATATTTGACAATGTGGTACATGCACAACCCAGAATCTGTCATGGAGAATGAGACACACAAACTTCTCTGGGATTTTGAGATACAAATGGATCAACTAATCTCAGCCAGATGACCAGACCTCGTGATAGTCAACAAAAAGAAAGAGAACCTGACAAATAATGGACTTGGCTGTCCGGGTAAAATTGAAAAAGTGCGAAAAGAGAGAAGAGGATCAAGACTTTGCTAGAGAACTGAAAAAACTATGCAATATGAAAGTAACGGTGATACCAATTGTAATCGATGCACTCAGTACAGTCACCAAAGGATTGGTAAAGGGATTGGAAGTATTGGAAATAATAGCACAAGTGGAGACCATCCAAACAACAACATTGCTAAGATCAGCTAGAATACTGAGAAGAGTCCTGAAGACTTGAGGAGACTTACTGTCACTCAAACTCCACTGGAAGACCATCAGCAAACTCTCAAAGTAATAAAATAATAATAATAGCAGCTGCAAGTGTGGGTTATATGGATACAGATTGGCATATCAACCCTTGATGGTTATTTAATGCCAAATCCTGTGCATACAAATGATTTTTAAGTGAATATTTTATAAGTAACATTTTTTAAATGAGCCAAAACTCATTTGATTGCACACAGTTAAATGGTTTCAAGTACTGCTATCTAATTCAATTTGATATTAATCATTTACTTGCATACAATACCAGACATTGGCAAAATGGTTAGAGTGTTCGCCAATGGCCCGTGAGACCTGGGTTCAATCCTAGGTCGAGTCATACCAAAGACTCAAAAAGTGGTACTTGATGCTACCTTGCTTAACACTCAGCATTATAAGGTACGGATCAAGGGTAAAGTGGAGCAATCCAGGGAAGGAGTAGCCCCCTTCCCTACACCTTGGTGTAGTAGCTATTAAAAAGGAAGCCTTCGGGTCACCCTCGATTACGGTCGCCAACTTTACTTACTTACTTGCATACAGTTAAATGGTTAAACACTTTTATTTGAGCCATAAATGAGATCCTCTGCTCTAAGTCAGGGTGGACCTGGGAGTAATACCAATGGAGTACCCCACATTCTCTAAAGCTTTTTGTTGGCCCCTGAGCATTGCACTGTTTATTCATTCCCATAGGTGACTTTGGCTAGGAACAGTTTGAATGTGCTTCCTGGTCTTTCACTGTTCACTTTGGTGTTCATATATATTCTTCCAGCCTAGCCAATAGGAACCTGTGCTTTCTGTTTTAAGTTGCCGCATGACCAGATTAGGCCTCTCTGACCACCCGTCTAGCCCAGCAAAGGCCAAAGTGGAGTGTTGCAAGTCATGGAGTGCTCAGCCATCAGGATCCCATCCTCAAGCATTACAGGTTACCACCCACGACCAAGAAGTACCCTCCTTGTGGGGTGGTATTATCCCTCTGCAGAGGTGTAGTCGGCATATTCTACAGCCCTAAATAACAGGGCGATGAAAAAGCTGTTAAATATGAAAGTAATGGAGATATCAATTGTAGTTGGTACTCTTGGAACAGTCCCAAAAAACTTGGAAAGAAGGCTAGAGGAATTATAAATCAGAGGAAGAGTTGAAACTATGCAGACCATAGCATTGATAAGATCGGCTAGAATATTAGGAAGAGTCCTGGAGACCTGAGGAGTCTTGCGGTCACTCAGAATTCAGCTAAAACTGGTGTGAAAAACTCACAAGGAGTGAAATAATAGGAGTATATGATAGAAAGTAAACAATGTCAGATAAATCTTGGGCTGGTTAATTGTCTCATCAGAATGTGCTAATTTTTATAAGTTTTGTCAGGAGTACTAAATAAGTAAAATATTCTTTTCAATAATTTCATTTATTCTTTTGATAATTCATTTTGTTCAATTATATATTTGTAAATAAGTATTATTATGATATTTGGATATATACGTAGTTCCGAAATAAAAGATTTAAAAATGGCACATAGTAGATGATATCCCACACAAACGATTACTGATGCAGACTATGCAGATGATCTAGGGCTTCTTGCAAACACATTTCTTCAAAATGAATCTCTACTGCATTGCCTGATCTCTATGTGATAAAACAGTTCCTGCATTTTAATCAATATGGCACCATCTCTTCATTAAATGGCAAATCTCTGAAATTAATAGACCAATTTATATACCTTGTTAGTGATATCTTATCTACTGAAAGCATGTCAGTATAGCCATGTCAGTACTATTGTATGTTTGTACTATTTGGACTTTAACGAAACATTCAGAGAAGAAGCTAGATGGAACTACAGAAATATAGTGTAATGTTTTGAACAAATCCTGGAAACAGCATTCAACAATACAGCAGCTGTAAAGCCACTTACCTCCCATCTCACAAATCATCCAAGTCAGATGAGCAAGAAATGCTTGGCACTCCTAGAGAAGTAAGGCTAAACTCATCAGCAACACTATCCAATGGACTCTAACACATGGCCACACCAGTGTTGGCTGAGCAGGAAAACCTTACATTCATCAACTTTGTGCAGACACTCGATACCATCTAGATGAGTTGCCTTGAGCAATAACCAATAGGGAGGGATGGCTAGAGATAGACAATTGAATCCATGTCAACAGTACATCTTGATAATGATGAACTCAGTCATATGAAATTCCATAGTTGAATTAAAAACAATCAGCAAGATATCGTTTGCTAATTGGCTTTTTTTTTCTTCTTTAGAGTGAAACCATTTTCTTTCATTAGATCAATTAAAAGGTAATCAACAGTGAATAAGAAATTTTTTTTTCCAGGTGATAATTTTATTTTTTAATCTTCACTTTGTGTTAAGTTTTTTAATACCAAAGAAGTAGTAAATGAATTTAAATATATTTTTATGTTCTTAAAAGTAGGGTATAATTTATTAATATATACAAAATAGAAAATTGTCAAATGGGAGATTCTGGTGCCCAATTGGGAAAGCATACAATTTGCAAACTATTTTAACTGTAAATAACACCAATTAGGCTGGTTTATTATTTACGCATATTTTTTTCCTCAAATAACTTGAAATAACCATAAAAAAACACTTTGGTGTGACTGATGTGGCTTACAGGGTGTGTGTTGACCTACATAAAAATGAAAATCGTATTTATAAAAAAAAAATTTGTAAATAAATTAAAGACAAAATAAAACAAAAAACACCCAGGTTGTGGAATTTGATCTGGAATCTGTTTTTTGTAGCTGATTTTTTTTTTTTTTTAAGTTTTAAAACATCAGTTTTTGAATAAATTTTTTAACTTCTTTCTTTTTCTTTTACTCAATATTTCCACATGCATGATTCAATTTCTTTATGCGTATGTTGAAACAAGCAATTATTGTGGTAAGATTGTTGCCTTTAATTTATCTACTTGCTCTGGGAACAAAATATAATTTCATGTCACATGCATTAATATTTCAAATAATTCTAATTATTTTTTAAAGTTTTACAGCTTAATTTAATTTTAATTAAAGTGGAATCATAGTAAATTAATAAAAATGTAATGAGTGTAAAATGTGATGATTTGGTAAAAAATGAGGGTTGGTAAAAAAAAAAATATGGCGGGTTGATGAAATAATGATGGGTAGATTTTAAAAAAAGGTAGGTTGATAAAAAAATTTGATGGGTAAGAATAAAAATCTGGTGGGTCATAAAAAAATGTTGTGTTTGTAAAAAAGGAAAGGGATTCGGTAAAAAAAAAAATGGTGGGTTTGTAAAAATAAAGGCTGACTGGGGAAAAATATAGTTGGCTGTAAAAAAGATATGGTAGGCAGGGAAAAATTATGGTGGGTCGGTAAAAGAAAAATAAAATGGTTGGATAGAAAGAAAATATGATGAGTTGGCAAAAAATAAGGGTGTGTTGGTTAAGAAAATGGTGGGTTGGTAAAAAGAAAGAAAAAGGTATGGTGTGCTGATAAAAATCATGTGTTGGTAAAAAAGGGAAAAAAATGGTGAGTTGGTAAAAAACATGGTGGGTTAGTAAAAAAAAAAAATTAGTGTTGGTAAATAAAATATGGTGGGTTGGTAAAGCAAGTTGATAAAACATTTTGGAAAAAATAATTTGATACTTCGTGAATTAATATTTTGTCAATTCTAATTATTTTTTAAAGTTTTATAACTTGATTTATTGATTAATTCTAAGGGCATGTCAACCTGTCAAGGGTTACTTTATGTTGAGAGATTAAGGAATCACATTCATATTTACATTTCTTAGTTGTTTCTTACAATTTATTTTTTGCACACAGTCCTATCAAATATTAATCTTCTTTAAACAGATCTATTTGACCCAAAGATGAGACCCTAATAGGTACTATTATTCCAAGTTAGAGTGGGCATGAGAGTAATGTCTATGAATTGGTAATCACCAGAACTCCAGCCTTGCTATCAAATGCAGTTTAGTGTCATAACAGGACACCTCTTTTTTTCAGGGGAGGGATTATCTCTCAGCAAGGGGGATACAGTCATTGTATTCTAAGCCCTAATAACAAGATAACAGAAAGTTGGCAGATATATAGATAGTGAGTGTGGTTTGGTTTGGTCTTATGGCATATCAACCCTTGTAGGTTATTTAATGCCAAATCCTCTTTATGCATATATATATATATTAAATATATATGGCTTGGTTTGGTTTTATAGCATATCAACCACTGTAAGTTATTTAATGCCAAATCTGGTTTATATGTATATATCAAATACATATGATTTCTAAACATAAGTCAACGAAGTTAAATAATTCCAAGTATTGCTATGTATCATTAACAATTCAATTAAATATCAGTCATTTGTTTACATACAGTTAAATGATAAAACAGTATGTTTTTTTAACAATTCAATTTAGCATTTGTTTACACTCAGTTTAAATGTCAAACAATTCTATTTGACCCATAGATAGGACCCTATCAAGTATTATCACTAGGTCAGAGTGGACCAAGGAGCAATGGTAATGAAGGAGTACTCCACATTCCCCAAAGCTCCAGCATTACTGGAGTCTGAATCAAATTGTTTAATGTCATATCCAGGACACTTGTTGGGGGAGCTTTACCTCTCTGCAGAGATGCAATTGGTGTATTCTACAGCCCAAGCATAGTGATTGTGGTAGTACTTGTTAGGGCCCCATCTATGGGTCAAATAGATTTATTTAAAAATTATTTGATAGGAATACTTAAGTAATGTAAAGTTGGTGACTTTATTTGAGGGTGACCTGAAGGCTCCCTTTTCAATAGCTACTATACCGAAGTGTAGGGGAGGGCACAACTCCATTCCCTGGATTGCTCCACTTTACCCTTGATACATACCTTATAATGCTGAGTGCTAAGCAAGGCAGCATCAAGTACCATTTTTTGAGTCTTTGGTATAATTCGACCTGGGATTGAACCCCGGTCTCTCAGACCATTGGCGAACACTCTACTCAATAGGTCAATGGTCTGGTTAAATACTTAATATCATATAACAGATGCAAAAAAACTCTTAAGAAACAACTACAGAAAAATGCAAATATAAATTTACAATGAATGTGATTCCCTAACCTCTTGGAATAAAATAACCCTAGATGGGTTCACATAGAGTTAAAATCAATCAATCAACAGTAATCTTCGTTATCTCTTAAAAGTAAAGTTGGCGACCAGAGTCGAGGGTAACCCGAAGGCTCCCTTTTCGATAGCTACTACACCAATGTGTAGGGGAGGGCGCTACTCCTTCCCTGGATTGCTCTACTTTACCCTTGATCCGTACCTTATAATGCTGAGTGTTAAGCAAGGAGGAATCAAGTACCATTTTTTGAGTCTTTGGTATGACTCGACCTGGCGAACACTCTAACCCCTAGGCCAATGTCCGGTACATTATCTCTTAATAATATAAAATACAAGTGTTCTGTGTGTACACCTGTGTGTCTGTACACAAAATATTTAAAAAAGAAAAAAAGAAAGAATGAAAGGAGAGATCTCTGACGTTTTTTGTTATAATCTTTAAAGAAAGAAAGCAAGAAAAGAAAAAAGAAAGTAGGCCAAGTGTCAAGTCTGCAGGCTGACTTAAGAAAGTGGAGAAAAAAAAGAAAGAAGGAACGAATTATGTGATTTGTAGCTTGCTGCATCAAAAGAGAAAAGAAAAGAAAGCAGACAAGTCAGCAGTCATAACGGTAGGCTGACATGAGAACTAAAAAAGAAAAAGGAAGTAAGAAAGAAAGAATGAAAGGAGAGATGTCCGATGTTTTTGTTGGGGTTTTTGAAATCTTAAAGAAAGAAAGAAATTAAAGTAAAAAAGAAAGAAAGATCGAAAAAATTGAGTGATTAGTAGTTTCCAAGCATTGAAGAATACACCAAAAGAAATTAAAACAAGGAGAAAGTGTCGACAGAATGACTTTAAAAGCTGTGGAAACTATTATTACAATGTTGTTTAAACAGGCCCATGTCTATGAGAAAAAATATTTCCCAGATTGGAAAATGTTCCGCTGAATTAGAACTGTTTGAGAAAACTAAATAGCTTGAAATAGAAACGTTTTTGACAATTAAAAATGTGTACTCATGCTAAACTGAATTGTTTGAAATAGAACTGATTATTAGCATAAAAATGGATTTGGCGTTAAATAATCAACAAAGGTTGATATGCTATAAAAACTAACCAGCCAATCAGTTCATATTAAAAAAAAAATTACAATTCTTTTATTTTTCATTCATTTAGTTATTTTGATATACACAGATATTTTATATAAATAAGGGTGTATTCTAGTCTTTTATAATAATAATGAATGACAAATAAATACTACACTTCAATAATAGCTTTAAAGTAAAATAAAGTTGGCAACTGTAGTCGAGGGTGACCAGAAGGCTCCCTTTTCAATAGCTACTACACTGAGGTGTAGGGAGAGGTGCTACTCCTTTCCCTGGATTCCTCCACTCTACCCTTGATACGTACCTTATAATGCTGAGTGTTAAGTAAGGAGGTATCAAGTACCATTTTTAAAGTTTTTGGTATGACACCACCTGGGTTTGAAGCCTGGTCTTCTGGACCATTGGTGAAGAAACAGAATTGGAGGCTCTGATATAAGCTCTAAGAATATACAGCCAGGATATAGGAATAGAAATTGACATGGAAAAATGTGCCATGCTCATAATGAAAAGTGGAAGGAATATAACTATCAAATCAAGAAAGAATCAGAATCCGAAGAGAAAAGGAAAATTACAAGTACTTGGGAATATTGGAAGTGGACACAATCAAACAAGCTGATATAAAAGAAAAACTAGAAAAAGAGTATGTCAAACAAATGAGAAAGTTTCTTGAAACCAGCTCAAAGGGATAAACACTTGGGTGGTCCTCCTCATAAGATATTCAGGATCATTCTTAAAAGGGACAAAAAGAAGAACTCAGACAAATAGATCAGAGGACAATGCACAGGGCCTTACATCCGAGAGATAAGAAAGAGACAGACTCTATGCATCAAAAAAAGAAGGAGGATAAGGACTTGCCAACATTGACAATAGTGTGGATGCATCAACATGGGGACTGAGGCTACATTAAAAGGAACAAACAAAGACTTATTACAGCAGCCAGTCACAGCACTGACAACATAGGGAGAAACAGAAGAACAATATCTAAGAAATAGAAATGGGAAAAGAAATAACTGTATGGATATTTTAAGCAACAATCAGTCAAAATCTCATATGAGATGACCAGGACATGGCTGTGGAAAAGAAACTTTAAAAGAGAAACTGAATCTTTTCTAATAGCAGGACAAAATAATAACATAAGGACCAATTATGTTAAAGCAAAAATAAATATGTAACAGAACAGCAAGTGTAGATTATGAGTTGTTAGAGACAAAACCATAAATCATATAATAAGGGAATATAGCAAACTAGTGCAAAGAGTTGGTTGGTTGTTTAGTTTTATGGAAAAAAAATCAACCCTTTTCAGGTCATTTAATGCTGAGTTAAATTTCAAACAATTTAGTTTAGTATATTTTCTTTTTACAAACAGTCAAATGTCAAAACAGTTCTATTTCAAACAATTCAGTTTAACATAAGTACACAGTTAAATGGCAAAACAATCTGATTTCAAGCAATTTAGTTTAGCATAAGTACACAGTTTAGTTCTATTTAACCCATACATAGGATCCTATAAGGTGCAACCACTCCGGGCCAGAGAGGACCTGGGAGCGATGGCAATGAAGAGGTACTCTGCATTCTCCAAAGGAACCTCACCTTCAGATTGTTTAGTGTCATAAACAGGACACTCGAGTGGGAGGGTTTTTTTACCCTTCCGCAGAGAAGCAGTCAATGTATTCTACAGCCCCAGCTGACTAGGCAAAGTGCAAAGGGAATATAAGACACAACTGAGTGGAAAAAGTAATCAACTGAGAATTGTGCAAGAAATTGAAATTTGACCATACTACCAAATGGTATAAGCACTAACTAGAATCCATCCTAAAGAATGAGATGCATAAAATTCTCTGGGATTTTAAGATAGAAACAGATCTTTTAATCTCGGCCAGAAGACCAAACCTAGTGATAATTAACAAAAACAGAAAACCTGCTGTCTAGTAGATTTTTCCGTCCTTGCAGACCATGGGGAGAAAATCAAAGAAAACAAAAAGAGGACCTTGCCAAAGAACTAAAAAGTTGTGGAACATGAGATTAACAGCAATATCAATTGTAATTGGTGGATTAAGGAAGGGTCTCCAGGGGATGGTAAAGGAGAATGAAAAAGCTGGAAATCAGAGAATAAATTAATACCATCCAAACTACAGCATTACTGAGAAGAATTCAGGAGATCTGAGGAGACTTGTTGTCACTTAGACTCCAGTGAAAAACTATCAGCTAACACTGGTATGAGAAAAACTCAAATGATAATGATAAAAGACTATATGTGACAAGAAACAAAAGAGGAAGAGGACTTGCCAACATTGAATATAGTGTGGATGCATCAATACAAGGAGGCAAAGGCCACAAAAAAAGAGCAAAGAAAGACTTATAGCAACCAGAAACAGGACTGTCTGCATAATGATCTACAGAACAACAACTAAAAAACAGAAATGGGAAGAAAAACAACTGTATGGATAATGAGATGCACAAACTTTTCGGAGTATGAGATACAAATAGATCACCTAATCCCAAGTAGAAAACCAGACCTGGTGATAGTTAATAAAAAAAGAGAACCAGCGGAATAGCGGACTTTGTCATTCTTGGCTAACCACAAAATGTAAAATCAAAGAAAATGAAAAAAGACACAAACACTTAGATCTTACCTGAGAACTAAATAAGCTATGGAACATGAAAGTGACAGTGGTACCAATTGTAGATGATGCTCGTGGAATGATCCCCCAAGACTTAGTAAAAGGACAAAAGGAATTGGAAATTGAAGGGCCAGCAGAGACTATCCAAACTACAGTATTGTTGAGGTCATCCAGAATACTGAGAAGAGTCCTGGATACTTGAGGAGACTCAAATGAAGGACGATCAGCTAATGCTGGTGTGAAAAATTCACAAGGAGTAATATAATTAAAGTATTTTCAAGCTCAAAATTTCAAAAATTCCCGAATAACGGATATTTAGTGTCTGTTTCTATGACCATTTCATTGACAAATCTTTTGATATTTTAAAAGTTTTTTAATATCTGATGAAGTCATGAAAAGTAAAACATATCATATGAATAAACTGATATTTTCAACAACTTGTCTTTCATTTTTCCAAAGTAATATTTTTTATCCCCCACCTCTCTCTCTCTCTATATATATATATATATATATATATAATAAATATATAATGAGTGTTCGCCAATGGTCCAGGAGACCAGGGTTCACTCCCAGGTCAAGTCATACCAAAGACTCAAAAAATGGTACTTGATGTTGCCTTGCTTAACACTCAGCATTATAAGGTAAGAACCAAGGGTAAAGTGGAGCAATCCTGGGAATGGATTAGCACTCTCCCCTACACCTCGGTGCAGTAGCTATTGAAAAGGGAGCCTTTGGGTCACCCTCGACTAAGGTCACTAACTTTACTTACTTATATATATGTAAATGTGAAAGCAAAAAGAAATGGTTTATAATCTGAAATGAAAAATATAAGTAAATGATAAGAGGAACAAACAAACTATTGTTGGAATGAAAACAAAAAAAAAGAGTAATTAAAGTTTGGAGCAATGTATTACTCAGATATTTTGGCTGACTTGTCTCTTTTATGTAGATATCCAACCCCTCAGCTATAAGCAGGATGTGCCACAAGATCAATTTTCAAGCAGAATACTGCTGGTGTGAATTCAGAGTTTTTCTTCTCCGAGACTGATTATCTAACCAAGACTCAATCTGTCCTACTACTGCACATAATTGGGGGGAGAAGAGATGGATTCATACTTTTCTCTAGGGCATTAGTGTGAAGGTAAATGTAAACAGCCTTGTCTTGGATTTGAACTCCAGGTGTTGTGCAAAGCACACCTCCAACTTAAGCAAGGTCAATTTTTTAAAAAAATCCTTCTCCTTGACTGATTGTCATGCCAAGATTAAAGATCCAAGTCTAGCCTACTATATACCTATAACTGGAGGAAATAATCAAGATAAGCCTCAATAGAAGAAAAAGCAAATGCCATAAAAATAGAGATACAATGCCACTCAAGAGAGTATAGTTCCAGATTGAGGTGGCAGTTGAGAGACACTTGGATTCACCATTGGAACTTAGATCACATGACCAAGGGCCCAACTAAGTCTTTCATGACCTATCTCTAATAATTAAAGAAAAAACAAAGTGCCTTAAACTTTAGAAATCATATCAAGAGCCAAAGAGTTTGTAGACCAAAACAACATGGACCTGATAATTTGATATAGACAACCATCAAAAATTGTTGTAGAAGTAAAAAAGTTTCACTCAACCTGTAAACCAGAATAAACACTCTTATTGTCATATTTATCATCATCATCCCATCATCTAGTCACACTGCTAGCATGGATTTCCCTGACTCTCTCTCTCTCTCTCTCCACCTGTCCATATAATCCATCACTCCCAGAATGTCTTCCAAACTACACCCTGTGTCCACACAGAGCTGTTGTATATAAGTTCTCACTAGTTGACCAACACGAGCATATCCATGTGAAAGTTAGAATAAACTTTGCTGTCATGTGACCAACTCTTAGAATAAAGTTAAGGAAATCCACCATTGAAGACAGAAGGAGAATGTACAAGCACCACGAAGGAAATACAGAAGGAAAAAGTAAAGTTGAAGACCGTAGTCAAGGGTGACCCGAAGTCACCCTTTCATTAGCTACAGCACTGAAGTGTAGGGGAAGGCACTACTCCTTTCCCTGGACTGCTCCACTTTATCCTTTATCTGTACCTCTATAAAGCTAAGTGTTAAGCAAGGTGGCAGCAAGTACCATTTTTTAAGTCTTTGGTATGACTTGACCTAGGATTGAACCCCAGTTTCCCAGACCATTGGCAAACACTCTACCCATTAGGCCAATGGCCCAAAGGAAAACAAAAATAAAATGAAAGGCTGTACTATCCTGTGTATTAATTCCAGGAAGGGATGACAAAATTCTGGTGTTAATTAGTCATTTTTGTTGAATGCTTCTATTTTAATTGTCTTTGACTTGATGTAAATTTGCAACCAGCTCTGTCAAAAGCCACCTTTAAAGCTGAATAAACACTACGTGGGTATAAAACAATTGGGAGATAATGACTGATTAGATGACTAACTGAACCAGTGAGCTGATATTGGCCTCTTCCGGTTAGTATAATTGTGTCTAGGGAATGGGTGATTGTTTAGGTTTTATGGCATATCAACCCTTGTAGGTTATTTAATGCCAAATCCATTTTTATGCTAATAGCTCTATTTCAAACAATTCAGTTTAGCATGTGTGCACAGTTTAATTGTCAAAAACATTTCTATTTCAATAAGTACACAGTTTAGATGTCAAAACAGTTCTATTTCAAGCAATTCAGTTTAGCATAAGTATGCAGTTTAAATGTCAAAACAGTTCGTTTTTAAACAATTCAGTTTAGCATAAATACATAATTTAAATGCAAAAAACAGTAAGCTCAAGAAACCACGGTTTAGTTCTATTTAACCCATAAATAGGACCCTTAACAAGCGCTACCACTCTGAGCCAGAGTGGACCTGGGAGCAATGGCAATTAAAGGGTACTCCGCATTTCCCAAAGCTCCAGCATTACTGGAACCTCACAATCAGATTGATTAGTGTCATATACAGGACATTCATTGGAGGGGGTCTTACCCCTCTGAAGAGAAGCAGTTGGTGTATTCTACAGCCCCAGCCAACTGGGCAAGTGTCTGGGAGAGTTTGATTACCTAATTGACAAAAATACTCAGCAGATTCTTTATCACATCTGGTGACTTTGACCAGAGTTTAGTCAGCTGCTTTAATGTAAGTAAAAATAAAGCAAGTCAGCAAAAAAAAAAATGGTGGGTTGGTTATAATATGGATTTAATTAATTAACGATAAACATTTATGAATAGTTATAACTTAAAATAATTTGTTCATATTTCAGAAACTAAAATTAATATAGTTTTTGCTACCAACTAACCATGTTTCTGCAAATACAGAATATTTCTAATAACTTACCATATTTTTACTGACATAACCATATTTCTAACAACACATGAAATTTTTAACGAGTTTACTATAATTCTATCATCACACAACATTTCTACCAACTCATCACATTTTTACCAACTGTTTCTCTACTTAGCATATTTTACCAGCTTACCATATTTCTACCAACTCACTATCTACTAATTCGTCAGTATCTTTACAAGGGGGTGTCCACGTGGTGTAATGGTTAAAGCGATGGACTGCGGAATCGTAGTAAGCAAGTTCGTACTCCAGTCACGCTATTACGTTCACTTTCAGGCAAATACCCATGGGAAAGGTATGAACCCCCTTATCCTCCCAGCTATGAGTTAAATAGTACCACTACTATTCTTCTAGGAGAATAGCTTTGGCATTAAATAACCTACAAAGGTTGATATGCCATTAAACAAAGAAACCAAACCAAACCAAACCAAGTATCTTTACCAAATTGCTTTATTTCTACCAACTCACCATATTTTTACCAATTTGTTATATTTCAACTAAATTTGCTATATTTTTACCAATAAATCATATTTTTTTATCTACTTCAATTTACTATATTTTACCAACTTGCACTATTTCTATAAACACACTTTGATTTTTGTCAAATTGCTATATTACTACTGAATCATTACCAACCCATCATATTTTTCTTAGCAAAAAATATGGTAAGTTATTGAAAATATGATGAGTTGGCAAAAATATTCTGTAATAGTAGAAACATGGTTAGTAAGTAGCAAAAACTAGATTAATCTAATCTATGAAATATAAACAGTTACTTTAGGTTAAAACTGTTTATAAATTGGCCTAGTCATAGAGTGTTCGCCAACAGGCCAGGAGAACAGGGTTCAATCACAGGTCGAGTTATATCAAAGACTCAAAAAGTGTTTTTTTTATACCTCCTTGCTTAACACTCAGCATTATAAGGTACTTTTCAAGGGTAAAGTGGAGCAATCCAGAGAAAAGAGTAGCATCCTCCCCTACACATCGGTGTATTAGCTACTGAAAAGGGAACTTTCGGGTAGCCCTCAACTACGGTTGCCAACTTTTCTTACTTATAAATAGTTATGATAAATTAATAGAAACCATATAATTTCTTTGGAAAAAGATCCAAAAATAATCCAAGAATGGACATACCATAAAACCAACTTTAGCCTTTATCTTAAAATACATTAAGACAGAATTTAGAACAAATATTAGTTGAGCAAAACATAAATATGATTTGATAACAAAATGTCTGTCCACTCCATTTGCCTGACAGAGATTGTCACTTCTTTATCTCCTTATTTGTTTAAATTGATATTCTAATCCTTTTATCAGTAGATTTTTGCTAATATATACATTGGCCTCCTTCTTAATCCAGCAAGTGGGTGTTCCTACTATAGATAGTTTGATGTCTGGCTATCCCTCTAAGTAGTGTCATTATTTTTTCAAGATAGACTGAGTAACTTTGGATACATATACAAAATAGTTTCAACATATAAGGTAACATTCTTAGTGTACTCACAAGCAAGACAGAATTAAAGCAACGTGGAGCAGTGGGCTAAAGAACATAAGGGGCCCTAAGCAAGAGAAGGCCTACCCCCGCCAACACCTGTTCACAATAAACTTACTGAAAATTAGAAGCACATGAATATAGGCCTACACATAGAATGATTCTGTGCTTCCAGCATTGATCCATACTGAACTTTAAAACAGAAGTGACACCCAAAGAAGAAGGAATATCTTTAATAAAAATCATGGTAAAGTAGATAGGAGCATTGGCATGGTGAATACAAGGGCTACTGAGCAAGAGAACATTTCAGCTCCTCAGCACCTGCTTATAAGAAACTAACTGAAAATTAAAAGCACATGAATGTAACACTACACAGGGACCAACGCTGAGATTCCAACATCGATCGATGTCAGCCTCTAAAATAGAGGTGACCCATAAAATGAAGAAATGATTCTTCCAAACTGTAGCTGTGTCAGTACAACAAATCCTAGAAATAGCCCTGAACAAAACAGCAATTGTATGGCCACTTACAACCCATCACACAAACCAACCAAGCAAGACATGTAGGGCACTGCAGGGGAAGTAAGGATCAACTCAAAAGCAATGATCTCCTATGGACTCCTACACATGGACACACCAATGTTGGCCGACCAGCAAAGACACATATATATATATATATATATATATATATATATATATATATATATATATCAGCTCTGTGTGTACACTGGATGCCATCAAGAGGACTAACCCAGAGGAATGGCTGATAGGTACAGATGGTGAGAGAAAGTCAAAGGAATCTGTATTGATATTGCTTTGTATAGCAGGCAGATAAAAACTTGTATGATCCTCTGAAAAGTTTTTGATTCTACATTTTTGTGAATGTAATGTTGAAATACAACAATGAAACTCAAAATTCATGTTAAAATTAAGAATATTATATAAACTGGAATGTTTTATATTATCTTAAAATCATTCACTAAAGAATGGAATATGAAATATAAAAACTCTTTTAACACCATTATACATTCACAAGCCATTTCATGTTTGTACATTCATTAATGCTTATATTTGTTCACTTGAGTGTCTCAATATACATGAGACTCATGTGACTGCTAATTTAAGGTGTCTCAATAAACATGGGACCCATGTGACTGCTAATATAGGGTGTCTTAATATACATAGGACCTATGTGACTCTTAATAGAGGGTGTCTCATTATACATGAGACTGCTAATGTAAGGTATCCCAATATATATGGGACTGCTAACATGGGGTGTCTCATTATACATGGGACCCATGTGACTGCTAATATAGGGTGTCTCAATATACATAGGACCCGTGTGTGTTAATATAGGTTGTCTCATAATACATGTGACTGCTAATGTAAGGTGTCCCAAAATACATGGGACTGCTAATATAGGGTGGCTCAATATACATTGGACCCATGTGTGTTTATAGGGTGTCTCAATATACATGAAACCCATGTGACTGCTAATATAGGGTGTCTAAATATACATGGGACCCATGTGACTGTTAATATAGGATGTCTCATAATACATGTGACTGCTAATGTAAGGTGTCCCAATATACATGGGACTGCTAATATATGGTGTCTCAGTATACATAGGGGCCCATGTGACTGCTAATATAGGGTATCTCAATATACATGGGACCCATGTGACTGCCAATAACTCTACCAATAATAATGTTGTGTTCTTTTTTCTTTCAGATTTGAAAATAGTATACAATAACAACTATTAATCCTTGATCACAACACCTTGGACAAGAGAGGAAAAATATTTTGGAAACAAAATCATTGAAAACTGTCTGAAAATAGATCCAACCCATTAATATGACAATATTTATTACTGAGACAAGAAACTCAAAAAAAGATTGCCTATCCTGGAAGCTGATATAATAACAATTAAAAAAAAACCATTGATTTGATATCTCTGGCTGAAAGGATACATTTTTTACAGAATATGTTCCAAATGACTGCCACTGCACTTGTCTCAGTAATAAATCATTATCATTATAATGGGTTGCATCTGTTTTGAGACACCCTGTATTACTTTTCAATCCTAGTAATTTTCAAACAGAGTATTTGACCCATAGATGAGACCCTAACAGGCACTCTCACTCAAGGTTGGAGTAAACCTGGGATTAATAGCAACAAAGGATTTGATTTGGTTTAGTTTTATGGCATATCAATCTGTGTAGGTTATTTAATGCCAAATCCATTTTTATACATAAAAACAGTCCTATTTCAAACAATTCAGTTTAACATAAGTATTCAGTTTAGTACTATTTGACCAATTTTAGACAATTCAATTTAGCATAAGTATACTGTTTAAATTTTAAAACAGTTATATTTCAAACAATTCATTTTAGCATAAAACAATGATTTGAAGTCTCTAGCATTTTTTACTGGATGTGTCATTGTGTTTGTCTCAGTAATAAATCATTATCATATTAATGAGTTGCATCTATTTTGAGACACCCTGATAGTGACCTCTGCCACTAGTCTATGAGGTCAACTTATCCCATATGTAAATCCAACACTGCTCAAGACACTGGAACTTGCAGGAGTTACAACATTGGTTTAATGAATTATACACCTGAAACAGCTTTAAAAAAGTGTCAGCTAAAATTAACTATGATAAAAATATTATATGTATTTTTGTCTTTATACTCCAAATTTATATGTCCCAATCAGCTGGGGCTGTAGAATATACCAATTGCATCTCTGCAGATAGGTAAAACACCCCCAACGAGTGTCCTGTGGCCCAATCAGCTGGGGCTGTAGAATATACCAACTGCATCTTGGCTGAGGGGTAACACAACCCCAACGAGTGTCCTGTGGCCTTGTCAGCTAGGGATGTAGAATATACTAACTGCATCTCTGCAGAGGGGTAAGAACCCCCAACGAGTGTCCTGTGGCCCAGTCAGCAGGGGCTGTAGAATATACCAACTGCATCTCTACAGAGGGGTAAGACAACCCCAATGAGTGTCCTGTGGCTCAGTCAGCTGGGACTGTGGAATATACCAACTACATCTCTACAGAAGAGTAAGACTCCCCCAACAAGTGTGTTGAATATGACACTAAACAATCAGATGATGAGGCTCCAGTAATGTTGAAGCTTTGAGAAATGTGGAGTACTCCTTCATTGCCATCACTCCCAGTTCCACTTCCAGTGCCAAATAGAACTAAACTGAAAACTTTGAATTAAAACTGTCTTGACATTTAACTGTGTGTAAACAAAAAAACTATTCTTATACTAAACTGAATTGTTAGAAACTGTTATCAAAATGATTTAACTCGGGATTAAATGACCCAAAAAGGGTTGATATGCCGTAAACCAACTAACCATCCAAATTTATAAAAGTTTCAAGAAGCATAATTATGAATATTGAATGACGTCATTTGATCACACTATTTACAAAAACAAGCAAACCATTACTAACTCGAGGGCCCAAAGTAAAAGATTCAAAAGGGTCATTAAATCCTTGGTGGAGAGACATGGAGGGCCAAAAGTGAGATGAGAGAGGCATGATTTCTTGCACTTTTATAGCTAAACAGCTTTTAGGTAATTATTTTGTTTTCATCAAATTGAATACATATATGATAATAAAAGGGATATTTGTATTAGAACAAAATATAGGGGGACAAATTTTCCTTAATTCCATTTTTACTTTTGGTAAATTGTCTTTTTTTTTCCATTTTCAGTTTTGATGAAATCAGTTTTTCACATCCTCATCAAATGATACTGATAGTAAAAAGTTCCCTGACTTTGTCTCACCATTTGTCACTATTGTCCATCCCTCCTGTCAAGTCCTCTAGACTTAATCCAGTGTCCACACAGAGCTGATGTATGTAAGTCCTTGCTGGTTTGCCAATCCTGGAGTATCCATGTGTAGGAGTCTATGAGAGAACATTGCATATGAGTTCGTCCTTACTTCTTAAGCAGTATTCTATATGTCTTGTTCTTTTTACTTGGATGGTTTGTGAGATGGGAGGTGAGTGGCTGTACAACTGCAGTTTTGCGAGGTGTTGCTTCCAAAACAGCACATAGCATTCTTGCGTACTTCCTATCTAGTTTTTTCTCTATGTGGTTCATTAATTTCCAAGGGATGCAACCATAATATCGTACGGACACAGCCACATTTTGTTAGAAATCCTGTTTTATTTAATTAGAGATTAGTTTTCCACATGATCATTAATTTGTTGATAGCAGTCCACGCTTTCTCTAGGTGTATGTTGACATTGTTTTCAGTAGATGAGATTTTCCTGCTGAAGTATGTGAACTGGTCTACTTACTTTAGAGGCTTGCCACTTAAAGTTGAGATGGCTCTTTCTTGTTTAAAGCTCAAGAACTCTATTTTATTAGTGTTCATGTAGAGATCTTTGAAACAAGTCAATGTAGATTTTACTAACATTCTAATTAAGATCATTTTTCTAAATGTATATGAAATTGGATTATTTCTACTTTTCAGCATTTGATCTTAAAGTAAAAGCGACATGTTTATACTATTATATGGATGTACCACATAGACACTGACTGATCGCTTAGAGAAAAAGCTTGACAGCAATTGGACAAGAATACTACGAGCTATATTGAGCAAATCCTGGAAGCAACATCCCCCAAAACAGCAGCTGTATGGCCACATTACCTCCTATCTCTAAAACCATTCAAATCAGATGAACAAGCAAGACACTGCTAGAGAAGTAAGAGTGAGCTCATAAGTAGTGTTCTCCTGTGGACCCCTTCATACAGATGAGCAGGTGTTGGACATTCAGCTAGAACCTATCAACAACAGCTCTGTACAGACACAGGGTTATAGTCTAAAGGACCTGCTGAATGCAATGGATGATAGAGACGAATGGGGAATGAGAGTCAGGGAAATCCGTGCAAGTGGCATGACATGAAATATGGTCAGTGGGTAAGAGACAAATTACCAAGTTTTAAGAAAATATTAGTCACAAAAAATGTTTTGCCATGTGCCATAGAAAATTAATTTCCAGGCTGCATGTTTGAGACTCCTGGTCTAACTCATAGAAACTCACAATAAAGAATTCCCTTTGAAATGCATAAAACTCAGGGATTTTGACTTGGTTTTATGGCATATCAATCATTGTAGGTTATCTAATGTCAAATCCATTTTTGTACATATTAACAGTTTTATTTCAAAGAATTCAGTTTAGCATAAATACACAGTTTAAATGTCACAAATATTTCTATTTCAAGCTATTCAGTTTAGTCAACGAAGTTAAATGGTTTCAAGTATTACTATGCATCACTAACAATTTAATTAAACATCATTTATTTACATACAGTTAAATGTCTAAACAGTTCTATTTCAAACAATTCAGTTTAACATAAGTACACAGTTTAGTTCTATTTGACCCATAGATAAGACCCTATCAGGTACTACCACTCCAGGCCAGAATGGACAAAGGAATGGTGGCAATGAAGGAGTACTCTACATCCTCCCAAAGCTCCAGCATTACTGGAACCTCACCATCAGATTGTTTAGTGTCATATGCAGGACGCTCATTCAGGGAGTCCTATCCCTCTGTAGAGATGCAGTCAGTGTATTCTGCAACCCCAGTGGATTGGGCCTAAAACTCAGAGATGAAGATTTGTTTCCCAAATAAATTTACTTTGAGATGTTGAAGGCTGTTGTAAATTTTGCCAGATTTTTTTCATTTGGAATTCTAATGAAAAATCCATTTTTTATCGCTAGTGATGACTATCATACTGAGAAAATTACTTTTTCTCTTGTCGATCAAGAAGAGAAAGATGAGTCTTTAAATGTTGACAGATGTTTGTTTCTAAATTCATATGGAGTCCATTTTCCTAGTTTAGGAATTTTTACATTTTTCCAAAGAAAAACAACATCCTATAGTCTCCCATCTAATTTTTCTCTAAGTTCAAATTAGTGTAACGTCTTTCTTTAAAAACTCATCTAATTCATCAGTATTCAAGTTCTTTCAGAGCATTTTTTGGCTCTGAATTCAAAATCTCTTTTTTTTTACATTTAGCAATCCATTTTCAACACATGCTTGCACATACTGCTTCTTTCAGCTTCAGTGAGCCATAGACCTGCTCTCATAATCACTTAGATGACCAATGGAGTTTAATGATTTTGGCAACTCTTGTTGACTGCTGTTTTCCAGCTCGGTTTACACGTCCCTTTGCAGCTATCTCTGGTAATGCTTGCTGGTCCAGAAGTGGGTGATCATTTTACGTTAAATTTATATAACAAAGTGATCCCCCTCCTTAAATTCTAAAATATTGGTGTTTTCTTCAAATGATATTTTTCCTATGGTTAAAAGTTTTAAGTTCATCAAATTGTTCCTGTTTTCCAGCAACTGGATCTTTTTTTAAAACAACTTATGTGATTAACATAAGATTGTTTAGTGTCATATGCAGGACAAAAAAAGGGTGGAAACAAGGGTGCTTTTCTTCCATCAACAGGGTCAAGGGGCAACACTGAATCTCCTACATCAATATAAAAAGTTGAAAAAATCTTTTGGCCAATTTTTTACAATGATAACTGTTATGATACAAACACCTCCTTATTGGTTTATTTACTGTTAAATAAAAACCCAAGGTGAACATCTAGATGTGCTGCTTCCATAATTCTGGCCAGGAATAGAATAATGCATGGTTGTGAAATATAGTTTAGTTTGGTTTTATGGCATATCAACCGTTGTTGGTTAATTAATGCCAAATCCTGTTTTTACATATGCATTAAATATATGATTTGTAAACACATTTTTTGATACACACAGATGATTAAACAGTTCTATTTCTAATAATTCAATTTAGCATAAGTCAACAAAGTTAAATTGTTCCAAGTATTCCTATGTATCACTAACAATTCAATTAAACATCAGTCATTTATTCATACACAATTCTATTTCAAACAATTCAATTTAGCATAAGTCATTTGTTTGCACTCAGTTTAAATGCCAAACAGTTCTATTCGACCCATAGATAGGACTCTATCAGGTGCTACAACTCTGGGTCACAGTGGACCTGGGAGTGATGGCTATGAAGCGGTACTCAGCATTCCCCAAAGTTCCAGCATTAGTGGAACCTCACCATCAGATTGTTTAGTGTCAAATCCAGGACACTCATTGGAGCAGGGGGTCTTACCCCTCTGCAAAGAGGCAGTCCATGTCTTCAATAGTCCCATCAGACTGGACTGGGTGAAGTAGAGAAATGGATCAAATCACTAGAAAAAAATCTTAGGTAAATTTTTACCCTTTAACCCATCCTATTTTAGCAAAAACTAAAAATCAGATTCTACTTTTTTTTTGCAAAATACATGTAAATAATCAGAAAAAATAACCAAAAAGAAATTTTGAAGAAAACCACAATATTCTAGAATTTAAGGAGGGAGATCACTTTGTTATATGAATTTAACATAAAATGTTTTAAATCTTTTCATCTCTTAGAAAAAAAGAAAAAAAATTCCCCCAATATTGTTTCCACTCTTTTTTTTTATTTAGCGAAAAAAATCTCCACCCCAATAAGCTTAGTTAATACCTACACCCTCTCCATCTGATTTCCTGACAAAAAAGTGAACAAAAAAATTTGGTTACACATCCCTTTGCAGCTATCTCTGGTAATGTTTGCTGGTCCAGAAGTGGGTGATCATTTTACTTTAAATCTATATAACAAAGCGATCCCCCACCTTAAATTCTAAAATATTGGGGTTTTCTTCAAAATTTCTTCTTTGCAGATATTTTTTCTGGCTGTTTACATGTATTTGCCAAAAAAAAGTAGAATCTAATTTTTAGTTTTTGCTAAAATAGGATGGGTTAAAGGGAAAAATTTACCGAAACTTAAGAATCAATCAATGAGAAAGGCAACGTGAGGAATGAATCATGTAAGAGCTTATAAGATCAAATTTCAAATTCAAATGATTACAAAAGAAAACATTACAAGTCAATCCCATTCACAAGTAATAGACCTTGTTGTCATGCAGTAAATAAACAACTGTTCTATTAAATTTTAAAACCTGTTTTCTTGCTATTTCCTGTTGACACAGGTCACTGCAATGAACCACAACATACAAACCACAGGTCTGCATAATATTATCATTGTACTTTGTTATTCAAGATAAACGGATAATCATGAAAAGAAAATAGTGGAACTTATATATATTATTACACTAGAGTAATAAATAGGAGATCATAAGGTTTTGTATTCAGTTCAGGGATCTGGGTAATTGACACAGGAATTTTTTCAATAGGTTTTCTAGTAGAAAGAAAATTGTTTTCTTATCAACAAAAGGGACTTTGCAGCAATATGTTTTCATCCAACTCCTCAACCATAGGCTCACTGCAACACAATATGTTTTTTTAAGCAGAGTACAGCTGGTTTGAATTCAGAGCTTCCCTTTTTCTAAACAAGACATTCATATAAAAGTGAAATACAAAGAGCCTTGTCACTGGGACCACTCCTTAAGACAATAAGCATTAGGCCAGCAATAAGTATATGATATAAGCATTAACACTTTGAATCTATAAGCCTAATATATCTGGTTGAACATTATTTTATCATATACTGTAAGCCCAATATTTCAGGCTAAGCGAGTTAACATCAGATATTAATAATGAAAGATTTAGAATAGTCAGGGCCAGATTAAGACTTTGTAAGCTCCCTAGTCATTGTGAGACCATCAGTGATATTTTCATAAGGAAAAAAAAGTATAAGAAACATTAAATTTATTCATGCAAGGCTAACCATAATTAAAATTTAGACATTTGCTTTTTGTATTTTCTTGGAAACAAATTTCTCTAAGGAATAAGTAAATTGTAAGTTGTTGAGAACATTGTTTTCATTGCTATGAGAGGTAGTCTGTTTAGTTGTTGTGGTGCCATTTTCAATTTGTGTACATTATTTAGATGTTTTGATCTTGGAGAAATTCCTCACACTAAAGACAATTAAATCCATAATGCTATTTAAATATTATGGAATGTAGAAAGTGCATATTTACTTACAAGAGTGCAGGTATTCAAAGTTTGCTCAACTTAGACTTTATTTTGATTATATGATCACAAAAGAGAACATTTTTTACTTAATATCCAGAACCCGTTTGGTGGAGGTCCATGGGTGGCAACCCCCAAAGTCAATGATTTAATCTGGTACTGACTATAGAGACCATTCACAGGCTTTCTTTTTTTTTTACACATAGTAAAGGGATAGTTATGAACAAAGATGTCTGTAGGGGGTGTCCTCGTGGTGTAATGGTTAAAGCGATGGACTGTGGAATCGTAGTATGCGAGTTCATGCTCTAGTCGCACTATTGCGTTCACTTACAGGCAAATACCCTTCAGACACAGACTATCAGAGACTCAGGAAGATCAAAATTGAAAGAATTAAAAAATAATTTCATTGTATATTTTTACAGAAAATTTAAACATTGAAATATTTTTAATTGCCAACAAGTTCATGCGTATTAAATATCTTATAATGATATATAAAAAAAAAAACAATACAGATTGAATTTTTTTTAATATGCTAATATTGCTTAGCCATGACCAACTATACAAACACATATGCATGCAGAATCATAACGACGACACAATAAAGATGAGCGACAAAGTTCTTTAAAAAATATACCTCTCACTTTATTGAAAGGGTTGTGTGTGAGAGGGAGTTGGAGACCAAACAGAACTGCAACATATTGACCCCCACTCTTATGGCCATCAGCGTTTCTTTCCCGTTCTCCTGTGCTGCTAAACCGGGAGCCTAGGGGCTCAGCCTCTCTGGGTGCTGGTTTTCTCTACCTCATCTGATCCCCAACTGCCTGACCTCCTGTCTTCACCTGGGATATATAATTGTTTTACGCCCACTCAATCTCTTCCCATAACTGGCCAATGGAATATGCAACTTCTGCCATCCTTGGAATGGCATGTTTGATCGTTATCAAGCGGAAATAACTGTCATGCAGTTCACAGGTCACCCTCTTCCGGTGCATCAGTTTGTGACTGTACCGTGAGATTTTAACCCTGTCCCATATTGTCAGCCAAGCTCACCTACGCAATCTCTTCCCATCACTGGCCAACGGAATATGCAACTTCCACCATCTTTGGAATGGCATGTTTGGCCGGGTCGGAGGTCAATATACAACACTAATCTATACTATAAACTATACAATTCATATTATTTCTAATTTCCAATTGATAAATTGTTGAAGTTTTCTCTTAGGTCATATGACTGTCTTATGTTTACTAGTATTATACATTAATTACTAATATTTAGTAAGCCAACCTTAATACAATATAAGGCTAAAGCTACAAATATAATGTTTAGTAATCTTAACTAAGGACAATATAGTCAAAGCTACAAATAGGATATCTATTAGGCTTACATTAATACAATATAAGGTCAAAGATACTATAAGGATATTCACAGTCCATGATATCATTGAGGCCATTTTTTTTTCAATATAACACTTTAATGTAATTGGGAGATAAAAATAGCTTTGATGATTAGAATAGACTATAATTTCATTTTTATGTGCAAAAGAAAGATTTCAAGGATATAATAGATTTAAACTAGCAGTAAAAATTTACAGAGCTTACTTCAGTACAATATAAGGCCATGGCTACTAATATCATGTTTAGTACGCTTACTTCAGTACAATATAAGGCCATGGCTACTAATATCATGTTTAGTAAGCTTACTTCAGTACAATATAAGGCCATAGCTACTAATATCATGTTTAGTAAACTTACTTTAGTACAATATAAGGCCATGGCTACTAATATCATGTTTAGTAAGCTTACTTCAGTACAATATAAGGCCATGGCTACTAATATCATGTTTAGTACGCTTACTTCAGTACAATATAAGGCCATGGCTACTAATATCATGTTTAGTACGCTTACTTCAGTACAATATAAAGCCATGGCTACTAATATCATGTTTAGTAAGCTTACTTCAGTACAATATAAGGCCATGGCTACTAATATCATGTTTAGTACGCTTACTTCAGTACAATATAAGGCCATGGCTACTAATATCATGTTTAGTAAGCTTACTTCAGTACAATATAAGGCCATGGCTACTAATATCATGTTTAGTAAGCTTACTTCAGTACAATATAAGGCCATAGCTACTAATATCATGTTTAGTAAGCTTACTTTAGTACAATATAAGGCCATGGCTACTAATATCATGTTTAGTACGCTTACTTCAGTACAATATAAGGCCATGGCTACTAATATCATGTTTAGTACGCTTACTTCAGTACAATATAAAGCCATGGCTACTAATATCATGTTTAGTAAGCTTACTTCAGTACAATATAAGGCCATAGCTACTAATATCATGTTTAGTAAGCTTACTTTAGTACAATATAAGGCCATGGCTACTAATATCATGTTTAGTAAGCTTACTTTCGTACAATATAAGGCCATGGCTACTAATATCATGTTTAGTACGCTTACTTCAGTACAATATAAGGCCATGGCTACTAATATCATGTTTAGTACGCTTACTTCAGTACAATATAAAGCCATGGCTACTAATATCATGTTTAGTAAGCTTACTTCAGTACAATATAAGGCCATGGCTACTAATATCATGTTTAGTACGCTTACTTCAGTACAATATAAGGCCATGGCTACTAATATCATGTTTAGTAAGCTTACTTTAGTACAATATAAGGCCATGGCTACTAATATCATGTTTAGTACGCTTACTTCAGTACAATATAAAGCCATGGCTACTAATATCATGTTTAGTAAGCTTACTTCAGTACAATATAAGGCCATGGCTACTAATATCATGTTTAGTAAGCTTACTTTAGTACAATATAAGGCCATGGCTACTAATATCATGTTTAGTACGCTTACTTCAGTACAATATAAAGCCATGGCTACTAATATCATGTTTAGTAAGCTTACTTCAGTACAATATAAGGCCATGGCTACTAATATCATGTTTAGTAAGCTTACTTTAGTACAATATAAGGCCATGGCTACTAATATCATGTTTAGTACGCTTACTTCAGTACAATATAAGGCCATGGCTACTAATATCATGTTTAGTAAGCTTACTTCAGTACAATATAAGGCCATGGCTACTAATATCATGTTTAGTACGCTTACTTCAGTACAATATAAGGCCATGGCTACTAATATCATGTTTAGTAAGCTTACTTTAGTACAATATAAGGCCATGGCTACTAATATCATGTTTAGTACGCTTACTTCAGTACAATATAAGGCCATGGCTACTAATATCATGTTTAGTAAGCTTACTTCAGTACAATATAAGGCCATGGCTACTAATATCATGTTTAGTACGCTTACTTCAGTACAATATAAGGCCATGGCTACTAATATCATGTTTAGTAAGCTTACTTCAGTACAATATAAGGCCAATATAAGGCCAAAGCAACTCATACAATATTTAGTAAACTTATTTTAGTATAAGGCTAATGTTAGTCATGATATTCGCTAAGCTGACCTTTGTACAATATAGCACAAAGTTTATATATAAGTAAATAATATATAATATAATTTGGCTGAGTGGTTAGTTTAACTGCATGTTAAGATCGAGTTGGTTTGGTTTTGTTTAGTTAGGTTGGGTTTTATGGCATATCAATCATTTAAAGTCAAATCCTCTTTATACATGTTATATATGATTTGTAAACAAATAGTTTATAGATAACATTTTTAAACAAGCCAGAGCTCATTTGTTTGCATACAGTTAAATGGTTATACATATGATTTGTGAGTCAATAGTTTATAGATAATCTTATTTTTAAATGATTCAGAGCTAATTTGTTTGTTTTCACACAAATATTACTACCCTTATCACAAGGTTAAATGGTTACAAATCTTCTAACGAATAGTTCTATTAAGAATTAATCATTTGTTTGTACTCACTTAAATGGTTCAAAATATTGCTAACTAACATAAATAGTTTTATTTGCATACAGTTAAATGGTTTCGAGCATTGCTATGTAACATAAACAATTCAATTTAGGCACACAGTTAAAGAGTTTCAAGTATTGCTAATCAACACTAATAATTCTATTCAACATTACTCATTCATTAACACACAGTTAAATGGTTCTAAGTATTGCTATGTAACACAAACCATTCAATTAAATATCTGTCATTTATTTACACACAGTTAAATGGTCAAACAGTTCTATTTCAAACAATTCAATTTAACCTAAGTCATTTGCTTGCACACAGTTTAAATGTCAAACAGTTCTATTTGACCCATAGATAGGACCCTATCATGTGCTACCACTCACCTGAGAGTAATGGCAATGAAGGGGTACTCCATATTCTCCAAAGCTCCAGGGCTCGAGCCTCACTAACAGATTGTTAAATGTCATATCCAGGACACTCATTGGGGAGGTCTTACTCCGTTTCAGAGATGCAGTCGGTGTATTCTTGTTGGGTTTTTTTATACTGATGTCAGTTTAACAATTATGGTCTCCAATTGTATATGGTACAAAAATGTATCTTCACAATCACTTTAAACATGTAAATACTTTATTATCTCCAACAGATCTATTTTACTCATAGACTGGACCCTAAGATGTGCTTGTGTAACATATTGACATTCGACCGAGCTGTCAAATAAGAAATGCACCAGTGTAAATAACAGGTGCATCCGGTCGAAGATATCAGGGTATAACCTTGACTGTGAATGGGTTGAATTAGGTGCAGATGTGACACCCACAAGAAGCAGGTGGGCATCAAACAATTATATAACCCGGTGCCACAGACAGGTTCAGTTAGTTGGAGATAATATGCAGTAGTGAGAACCAGCTCCAAAAGAGGGCTAGGCCCTCAGGACCCCCGACTGAGCAGCCCAGCAGAACGAGAAAGAAGTGCTGCTAAAGACAGAGGAATTTGGGGTCAATATTTCGCAGTCTGTTCAGTCTCCAACTCACCTCTCACACATAACCCTTTCGCAACCATTTCGAATAAAGTGTGAGAGGTATATTTTTCTAAAGAAATGTGTTCGTTTGTCATTATTGTTGATTTTGCTTCCGCATGTATATGTGTATAGTTGTATATGTATCATGGTTGTGACTATGCAACACTTGCCATGAGAGGGAGACTCAAAAATAACCCAAAGCTTCAGAACAGGAACCTCACTACCAAATCCAGTTTAGTGTCAAACCCAGAACACCCTTTTAGGGAGTTAGTCTTACACCTTAGCAAGATATGCAGTCAATGTATTCTAGGTTCCACAGATAGGGTAGGTACTGTTTAAGGCTAAAGCTACTGATATTTAATCAACTTACCTTTGTACAACATAATATGAATGCTTATTACAATTATATAATGATATAATCAATAGTAATTAATGATAGTACTGGCTCATTAGCCTAGTGGGATAGAGTGTTTACCAATGGTCTGGGAGACCTGGGTTCCGTCCCTGGTCGTATCATACCAAAGACTTTAAAAAATGGCACTTGATACCTCCTTACTTAACACTCAGCAATATAAAGTACATATCAAGGGTAAAGTAGAGCAATCCAGGAAAAGGAGTAGCACCCTCACCTACACCTCGATGTAGTAGCTATCGAAAAAGGAGCCTTCTGGTCGCCCTCGACTATGGTCACCAACTTTACTTACTTAATGATAGATAGAATAAATACAAAAAATAAACACTATTTTGTTCAAAAAAGGGAAAAAAATAGAGATGAACTTACCAGCAAAATTTGGTGCTATATCCAAATGGTTAACATTGTATCCTGCTTGAGAGAATGCAGAAAAAGCCACAGCCAAAATGACAAGGGTTAAAGCCCCAGACTGACTGCAACCCACATACTTGATGGTGACCATCAAAATTGCTGGTATTACCATGCCTACAAAGAAATAAGTGAAAGTAAAACAGACTATACTAAATGGATGGGGAAACAAACAAACAAAAAAACAGCATTTCTTTCTATTGAGAAAAAATATGACTTTTGATAATAATAATAAAATTTTGGCCAGATGAACAGATCTTATAATAATCAACAACAAAAAAAAAAAGAGAACTTGCAGAATTGGGGACTTTGCTGTCCTGGTGGACCACAAAGTGAAATTAAAAGAATGGGAAAAAAGAGATAAGTACCTCAACCTTGTTAGGGAATTGAAAAAGATATGGAACATAAAAGTGACGATAACAACAATTGTAATTGGTGCTCTAGATACAGTCACCAAAGGATTAGTACAAGGACTGGAGGACTTGAAAATAAAAGGACGAGAGGAGACCATCCAAACTACTGCATTATTGAGATCAGTCAGAATACTGAGAAGAGTCCAGGAGATTTGTTGTCACTCAAACTCCAGTGAGAAACCATCAGCTAACACTGGTGTGAAAAACTCTCAAAAGAAAACAAATAATCATAAATAAATGAATAGATAAATAAATAAAACAAAAACAAAGGACACTTGATTCAAAAAACAACAAGAAGACCTAATTAAGAAGATCAGGAATGCTGTTGGTGGAGGAAGCTACTATAAGTTACACAATAGTCAGAAATACAGAGAATAAAAGAGGACAATGAGTTCAGCTGACAAAACATCATGATGAAGAGAAGAAAAGATGAAAGAAAAATGGTTCAAAAGAATCAATGTATAATAGTAAGAACAGTTTATCACAAAAATCAAAAGATACATCACAAATATGATAAGAAAAAAACTTCCGAATATTCTCTGGTAATATGAGGTAGCATTTTATATAAATCAGAAACAACTAAATATGGTGTGTGTGTTTGCGTATGTATGTATGTACATATAAAGAAATGTACATACATACACATATATGCATGTATGTGTATCTTGTTATATATAATTTCATTTGGTCACATTCCATGAGAATATCTTGGTCTGCTGATGAATTTTTCAGCCAACCCTCATATAAATATTGTGTGTGTATTTGTGTATATATATATATATATTTACTAATCTAATATCTACCAGCATTCACGGTACAAGAAAAAAAACAAAAAAAAACGCCAGGAACAAGAGATAAAAGTATCTCGAATCACCACCCGGGGGAAAAAAGAAAAAATATAGGTCAAAAAGAAAGAAAAGGCCAACCTCGTCCGACCCCTTGAAAAAAATCAAGGGATACACAGTCAGTGGTCAAAAGAAAACTAAAAACCTTCCGTGAATCCTGCAATGCTACAATTACAAAAGTGCTCAACACAAGTGGAGCCAATTATAAAATTAACTTAAATCGTGAGTCAAAAATCTTCTACTAAAGTTTCATCTTATCGGATTACCAGGAAGCCTAACTTCTAAAGTCGAAGTTAGGCTTCCTGATGATCCGATAAGGTGAAACTTTAGTAGAAGATTTTCGACTCGTGATTTAAGTTAATTTTATATATATATATATATATGTATACACATATATACCTGTGTGTTAATGAATAAGTAATGTTGAATAGAATTATTAGTGCTGATTAGCAATACTTGAAACTCTTTAACTGTATGCCTAAGTTGAATTGTTTATGTTACATAGCAATGCTCGAAACCATTTGACTATATGCAAATAAAACTATTTATGTTATGTGGTGCCTTCAATAAGTTTCCAGACTTTTTTGTACAGGCATTTAAAATTGTCGTAGACTCTTCAAAATTCAGTATGTTATTGCTATACATCTCATAAGATGACTGACCAATTTTTATGATTTCAGGTTCAAATCAACAGCTACAGCATCAATTGGAATACACCCTACTAAAGCCTGATTGTCACAGCTGGTGAATTTCAAAAATGCAATCTGGACATGAGGACACTTTAGAAGAACGATATGCAATAAAATTCTGTTTTAAACTTGGAAAAAATGCCAGAGAAACGTATGGAATGCTTCGGACTGCTTTTTGACCATCTTGCATGAATTGAGCATCAGATTTTGAGTGGCATAAGAGATTCAAGGAAGGCACAGAGTCTGTGAGGGATGATGAGAGGTGTGGCAGGAGTAAAGAAGTCAATACACCAGAGTTGATTAGCTAAAGGGTTAGGGTTAGGGTTACTATGTTGAGGTTTTAAGGGAATTCAGGAAGAGATTCCGTTGGAGGGGGCTAGCACTCTTCAAATCGGGTCTGTGGCATTTCCACCAGGACAATGCACTAGTCCACAACTCCATCCTTGTCACAGACTATTTGGCCAAGATGAGCATTAAGACATTTCCTCAGCCTCCCTATAGTCCAGCCTTTGCCCCCTGTGACTTTTTGTTATTCCTTAAGCTCAGAGGCTGTCATTATGAGACGATTGAGATGAAAGAGGCTGTGACGAAGGTCATTCACACACTCACACAAAAGGACTTCCATAGGGCCTTCCAGAAGTTGCTGGGACGGTACAACAAGTGCATTGCAGCCAGAGGAGATTACTTCGAAGGGGACTAGAGTTTCATGTGTGTACTATCAATAAAAGTGCCCATACGAAAAAAATCTGGAAACTTATTTAATGATCCTTGTAGATATCTTTGTTTGATAGTATTATAATTTATGAATACACAAGAGACATAAAAATTGACAGCTGATAGTTTTTCACTGGAGTGTGAATGACAATAACTCTCCTGGACTCTTCTCAGTATTCTAGCCGATCTCAATAATGCAGTAGTTTGAATGGTCTCCACTCATCCTCTTATTTCCAAGTCCATCAAGTTAATTTGTAGTTGGGAACAATATCAAGCAGAACAATTTAAATATTCAAATATGGAACATTGAAATTAAATAATCCTGGTCAAGAGTTCAATGCAAATAAAATCAACAGAGCAAATAAAAAACAATAATTGATCACATTAGGATAATGAATTTATTTCCATCCCGTTAAAATACATCTTATACGAACATTGCCTTGATGATGTATGGAAAACCAAAATGTATAATAATTGCAGATTATTCAGCTATATATAAATTCATCCTCTGAATGTTTTGCTTTTTCATATTTATATATTCATTTACCATAGCCATGATATGGCTACACGTGAAACGTACATTAGAATGTTCATAACATATATACATAGAACATAGGAATCTCGAAACACAAAAAACACTTATGACTCCTTAGTTCAGGTATGAAACTTTTTATTACCTTTGAGTTTAAAGGTTCTTCGACATAAGGAGAGAGATACACATTCTTTCTATTCTGGCTTTTTCATCTGCCTCCATCTCGTGTGGTACCCGCCACAAGGCCACTGTCCTGGCTTCAGCAAGCAAGTGAAAGCCAACCGTCTTCTCCCGAGGCAGAACTCAACTCTACTAATTGACTTTTTTAAAATTCCCCAAATCCTCAACATGCTTCCAGTGTGTGACGTCATTCGCACTTGCTAGCCCCGTTTCCCATCTGGGCTATTGTGACGTCTCTGAGTGACACATCTGCTCCGCCTGTGCACGCGTGAACACCTGCGTTTATGTTGCACCTAAGTAACCCATGCACTGAGCTGAAAGGTTCGCAGCCTAACTAAACCCAAAGGCATAAAATGAAATCCCTCAGCCATTATATTACATTCACATCCTGCTGAATTCATTTCCATCTGCTCTCATATTGTTATATATACATATATATATATATATATATATATAAATATAATATATAGTTATCCCTATCTCACTTGGTAGATTAGTGGAAGACCAAATGTGGTATAATTTGGAGGGTGCTCAATATCTGTGGTAGAGCTATTACATAATAATAATAATAATAATAATAATAATAATAATAATAATAGATAAAGATATTCTAGTTTTTATTTATATATTTAATAACATGAATGCCTATCTTTGATTGTTGGTTTCATGCATGTCATTATACAGCAATCATCAGGCAGAATGACATATATGAAATGAATGGTCGCAGATAAGTCTCCATGTAATTAAATATTTATAAAAATCAATATCCATTTAATTACATATACATATATGTATATATATATATATTTTTTTTTATTAATTTTTTTATTTTCCGAAATAAAAAACGAACTATTGGTCACATTATGATGATAAATTTATTTCCATCCTGTTAAAAAGCATTGATATTAATCAATGTTCTAAAAATTAACAGAACTTCTTCTGATCAACTCAAAAAAAAAAAAAAAACAAGGAAAATAACCCTTACATAATTCCCAATCAGACTAGACACAAAAACAAAAAAAAAAACTTATTTCGCCTACATAAACTCAATTCAAACCTAGTAGCCTTATCTATCAATTATTTTGACATGTATAGCCAGCTCATTAGTCTAGTGGGTAGAGTGTTTGCCAATGGTCCAGGAGACCTGGGTTCAATCCCAGGTCATGTCATATCAAAGACTTTAAAAATGGTACTTGATACCTCCTTGCTTAACGCTCAGCAATATAAGGTATGTATCAAGGCTAATGTGGAGCAATCCAAAGAAAGGAGTAGCGCCCTCCCCTACACCTCAGTGTAGTAGCGATTGAAAAGGGAGCCCTCTGGTCACCCTCTGATTGCATTCAACTTGGGTCGCCAACTTTACTTCCTTATTTAACAACATTCAGTTTCATCACACTGCAAAAGTACATGTCTTACATTGGAATTCTATCGTAAGGCTCAGTAGCAATGAATCAATGCTCACATGCGTAATCCTGAATTACGAGTTGAAATGAGATTATATGGACATTGGGACATTCCACAATTTGAAGGTGACCAAGTCCATTCCCTGGTTAGTGATTAGTTGTTGGCCCAGTGAGTGGGTATATTAGTGTGTATATATACACCAGTTTGCTTCAGTCATGTTTCAGGTGTTACGGGTTCGGTATTGAATTATCACCCATTCTACTTTTTGTCTGCCAGCTGGGGCTGCTGAGTCTGTAAGTGTTGTTATTGTTTATTCTGCACGTTAGAGCAATGATTTCTACATCTTACTATCCAAAGTATTATATAGAAAATTATTACTCAGACATATCTTATTTTAGTACATCAAATTTTAAGCATTAATATGAAATAATTCTATCTAAACTAATGTTGTTCACAGTAATTCCCCCACAAAATATAAAATAAATACATAAATATATGTATATATAAGTAATTAACAAAAAATTTATATAAGTAATTTATATTACAATATCAGAGCTAAAATATCTTAATATTAATTCAAATTTCAATTCATTTATCAATTAAATAAATCATTATTTATTTATTATCTATTTATTCCATAATATTTCTAAACCAGTCTAAATTTATATCTATACCTACATCTAGCAATAAAATTACATCTCTGATTTGATAGGTTAAAAGGATTAATGTACATCATAATTTGTATGTTTTCCTTTAGACACAAATTACATCTACCATCAAAGCAGCTAAGAGCTGTTGATTTTTCAAAATTTTCCATTGAATCTTTGGAGTTCAGTCTCTAGTTTTCAACTCGCAAAAATGTTTGGATAATGCTTTTTGATTTTTCAAGTCTTTGTGAGAGAAAGAATAGATATGGTTATTAAATCTCAACTTCAATTTGACTGACAAAATTCCAACATAAACTTTTTTCTTTTTGTTTTCCTTCGGGAAAATAGTAGCTTCGTATACTACATTTTCATATAACATACTTCTTCTTCTTCTTCTTCATGTTTGTTGCTTTTTTTTTATCATAATATTTTACTACTTACTTGGAAAATAAGAAAATTCCCATAATATGTGATGTGGTCTCATCTGAATTATATAAAATTTTGAAATGAAACGAAAATGTAAGAAAAGATATCAACATTTTATTACACTTGGTGGCATTCTGTTTCAAATCTCTGTGATAAAATTAGTGTTTGAAATCTAATATATATTTGAATGGATTTTAAGAATTTTTGTAAACTTAATTAGAAATTTTTAAATTTATTGTTACTATTTATTATTTAGGAAGGATTATGGTCTAGTGGGTAGAGTGTTCACCAATGGTCCAGGAGACCAGGGTTCAATCCCAGGTTTTGTCATACCAAAGACTTTAAAAATGATACTTGATACCTCCTTGCTTAACACTCAGTAATATAAGGTAAGTATCAAGGGTAAAGTGGAGCAATCCAGGAAAAGGAGTAGCACCCTCCCCTACACCTAGGTGTAGTAGCTATTGAAAAGGGAGCCCTCTGGTCGCCCTCGACTACAGTCTTCAACTTTACTTTACTTATGATTAGAAGAAATATTGATAAATATTAAAAACTGAGAATAAATATAAATAATTAATGAAATGTAACTAATTTTAATAATAGATCTTGTAACCGTTTTGTACTAAACTGATGAAGTTAAGTTGAAAAAAAAACCACATCTTTGTTTGATAGTATTATAATTTATGAACAAGAAGCATAAAAATTGAAAATAAAAAATGCATATAATTTAGAAACTAATCACAATGTCAGCTTTAAAGAGTGGGAGTCTCCAAGGCGTAATGGCTTAAGTGCTGAACTGTAGTTTCAAAGTAAGTTTGATCTCCAGTCACATTATCACATTCACTTTCAGACTAATACCCTTGGGAAAGGCATGAACACTTTATTCGTCTGGCTATGGGTCAAATAGTACCACTATTGTTTTTCTACAAGGATGGATTTGAATTTAAATAACCGACAAAGGTTAATCAGCCCTATACTTGTCAATAGAAGAAACATTGTGCTTCTTCATGATAATGCAGTCTCATTCTGCAAGAATCATGCAAGAAAAAATATTGGATTTGGGCTGAACTGTTCAACCATATTCACTAGACCTTGTGATTTCCATCTTTTTTGCTCATTACTAAATGCAGTGAATATCAAACAATTTTCTCAAGAAGATTAGTTAAAATGTTTGTGGAAAACTTTTTGAGCTCAAAACCAGCAGAATTTTACTTGGGAGGCATCAACAAACTACTTGATAAATGGCAAGAGGTGATTCAAAATAATGGCAAATATACTAATGACTGATGACTGATATTAATTCATTGTTAAATTATTCTTGAATAAATTGTATTTTACTCAAACAAAAATCATTTATGACTCAACCCAATACACAAACACACACACACACATACATATATATATATATATATATATATATATATATATATATATATATATAAGCTGTTTATAAAAGAAAAGGATTGATTCAAAAATCCAAAATTCATTTTAAACAGTCTATTGAAGATATTCACACTTAGAATTTAAAGTTTTATAGGAAAAAAACTAGTAAGTTTATGACTGCAACTTACAATGTTAGTCCATCCCCTTTTCAGAAACAATATATCACAACAGCTGTTGCAATTGCAGATGAGTAATTGACTACTGCTTTGATATATGTTATATGACTATAGGTGTCCACAAATAGTTGCAATACTCAAAACCTCAAGTTAGAATCAATAAAAAATTTTTAAATAAATTTTAGAAACAATTTCTTTTGTATATATATATATATATATATATATATATATATATATATGTCACATCATCTATGACTGTCTCACTGGTTCCATAACCTGGTTTGGTAGTGGGGGTGTTACTTATGTCTTGAGCAAGAATAGCCTAGCAGAACCCATCCCTCTTTAGATTTACAACTGGTTTGAATTCAGTTTGATTTGGTTTGGTTTGGTTTTATGGCATTTCAACTATTCTAGGTTATTAAATTCCAAATCTTGTTTATAAATATATTTATTAAATATATATGGTTTGTAAACATATTTTGTTGATAATGTTTTTAAATGAGGCTAAGCTCATTCTTTTGCACACAGTTAAATGGTTTCAAGTATTGCTATGTATCACTAACAATTCAATTAAACATCAGTCATTTGTTTACACACAGTTGAATGATCAAACAGTTCTATTTCAAACAACTCAATTTAGCACAAGTCATTTGTTTGCACTCAGTTTAAATATCAAACAGTTCTATTTGACCCATAGATAGAACCATATCAGGTGCCACCACTCCAGGCCAGTGGACCGGGGAGTGATGGCAATGAAGGGGTACTCTGAATTCCCCAAGCTCCAGCATTACTAAAGCTTCACCATCAGATTATTTAGTGTCATAACAGGACACTCATTAGAAGAGTTTTACCCCTCTACAACTGGGCTTGGTTTGAACTCAGAGGTTTTTTTCCCCTAAACCAAACCAAATGTGTGCAATTGAATGACTGATGTTAAATTCTTGTTGTTACATAGAAACTCTTGTAATAATTTAACTGTGTGCAAATAAATGCAGAAAAGTAAATGGAACGATTTATGTTGCCTGCATATTTATGCCAAACAGAATTGTTTCTTATGCTAAACTGAATTATTTGAAATAGAACTGTTTTTTGACATTGAAATTGTACTTATACTAAACAGAATTGTTATATAACTGCTTGAATAAACTGAATTGTTTGAAATAGAAATGTTTTTGACTAGCTGTGTACTCATGCTCAACTGAATTGTTTGAAATAAAACTGATTAGTTACATAAAAATGGATTTGGCATTAAATAACCTACAAAGGTTGATATGCCATAAAACCCAACAAACCAAACCAAACAATCAGAGTTTTCCTTCTCCTAGAAGAGTTGCTGTACCAAGGTTAAAGAGCATAGTCTGCCCAACTATTCACTCATAGCTGGAGGGAGAACAGTTGGATTCATATCTTTCATAAGGGTATCAGCACTATGTAAAAAAGCAAACATCCTTTCTTAGGATTTGCTTAGACAAGTCCCCTCCTACAATTATAACTATTCTACCATAAATGCTTTTGTAACCTCATAGATATTTATTAATATAGTACTTTTTATATATAAAGTATTGTTTGGTTGAGCTGAATTATACTTGAGATAATCCATTAGGTTCATTTTGGTTTTCTTTGTTTAATGGCATATCAACCTTTGTGAGTCATTTAAAACCAAAGCCATCTTTGGTGAAGAACAGTAGTGTTACTATTTAACCCACAACTGGGAAGATGAGGAGGTTCATACTTTTCCCTAGAGTATTAGTCGGAAAGTGAATCTAAGAGCACAACTGGAGTTTGAAAACACTATGATGCTGCGGTCCATCACATAAACCACTCTACCACAGACTTCATCTATATAAAGTATTAGGTAGAAAAATTAAGTTGGTTGATATAAATGGCAAGTCACAATGAACTCCTCAGGTTTTTTGGGTCTTTTTCTGGAAATTGGGAAAATGATTGGAAAAATGATGCATGTAAGTAAGAAATAATCACAGAAACCTCTAAAAGAAAGATCAGTGTGTTCTTTTTCTCAACACAATTTCTAGATTTTTCCAAGTATTTAATTTAAGAGGTTAGAGAATCATATTCATTGTACATTCATATTTACATTTTTTGTGTAGTTGTTTCTTAAGATGTTTATTCGCAAATTGTTCTATCAGATACCAATAATTTTAAACAGATCTATTTGACCCATAGATGATACCTTAATGGGGACTAACATTCCAGGTCAGAGTGTACTTAGGATTAATGGCACTGAAGGAGTACTTAACACAACTCAGAACTCTAGAAGTGGAGCCTCATCATTAGATGCACTTTAGTGTAAAACCCAGGACATATAACATGAAGTATTCCTATCCAATACAAATAATTCACACACTGATGTATTGCTTCAAGTGTTCCTATCTAATGCTAAATATTCATACACAGTTTTCCTATTTCATAATAATCACATGTTTGCACAGATATATGGTTTCAAGTATTCCTATCTATCATCAATAATTTGCAAACAATTATATACTTTCAAATAACTTATAATAATAATACTTAGTAAATAATCATATCTTCAAGTAACTATTAAAACAAATAATTTACACACATTTATATAGAATCAAGTATTTCTATCTAATCCAAATAATTTTCAAACAAATCTGTTTGATCCACAGATGGGTCCCTAACAGGTTCTACCAGTCTGAGTAAGCATGGATCTAGGAGTAATGTCAGAGAAGGGATAACTCTACAATCCCCTTGAGCTCTGAACCTGTAGTCTCAGAACTAGATGTCATCATTATCATGTCATGCTGGTAGGACGGATATCCCTGACCCTCTCTCGCCACTTTTCCCTATTGTTCATCGCCTCCGGCAGGTCTTCTGGGCAACATCCCGTATCCTCACATAGTTGCTGAATGTATGCTCATGCTGGTGGTCCTGCTTTTGCACGGCCATGTGTGGGGGTCCATAAGAGTACATCACTTATGAGTTCGTCCCTGCTGCTCCAGCAGTGTCCTGCATGTCTGGTTCGTCTAACTTGAATAGTTTTCGTGATAGGAGGCAGGTGGCCGTACAGTTGGTGTCTTGTGGGGCGTTGCCGCCAGGACTTGTTCAAGATTGCTCGCAGCATTCTCGTGTAATTGCCATCTAGCTTCTTCTCCAGCCGTTTTGTTAGAGTCCATGTAGTGCATCCATATAGCAGTATTGATGCGCCCACTGCCTGGAAGAAACTGCGTTTCATTTTATCGGTTAGGTCTGATTTCTATTTAATCGATAGCCTATTGATAGCTGTCCATGCTTTCATTAAATAATATCAATACTTTCCAAAAAATTAGATAATGTGGATTTACCATTTAAAAAGTCATGTCGATTACAATTTATATCTATTTGTGAATTTTTTTCATAAAACCTTACACAAAATACATTAATTGATCTAGTGAGAGATAATGAGAGTTGATTTACCTAACTGGTCTGGTGAATGGTTAAGGGAGATAGATATCATTGTAGAAAAACTATAATAATTATCATAAATTTCTTCACTAACTTTATACTTATCTGTTAGAGAGAAGGATATGCTACTTCCGATTTGAAATTGGGGTTATCTTTAACAAGCACCAAAATAAAGCATTTCCTGCCTTCACATTTGGACAGGATAAATTCACAAAAAGCATGAATTCAGTTGGCTGAATTTCAAACATTTAGCAAATTTACATCTGTTTACCAACAGGGTGGTTACAAATAATGTAAGCTGACTCCAGTAAAAAGAAACAACTTCAAACCAATAAGTTATAGAAAAGACCTAGAAAACAAGAGTCAGTGAATAGACTGTCTGGTACGAGGCCTATAAACTGAAAAGGATTTTTGCTACGTATCACATTCATTCAGCTAACCTAGTTTTTGCTGACCTCTTTGGTGAAAGCTTTATGCACGTTTGCTTCTAAACACAAGGAATAGATAACACTTCTAAAACGATAAGGTCTGTTGCTTACAATTCATTTAGAACTTCCATTTTCATCTTTGACATGAATAAAAATGATAAAAAATAACAACTACAAAGAAAAATATCTACAGAATTCTTCTTGAAACATTATATATATATATATATATATAATCCCCATGTACACATCTTGTTTCAAAATATAAAAGACACATGACATTATAAGATCCAAGTTTCAGGGGGATGTGTCTCTGAGATGTTTTTGTAAGAAATAGCATGTGTTATATATATATATATATATATATATATATAAAGGAGGTGCACTTTTGATAACATTTATTGTCAGAGGAAGTAAACTTAGAGACTTGAGTTCAAACCCTGGAAAAGACTGTTTGCATTTCACTTCCCTTCTAAGCTCTTAGGAAAGGAATGAATCCATCTATAACCCCTCCAGCTATGTGTAAATAGTAAGGCAAACTGGGTTCTTTAGCCTTGGTTGGGCAACCAATCAAGGAGAAGGAAAATTGAATTTAAACCAGCTTTACTTCATATGTCCCATCCTGCCGGTGGTAGAGAACTTAGGTAAATACACACATATGTGTGAATATGTGTGTGTGTGTGTGTGTGTGTGTGTGTGTGTGTGTGTGTGTGTGTGTGTGTTTTACTACAATTTTTATTATGTTTGTATTCATGCAAGAGATTTTTAATAGAGCAATATATTTAAAGTGTTCTGAATTAGAAAATAAAGCAATTTCCACTCCAATTTTGAATCGTAAGATAATTTTGGGGATCTGCATTCTTGCTGAACATCCTTTTCAACCATCCAAATCCTCAATTTAAGAAGGATAACTATGAAATCCTAAAGAGAATCCTTCACTCCTTTGGAAACAGAAGTATCAATATCATCATGGACTGCTGTTAAGATGGGTTCATATTGGTTTATGGAAAAGTTTCCAGCATTTTATTTGATAAAATCTTTGATGCTTACAAATTCATTGCATTATTATTTAGCCATCAAAGTATTTTTTCTGCCTTTCTATGACCTAAGATCAACTTTCAACCAAATTGTGTTTTCTATCACAAAAAATTAATTTTATTTTTGTTTAGTTAATACTTCAAGGAATTCTTTGATATCCTCAGTTTGTTGGAACCACTGAGCAGATAATTGGTCTGGTTTGGTTTGGTTTTATGGCACATCAACCATTGTAGGTTATTTAATGTCAGATCCATTTTTATACATACAAACAGTTCTATTTCAAACAATTCAGTTTAACATAAGTACATAGTTTAAATGTCAAAGACAGTTCTATTTCAAACAATTCAGTACACTGTTTAGTTCTTTTTTACTAATAGATAAAATCCTATCAGGTGCTACTACTCTGGGTCAGAATGGACAGGGAAGTGATCACAATGAAAGGGTACTCCACATTCCTGGAGCCTCACCATCAGATTATTTAGTGTCATATCCAGAGCACTTGTTGGGGGAGTTTTACCCTTCTGCAGAGATGCAGATGGTGTATTCTGTAGCCTGAGCCAACTGAGCAGATGAGAAATTTTGTATATAACAGAACAAGTGTTAGTCTGAAGGGTCTGGAAAATATGTTACATGTTGAAGAACTTCCCTCGCTACATCACATTTGCAACATTAGGACTAGTTATGAGATCCAGCAAAATCACCGATGGACTTCCTTTCCACCAAAAAAAAAAAAGTTTTCTTTTCCAGTGTGCAACTGAAATGAGCCAGTTGCTCACTAATGCATTGCATGGCAACTGTTTTGTCCAGGTTCTGACAATTCATAGTAAAGAAATCACTTTGAATCTCACTAAACTCAAAGAAAAGATTGGTTGGTTGGTTGGTTGGTTGATTGGTCGTTTTTTTAGCACATCAACTCTTGTAGGTTATTTAATGATAAATCTTATATATATATATATATATACACACACATTTATATATCAAATATATAGGACTTATAAACACATAGTTTGTAGATTACATTTTTAAACAAGCCAGAACTCATTTGCTTAAGCTTAGTTAAATGGTTTCAAGTATTCCTATCTAACATGAATACCTTAATTTACAATTAATCATTTGTTTGCACACAATTAAAGGATTTCAAGTATTGCTATGTAACACTAACAATTCAATTTAACAGAAGTCATTAGATTGCATACAGTTATATGGTTATAAACATGATTTGTAAGTGTATAGTTCGTAGGCAATTTTATTTTTTTAAAGTTAGAGCAAATTTGTTTGCACACAGTCAAATGGTTTCAAGTATTGCAACCAAACACCAATAATTCTATTTAATATTAATCATTTGTTTGCATACAATGAAGTGGTTACAAGTATTGCTAGTGAACACTAATAATTTTATTCAACACCATTCATTCATTTGCACACAGTTAAATGGTTCCAAGTATTGCTTTGTAATACCAATAATCAAATTTATGCACACAGTTAAAGGGTTCCAAGTATTGCTATTTAATACTAAAAATTCAATTTAACATCAGTCATTTATTTTCACACAGTTAAATTATCAAACAGTTCTATTTGATCCATAGATAAGACTCTATCAGGTACTATCACACCAAGTCAGAGTGAATCTGGGAGTAATGGCAATGAAGAGAAACTCAACATTCTCCAAAGCTCCAAGACAGGAGCCTCACCATCTGATGCAATTTAATGTTATATCCAGGACACTTATTGAGTCAGAGGGGGTCTTACCTCTATGCAGTGATACTGTCAGAGTATTCTATAACCCCAGCCAACTGGGCTGAAAAAAAAGGGGTACATGGAGTAATACCATATTTACCAACCCCTCCGCTTGGGCAGGATATGACACAAGGTCGATTTTTTTTTTAAGCGGAGTTTAACAGGTTTGAATTCAGAGTTTTCCTTCTTCTAGACTAGTTGCCTCACCAAGACTGAAGAACCCAGTCTGCCCTACTATTTACCCATAGCTGGAGGGAGAATAATTGGATTCATACCTTTCCCAAGGGTATTAGTACTATGTGAAATGCAATCAGTCTCGTCCAGGATTTGAACTCGTGTTGCCATGTCCATATCCTGCAACGATAACCATTACACCACGGGTACCTCCATGGAGTCATACAAGTTATAGATTGAAAGTTATAGGTTTAAAGAATATGCTACTTGCATATGAGATCTGTCTGTTAAGTAACTGAATTGTGTATTAAACTTTTTTACTATGAGCTTAATTAGAAATCAAGTTCTCTTTGAAAATAGTTCACAACAAAAATGTTGTTTCCACTACAGGAAACACTACAGGTGCTGTCTCCAATTGTTCTCAACAATTCCTATTGGATGAGCTCCCAAGTTGAGTTCAGAAGTGTGTTTAGTGTAACATCATCATTATAGGAAATGGAATCAGCGACCAGAGTTCAATTTCTGGATAAGGCTGTTTGCATTTCCCTTCGTGCGCATGAGAAAAGCATGAACCCATGTTTCTACCAACAGTTATGACTATATATGTCTGAAAATCACCCCATAAGGAAATAAGGAACCCTAGGTTCTATCAATGCTTTTCTTTTTTTAATAATATATACCCAACCCCTCCACTAGGGTAGGATATGACACAACGTCAATTTTAAGCAGAGTTTAACAGGTTGGAATTCAGGGTTTTCCCTTCTCCTAGACTAGTTACCTCACCAAGGCTGAAGAACCTAGTCTGTCCTACTATTTACCCATAGTTGGAGGGAGAATAATTGGATTCATACCTTTCCCAAGGGTATTAGTGCTATGTGAAATGCAATTAGTCTTGTCCAGGATTTGAACTTGTGTCGCCGTGTTCATTTGAAATAAAATAACAAACACAGATAAATGCTATAAAGTATTGCTATGTAATGCTAAAAATTCAATTTCACATTAACCATTTGTTTGCACATAGTTAAATGGTTTCAAATACACTAGATTAGTTAAATGGTTTCAAATACACTGATTAGATAATTCTATTTGACCCATAGATGGGGCCCTCACAGGTAAACCACTCTAGGTCAGAGTGGACATGGGAGTAATCGCAATGAAGAGGTACTCCACAAAGCTCTAGGACAGGAGCCTCACCATCAGATGTAGTTTAGTGTCATATCTAGGGGAAGGGATCTTACCTGTCTGCAGAGAGGCAGCCTATATATTCTACAGCCCCAGTTGAGTAGCCTACGTCCCCCTTGGTTTTTTTATTTAGCAGTAATTAGACTAATAACAGTGGCCTATGTCCACCTTGGGTTTTTTTATTTAGCAGTAAATAGCCTAATAACAGATAAGATGCAAAATATTTTCTTTTCAATAGCTAAACATTCTGGCTTCATAAAATATTCCTTAAACAAATTAGATAAAATGATTTAATATTATGGCGTTCCTAAGCTACTTCAGCATTGAGTTTAACCTCATCTTGGTAACTCCTATAGTGATGGGTGGAAGGAAGAAACAGAAAAACATGGTTTCAGAACTGTAAAATGCAGGAAGCTAAAGATGCCACTTTTTAACATTCTCTGTGTGTACGTATGGGCTATCACAATAACTCAGTGAAAATCCTACACAGATACCAAAGATACTGACTCATCTATGGTCATCATCTTCACCACTCGGTGTCTTCGTTCTTGATTCCATACCAACTGCTCTGGACCCACATTTTAGAGCTGACTGACCAGCCCTGCATCCCAGGCCTGAATTTCTGATTCTCTGCTCTGGAATCTCACTCCTGACTGCCCACATCTTTCATCCAGTCTTACAGTTTTTTGTGGGCACAGCTCTTTATGTAGCCTTCACTCCAAAATAGACAAAGGAATATCTAGACACTCTGGCGCCACTTCAAAGATGTTTAAGATGATTCCACAGGCCAACCACAAAACAAAGAGACCCACACACACATCCATATATATATATATATACACACATATTGATGTACATTATTGTGCCACAGATGAAGCCATTTTTACTACTCACAATTCCTTGTTTTCCCTCAGTCTTTAAAACTTTCCCACCCTCACCAACTCAGTTTCATTACTGGCAATAAAGTAAGTGACATTCTTTTTTCATACAAATCACTTGCATCAGGAAAAAGCAAGAATACACTTTTCCCTGGGATATTTACTCTTTACAAACTATCTTATCCATTTTTATCTTATTTGAAAAGCAAAATACTTGATGATAAAAAGTGTGAGTTACAGTAAAAAAAAGCAGCAATAGCTCTTGTCAATAGATAGAGACAGTGAATGTATCTGACACATGATTAAAAAGCTTAAATGTTAATGTTTTAATTGTTTTTAATTCAAATGTAAACACACAAACAGTTGAGCAACTCTTATAATCAAATGAGGCTGTTTAGTGTCAATTAAAAAAAAAATTTCAAAGTTGGTTGCAATATTCTTTGAACAAAATATTTTTTTGGTAAAACACAGGATTATGCAAGTGCAATACCATTCATACTCCCAGACTCTTAAGCTACCTGTGTTGAAATGTGTCAAGAAGCAAAAAAAAAATCCCGTCTCTCTCCTATTGCCATAGCGACATGCACAGTCTACCCCTCTCAGGATGTCTCCCTCCTTCTCTAACTCCAGCTCTTTACATAGAGCTTGGTAACTCACCTATGAAAAACACAACGCTTTTGTATAGACAAACCAGCTATCAATCATAGTTTCTGCGCCTGCCCACCTCCACTCACAATGGGAGTGTCAAGTCGACCGATCAACTAATTATACGCTCCCCTGAACTTAAGATCACAACACTCCTCAGCTCGAGTGTAGGTCACATCTGCCTGGTGACTGTATCCGCATAGACAAAACTTGCATACTTGACATATCGGGATGACCACACAGGAGCAAACTCGCTTGCTCCAAGGTGGCAGATTTCCAGATTCATCTCGTGCCCCACTGTCATGATTGCACACTGTGCAACTCAGGGCAGGCCTCTTCTGCTGGCCACTCCTCCTGAGCAGGATGACAGGGGCTTTGTCCTCAGACGAACTCTTGTCTGTTGAGCTGCCATCTGCATCTGAACAGCTGGCAACATTAGTGTCCGCAGGTAGAGTGCTGATGTCTGAGACAATGCTCAGTGGATCCGACTTTAAATGCACCAATTGTGCACTATCCTCAGAGTCACTTTCATCATCTGATGACAGTTTTGACCCTACAACTAGCCGCAGGTCTTTACCTTGACGAAGCATGCCATCAACTCACACTGACTGTGGGCTGATAATCTCGGTAACATGCCCCATTCTAAGCTTGTCCGTAGACTTGCTGTGTAGGGTTTTAACCCACACTATGTCACCAATTCTGTATTTTCCTTGCACGTTGCAAGGAGCGATTGCAATGTCGATGCCTCTCAGCCATAAGTGATTGGTATGCACCATGTTAGCCAGTGCTGTTGTAAATAAAACACTGTCTTCTGGCGTCACATTATACCAGTAGACTGCTTCTGGGATTGAACATTGAAAATTAATGTTATGCAAATGCAGATAAGGAAAAATGAAAATAATTTTTACCTAAAGAATTCATGATTTTCCGTGTGGTTGTTGTAGTTAAATAGTTGTTTGAACGGAGGAAATCAGCAAGGACCCCTGAGATTGACATTAAAAGCCAAAGAAACAAGTAAGGAATTGCAGACAGCTGACTATTCTGAAAGAAATTACAAAACAATAAAACAATGTATATTAAACAAACATTTTATGTATTAATATTGATAATCTTACAAAAATACAACAAAATCTATGGTCATTAGATTTCCATTCATTATTAATGAAATATTGAAAGTAAAATCTATTCATTTCCAAGGAGACTACAACTGATACAGAGAGCACAATAACAACATTGGATAGAGTAACTTTTCCACTACAAAGCACTATTTTTATCACCTAATCATAACCATTGGGTATGCATTTTCAACAGTGATGAACAATAGCCTGAACACTGCACTCATTAAAATGTGGCAATAAAAGTATCATATTTTAGACCATCAAAGGCAGATGTTGGTGTTATGGCTGTAGAAGTTGAACCTTTTATTCAAAACTTGCAAATGTTTGATTGTTCTAGGCTTTTAAAAGGTCATACTTACAAAGCCTGGTTGTTTTATAAATGAAATTCCTACATTTATAAATTGTGTTCATAAAAATAAATTCTTAAGTCACACAATCTAAATCTCAGAAATTAATACATGGGGTTGATGTACGAACATATACAGAGGGCACAACATCACGATTAGATAGAGCAAGTTTGCAGCTAGAAAACACTATATTTCAACATTATGAACACTATTGTCTATTCTTTTTTACCAATGATAAACTAGAACCTGCATCATGTGTTTAAATTGATCCAAAAGTAATGCATTTGATCTATTTCTACAGAAACTACAACAGATACAGAGAACACAATAACACCATTGAGTAGAGCAAGTTTTCAGCTACAAAATACTATATTTCCACATTATGAACACTATTGGTTACTTTTTTCACTAATGATGAACAAGAGCCTGCATTTTGTGATTGTAAGATTATCACTGCAAATGAAATGCCTTGGAATTATTTCCGCGGAAACTATAATAGATACAGAGAGCATCATAACACTGTTGGATAGAGCAAGTTTTCAGCTACCAGACATTATTTTTCTATATTGCCCATGTATTTTTATCATTGATAAATAAAAGCCTGCATCATGTGCTTGTAAGAAAATCACTCCAAATGTAAATGCCTTTGATTTTTTCTATAGAAACTATGATACATTGTGCTAAAAACATGAAACAAATGACAAACTAAATAAATAAATTGAAATAAGAGTCAATGTTTGTGACAGAAACGTAAGAAATTGGCTGAATGAAATGCAATTTACATAGAGAAAAGCCAAAATGAAAATCAACACTAACATACAAGCAGAAGAAAATGAGGTTAAAGTGGGCTCAAGAGAAACAATCATGGCGCGTGGACAATTGGATGAAAGTGATATTCAGAGATGAATCAAGAATATGCATTTGCCATGGCGATGATGTTGAAACTTTTATCTGGTGCCATTTGAATGAAACAAAAAATTGACTGCCTGAAGAAAACAAGCAAATTTCCCAAGTCATTCATGATATGAGAGGTTGCTTGTCATTTAAAGGAGCAGGGGGGATGGCAATCATTACTTCAACAATTAATGTACATCTTTATATTGAAATCCTGGATAATTTTCTCATTCCCTTGATAGAAAATTGGTGATGATGAAGTTATTTTTTAGGAGAATAATGCAACTTATCATAAAGTAAAAGGAATTAAAGCTTTTCTTTAAAAAAAAAAGCATATAAAATCAACGACAGCAAACAGTCTGAATCTAAATCTAATTGATGGCCCAGTTGGCTAGAGCAGTAGAATATACCAACTGCATCTCTGCAGAGGGGTAAGAATTCCCCAACGAGTATCCTAGATATACCCCTAAATAAATGGTAAAGTTCCAGAAATGCGGAGAGCCCCTATATTGTTATCACTCCCAGTTCCACTCTGACCCAGTGTGGTAGCACCTGATAGGGTCCTATCTATAGGTCAAATAGAAGTAAACTGTGAACTTATGCTAAACTGAACTTTTTTTAAATATAACTGTTTTTACATTCCAACTGTGTACTTATGCTAAACTGAATTGTTTGAAATAGAACTGTTTTTACATCCAAACTGTGTACTTATGCTAAACTGAATTGTTTGAAAATGGATCAAATAAAACTAAACTGTGTACTTATGTTAAACTGAACTGTTTGAAACAGAACCTATAAGAACACATAATAAGTGATTTGGCATTAAATAACCAACAATGGTTGATATGACATAACACCAAACCAATAAATTGAAAATTTATAGTGGAAATTTTTTATAAATGGTCCATGCAAAGGTTCTATCCTACAAAGAAGATTTATTAGCTACTATTCAGGAAAGTTGGAAACACTTTGATAAAGAATATTATCACTGTCCTAAAAGCTTGAAAAGTAGCAACCAAGTATTCATTTTTTGTCAATGAATCACAAAATCTTTTCCTCATTAGCAGGTTATTCTATAATCTTTTTCTCTGCATAGCTTGGGAAAAAAATATACCATTAATTTAAAAAATTTAATTTAAAGTTATATTTTATAAAGCCAAAATGTTCAACTATTAAACAAAAAATGTTTTGCATCTCATCTATCATTAGTTTATTTACCGCTAAATAAAAACCCTAAGGGGTGTCCCTGTGGTGTAATGGTTAAAGTGCTGGACTGCGGAATCGTAGTACACAAGTTCAAACTCGAGTCGCGCTATTACAATCACTTTCAGACAAATATCCTTGGGAAAGGTATGAACCCTCTTATTACCCCATCTTTGAGTTAACTAGTACTACTACTGTTCTTCTAGAAGGATGGATTTGGCATTAAGGTTGATGTGCCATTAAATAACAAACAAACAAACAAACAAACAAAAACCCTAAGTGAACATTCTCTAAGTGTGTATATTTCATAATTTTTTTTTCCAAGAGTAGTATTATACTTACTATTTCTTGGGCGCCATTGTGTTATCTTCCTTTCTAACAATAAAAAAGTCACTGGAATATTGAGCTAACAACAAAAGCGTTGCAAGGAATGAGTTCAGTATTTTGAATATCTGTTGGATTTAGAAGTAAATGTTAAATGAGAAACGAGTATAATCAAAGAGATTACCTGTGAGATATCAAACTGCAAGATTGACTTCATATACAAAGGAAGACTCGTGAGCATCATGTAAAAACTCCAGTTATAACAACAATGTGCAACACAAATGGCATAGACAGGCATAGATGTTAAGATATGTCGCCAAGGCGTTGTCAGTCTCTGAAAAAAAAAAAAAAAAAGAAAAGGAAATTAATAAATTTCAAGAAATTAGAAAGAATCAATTTTTAGCATTTCTTGCTAGTCAGAGGGTCCTGCAAATAAAAGAAGTAAACAATTTTTTTCATAAATAATTTTGGCTGTTTTCCACTCAAGGAATTAATCTACAGGGTGAAACAATAAAATTGTCGTCCTAAAGAAAAAAAACACCACAGCTTTATTTTAAAACTTTTATTGAAAAAATCAATTCAGGTAACCTGATTATGTAGTAGAGCTGACACCTATTCAATGTAGCTGCTTTCAGCCTCAATCACAGCCTCAATATGGATCTGGTACTGGGAGCATGTCTTTTCCACTAGTGTTGTGTTTTGACCTTTTGACCTGGCCAAAAATGCCACTCAAGGTGATGCACCGGAAGGAAGTGATACATTCTAATGGCAGTTATGAGAGGAAATCGCGTGGGCAGAAATTGGCTGATGAAATGGGACAAGGAAAAAGAATTCCCATGGTACACTACAAAGTGATGCACCGGAAGAGAGTGACCTCTGAACTGCATGACAGTTATTTCCACTTGATGACGATTAAACATTCGATTTCAAAGATCGAGTGGGCGTCGAACGATTATATAATTCAGTTGAGTTCGACGAGCCAGGTAGTTGCCAGTAGAGTTCCAGACAGTTGGAGAAGAGGTGTGGTAGGGAAAGCCACACCCAACCGAGGGGGCCCTTGGAAACCCCGATGGAGTTTGGGGTCCAGAGAAGATGCTGATAAGATGCAGTTGCCAGTAGAGTTCCAGACAGCTAGAGACGAGATGTGGTAGGGAAAGCCACACCCGACTGAGGGGGCCCTCGGAAACCCCGATGGAGTTTGGGATCCAGAGAAGATGCTGATAAGATGCAATAAAGAAAGCCAGCATCCAGCAGTGAGCCCTAGGCCTCCGGTTGAGCATCAAGAGAACAAGAAAGACACAACGTGACGGTCATAACAGTGGGGTCAAAATATTACAGTTTATGTTCGGTCACCAACTCCCTCTCACATGCAAACCTAGAACAACCCTTTCGAACCCTTGCAATAAAGTGAGAGGTAAAATATTGTTAAAGAAGTCTTCCTGCATCTTCCTTCATGCGTCTTTCTGTGTGCATCATTTATTACTGCGTCTTTATCACTATCATCGTGTGCGTCTTCCTTCTTGCGTCGTTATCATTGTGTCGTGAATTATTCTACATATATATGTGCATGTATGTAGATGTGAATCTGCATATGTGACTATACAACACTAGCGCCGGTGGGAGCTCAGCAAATACTCGGCAGATGACAGAAATCAGGATGGTTTTGGTGTTGTGGGAGGTCATGTTGGTGATGTTCTTGATGTATGACCAAACGAAATAGTCCAGCGGGTTCAGGTTGGGGTAGGAGGGGGCCATTGAGAGAAGGGTACAAAGTCGTAGCACTCCTTCTGAAACCATGCCTGGGTCTCTTTGGACTTGTGAGCCGGCGCCAAGTCCTGCTGCCACACCCAGGGTCTGCCACTGGCCACCTGATTGCACCAGGGGATCACCACACTCTTCAGCACATCCAGGTACACTTTGGTGTTGACTTTTAAGCCGACTTCGAAGATGTGAGGTGGCATGAAGTGGCCCTCACTTGAAACCACACCAAAGACCATAACCATAGCTGGAAACTTTGTTTACATCACCCTGGGTACATTGAACCATCCGGATTTGCATTTTGAGGGTGCTGGCAATGGTCTTGTTGTCATAACTTGGATCGGTAGAGAGCATGAGTTGTACAGCGGCGCATCTCCGATCTCACTCGTTGAACTCACTCAATACCAGGTTGAGTCATACCAAAGACTCAAAAAATCGTACTTGATGCCTCTTTGCTTAACATTCAGTATTATAAGGTATGGATCAAGGATATACAGAGCAATCCAGGGAAAGAAGTAGCACCCTCCACTACACCTTGGTGTAGTAGCTATTGCAAAGGGAGCTTTCAGGTCATCCTTGATCATGGTTAGCCAACTTACTTATATACATCCACTAACATGAGATTTACAATTATGTTGTCAGTTTCAATCTTCATACATTCTTTGAACTCGGATCTATGTAAGGTTTTGGTTTTATTGTTTTGATCTTTGAGAGTTACATTGTTTTACTTTGTACCATCTTGTTTAGTAATTGGTTTCACATTTGCATTTTCTGGTGATTATGATTTTGATACTGAGTATTGTCTGGACTGAGATAATGAGGGGTTTGGTATTATCAGCCATTTTGTTCAGTTTTTGATTGGGCATGACTTACTATTTTGGATTGGGAGGAAGGTTCCGGTTTGGTCGAGGTATGTAGAATTTGCTGTACTTAGGTGTTTAGTTCTGGATTCATTTGGGGAATTGATAGGTAGATTTGTGATCTCAGTGCCTTTTTCCTTAGGGGATTTATTTTAGTTGGAGATTAGAAGTTTTCCATAGGTATATTTTGACCAGTTGTATGGGTGTTTTAGTAAGTTCTTTTTGTATGATTTGTGTTTGTATTTCTGTTTGACAGATTTCAGCTGAGTGTAGTTTCTATAACTGTTCTTGGAATTTTGACCAATTGTTTGGTTCTAGTCGCAGGAGTTTTTTTTATGAGAGCTCTATATTTATCTGGTTGATGCTATAGCTGATTGGGTTTGTCCTCTGTGCTACATTGGCTTCGGTATTATCTTTCATATAGATCTACACTATTTTATTGCTTCTAGTATTGCCCTGTTGGTTAGGGCTGTAGAATACACGACTGCTTCTCTGCAGAGGGGTAACCACCCCCAACGAGTGTCCTAGCTATGACACTATACATTCTGATGGTGAGCTTCCAGAAATGCTGGAGCTTTTGAAAGTGTAGAGTACCCGTTCATTGCCATCGCTCCCAGGTCCACTCTGGCCTTGAGTGGTACTATTTACCAACCCCTCCGCTCGGGCAGGATATGACACAACGTCAATTTTTAAGCGGAGTTTAACAGGTTTCAATTCAGAGTTTTCCTTCTCCTAGACTAGTTGCCTAACCAAGGCTGAAGAACCTAGTCTGTCCTACTATTTACCAATAGCTGGAGGGAGAATAATTAGATTCAGACCTTTCCCAAGGGTATTGGTGCAATGTGAAATGCAATCAGTCTCGTCCAGGATTTGAACTCGTATCGCCATGTTCATTTCCTACGGCGATAACGACTACACCACGGGCACCTCCTGGCCTTGAGTGGTAACACTGATAGGGTCCTATCTACGAGTTAAACTGAACTTTTGATAAACAGAATTACTTGAAATAGAACTGTTTTGACATTAGAACTGTGTAATTATGCTAAACTGAACTGTTTGAAATAATCAGGCTTTAAATAACCCGAAAGAGGTTGATTCACCATAAAACAAAACAACCAACCAACAAAATATTTCATCTATACTTCATTTCCATGAATTCTCTCTCTCTTTTGTGTGTTGGTTGGTTTGGTTTTATGCCCTATCAACCGTTGTAGGTTATTTAATCCTGTTTATACATACATATTAAATATATATGATGTGGTTTGGTTGGGTTTTATGGTATATCAGCCATTGTAGGTTATTCAATGTCAAATCCTGTTTATACATATATATTAAATATATATGATTTGGTTTGATTTGGTCTTATCGCATATCAACCATTGTAGGTTATTTAATGCCAAATCCTGTTTATATATATATATCAAATATATATGATTTGGTTTGGTTTGGTCTCATCGTATATCAACCATTGTAGGTTATTTAATGCCAAATCATGTTTATACATATATATTAAATATATATGATTTGGTTTAGTTTGGTTTTCTGGCATATCAACCATGATGGGTTATTTAATGCCAAATCCTGTTTTTACATATATATTAAATATATATGATTTGGTTCGGTTGGTTTTTATGGCATATCAACCATTGTAGGTTATTTAATGCCAAATCCTGATTATACATATATATTAGATATATATATATTTCTATGATTTGTAAACCCATTTTGAAGATAACATTCTTAAATAAGTCTGAGCTCTTCTAACACACAATTAAATGGTTCCAATTATTGCTATATGACAGTCACTATTTAACATAAGCTATTCACAATTTAACATCATTTGTTCGTACACAGTTTGTTCTATTTGACCAATTAGATAGGATCCTATTAGGTGCTACCACTCCAGGTTAGAGTGGACCTGGGATTAATAGCAATGAAAGGGTACTCCACATTCCCCAAATCTCCAAAGTTAGAGCCACCATCAGCTGGTTGAATGTCATTTATAGGACATTCAGGGGTGGAGGGGTCTTACTCCCTCTGCAGAGATACAGTTAGTGTATTCTACAACCCCAGCTGGCTGGGCTTTCTTTTGTTTGTATTGCAAGTTCTTGAAAATGCAAGATGGTTCTTTTGGCAGTTTGAGTATTTGGTTTAATTGGAACAATCTTCCTCCAAGAGATCTGGGTGTTTTTGGTTAAACCTTCCACATGTCAGATAATCTCTACAAGCTTTCTTATGGTGTTCATATTTCTGACATTTAAAACACTTAAAAGGTGCAGGGATATATTGTTCTATCTTTTCAAAGCAGTATCCAATTTTCACTTGCTTGGGAATTATGAATTTTTTAAATGTCTATATGTGTATTTGTATTTATTAACCATCCCTTCAAAGGGTTATTCTTATGCAATCCATGACCACTTGCTTTTCTAAGGCTGTTTTTATTTCCTCTGGTGTAGCTAGGAATAACTGCCTGTTTCTGATAACTCCCTTTGAGATGTTAAGGATTCATGTGAGTAAGTTTTACATTTCAAATGGTGGAAAGTTTTCATTTTGATTAGATTTTCAACCTGTTTTTTCTTATCTACCTCTACAAGTAGATTTCTGCTTCTAATTTTCTTCACAGTTTGAGGGATTGCTCCACCAGAAATTCTCTTTCAATTATGAAAGGGGACAGTTTGGCTAAAGGAGTTTCTTTCAGTGATTCTATTACTATAAATCAAAGGAATTATGTTATTCCATTATCTGAATCAGATTCCAAGGGAGATTTCATTTGGGGTTTTTGTTAGTATTTACCATATGTGCTGGTTTTTTTTTAACTAGTCCTATGCTCCACCACCCATCAGAGATTCCAATTTTTGTTGGGAATCTACCAAGGGGAATATTCATTATTCTTGGTAGGGATGGAGATACATCAGCCAATATACCCGTGTCAGAAGAGAAATTTTAAGCCTTTGCTAATTTCAGGTGTTCAGTAAACAAAACCAAGTGACCCTCAACTATTACATTCAAGAAACCTTTAAGATAAAAATGGTTGGGTATTTGTTTTCCACAAGAGCTATTTAAAGAATACACTTGGAACTTAATCATATAGGTGCTAGTGTTTGACTGATTGATTGGATCAGGCCTCTCTAACTGCCTGCTGAGTCCAAATAAGGACCAAAGTGGATTGTTGCAGATCACATGACCTCTTTGGCATCTGGGTCATGGACCACTCAGCCACCAGTATCCTGTCCTCAAGCGTTATCCACAGTGAATACGTGGTCTCATTGATGGGGTCTTACTCTTCTGCAGAGGTTCAGTCATAATATTCTACAGTCCCAGCTAACAGGACAGTCATATAATTGTGCATGAATTATTAGTATTGAATATGAACATCTGATACCTTATAACTGTGCAAACAAAGAATTATTTTTATCAATGAATAAAAAGTGTAATTAAAAAGAAATGACTGCAATTAGATATTGAAAATACAAAGAGTTATGATTATAATCAAACATTTACTTTTTTTAAAGGAATATTAATGGTTATATTTTTTACAGGAATATTAAAGGTTATATTTTTTATAGGAAATTAATGGTTATATCTTTTAAAGGGATATCAATGGTTATATTTTTTGACAGGAATATTTATGGTTATATTTTTACAGGAATATTAATGGTTATATTTTTTACAAGAATATTAATGGTTATATTTTTTACAGGAATATAAAAGGTTATATTTTTTACAAAAAATTAATGGCTATATTTTTTACAGGAATATTAAAGGTTATATTTTTTAAAGGAATATCAATGGCTGTATTTTTTGACAAGAATATTAAGGGTTATATTTTTATAGGAATATTAATGGCAATATTTTTTACAAGAATATTAATGGTTATATTTTTTACAGGAATATAACAGGTTATATTTTTATAGGGATGTAAAAGGTTATAATTTTTTACAGGAATTTAAAAGGTTATATTTTTTAGAGGAATAATAAAGGTTTTATTTTTTAGAGGAAATTAATGGTTTTATTTGAAAATGTAAAATTATAGTTTTTATGTTTATTTCAAGGGAAAAAAAATCACAAAGTGTTTATGCCTGTTAGTATCTTGTTGATGAGTCAAATAGATTTATTTGAAAATAATTATTATTAGGTAAGGATATTTGAAACTATAAAATAGTGTATTAATTATTTGTATCAAAAAATGACCTTCCTCTTGTTTTTTTTTCTATTAGGATAAATAAATTAATAAATATACAAATTAGAGTGAGAGAATTCTCACTAGAATTTAAATACAACTCTTGTTTGTAGTTAAAAAAAATATCCATGTCATTAATAAGAGTCGACATTTTTCTTTAATGAACAAATTACTGGACATGCAGACAAACAAGTTTTGCCTTGTTGATATCCTGTAAAATTAAATGAAATAGTCATTAAACATAATCATAAGAAATGCAGATTTCAGACTGAATTAGATTCAAGTTCATCAGAAGCTCCATAAAAAGCAAATAACACTAAAAATATTAAATAAACAGGAATTGCCTTAAATGACATTTGACAAACTTGTAAATATCATACAGAAGAAAATGACTGAATAATCAGCTACAAGTATGGGAGGTGCCCGGGGTGTACTAGGAGGTGCCCGTGGTGTAATGATTATCATCATAGGAAATGGACATGGTGACACAAGTTCAAATCCTGGACGAGACTGATTGCATTTCACATAGCACTAATACCCTCGGGAAAGGTATGAATCCAATTATTCTCCCTCCAGTTATGGGTAAATAGTAGGGCAAACTAGGTTCTTCAGCCTCTCTGAGGCAACTAGTCTAGGAGAAGGAAAACTCTGAATTGAAACCTGTTAAACTCCACTTAAAAATTGACGTTGTGTCATATCCTGCCCAAACGGAGGAGTTGGTAAATATGATAAGCTACAAGTATGATAAGATATAATCTACAAACACAAAAATTCTGTTACTATTAACACATTTTTAAAAACTGTCTTGACATACATTAAATTCAATATTCAATCACATCCTTTTGGTCAAGTTTATATCATAACTAGAAGACCTGTTAACCTATTGAGTTTCTATTGTAACAGCACAGTCCATGATGATATTGATGCTTCTATTTAGTAAGAAGTGAAGGATTTTAATAAGCATTTCATAGTTATTTCTGTTAAATAATTTAGGAGGAATAAAAAAATGATATACATTATGAATGCAGACTTCATTCAGTTACAAAGTGGACTGGAAATTGTATTATTCTCAAAGCTAGAACATTTTGAGTATATTGTTCAAATAAAAATTTTGCTATGATGTGTCATTTTTGCTTGGTTATAGTAACCTATAAATATTATAATGTTATAGTAACTTATTAATATTATGTTATAGTAACCTATTTTGCCAATGGTCATGGAGATTGGGGTTCAATCCTAGGTTGAGTCATACCAAAGACTCAAAAAATGGTACTTAGTCGAGGGTGACCCGAAGGCTCCCTTTTCAATAGCTACTAGACCGAGGTGTAGGGGAGAGTGCTACTCTATTCCCAGGATTGCTCCACTTTACCCTTAATCCTTACCTTATAATGCTGAGTGTTAAGCAAGGCGGCATCAAGTACCATTTTTTGAGTCTTTGGTATGACTCAACCAGGGATTGAACCCCAGTCTCCTGAACCATTGGCAAACATTAGGTCAATGCACTGGTCTACACCAAACTATAAAATTCTTAAATGAATCTTCATTTTTAGCCAAATTCATATTGACACAAAATAGAAATTAAAACAGACTTAGAAACTACAATATTTTTCTTCTTCAACAATAATCTTTAGGATTATTTTATTGATAATCAATCAGAAACAGTATTAATCTTCAACAATAATCTTTAGTTATATTTGTTATAGCAATAGCTAAATACCCATCGAATAGACAGAATAAATTGTAAAAGAAGTTTATACCCCTGCAACACAATGTTTTCCGCATTTCTTTTAATGATTAAGTGAGTAAAGTAAAATTGGCAACCTTAGTTGAGGGCAACCAGAAGGCTCCTTTTTCATTAGCTACTCCTTTCCCTGGATTGCTCCACTTTACCTTTGATACATACCTTACATTGTTGAGTGTTAAGCAAGGAGGTATCAAGTACCACTTTTAAAGTCTTTGGTATGACGCAACCTAGGATTGAACCCTGATCTCCCGGACCATTGGCAAACACTCTACTAATTAGGCCAATGAGCTGGTCTCTAAGTCCACCTGAACTTCCTACTCTAGATATGTTATATAGTCATATATGCAGATTCACATCTACATACGTGCACATATATATGTAGAATAATTCACAACGACACAACGATAACGATGCACGCAGTACTAAATGATGCAGGAAGGATAAGACGCAGAAAGACTTCTTTACAAAAATATATACTTCTCCCTTTATTGCAAGGGTTCGAAAGGGTTGTTCAAGGGTTGCATGTGAGAGGGAGCTGGAGATCGAATATAAACTGTAATATCTTGACCCCACTGTTATGACCGTCATGTTGTGTCTTTCTTGTTCTCCTGATGCTGGGGTCCACTCCATCGGGGTTCCCGAGGGCCCCCTCGGTCGGGTGTGGCTTTCCCTACCACATCTGGTCTCTAGCTGTCTGGAATTCTACTGGCAACTGCTTCTTGGACTCAAACTCAACTGAGTTAAATAATAATTCAATGCCCACACGAGCACCCACTGGATCTTTGAAATCGAATGTTTAATCGTCATCAAGCGGAAATAACTGTCATGCAGTTCAGAGATCACTCTCTTCTGGTGCATCAGTCTGTATTGGCACAGTGGGACCTTCACCTTGTCCCATATTATAAGCCTTAATCCGCCCACGCGATCTCTTTCGATTACTGGCCATTGGAATGTGTCACTTCCTTCCAGTGCATCACCTTGGAATAGCATTTTTGGGGGGGGGCCGAGTCGAAGGTCAAAACATAACAGACACAGCTATATCCACTATATTAGAAAAGTTACCGATAAAAAATTGCTCATATATGAAGATAAAACAATCTAAAATTGAACCTTATCTTTTTAAAAATTTATTCAGTTATTTTTACCTTGAACTTTTGGAATTAGATAAGACCTAAATTGTATTTACATTAATATTGATGGTGTTAAACCAAACATTTCTTAAAAGGAAGCAATATATTTATTTTCATAATAAAAACCTTAGCTACACATCAAAAATGAAATTAAATGTTATATTTCTGGTGGCCCAGTCAGCTGGAGCTGCAGAATACACTGATTGCATCTCTGTAAAGGGGTAAGATTCGCCCAACGAGTGTCCTGGATATGACAATCAGATGGTGAGACTTCAATAATGCTGGAGCTTTGGGGAATGAAGAGTACCCCTTTATTGCCATCACTCTCAGAGCCACTTTGCCCCAGAGTGGTAACACATAATAGGGTCCTACCTGTGGGTCAAATAGAACTAAACTGTGTAATTATGCTAAACTGTTTTGACATTAAAACTGTATACTTATATTTCAAGCCATTCAATTTAGCATAAGTTTTGATATTTAACAGTGTGTAAACAAAAAACTATACTTATACTAAACTGAATTGTTTGAAATAGAACAGTTTATATGTATAAAAATGGATTTGGCATTAATAACCTACAGTGGTTGATGTGCCATAAAACCAAACTTTTTTTAAATTTAACTGTGTGTAAACAAAAAACTGCACTGAATTATTTGAAACTTTTATAAAAATGACTTGAAAAGGGTTGATATGCTGTAAAACAAAACAATCAACAAACTTATTTATCGAAATTAGTAAAATTACTTGAGATTTTTTTTATTAAAAACAAAAATAAATCTATAAAAAATTATACACAATGAATATCCAAAAATTGAAATTTTCTTTTTGTTTTAGTAATGCCATGAACCTTCAAAGGTTATTTCATACAGAAGCCATCTTTGTAGAAAGATTGTAGTGATACTATTTAACCAATAACTGGCGTTAATAAAAGGGTTCATGCCTTTCCCAAGGTTATTAGTCCAAAAGTGAACATCATAGCATGACTGAAGTTTGAACTTGCTAACTGCAATGTTGTAATCCAGCACATTAGCCACTACAGTAATATAATAGATGTTAGAGTGTTCGCCAATGGCCCGGGAGACCTGGGTTCAATCCCAGGTCGAGTCATACCAAAGACTTTAAAAATGGTACTTGATGCCTCCTAGCTTAACACTCAGCATTATAAGGTAAGGATTAAGGGTAAAATGGAGAAATCCTGGGAAAGGAGTAGCGCCCTTCCCTACACCTTGGTGTAGTAGCTATCGAAAAGGGGGCCTTCGGGTCACCCTCGACTATGGTTGCCAACTTACTTACTTCATCATCATCATCATGTCGCGCCGCCTGCGTGGATATCCCTGACCGTCTCTCGCCATTTCTCCCTATCATTCATCGCCCCCGGCAGGTCTTCAGGGTTACATCCCGTGTCCTCACATAGCTGCTGTATGTAAGTTCGTGCTGGTCGTCCCACTCTTGCACATCCATGTGTGGGGGTCCACAGGAGTACATCGCTTATGAGCTCGTCCTTGCTTCTCCAGCAGTGTCCCGCATGTCTGGTTCGTCGAACTTGTATAGTTTTTGTGATGGGGGGCAAGTGTCCGTATAGTTGGAGTCTCGACTTCCATATGATCGAGAGCCTATCGATAGCTGTCCATGCCTTCGTCAGTCGTGTGTCGATGTCTTTCTCGGTTGATGAGACACTGCTTCCTAGGTAGGTGAATTTGTCGACTAGTTTCAGAGAGGCTCCGTCTAGTGTGGCAATGTTGCCCGTTTGGTTGTAACACATATATTCGGTTTTGTTTGCATTGACATGGAGGCCAATGCCAGCTGCGGCTCGTTCCAGACTTACTTACTTACATATGAAAAATATAGATTGTTTTGTTCTAGATAACAAAAATTGAACACACAAACAGATTTACATAAAAAACATTCATAATAGATAATTAATGCATTAAAAACCATATTATTTTTAATGATAATCTACGGTTGTATTTTATTCTAATGATAGTCATCACAAACAGATTTTTGAGTAATTTTCAAATTTAGAATTACAAAAGCAGCCAAACAACTTGTTTCTCATATATTCTATAATTACAAGCACAAAATTATAGGTGATATATATATATATAAATAAATTTATTATGACGGCTTAACCGAGTTTGAGTCTCCATTTAATTGCACTATATATATATATATATATATATATATGTATATAAAATGTACATTGAAACATTTTAGAATTTTTCTTCATACAGTACCTTTGTTAAATAGGGATTGGTCCAGTAGGCCAGCAAATGAATTATTTCATTTCTTAACCATGTGACTCCTACATGAAGTTGTATTGAAATATAAAAGGATTTTTTCAAAAAAGGTGGCCGAGCAAGGATATGGGTTCAATTTCAATGACAAATCTAAAACTTCAGAATGGAGAAAATATTCCTAATTACAC
>OY757926.1:25178426-25403426 GCA_963585895.1 Sepioteuthis lessoniana | reverse complement strand
ATTTTTTGTCTACATATTTTTTTTTTTGATCCTTTCATATTGCCGTCAAGATTGAGTGTATCGATGTTATTCTTACAGAGTGTAATTTGTCTCTTTACGAGATCACATCTGTATTCCAAAGTGCTATTATATTTATGAACTGCAGGATCATGGAGTTTAAAATATGTATATTTTGGCAGCATTTCTTCATTAATACATATATATATATATATATTATCATCCACAGACAGATTGTTTCGTTCTATCAGAACTCTTCAGTGTGGCTAGACACATAGGACGCTGGAAGCTGGGATCGAAACCCATCCAACCTTACATTAGACTAAGTCTCAGACCACTCGGCCAACAAGCGTACCACGTTTGGCTAAGGGAATCTTTAAGGTATTATGTAGTAACAGCAGTATCCGTTTATTACATTTTTATACCTATCGGCTACCAGAGTGCTCAATTCTTTCAAAGAGCTTTGCGTTATGCGAGCAGCGGCCAGAACACACACACATATATATACCCCCACACACACACACACATATATATATATATGCACACGTATCCACACACACACACACACACGCACATACATATATGCATATACACACACACACACATATATATATATATATATATATACATATATATATAATGATGATGATTGCTCCATTAGATGGCCCCACCATGGTGTAGGTTTGTGTAAAGGTGGTTTTGCAAAATATCATGATTAAAAATGAGTGTTTTATCGACTTCATGCTATTGTACTATGACACACGATTGTGATCGAATACTCAGGTTTCCTTTGTTTTTTTTTGATAGGATTAATTGACTTGCTTAAACATTTTGCAAGTTTTCAACCCTCCTCACAGTTCTCTGTGTGTTTGAATGTGCATATGTACAAGTGTGTCTGTGCATACTTGCATATGCATATGTGGGTTCCGTGATCTGTTCCACTGACCCAGACACTGAGTGGTTAACACCAAAGATTCTAGTGGTGACTGAGACAGGTGCTTAACCTCAGTCAAAAACATTTGTTTTGAAAATTATAACAGATAAAGAGAAAATACCGTTTTGGTTTTTGTAGAATGGTCAGTTGTCAAGTATCAGCTGTGCAAACACACACAGACACAGATATTTGATGAATTGTATTTTGATGAAAATGTAGTTCAATGCTACAATTCTTCTTATATAGTAAATTATATTAAAAATATTAGTCTGAGTAACGTTGGTTGGTTGGTTGGTTGGTTGGTTTATAGCATATCAACACTTTTTGGGTCATCTAACACTGAATTAAATTTCAAAAAATTCAGTTTAGTATAAGTATAGTTTATCTTTATAAACAGTTAAATGTCAAAACAGGTCTATTCCAACCAATTCAGCTTAGTATAAGTACACAGTTTAGTTCTATTTGACCCATAGATAGGACCCTATCAGATGTTACCACCTCTGGGCCCGAGTGGACCTGGGAGCAAAGGCAATGAAGGGGTACTCCGCATTTCCTAAAGCTCCAACATTACTGGAGCCTCACCATCAGATTGTTTAGTGTCATATCCAGGATACTCATAGGAGTCTTACCTTTCTGAAGAGATGCAGTCAGTGTATTCTACAGCCCCAGCCGACAAGGCAATGATGACCAAGAGTCACCACTGATATATATATATATATATATATATATATATATATATATATACAATAATCATAATAATAGTCCTTGATAATGAATCATCATCAATATTCTAATTAATGCTAAAAATAAAAAAGGGTTTGGAAATATCTTACTCTGTTTGGTCCCACAGACTGTTCAATATACATCTTCTCCTCTACTGAAATCCGAGGATGTTCAGCTGGTGAACTTGCTGTCAAAAACATCCATGCAACAAACCAAATAACTCCCAAACTTCCTGAAAAGCAACAAAAAACATGTTCAGCACTTAACAATCAATAGTTTTTGTAACATTATGAGACATGACTTTGGACCTTTGGATTTAAGTAGTACCTAAAGTGTATTTATATTATTCATGGTGTCAAACCAAACATTTCTTAAAACAGAAGCAATATATTTAATTCTACAGTAAAAATGTTAACTGCACATCAAAAATTAAATTAAATGTTATAGTTTTAAATCAGTAAAATTACTTAAATTTATTTTTTTTAAAAAAGGAATCTATAGTAAAATATATAGAGTGAATGTCAAAAAATAAAATTTTGTCTTTTGTTTCAATAATGTTATGATAAATATGAAAACAGTAAGAGTGTTCAGCTGATGAATTTTTCTTCAAGACCATCTATCCAATAAATCAAATAACTCCCAAACTTGATCGGGACTAAAATATATCAAATCAAAATTTGATAATATTCAGAATAACCAGTGGTAACAGAGATGAAACAGTATATCATATAAAAAGAAAATACAGCAAACTGGCACAAAAAGAATACATAACTATACATGATTGGGTGGGAAAAGTGATTTACTGAGAATTGTGCAAGAGACTGATATTTGACCATACTGACAAATTTTATACACAGAAAATGGAAAACAAGACACAAAAAATTCTCTGGATACAAACAGAATCCAGAAAATCAGCTCAGTTAAGTAACCAGAAAAAAAAAAATTTGTCAATTAGTTGATTTTACTGTTCCAGATGACCACAGACGGAAGATAAAAGAAAGCAAAAAACAACAAAAAACAAATGCCTGAACTTTGCCAGGGATCTGAAAAAACTATGGAACATGAAGGTGACAGTTATACCTGTCAAAATTTGAGCCCATGGAAAAACTGGAAAAGAGACTCGGTAAACAGGAGATCAGAGAAAATATCAAGATCATTCAGACAATAGCACGGCTAAAACTAGCAAGGATACTTTGAAGAATCCTAAAGATCTGAAGAGAATTGCTGACACTTTGACTCCTGTGAAAAGCTGGTATGAAAAACTTACAAAGAGTAAAATTATAATAACTTTTTATTAGTTTACAATTATTCCCAGCTGGGATGTTAGTTACTTTGTGACAGGCTTGCTACACTCACACCCTAACTATTACATTATTATAGATTTGCATCATATATTGCATAATACATATTACCTATTATTATTTACTTTTTACCTGGTATGTAATACCTTTTACATATTGCCCTTCGCCTTTTTTTTACCTTTTTACTTTTTTATCGATCCATTTTCTGTAGATGACCAAGCAATTAAGAGAAAAAAGTTACAAAATTTCCCCTAATGGAATAAGCCGCTTTATACACTCAGAGTATAAAGTTAGAAGCATTTTTCACTTGAATATCTAGTTTGGGTTATTCCCATAGAAACCAAATACAATTGTTGAAAAATGCAACATTTACAAGACAGTACAAAAAGTTCTTAGCCTAAAAATTAATGACTTAAAAAAAGTTCTTAGTGTATTTTCTTGGAAAGATTTAAAAAGAAAAAACTTGATTGGTTGGGTTTTATGGCATATCAACCTTTGTAGGTTATTTAATGCCAAATCCATTTTTATGCAAATAGTAAGTAAGTAAAGTTGGCGACCAAAGTCGAGGGTGACCCGAAGGCTCCCTTTTCGATAGCTACTACACCAAGGTGTAGGGGAGGGTGCTACTCCTTCCCTGGATTGCTCTACTTTACCCTTGATCCATACCTTATAATGCTGAGTGTTAAGCAAGGAGGCATCAAGTACCATTTTTTGAGTCTTTGGTATGACTCGACCTGGGATTGAACCCAGGTCTCCCGGGCCATTGGCGAACACTCTAACCGCTAGGCCAATGTCCAGTTTATGCAAATAATCAGTTCTATTTCAAACAATTCAGTTTAACATGAGTACACAATTTAATTGTCAAAAACATTTCTATTTCAAACTATTTAGTTTATTCAAACAGAGCTAATTTAGTTTAGTATAAGCACATATCTTTTTTACAAACAGTTAAATATCAAAACAGTTCTATATATAACAATTCAGTTTAGTGTAAGTACAGTTTCAATGTCAAAAATAGTTCCATTTCGAGCAATTCAATTTAGCATAAGCACGCAGTTCAAATGTAAGTACAGTTTAATTGTCAAAAACATTTCTATTTCAAGCTATTCAGTTTAGTTAAACAGTTCTAATTCAAACAATTCAGTTTAGCATAAGTATGCAGTTTAGTTCTTTTTAACCCATATCAAGTGCTACCATTCTGGGCCAGAGTGGATCTGGGAGCAATGGCAATAAAGAGGTGCTCCACATTCCCCAAAGCTCCAGCATCACTGGAACCTCACCATCAAATTGTTTAGTGCCATATCCAGGACACTCATTGGGGAGGGTCTTACCCCTCTGCAGAGGTGCAGTCAGTGTATTCTACAGCCCCAGCTGACTGGGCAATACGCAGAGTTAAATGTCAAAACAGTTTTATTTCAGATAATTCAGTTTAGCATAATTACACAGTTTAGATGTCAAAACAGTTTTATTTCAAGCAATTCAGTTTAGCATAAGTATGCAGTTAAAATGTCAAAACAGTTCTATTTTAAACAATTCAGTTTAGCATAGATATGCAGTTTAAATGCAAAAAACAGTAAAGTCTAGAAAGCATGGTTTAGTTCTATTTAACCCATAGATAGGAAGGACCCTTATCAGGTTCTACGACTCTGAGCCAGAGTGGACCTAGGAGTGATGGTAATGAAGGGGTACTCTGCATTCCCCAAAGTTCCAGCATCAGTGGAAACTCACCATCAGATTGTTTAGTGTCATATCCAGGACACTCTTGGGGAGTGGTTGTATGCCTCTGTTATATAGTTATTTACACGTTCATTCAGCATCACAACAACACCATAATTAAGACGCATGAAGGAAAGGAAGATGCAAGAAGAATTAAGATGCAGGAAGGAAGACACAAGAAGACTTCTTTAGAAATATTCACCCCTCACTTTATTGCAAGGGTTCGAAAGGTTAGCATGTGAGAGGATGCTGGAGACCGAACATAAACTTCATATTTTGACCCCACTGTTATGACCGTCACGTTGTGTCTTTCTTGTTCTCTTGATGTTGGGGTCTACTCCATCGGGGGTTTCCGAGGACCCCCTCGGTCGGGTGTGGCTTTCCCTACCACATCTGGTCTCTACTGTCTGGAAGTCTGCTGGCAACTGCATCGGGGGTTTCCGAGGTCCCCCGAGGTCGGGTGTGGCCTTCCCTACCACATCTCGTCTCTAACCCTCTGGGAGCCTGCTGGCAACTGCTCTGGGACCCAAACTCAACTGAGTTAAATAATAACTCAACGCCCACACGATCGCCTACTGGATCTTTGAAATCGAATGTTTAATCGTCATCAAACAGAAATAACTGTCATGCAGTTCAGAGGTTACTCTCTTCCGGTGTATGACTGTAGTGGCACAATGAGACCTTCACCTTGTCCCATATCATAAGCCTTAATCCGCCCACATGATCTCTTTCGATTACTGGCCGTTGGAATGTGTCACTTCCTTCCGGTGTATCACCTTGGAATAGCAATTTTAGGCCGGGGAGAGGGATCAAAATATAACACCTCTGCAGAGAGGCAGTTGGTGAATTCTACAGCCCCAGGTGACAGGGGGAGGGGGAAACTCGACAAATGACATAGCAAAGACATTGAAATTTAGGATGTAAAAAGCATATATATACATACATACTGATTAGCTGAGACATCATTGGTAATAAAAGAAGGGGAACTCTAATAAAATAGTAAAATAAACGAGGGCTTTTCATATCCCCGTTTTTATCTAACTTCTGGTGTATAAAACTTAAAAAGCGCCGGACGAAAGGGCCCTCGTTTATTTTACTATTTTATGAGAGTTCCCCTTCTTTCATAACCAATAATGTCTCTGCTAATCAGTTTATATAAATTTTCCTGTACCAGAAATAGAAGAAGCTAGACGGCAATTACACAAGAATGATACGTGCAATCTTAAACAAGTCCTGGCGGCAACACCCCACAAGACACCAACTGTACGGCCACCTGCCCCCTATCACGAAAACTATTCAAGTTAGACGAATCAGACATGCAGGACACAGCTGGAGAAGCAGGGACGTACCCATAAGAGATGTACTCTTATGGACCCCCACACATGGCCGCGCAAAAGCAGGACGACCAGCACGAACATACATTCGACAGCTATGTAAGGATACGGGATGTTGTCCTGAAGACCTACCTAGAGCGATGAACGATAGGGAGGAGTGGCGAGAGGGTCAGGGATATCCGTGCTACCAGCGCGATATGATGATGATGATGATATGTCAGGTCACTGCTCAAAGCACTACTGGTGCTATGTAACCCAGTACTACCTGTTCCATAGTCAGCACATTATGTGGGGACATAGAAATACCTGGGTTGGTATCCAAGCACATAGAAAGACTAGCTGAGGTATCCTTGTTTTACTGTCTTGTCCAATTTGTCTGTACACACTGTCTCTCTGACTCTGATTACCAAAATGTGGAGCTTGTTCCATGCACACTATATCCACTATGAATATTCTTTCTGGCAGTTTTATTCTTTGATACAGCTCTTTAGAGTAAACAAACAGGAAATGGTCTTGCTCATGCATGAGCTGACAGCCAATACACACACACACACACATATATATATATATATTTACTAACTTACTAACTAACAGCACTTACAGTGACAGAGAAAAAGAAAAAACCCTGCCAGAATTCGGAGATAACAATACATCACGAATCACTGTCTGGGGAAAAAAGAAAAAAATTTATCAGGAAGAAAAAAAGAAAAGGCCAACCTTGTCACACCAATTGAAAAAAATCAAGAGATACACAATCAGTTGGTCAAAAGAATAAAAACCCACCATAAAATGCTGCGAAGCTACAATTACAAAGAGTGCTCAATACTAGGTAGAGCAAAATAGTTATAAAAATCAATTTGTGAGTCAGATACCCTGAGGAGCCGCATAGGCGAAACTCTAGTAGGATAGTTCCTGACTCACAAATTAATTTTTATAACTATATATATATAGATATATATCTTAATAATATAGTTATATATTTTCCTATATTAAATAAAGAATGCTCATAAAGTCATAAATGCTCATCAGTTATTAAGTATATATAGATCTAAGTTTGAATAGCATAAATACAGAGGCAACGACACTTGTTGACTCAGTTTCTCGTCTATGCAACCATAAGACCAAGCATTCTACACTATTCAAACTTTGATAATGAAATGGAAAATACACAGAGATGCTGCATACTGAATGGAACAAATCCCAGAAGCAGCACCCTACTAAAGTGTACGGCTATTTATCTCCCATTTCACAAACCATCCAAGTAAGACAAGCAAGATATCCTGGGCATTGCTGGAGAAGTAAGGATGAACTCATAAACAATGTTCACTTATGGACTCCAACATATGAACACACCAGTTTTGGCTGACCAGCAAAAACTTAACATTCATCAGTTCTGTGGAGACACTGGGTGCTTTCAAGATAGGAATGGATGGCAAGTGAGATTCAAATGAATCTGTGCTTTTGGCATGCTTTATGATGATATATATAATAATAAAAATGATTCTTGTGTATCATCCATCAATTTTATATATGTAAAATTTTAGTTTGCTTCAGCAGTGTGTGTGTGTATGTGTGTGTATATATATATATATATATATAGTTGACCGACCATAGTCAAGGGTGAACTGAATTCTCCCTTTTTAATAGCAACAACACAGAGGTATAGGGGAGAGCGCTACTCCTTTCTCAGGATTGCTCCATTTTCCCTCAATCCATACCTTATAATGCTGAGTGTTAAGCAAAGAGGTATCAAGTATCATTTTTTGAGTCTTTGGTATGACTCGACCTGGGATTGAACTCCAGTCTCTCGAGCCATTATGCCAACACTAAAATTGGAACACTCCAGGGATAATTATCATAGGAGCTATGATAACAAAAGAAAAATGAATAAGCAAAAATATAAGTCTGCAAATGTATTAAGTTTTAATAATTATCGCATTTGGTTTTATTGGTTTATTAAAAATATGGAACACTTCATGAATTTGCATTGTCATCCTTGAGCAGGAGCTATGTTAATTATCCCTGTAGTTTTCCAATTTTAGTGTGTGTATGTATATATATATATATATATATATATATATATATATATATATATATACACACTACTGAAGTAAAACTAAAATTGTACATATATAAAATTGATAGATGACACATAAATTCAAAAAGTATTCCATATTTTGTAAAACCAATAAAACTAGATATAGTAGTAGTAATAGTTGTAGCTCCTCTACCATCACACATAATGCCTGTGTGCCCAACCATTAAATATATAAACCGCAAACTTGCTTACACCGGTGATTTTTCTTAGAGCTGTGAAGGCATGTGCAGGATCAGCCACAGATTTTAGATGAGCTCATAACAGAAGTATGGTAGACCAGTATGTCATATTTTGAACTCAGAGCTTTTCCTTTTCCTACACTGGTTGCTTAACAAAACTACAGGTGGGAGAGAAGAGATGGATATATTTAAATAACTCAGCTTGTCAAGTTCTTACCCAGTCGACTGGGGCTGTAGAATACATCAAGTGCTTCTCTCCAGAGGGTTAAAACCCCCTCCAACCCCAACGAGTGTCCTGATATGACACTAAATAATCTGATAGTAAGGTTCTGGGAATGCGGAGTACCTCTTTATTGCCTGGTGTGGTAGTACCTGATAGGGTCCTATCTATGGGTCAAATAGAACTAAACCGTGTATTTACGCTAAACTGAATCACTTGAAATAAAACTGATTTTATATTTAACTGTGTGTAAACAAAAAATTGTTAGAAATAGAACTGTTTTGACATTTAAACTGCATACTTATGCTAAACTGAACTGTTTTTAAATAGAACTAAACTGTGTACTTATGCTAAACTGAATTCTTTTGTTTTTGATATTCAATTAAACTGTTTGTAAACAAAAACTATACTTATCCTAAACTGAATTGTTTGAATCTTAATTTGGTGTTAAATGACCCAAAAGGTTGATACACCGTAAAACAAAACAACCAACCAACCAATTGTCAAGTTTATTTGTTTACAATGACAACTCTTACACAATACACACACATATTGATATAACCAAATATAATAATAAATATTAAAACTTTTATGGACTTTACTTTTTATATGCATACATGCACACACATGTATGCACATGTGTATAAATGTATTAAACACATACAGTGTGTGCATAATACTTTTCACTGTGTGCACAGGTACTACACTTTGATCTTAGGGATGAGTAACAAAGAGTTACATCATGATAGGAAGACTTCACAGATACCAGGATCCTTGGCAAAAGTGTCCATTCATATGAAAATAAACCTGTCATTTTTTATGGGTATTATGTTAGAATATAAGAATGATCAAAGATATAGATTTGATAAGTGAATCCAGACCCAATTTGAACATCTAACCAGGAGATAAGTCGACAAATGACATATCTATAAACCCAGCATTCTGCTTCTTGAAAAACAACTTGGAAATCCTAAAAAAGACAAAGAGCACAGATACTACACTGTTCCTGAGTAGAGGATTGGGAACTGGCCTTTTGGTCCTAGGCAAGATGCTCAGATACTTAAAAAAGGGGCTGATCCAAGTATGAATAGTTCTTTCATTTTTGATAGGCATTATGCTAATAAATATATATCATACAAAGGTGAATCAATAAGTTTATATCCTGATATGTAGTTATTAGCTGAATTTTGATCTGAAATATTCACTGAATAATGTTCAATCTATGAAATTAATATTCATCAGAAAATTAAGTGAATTGAAGAGAAAAAATAAATATCTTTTGTATAAAATACGTCTATTTTTCATCGCCCTCCCCTACACCTTGGTGTAGTAGCTATTGAAAAGAGAGCCTTCTGGTCGCCCTCAACAATGGTCGCCAACAACTTATTACGCTCTGATCTGAAGCAGAACCATAAATATGTAAAACGTCATTATATTGGTAACTTGGAATTATGATGGTGGTTCTGGCATATTTTCTGCAATTTTTATCATGAAAAAAGTAGACAATCAATAAACCTTGACTCTATCTACTCAGCAAAATGTCTTCTTGGTTTGTTTTTATTTTATTTTACAGCATGTCAACCTTTGTTGAATTATTTTATACCAAGTCAGTTTAACAGCTATGGTCTCCAATTAAATAAGCTCCAAAAGTGTATTTTCACAATCATTTTAAACAGGTAAACACTATATTTAATTGTTATACCAATGTTAGTTTTTTTATGTATTTTTTTTTAGAGCCTATGAATTAATTTAGTTCAAAATCATTGTAAACATTAGTTTAATCAGATCTATTAGTCCCATTGAGAATATCCTGATGATACTACTATTCTAAGTCAGAGTGGACTTAGGAATAATGACAATGAAGAAATGACCCCACACTCACCAGAACAAGGGTTTTACCACCCAGTACAGTTTATTTTCATACCCAGAACAGTAGAATGACTGTGAAAAGTTCCAATCCCACTTCGTTAAAAAAACAGTCTTCTTCAAATACACTCTACTTAATCTGCTCTGTAAATATAAAATCAATAGAACAAGATTTTGTTTGATTTGGTTATTTGAATTAATAGCATTGCGGGCTATTTAATGTCAAATCTTTTTTTGTCTATGATTTGTAAGTGAATAGTCTGTTGGTAAATCCTTTTGTTTATCAAAGAAATTTTAAGACTCATGAGGAAAAAAATTACTAGATGATTTTACTTTATAGACTTATGTCTTGTAAATGATCTTGTTTTGTAGTTTATCTTCATAATCTTTTATATATATATTTACTGCTTTGAGTTCAACATTTTCACATAGTTTCTTTATATTATTTTCTTTATGTCTTACAGGGTCTATGTATGTGTGTGCATTCAGTCAAGATGTGTTTCACTGTAAGAGCAGCTTGGCATATTCTGCACATCGGTTGATCTTCTCTTTTAAGTAAGTATGAATGGGTGAGACATGTGTGGCCTATGCCGAGTCAAGATAGTCTTACTTCTTCTTTTTTTTTTTCACATTCATCAAGAATCAGTTTGATAGAGCAAAGTTTATTATTTGTATTATTGCCTAAGCGTTTTTGCCAGAGTTAAATCTGCTGACATATTTTTGCTATCATTCCTTTTTGGCTTCTTTAACTGATTTTTGAGCCTGTAGCGGAAGGAAATTTCACATTTTGGTTTGGCGCGCAATTTAATTCGACGCATAATTTCACCCAATCAGGATAACTTATCCTATTCACCTGGATCTCCTTTCCGGGCAGCAGAAATTGGGTAAGCTGCCAAACACACTCTCTTTGGCTGAACAACTCCATCCAGTGTAGACGTCTCACTGGCGGTTCTTCAATAGCAGCAGCATGGACACATGAGGGAACCTATCTAATCCATGGACCCTTTGTCTATTCTTCTTAGACCAAGGGATCCCAGTTGAATATGGGTTAGATACATTCAATACGCCACACACAGGAACAACTTTATGTTACCCCCAAAATTGGCTATGTCGATGTGATGACAAATCCCGCTCTGGCACCTAACTCTCATTTCACCTCTGGGCAATATTAATGGAGACACACACGCCTCTCCCCAAAACCACCAGACACACAAAACTCATGGTGACTCCAAAGTTTATTTCCTCCAATGGCAAACATGACTTTCGCTAAACTACGGTGAACACAATCCCTTGCATGTCCAACAGTACCTGCTGCTTTCTCAACTCTATCATATCTCCATTTCGTCTCTTTACTTATTTCCTCTCCTACAAGGCTTGCAGCACAAAAGCAAACTAAATATTCCATGCTGCATTTAAAAACTATTCCTAAAAACATTTCGACTTCGTACATCTTGGAACTTCTCTCCTTTATATACCTAACAACAATTAGCAAGGGAATTACAAACTTAGCGAGGAAACAACTCAACGTAAACACACACACGCACGTTACAACTTTTCCTCGTTAAAAACTAAAAACAAAACATTCTCCTCACTAATAATAACAATTTTACTGCCGCTAAAAGCCTTTGCTTTATGTTGTTCGTAGTTAATCAGATTGGTGGCAGTTTGTTCCTTGTTCAGTTTTCTTTGTGCTGCTTATTTCCCCAAATTGTTTTTGGTTTGGAAGAAAAGTTAAATCTGCTAACATATTCTTGCTATCATTCCTTTTTGGCATGTTTAACTGTTTTTTGAGCCTTTGCTTTATGTTGTTCGTAGTTAATCAGATTGGTGGCAGTTTGTTCCTTGTTCAGTTTTCTTCTTGCTGCTTTTTATAGTCTTATTTCTTCTTTACATTTAACATTGAATCAAGGTTTGTTTTGTCTGTTTGGAGGTGAAATTTTAGGGATGCATTCTTTTGCTATGGTTATAAGGGTCTCTGTGAATTTTTCTTCCATTTCTATGTTCTTTGAAGTCAGTTCAATGTTACATATGTTTTTGATTTTTTCCACTTGCTTTCTTCAGCTTCCACAGAGAAGGATTTTTGTTAATCATTTCATTATTTCTAAGTATAATAGGGAAGCAGTCACTACTACACATCACCTCATGTACACTCCAGATCAAATCCAAATAAACTGTAGGATCACATATTGTTAGATCTATAGATAAGTTTTTATTTGCTGGAATAATGTGTGTTGATGTTTTTTGATTAAAGTATACTTCGCTGTCAGTAATAAATTTTTTTGTGGCTTTACCTTTTCTAATTATTTCTTTACATCCCCAAATAGTATTACGACCATTAAAGTTCCCCAGAAGGATGAAGAGTTTGGGTAATTGATTTAGTAAGTTTTCTAGCTTGTCTTGTTCTATTTGCTCATGTAGTGGGTTACACAAAGAACGTACACTGTTTTGTGTGGTGTAACTCTCACGGCGATTGCCTGTAGTTGAATTTTTACATAGATTTTACCCAAGGGTATGTTTTTTTGTATTAGCATTGATACCTTGGTGAAGGTGAGGTGATATCTACCAGTATATTTGAGTCAAAAATTGGATTTCAAGGCCCTGCCAAGTTCAGGCTTCCAATACCCATCATTTAGTGCCCTAAGATTTAACATTGATCAAAGTCATTTCTCTTGACATGATTGACCTTCAACCACCACCTAAAAAAAGATTTGGTGAAGGTGAGGTGATATCTACCAGTATATTTGTATCAAAAGTTGGATTTCAAGGCCCTGCCAAGTTCAGGCTTCCAATACCCATCATTTAGTGCCCTAAGATTTAACAGTGATCAAAGTCGTTTCTCTTGACATGATTGACCTTCAGTCACCACCTAAAAAAAGATTTGGATGTTTGTTTGCCAAAAGAGTATTAAATTTGAAGAATAAGATTCTAAGGCTTGACATAACCAACCAATTGATCAGATGGGCCTCTCCAACCACCAGTCTCACCCAGTAAGGGCTAAAGTGAAGCATTACAGGTCATATGAACAGTTTAGCAACTGGGTAATGAACTGCTCAGCAACAAGGATCCTATCCTCAACCATTATGGGTTACCACCCACAACAAATAGGTAGCTTTACTAGGATGGTAGTCTTATCCCTCTGCAGAGGTGCAGTTAGTGTATCCAAGAGACCCAGTTGACAGCGCAAAAAACAAGATCTGACACTAACCACTTATTGAGGCACTTATATAAAGACAAGGCATTGCTTAACACCTTAAAAAAGTAGGTTGTTTTTTTGGGTTTTTTAAAAAATTGTCTCAAAATATGCATTTTAGTCGACTCAATTTAAAAAAATTAAATCTCTGCTGCAATGTGTTCCAAAAATATTAAGAATTGTTAAAAAGATGAAAGAAATGATAAAATAAAATAAGATTTAGAACATACAGCATCATCTTCCTAATTCTACTCGTATTTTATTGATAATTTTCAATTGCATTATCCTCTATTTTCCTAATTTTCATTCTTTCTTTATCAATTGCTGTGAGAGTTACACTACACAAAAAAGTGTATGTTCTTTGTATAATCCACTACATGAGCAGATAGAACAAGACAAGCTAGAAAACTTACTAAATCAATTACCCAAACCCTTCATCCATATTTAGTTATTTATAAATTATTAAATGAAATACTTCAACTTACCAAACAAATAGAATATTGCAGGCCAACCACCTAAAAAGTCAGAATTTGCTAAGGCACCTGATATTGGTAATGACAGCACTGTTCCCATGTGAGCTCCTGTAATAAGAAAAGTTTTAGAAAAAATGTTTTACAACAGTTCACCCCTGACATATTGGTGGGCAGGTGTTACATTCACTTCCAAAATCTGGTGTGCAGGTAGAAAACCCTTCACTGAATCTTTTGCATGATAGAATGTCAGAAACATGATACTTCAAATTATGAATAATACAATAATAGTTTCATTGAAGACAGCTCTATCGGGCCTCATTGCCACAGATTATTCACAAAATTAGATACAAAACGATATATGAATATCTAAGAATGTTTTATCTGTGCAGGAAAAATATTAATTTCCAAATGGAATGCATGAGGTTAACTAAATTGTTTTTAACTATATAGATAATAAAGAAATGTATGCAGTTTATCGGTTGGCTAGTTTTACAGCATGTCAGTCATTGTTGGGTTATTTTATGTCAAAGTCAGTTTAACAATTATGGTCTCCAATTATATACACTACAAAAATGGATCATGTCAACCCTTGTTGGGTTATTTTATGACAAAGTCAGTTTAACAATTAAGGTCTCCAGTTATGTACACTACAAAAATGGATCATGTCAACCCTTGTTGGGTTATTTTATGACAAAGTCAGTTTAACAATTATGGTCTCCAATTATATACACTTCAAAAATGGATCATGTCAACCCTTGTTGGTTTATTTTATACTGAAGTCAGTTTAACAATTAAGGTCTCCAATTATATACACTTCAAAAATGGATCATGTCAACCCTTGTTGGTTTATTTTATACTGAAGTCAGTTTAACAATTATGGTCTCCAATTATATACACTACAAAAATGTATTTTAACAATCATTTTAAACACCTAACCTCCTCATCATCTCAAACAGATAGGCAGGACCGTAATAGGTACTACCACGCTTAATCAGAGTGGACCTGGGAGTAATGGTAACAAAGGGGTTACTCCATAATCTCCAAACTTTTAGAACTGATATAAAAAAAATATATACAACTAAGATAAGTGGATTTTCTTCTGTGGTTGACCCCACTCTCTAAAGGACATGTATGACACATATAATTGGTCGGTACATCTTTCACAAACTAACCAATCACTGGCTTCCAATATGTTAGAGCCAGATGTCAAAGACATGTTCAGCCCTCTTTTTACAACCATGCACAGTAACAAGTAGATGTTACAATTATCTCAGCTTAAATTTCAGCAGTAAACCAAAGCTATATGAAGTACATTAAACTTTGGTATATATAACACAAGGACTTCCGTTAAGTGGACTATTATATGTTTATTCTTGTATAATACTATATAGCTGCTAGCAGAACAATTTGTTTGCAACTGTAATATAAAGTAAATAAGTAAAGTTGGTGGTCTCAGTTGAGGGTGACCCAAAAGCTCCCTTTTCAATAGCTACTACATCTAGTTGTAGGGGAGGGTGCACTCCTTTCTCTGGATTGCTCCACTTTACCCTTGATCCTTACTTTATAGTGCTGAGTACTAAACAAGGCAGCATCAAGTACCATTTTTTTGAGTCTTTGGTATGACTTGACTTGGGCTTGAACCTTGGTGTCTTAGACCATTGTCCAATGTACTCCTGTTTTTTTTTTTAGATACTAACTTTTTTCTGTTTTAAACATATTTGCAGCCCAAATTTTAATATTTTGCAAACAAATTTTCAATAAAGGTCTAAAACTGGATCCTTATCACTAGATACAGTTTAGTGTCATACCTAGAACACCCTTTTTTTCGTAGTAGTTCTGACCATTCAGCAGGTAATATAGTTGATGTATTTCAAGTTGATAGGGTGTAACAAGTCTGCATGCATTTACCCAAACTTTCTGTCCAGAGCAGGTTGTGACGTAAAGTCATTTTTTCAGGAGAGTAACAGTGTTTTTTTTTTTTTAATTTAAAACTTTCCTTCTCCTAAACTAGTTATGTAACCAAAACTAAAGAACCCAGTCTGTCCAATTATGTACCCATAGCTAAGGCAGGAAAAACAGATAGAATCGTGCCTTTCTCAAAGATATTAGCATGATGTTAAACACAAAAAGCTTTGTCTAGAATTTGAACTCATGTCACCAATTCCATTTGGTATGGCAATAACCATTAGAATACACATGCTTCCAAATTTGTAGTCATCTTTTAGCAACAAAGAAATAATCTTTAATTCTTTGCTTCATAATGTCATTAATTCCACTTCACTGCAGGAGATGGAGTTAGTATATTCTTGGTCCCACCAATAGGGGGGGGAGATTTTTTAGAGATAGGGAGTAAAAATAAAGACACATAAATATACTCTCTAGATAAGAGATTAATTATTATTAATCTCTTTATCTTGAGAGTATATCTAGATAAGAGATTAATTATTATTAATCTCTTATCTAGAGAATATATCTAGATAAGAGATTAATTATTATTAATCTCTTATCTAGAGAATATATCTAGACAAGGGATTAATTATTACTAATCTCTTATCTAGAGAGTATATCTAGATAAGAGATTAATCACTATTAATCTCTTATCTAGAGAGTATATTTACATTATCTTATCTTTAACCAAATGTTAATGTAATTTATTTTTTACTAAATTGATATCAAGCTGTAATTTAAAACAGTTTTCTGATCAAAAATTTAATAAAAGTTGTTTACAAAAAAGAAAATGAAAAACTATTTTTTGGTAATATTTGGAGAATGAGTTAAGAGAAAAGAAACTAAAAAGGATAGGGAATGGCTTCAATAGAAAGTGGAGAAAAAAGTTTGTGAGTAAATTATAATAAAAAAAAGGGTGGTAGAAAGAAGAAAAGTAACAACAGCAACAAAAAAAATGGAAAAAGTGTGAGAAAAAATAGAAAAGAAATAAAAATAAAAAAGGCAGAAAAAAATGAGAGCAAAAAGAAGACATGAGGGGTGGGGAAGAAAGAAAATGTGAAAAAAAATTTTAAAAAGGTAAAGGAAAAAAAAAGTGTGAGTAAAAGAAGAAACGAGGAGGGTAAAAACAAAACAAAAAAAGTGAGATAAAAAGTAGAAAAAAAAAGAAAAACAAGAACAAAAAAATAAAGAGTAAGGGAAAAAAATGTTAAAAGATGAATGTAAAAAAGAAAAAAAAAAAGAAAATGTAGGAATGACAAAAAAAAAAAAATCAAGATTGAAAAAAGGAAAAATGAGAAGCAAAGAAAAAGTGAGAAAATAAAAAAAAAAGAACAAAGATGATGTGAAGCCAGGTTATATATATATATATATATATATATATATATATATATATATATATATTATATATATTTGTTTAAAAAATAAGAAATTTAGAAATAGTAATGAATACTATTTCTAAATTTCTTGTTTTTTTTAAACAAAAAAACATATATTTTGCTCTGCAGATATATTTTGTATTAAATAACTATGCATTGAGCACTCTTTCTTTGGATATTTACAGTCATTATTTACTTCATATATATCTATATATATATATATATATATAAATGAAACACAAAATTTTACTGACCTGAATAAGTGAATGTGACTAATTTGCTTCTTTCCATTTGTGGGGCCCATTTCCCCCAAATGGCATGCATGGCTGGGAAGGTGACACCCTTTGAAAAGAGAATCAAAACCATTCAAGAAATATTCAACACTAAAAATCAGGTTATTGAATTCTTACCAACGATCATTTAAAAAGTTTAAAATGACAAAAATCAATCACTCCACAACTGGCTCAAACATTTCAATATTATATCATTAATTTGATACAACTTGTCCAATAATTGCTAAACTGTTTATTCTTTATTTTCATTTATAAAATATAAACATTGTTTATTCAATATTTTATATCATTAATAATGAGTTATAAAAAAAAACGCAATAAGAGCCATTTTATGTTACCTGTGGAAAAAAAAGGACTGTGTGGAAGGGCTGAGGCAAAAGAAATTAATGATGTGGAAGACACAGGAATTGTCAACAAACATGTGGCACAAAACTAGTTCAGACATTTCAAGGAAGGTGATGCCAGCCCCAAAGACAAACCAAGGTCAGGGAGATCTTTTGTGATAGAAAATCAGGCCTTGCTTAAAATAGTACAGCAACAGCCGAGCACAAGTACATGTATATTGTTGGCAGATCTTGGTCCTTCACAATGTACCATCAATCAACACCATAAGCTCAGTCTTGTATACAGACACTTGAAATTCTTGAAATACGAAATAGCTTAAAATATTACAAAATTTTTGACTCCCCCACTAGAATGTTATCAGATTCTATTTCAATTTTAGAATATGGCAAATGAATAACAACACTTATACTAAATAAAAATAAATGAAATATAAATTTACAATAATGAAATAAAGGGAAAAATTGAAGATTCGTTTTTATGAAGTTTCATTTCACTGGTTCCATAACCTGGTTTGATTATGGAGCCCCTATTCATGCAGTGTGTCCTGGGCAGGAATAACCTGGCAGGGCACATCCTTCTTCAGGTCTACAACTGGTTTGAATTCACTTTTCTTTCTCCTAGACTAATTGACAGATCAAGATTTACCCTATTATTTACCCAAAGCTAGAGGGAGAATAAGTGGATTCCTACTTATGGAGGCCCTCATGGCATAATGGTTATCACTAATGGAAATGGAACTGACAACCTGAGTTCAAATCCTGGATGAGGCTGTCTGCATTTCATATAATCAAGAGAAATTATAAAAGCTATCAACAATATTATTTTTTAAAATAGAAACAACAAAAAAAATCAGGTTATAAAAAATATTGAAAATGAATAAGAAAATAGAATTATTCAATTTCCAACTTATCTATTCCAGTAACCTGTTTTTTAATAAGCAATTTTTAAAATAGAATATGCAAATTAGCTGACCCCATTTTAGAAAAAATCCCTACCCTTGTCAAATTATGTATCTACTTAACCCCAACAATATGGGCAGAATGTGAAACAGGGTCAATTTTTAAAGTGAAGTAAAGTTAGTTTAAATTCAGCATTTTCTTTATCCTAGACGAGTTGCCTTATCAAGGCTAAAGAACATAGTTTGCTCAAATTGATTCATGCCTTTTCCAAGAACATTAGATTAGAAAAAATCTTTACCCTCAGTTAAATTATATGTATTTACCAAACCCCTCCACCATGGGCAGGATTTGATACAAGGTCATTTTTTTAAACAGAGTACAAAGGAGTTGAAGTCTGAGTTTTCCTTCTCTTAAACAGGTTGCTTATGAGGGAAGAGTGGGAAGACAGTCTGAAAGAGAGAAGTGAGGAAGCAGTCTGAAAGAGCGGAGTAAGGAAGCAGTCTGAAAGAGAGAAGTGAGGAAGACAGTCTGAAAGAGCGGAGTAAGGAAGCAGTCTGAAAGAGAGAAGTGAGGAAGACAGTCTGAAAGAGAGGAGTGAGAGTGGCTGTCTGGGAATGAGAATTGAGAAGGCAGTCTGTGAATGAGGACTGGTAGAGACAGTCTTTGAATGAGGAGTGGGAGAGACAGTCTGAGATAAAGGAATGGGGGAGGCAATCTTCTAGGGAGAAGTGGGGAGATGGCTGCAAGAAAGAAAATAGATGCTTAGTAAATAAACTAAAAATTATATTCCTCACTTCACCTAATCCTTCCAGAAGTCGAACAGCAAAGAGGGTCATAAATCCTCCATGGGCAGCAACAGGACTCAAAAGGGTTAAAAGTGATGTCCATAAAATTCCATATCCTAAAAGAAGTTTACCACCAATGTGAGCAGCAAGCCAACCACCAACCAACTGTGTACAGATGTAGCCATAGAAAAAAGCACCTAAAATGAGGCCAACTTCGGTGGTGCTCCAGTTAAATTTGCCACTCTGAAAACAAAAGAAGAAACATTTACATAACAGACAGAAATATTAGATATTCAAAAATAGTTTACATCAATATTGAAAATTTAGAAATAGGTCCCTAATTATTAATTTAGCTTAATACTACACAAAGTGACAAGTGTGAGGCACCCAGTGAGAATCAAACTCATTACAGCCAGGCTAGCTTACTAATCACAGCACTATAGTGAAAGGTATGTGATATTTTGTAACAACACTTAAAAAATTTAGTTTAGTACTGTACAAGGCCACAAGTGGAGAACATATATAAACTTTAGACATTTATAAGTCCCTAAAAAGAGGATTCTAAAACACTAATGAGTAGGGTGTTCGTCAATGGTCCGGGAGACCGGGGTTCAATCCCAGGGAGAGTCATACCAAAGACTCAAAAAATGGTACTTGATGCCACCTTGCTTAATAGTAAGTAAAGTTGGCGACCGTAGTCAAGGGCGACCAGAAGGCTCCCTTTTCAATAGCTACTACACCAAAGTGTAGGGGAGGGTGCTACTCCTTTCCCGAGATTGCTCCACTTTACCCTTGATACATACCTTATATTACTGAGTGTTAAGCAAGGAGGTATCAAATACCATTTTTAAAGTCTTTGGTATGACGTGACCAGGTCTCCAGGACTATTGGTGAACACTCTACCCACTAGGCCAATAAACCAGCTCATTGCTTAATACTCAGCACTATAAGGTGAGGATCAAGGGTAAAGTGGGGCAATCCTGGGAATGGAGTAGCGCCCTCCCCAACACCTCGGTGTGAAAGCAATTGAAAAGGGAGCCTTCAGGTCACCCTCAACTAAGGTCACTAACTTTACTTATTTCTAACAATAGAACAAAACTGACCATGTGTGGCTCTAAACAGCAGTTTTAATGCTTTCAGAGTGACTTACCTTTTTTAATCAGAATCCGAACTAGAAAACTGTGGAACCCACTGTTAGACATTATCCAATAAAGCCCGCCCAAAAATATTTTCCCAATATATTGAAAATTTTTTAGTTTTGAGGAATTTGACGTTATATTCCTTTATATTGTAAATTTGACATTATGTTCTTTTAAAATAAAATTTCAAAAAAAAACAATTCAGGTCTGCTCAGTAATATGACAAGTCCAACTGGCAAAACTCAAAATGCAAATTTTCTTATAGCTTATTTCAATCAAGGTAACCTTTAACCTCCTCCATCAAACACCTCAACATTTTCACCAGTGGTGGTGGTCATGTACGTGGAAAGACATAACAAGGGCCACATCCTCTAGCCTCCTCTTGTCCATCAAACACATCCACACTTTCATTGGTGATGATGGGAAGACATAACAAGGGTCATTGAGAATTTGTCTTTTTGTTTAACATACAGTACACCTACTTCAACTCAGGCAGTTAGTCAGTTTTGAAAAAATGTTGGTTCTATATGATTTTAAAAGGGAGGGGTCCCTGTTTACAAAATATGTATATATGTATCAAAATGACCTCTGACTTTGCAACATGCATGTATACCAGTTATTTTTCGGTCGGTTTTATTTACAAATTTCAAATGATGCTCACATAGTAACTTGAGTCCTAATAGTTTTTTCCCAATCCTACAATAGGGATTTTCCACCTCCTCCTCCTCCACCTCCTCTAAGGGAATACTAAAAATAAAAACAAGGAAAGGTAACTCATATACATGCATATGGAAAAGTCAGAGAATATTTTGAAACTGTCTTTATATTGCAAATGGGACCCCTTGTTTAAAATCATAGAAAAATGAATATTTTTGAAATCTGACAAATTCACTGAATAGAGAAAAAAAGGTCTTCTGAATACAAAGCAATCAAAGATAGTTGCAAAAAAAAATGATTTTTTAAAATTTTTCCTAAACAGGACCCACATGGTTCATATGTACAAATGATTTTTTTCAAAGTTACTATTTCATAACTAAGAAAAACAGTTATTTTTATTTTATGGTATTCATTTATTATATGTTTTTATATGAATAAATTTTTGTTTTTTCAAATATTTTTATTTTATGTTTTATTAAGATTAAGATGACAGGGAGTGTCCAAAAATATACAGGTGTGGGCTACACAATTTTTGGAAAAATTGAATAGGGTCCCTTAACTTTGAGAAGCACTTGTCCATGTTTTTATTAACTTTCAGAAACATAAATGAGGAAAGCCTAAGCAATTGGCACCAGTAAATGAGGGTGAGATGAGGAAAGGTTATCATCATAACTGATAACTTAAATTGTTAAGGGGGTGGAATGACACAACTCCACAGGGCTATTCCTGTCTTTGGACAAGAATAGCCCAGTGGAGTCCATCCCTCTCCAAATCTACAACTGGGTTGAATTCTGAGTTTTTCTTCTCCAAGACAGGTTGCCATACCAAAGTTAAAGAACTTAGTCTTCCCAACTATTTACTTATACTTGAAAAGAAAATAGTTGGATGTGTGGCGATTTAGGAATTACCAAAGAACTCCCAACCGGATGTTGACTCGTCGGCTGCCTGATACAAAATATATAAATGCGTCGCCACGCATAAGGCTCCACGCATCCATCCGGTTAAAATCAAAAAAAAGAAAAATAATAAAATGTAAAGTAGCCAATGAGAAGCGGTCGCGCCAAAATTAGAAGGATTTTGGCGTGGCGAATTTGGAGCCGGTGAAGAGAGATAAATACTCAGGTTTTCTGTGAACCGATCTCTTTTCGGGTAGTGACGTCGAACCGACAACACCGTTTTTACTATCTGGTGTTTTTAGCACCACGCTATGTCTTTAGACGTAGCGTTGGTTAGTCCATTCACCAGGTAAATAAAGGAAAGTATGAAAGAAAAGTTTTTCGTCTCCTTGTCTGTTTCTATCTTTCCCTTTTTATATTTCTTGTGGACCTTCTTTGGGCAAGGCATTGCGCCAGCCACGTCAACGTGGGGTAAAACTAAATAACCAAAATATGGAGTCAGATATCTTACGGCAACACAGTCTTGCCCTTAGCCACTGACTTTCATAAAAATTTTAAACCCCACAGATGTATACCTTTCTCAAAAGTATCAGCTCTATGCAAAATGCAAACAGCCTCATTCAGGTTATTTTATTGTGTTTATTTATTATATGTTTTGATATGAATAAATTTTTGTTTTTTCAAATATTTGGCCCACCAAACTAAGTAAAGGACCATTTTCACAAAAATAGAACTGCAGTTGTAAAAATGTACCCAAACTATTGTTTTTCATAGCTCATTGATATTTGTGGATAGCAAAGTTTAAGGTATTTATGAAGAATTATGGGTACTCATACGAGTTGAAATCTACATTGATTTCATTGGAATTTACTTAAAAGGTATATATAAATAGAAAGGTAACTAAACAGTAAATATAAGTGGAATACATCTACAATCTAGATAAGACCAATTTTCAATCATTTGCTTCATTGGTAAAATTTTTGATTGACTAGTTAGCTAAATCTCAAAATTGCAAACACTCAAGTGACTTTCATAGTGATTGGGAAGTGAAAAATTATAGAAATATGGCTGATCTCCTAAGTGTAGCTAGTTTTGCGATTTAACAGTTTAAAAATTTTTTTTTTTTCGGATTAGATGCAAATGACTGAAAATTAATAAATAAAATATCATACAAATAAAATATTATACAAAAGTTCTTAAACTGAATCTTAAAGTCAATTATTTGTAATAACCCAAAAACGAATCTGAAAAATGAAAAGTGAGTAGTTGAAATTAACAATTTATTCGTATTTTCTTTAGAAAATCGTACGAATACATTTTACACGAGTTACTTTTACATTTGAATTTACACGAGTTACTTCCCTTGAAATGTAAAACCCGATTAAACTCTCTCCAGGGAAGAAAAGTATTTTTCGCTTCTCATTTGATGCTCATATTTCTAGTCTTGTTTTAAACTAAGCAAAGCTTAGTAAATGAATCCATTTAAAAAAAATATTTTAAGCCTTTTAAAAAATTTTTTTCTTTTTGTTTTGTTAAAAATAGTAATTGGATCACATATTTGCTGGAAAAATTGACACCTACTGGGCAAAATTAATCCAGTCAAAGAACAGTTAGATGAAATTTCATGAAAGTTATATCAAGGAAAAGAAGAATAAAACAAAAATATGGAAGAGGTTTATCAAATTTTATCAATTTGTTCATTTTTAAAATGAGAGTATTTCACAAGGAAAATCTTTCAATGTAAAAACAAATTCAAAACTCAATAACTTTGTTTCTATATAAAGTAAGACAATAATTGTTATATATATATATATATAGCTGTGTAAGAACTATTGTATGGTGGCACAACTTGAACTTTACCAAAACTCTGTACAGCCACTTACCTCCTATCTCACAAACCATCCAAGTAAGATAAACAAGACAAGCTGGGCACAGCTACTGAAATAAGGATAAACTAATAAGCAATGATGGACTCCTACATAAGGACACACTATTGTTGGCCGACCAGGGGTACCTTTGGTGGTGTAACGGTTAGCAAGCTTGACTAGCAAACCTACACAAGTGAGTTCGAGTCTCATTTGGCGCCCCATTCATTCGGCCTTGTGCCACATCAAAGCAAATAGCTTTGTAAATTACTATTGTTGGCCGACCAGCAAGTACTTACATTCATCAACTCAACAGAGACACTGAACTTACCAAGAACGATGGTAAATTGGGATGGAGGAAGAGAGAGATTCAAGGGAATTCATGCTGTCAACATGCCTTGATGATAAAGATGATGAGATCATATATATATATATATATATATATATATATATGTATGTATGCATGTATACACACACATTTTTTTGGACAAGGTGTCAATTTTTTGTTGAATGCATAGTTATATCAACCAGTTTAAGGAGTGGTTATTGATTGATTGACATGATTACTAATATATTCTTTACGATTTGATGTGGAATTCAAATAAAAAAGAAATTTCTTTAAACTTGCCGTGGATCTCACTCGGAGAAAAAAATAGTAAACAGCTCTTGGTTTATTTACTTCAAATTAGTCTGGCACAAGACAGTGAGTATATGCATTTACAAAACTCCTCTGCCACAGGCAAGATGTGATACGAGGTCAATTTTGAATTTAGAGCTTTCCTTCTCCTTGACAGTTGCCTAACCAAGGCCAAAGAACTTAGTCTTCCCTACTAATTATATCTAAGAGAAGAACAGATGTATTCCTACTTTTCATTTGCCCAGTTGGCTGGGGCTGTAGAATACACTGACTGCTATTCTGCAAAGGGGTAAGACCCCCCCCCCCAATGAGTGCCCGGGATATGATACTAAACAATCTGATGGTGAAATTCCAGTAAATCTGGAGCTTTGGAGAATGCGGAGTATCCCTTCATTGCCATTGCTTCCAGATCCACTCTGGCCTGAAATGGTAGCACCTGACAGGGATCTATCTATGGCTCAAATAGAACTAAACTGTATACTAGTTGTCTAAATTTTTGAACGACCCGAAAAGTATTGATACACCATAAAACAACCGACCAACCAACCCGATGAATTCATGCCTTTCCCAAGGGCAGAAGTGAAGAATGCATTGGACAATGATTTTATTATAAAAATGCATTGGACAATGATTTTATAATAAAAATGCAAAGGACAATGATTTTACTATGAAAAGCATTGGACAATGATTTTACTATAAAAATGCATGGGACAATGATTTTACTATAAAAATCCATTGGACAATTAATTTATAAAAACGTATTAAAAATGATTTTACAATGAAAACATATTGAATGTAATTTAACAATAAAATACACCGGACAATAATTTTATTATAAAAATGCATTGGACAATGATTTAATATTAAAAATGCATCGGACAATGATTTTACTATAAAAATGCATTGGACAATGATTTTACTATAAAAATGCATTGGACAATGATTTTATTATAAAAATAGCCCAATCCAGAAGTTGATCTTGGAACTTCCATTTCCTATGATGATAACCATTAAGTAAAATACAAGGTTACAAATAAAGGGAGCCTCCCAGTTAGAATTGAACTCATGACATAAATGTATGGTCTGCAAGACTAGTAATTAATAACAAAGAGAACAGGAGAAAATTTTGATCGTAGGAAAAATATGCTTACATGTTTTGTTCCTGCTGTCGTATTTTGCACCGGACATTCACTGTTGTTGGCTGACTGTCTATTGTCTGTGATATTTGTCATTGTTACTATGGCAACGCTCAGATTCACTCGTAGAGCATATACATTAATAAACCCAAAGAAAGCAACGAGTGCGAGAACATAACGAGCAGGTATGCCATCTGAAATCAAAGTACAAACAATTAACAAATAAACTGGAAACATTATTTGCCTACATTTCTGAGATGAAACTTCATAATTTTTATCACTAAAAATATTCAGATTGACATATGGTGCAGTGGATAAAGTGTTGGTCAGAAAGTGCTTCCAAGTGAAATCATCTGGAGGTACTTGGTTCAATCCCACCTACAGGTAAAATAAAGAATACTTACTATAGCTTAATACTTGTACCTGGTCATGGTTAACGGAATTAGATAATCTACCTCAGTGGATTAAATAAAGAGTTCAGTTCAAGGTTCTGTGTAGGCTTCTGAGTTCAATATAATACACCTGAAGAAGGCCGAAGGATGTATCAGCTAAAACGTTATGAAGATGAAGACAATGGTCTGAATATTCAAAGTGATAAAAACTGGAAACAGTGAAACATTTAGAATGAAAAAAAGAGTTTACATACATTTCATGATAGTTGACAATGAAGATATCAACATTATTTTGAAATTGCTGACTGAGTAGTGAAATTATATCTATTTTGAATACAAATTTACTCAGATTAGCTTTAGCCCAGTTGGCTGGGATTGTAAAATACACCAACTGCATCTCTGCAGAGGGGTAAGACCCTCCCCAAAACGAGTGTCCTGGATATGACATTAAACCATCTGATAGCAAGGCTCCAGTACTAGAACTTAGGAGAATATGGAGTACTCCTTCATTACCATCACTCCCAGGTCCACTCTGACCCAGAGTCATAGCACTTGATAGGGTCGTATTTATGGCTCAAATAGAATTGGTTGACACATTAACTGTGTGCAAACAGATGACTGATGTTTAATTGAATTGTTAATGATACATAGCAATACTTGGAACTATTTAACTGTGTGTAAATGGGGGTGTAATATTGAATAGAACTACTTGTGTTAAATAGCAATACTTGAAACTCATTAACTGTGTGCCGAGATTGAATTATTGGTATTATATAACAATGTATAGAACTATTTAACTGCGTGCAAATGAAGGAGTAATATTGAATAGAACAACTTGTGTTAAATAGCATTACTTGAAACTCTTTAACTGTGTGCCTAGATTGAATTATTGGTATTATATAACTATGTGTGGAACCATTTGACTGTGTGCAAATGAATGAATTCTGTTCAATAGAATAATTTGTTAAATAGCAATACTAGTAACCACTTCACTGTCTGTAAACAAATGATTAATACTGAATAGAATTATTAGTGTTAGATAGCAGTAAATGAAACCATTTAACTGTGTAGAAACAATAGCAATACTAATGTGCAAACAAATGAGTTCTAACTCATTTGAAAATGAAATTACCTATAAAGTATTCACTTACAAACATGCATTTAACTATGTGCAAATAAATGATTAATAAGTAAAGTTGGCAACCTTAGCCGAGGGTGACCTAATGGCTCCCTTTACAATAGCTACTACACCGAGGTGTAGGGGAAAGCACTACTCCATTCCCTGGATTGCTCCACTTTACCCTTGATCCTAACCTTATAATGCTGAGTGTTAAGCAAGGTGACATCAAGTACCATTTTTTGAGTCTTTGGTATGACTCAACCTGGTATTGAACCCCGGTCTCCTAGACCATTGACAAACGCTCTACTCATTAGGCCAATGCCATGAATTTATTTGTGTTAGATTAAAATACTTGAAATATTTAATTGAGTGCAAAGAATGAGCCTAGGCTTGTTTAAAAATTTTATCAAAAAAATGTGTTTACATGATATTTAATATATAAGTATAAAGAGGATTTGACATTAAATAACCAACAATGGTTGATATGCCATAAAACCTAACCAAACCATCAGATAAGCTGAAGGATATCTTTGGTAGTGATTAAGTTTTTATTAATCTTATTAATAAACTTGAGACAAAATAACAGGCTCATATATATATATACATATATATATATATATATATATATATATATATATATATATATATATATAACATGGATTACACTATGATTAGCATTCAATCGTTATCTTGCTTGATGAATTAAAATGTTTATGGTAAGCACTTACACAGACCCCACTACCACCTGTTATTAAATTGCTACCCGTGGTGTAATGGTTATCATCATAGGAATTGGACACGGCGACACAAGTTCAAATCCTGGACGAGACTGAATGCATTTCACTAATACCCTTGGGAAAGGTATGAATCCAATTATTCTCCCTCCAGCTATGGGTAAATAGTAGGACAGACTAGGTTCTTCAGCCTTGGTGAGGCAACTAGTGTAGGAGAAGGAAAACTCTGAATTCAAACCTATTAAACTCCACTTAAAAATCGACCCTGTGTCATATCCTGCCCGAGTGGAGGGGTTGATAAATATGATTAAATTGCTACCTAGATTGGAAATTGCTTTATTCTCTACAAATTTTTTAACATTATTGCACTAACAAAAACCTTACTACAATCTAGTATGTTTGTTGTGGTTTAGTTATATAAAAATACAAAAATTATATTATGATGATAAAGATGAATTTAATAAAGAAAACAATTAAAAAGCTAGAAAGATTGGGAGGATATTAAGATGGAAAGAAAGAATGAAAGGAAAGAAAGAGTGGAGGACATTAAGAAAGTGTTGTATTGTCAAGGTGAATGATACACAAAGAAAAATGAGTGCTTAATATATTCATTCAGCACCAGTATCCAATGCTAATGGATACATACAAAAAAGACAGTACAATAAATAACAAATAATTAACAAGAGAATTCACAAGATATTGCAGAGGGTCAAATGTGGTATAGCTAAACGAGTAAGATCAGTCTGAATATTAATCAGCGTATTAAATCAACCCTCACAGTCTTTAATCATAGGCTATTTATGGCTATGAGCTAGTTCATCTGGTAGAGTGCTGAAGAGGTGTTTAGCCACTCTACAACATCTCCCCATTGGATGACATATTTCTGTCTTTTAGGGTTTATTTCCATAGTACCAAGTGTAATTCATTTTTGCTTACTTGATCGATTCTATTGTACTGGTTGAGGCATAGATATGTCAAACATATCATAAATCACTGTCATCAGTTGATCTACGTCCGCTATATATCTCTCTTTTTTTTTTAAATTTGATTTAAATGTCTATTAATCACCATTTTTGATGTTTTATCAACTTCAATAGTTTGACAATTCTTTTATTAATGATTCTTTCTTCCAACGTTGCTTTTCCAAATTTATAATTCTTGAAATATATTTTTTTGATGTGGTTGAAATGTTTACCATTGGTATTTTTTTTTTCAACCATTTTCTTTTCTGCAGGTCTAAGTCTATCGAATACTGAACAAATTTTCCTTGCAAATATGAGTCCAGCTGGGGCCATTACTGAACTTGCGTTTATGTTAGGTGTTCTGTGATGTATGAAAAAGAATTTTTGTAATTCTTCATTCATGGTTTCAATTCCACTTGCCTTCTAAATTTCTCTCTTGAATATATCAACAAATCTTTCCGCCATTCCGTTTGATCTAGGGTGGTAGGGTGAAGATGTTAAATGTACAATTGAATGGATTTTTCAGAAATTGTTGGACACAATAGTTTCTGGTAAGCCAAATCAGGCAAATCATGACACTACTGGTAGATGTTTTACATTTAAAAACTTCCAGCCACTTTGTGAAGTTGTTTACCACAATGAAGTAATAAATCCCCTTTATTGGGCTGACATAGTCAATGTGTAACACTGACCATGGCTTATCGGTCTTTGGCCAATGATGTATTTTCACTGGCGGTGCCTTGGCCGCCAATGTACAGTTTTTGCAAGTTTTTACCAGATTTTCAATTTTCATGTCCATGCCATACCAATAGACGTAGCTCCTCATGAGAGCTTTCATTTTTGATATTCCCGAATGTCTGATATGAAAATCCTTCCTGATTTTTTTTGTTAAAACTGCTGGTATTACCACACAATCTCCATATAAATATATACCGTTACATATAGAAAAAATATTATTTCCTTTATTTTTCTTCTGGTCTATTATCTCATTCTTTTTCTCTGTAATCAATTTATCAAATTTTGCTTTGAACCTTATTTCTTCCAAAGTAACTGGTAGTTCTTTTACTGAGTTATACAGAACATTTTTAATATCCATTTTGGAACTCAGTGAAGCAATAACTGTCTCTTCTCATGTATATATATTTGTGAAATTTCTTAACAGCAAATATCAGGCCCAACCCCTCTTTTCCAATTTGTGAATAATTCATTTCTGCCGGGAGCAAAGTCCTCGAAGCATAATGTACAACTTTTAACTGACCATCTTTTTCTTTGTGTAAGAGTACAGCCTCTAAACCCAGATTACTAGCATCGCTTGCCAAATAAATCTCCTTATTAGGGTCATAGTGTGTGAGCATTAGGGCCGACATCAATGCTGTCTTTAAGTTTTTTGACAATCAACTGACCAGTTCCACTTTACATCTTTTTTAAGAAATTTGTTTAAAGGTGCTCTTAATGTGTGCATATTTGGAATACAATTGCTATAATAATTAGCTGACCCCAAAAATAATTGTAGGAACAATACATTTGTAGGAGCTGGCATGTTCTTTATTGAATTCGCATGACTAGGATCAGGCCTCCTGCCTTTTTTTATCTATGTTATCTTTTGTTATTTAGACTCTGCTCCATTGGAAACAATGGTTTAGAGGTGGTATGCTGACTTTAAATGCAGTTGTACAGACACAAATGATTCTGAATGCTCAGGTCGCCCAAATTCGGCAGTTGTCCCAGAAAATAACAAAAAACTCCACAAGATCATTTTGGCCAATCGTAAATTGAAGTTGCATGAGATAGCAGAGGAGTTGAAAACATCAGAAGGCAATGTATTCACCATTTTGCATGAGCATTTGTCAATGAGAAAGCTGTGTTCAAAGTGGGTGCTGTATTTGCTCACAGTCGATCAAAAACAACAATGCGTCAATGATTCAGAGCATTGTTTGCAACTCTTTCAAAGCAACAAAAAGGGGTTTTTGCATAAATATGTGAAAATGAATGAAACATGGATCTACCACTTCACTCTGGGGTCAAATTGGCAGTCAGCTGAGAGGACAGCTGCAGGTGAAAGCCGTCCAAAGTGACCAAAGATGCAAACATCAACAGGCAAAGTTTTAACCTCCATATTTTGGGATGCGCAAGGTATTTTGTTCATTGATTACTTTGATAAAAGAAGAACCATCAATAATGAATATCATATATCATTATTGGTGCATTTGAAGAAAGAAATCACCAAAAAAACGTCCACAAGTGAAGAAGAAAAAGTACTCTTTCACCAAGACAATGCACTGTGTCACAAGTCGATCGCAACAATGGTAAAACTACATGAAGTGCACTTCAAATTGCTTCTGCACCCACCTTATTCTCCAGATCTAGCCCCCAGTTAAAATTGGTTGTTTGAAGACCTTAAAACAATGCTCCAGGGAAAGAGCTTTGGCTCCAATGAAGAAGTGATATTGGAAATTGAGGGGTATTTTGGGCCCAAAGACAAATTGTTCCACAAAAAAGGTATCAAATTGTTAGAGAAGCATTGGAATCATTGTATCAAACTAGAAGGAGAATAAGTTGATGAATAAAGTTGAATTTTGCCTTAAAGTTGTTGTTTTATTAGTTAGGCCCATGACTTATTGAGTGATGTGTTATGTGTGACTTAGAAAATTTTTATCAATAGAAATTGAGTAACAGCTAACATATTGAAAGCTAATCAATCAACCACGACTGAAAAATACTGGCACCAGCTTGACATTAGTCAAAACTATGCATCAAAAAACTCTGAGTGTTATAAAAACCTGAGGACTAACAACAATAGTACTAATAGTGATTTTGTTTTCCTCAACAATGAAAGATTCAATGATCTTTTTCTTTTTTTCCTTTATTTGATCTGGAAAAAAAATGCCCAATTAACTAATTAGGCAATTTGTTTGGGTAGGCTTCACAAAATCATAATGTTCAACTGTTAGATGAAAATCGTTCTGTTGAATTTGTGATTTGTTATCAAGTAAAATAGATAAATGAACATCGTGAAGTGTGGTGATTCCATAATTTTAGTCACGGGTTGTAAATAAAATGCAAGTAGGGATCTCAAGCATCATCTGAGAAATTTTAAATTTTGAATAAGATTTATGTTGCCGTTTTTATTTAAGTTTAAACCTGAGAGATCAATCTTCCAGACCCAGGATGTATATATATATATATATATAATTTAGTTGATCATTTGGATTCATAGATTCTTTTTTCAAGATTGCGTTAGGTTTCGCCGATGTAATGTTTGTCACAATCCTTGCATGGAATAGAATATATGCCTGCATGAAAAGTGATTGAATTGCTGGTGCGTTTCAAGATGTTAGTGTGATTTTTAATGGTTTGTGATGTGGTTTGTATAATTGGTATTCCTAATTTGGTTAATTTGTCATAGAGAGGTTTGTTATGTGTATTAGTCAGTAGAGAGGTAGGTCTGTGGGTAATGGGAATAGTGGGAGTGTTTTTCTTAGGTTCATTAGATGAGTGTATATTGAGGGCTTTTTTCTAGTGTTTAATATGAAAAATTTTGGGTATTTTAGGCTTTTAAGGAAATGCTTGATGATTCTCCATTTAGATATTGTGGGCGACATATTCTGAGTGCTTGTAAATAAAATATCTTTCTCTCTCAATATATATATAATATGATATAAAATCATTGTACTGTGTAACTCACACCAATACTCAGTATTTCATACATTACCATAATTATCAGATGGAAAGACTAACCCTTCTTATAGGAGGATTTTTTGAAAAAGTACTCAACTACATATATAAGAAGTATATTCTTGATAATAAGAAATATAAAACAAATAAAAAAGCTGACCACTTACACACAATATACGGAAACGCTGGACAGCTGTTTTGACCTTATTAGGTCTCATCAGCAGTGTATACTGTGATGCCCACCACTGAAGAATGAATCAGTGACCACAGATTGCAGAGTAAAAATTCCTCTGTGAAGGGTACGGATGTAACTTACAAGACACATTCAGGTTAATTGGCTGCACAATTACCATGACTAGTTAATTTGGCGTCACTTGTGTGCAATGTAGAGTTTTGGCTCTGCAATCTGTGGTCCCTGGTTTGATCTCTAGTGGTGGAGATCATGGTATACATTGCTGATGAGACCTAATAAGGTTGAAACAGCTGTCCAGTGTTTCTGTATGTTGTGCGAAAGAGTTCACTTGATTTTCTGGTCATGGTAATTCAATTCACAATATAATTCCTCTACTGAAAAAAAAAAAAAGATCCTTCTTATAATATAAGTAAGATGAACAGATTTCTGGTTAAAATAATGAAAATAATCTTTAAAATTCTCATATGTGTATTTTACTCTCTGTCTTTCAAAGAATATATTTTTGTTTCAACTTAACAACTAAATTTTGACTGGAAATAATTTTTTGCTGGGTAATTATACAATGGCCTAATGAGTAGACTGTTCATCAGAGATCCAGGAGACCATTGTTCAATCACAGGTCGAATCATACCAAAGCCTCAAAAAAATTGTACTTGATGCCACCTTGCTTAACACTCAGCATTATAAGGTAAGGATCAAGGGTAAAGTGGAGCAATCCAAAGAATGAAGTAGCACCCTCCCCTACACTTTGTTGTAGCTATTGAAAAAGGGAGCCTTCAGGCCACCCTCGACTAAGGTCGCCAACTTTACTTTTATATGGAAGATATTTAACATTACAACTTTGGGCCCAAAAGATTTAAGCCCCATTCTATGTTTTGTATGTGTGTGTGGATCAGTGATCTGTTCCACTGATCCAGAAACTGAGTGGTTAACATCAAAGTTTCTAGTGGCAACTGAGACAGTCATTTAACCTGGGTCAAAGATACTTGCTTTGAAAAATACAACATATGAAGAGAAAATGTTATTTTTTGTTGAATGGTCAGCTGTCAAGTATCAACTATGCAATTCTGCTCAGGCACAGAGATTTTATTTTATAAATTGTATGCTAAAACTCCTCTTATATTCTAATTTATACATATAGTAAAATCAGTAAAAATATGAGCCTGAGTAACATTAATGATCCCATGTCACCACTGATATATATGCACGAAGTTTCAGAAAAATTGATATCATTTTATAATTTAACAACTTGACCAATTCTCATTCAAATGATCTCAAACTTTAACAAAATGAGTAGAAATAACACAAAATTCTATGTTTAAGGTTCAATTATTTAGTTTAATATAAAAAACTTTCTTTTTAAAAGAGTTAAAGCATTGGCCTAATCAGTAGAGTGTTTGCCAATGGTCCTGGAGACTGGAGTTCAATCCCAGGTCAAGTCATACCAAAGACTCTAAAAATAGTACTTGATGCCGCCTTACTTAACACTCAGGTAAGGATCAAGGGTAAAGTGGAGCAATCCAGGGAATGGAGTAGCACCCTTCCCTACACCTCGGTGTTGTAGCTATTGAAAATATGGGTCACCCTCGACTATGGTCGCTAACTTTACTGTATATGGTCAAGACAATCATATAGCAGCTGGGATTTGACATAATTGGCCATTGATCAGATCAGGCCTCTCTGACTGCCTATCTAGTCAAAATAATCAAGTGCTGCAACTCACTTGACCACTTTGATTGCTGGATCTGCTCAGGCAGATCCTCAAGCAACAGGAGGCCACATTGGGGGAGGAGATCTTACCCCATTGCAGACCTACAGTCAATTTATTCTACAGCTCCAGCTGACAGGGTAATTTATATTTAATGTTTAACTGCCTTCTCTTTTCCACTGAATGGTATTTCTAGATGTGACAAAAAGACATTAAACATATAATTTGGAGTTGTTTCTACACTATTAGAATTTGAGATCAAATGAATAAGAAATTATCAGATTACAAAATGATATCAATATTTCTTAAATACACTGTGTGTGTATATATATATATGAAGAAATGGTAGATTTTAATAAATCTGACAAAATGAGAAAAATAAGTGGAAAAGTGGATAAATCAAACACTGACAACAGATTTAGCAATGATATTTCATTTTTATTTTAAAAAGACTTCCTCAGAATGATGGGTTTTTCTAAAGTTCAGCATTGGAGGAAAATGCTGAACTTTAGAAAAACCCATCATTCTGAGGAAGTCTTTTTAAAATAAAAATGAAATATCATTGCTAAATCTGTTGTCAGTGCTTATCAACTTTTCAGCTTATTTTTCTCATTTTGTCAGATTTACCAAAATCTATCATTTCTCTCTCTCTCTCTCTCTCTCTCTCTCTATATATATATATATATATATATATACATATATGAGCCTGCTATTTTGTCTCAACTTATTACTTACTTTTACAGTTATGCTTCGCAAGATTAGATTGAGCATCCATATCGTTCCCAAATTCTGAAAAATAATCAATAAAATCAATCATTAATAAACAGTGAATACTTCTGGTAAAATTTGATATTTCCAAAGGGAAAGTGAAAACAGAAATTGAACAATATTATAAATCCCTATAGAGAGGAGAAACCAGCATTAATGGAATTAATTATAGTTAATTATTATTTTATTAGGGTGAGTCAAAAGTTTTGCAATATTTTGGTAACGAAGTACATTTCAGCAACTCCAAATTCTTTTGGCAAAATCATGAAGATGATGAGCTACACTGGACAGTGAAATGTCAGGTTCACCTGATACTCTCCAATGGATTTGCTTCTATGGCTCAGAGCACAACCCCCGAATCCACAGTTTTAAGCCAAACTGACCTTGCTTGATCAACAAGGTTCTTGCAACTGGGGCAAAATTTCTTGAACCGTCAAGTTACTGTGATCAACTTCACCTTCTTTTGCCCAACAAATATTTTTTGCTTGCTTTCATGGCTTTATGGCCCAGCTGGAATATATAAAGCATAAGTTCTCAAATTAGATTACATTGCATATTCATCTTGGTGACTTCCAAATCACACACAGAGTAAAACAATACACAACATGTCAACACACCAACTACCACAGCTTGAACTGCTTTGTTGGTTTAGTTTGGTTTGGTTTGGTTTGGTGGCATCTCAACCATCGTTGGTTATTTAATGCCAAATCCTTCTTTTACACAAAAATATCAAATATGTGATTTGTAAACACATATTTTTAGATACATACTGTTAAGGCATCAAACAGTTCTATTTTTGACAATTCAATTAAGTCATTTGTTTTCACTCAGTTTAAACATCAGACAGTTCTATTTGACCCATAGATAGGATCCTTATCAGGTGCTATCACTCGGGGACAAAATGGACTTAGAAGCAATGGCAATGAAGAGATACTCTACATTCCCCAAAGCTCCAGCATTACTGGAGCCTTACTATCAGATTGTTTAGTGTCATATCCAGGACACTTGTTGCAGCGAGTAGAGGTCTTACCCCATTTGCAGAGATGCAGTCTGTATATTCTACAGCCCTAGCCAACTGAGATATGAAGTGCTTTGGTAACAAGATCTACATGCCACAAACTAGCACATACCAAAATATTGCAAAAGTTTTTATTCACTCTAGTAGATAGAAATTTTAAAAAATAGAAAGTGAAAGATGAAAGAAAATACCAATCTATTAGGGTGAATCAAAAATTTATTTTACACAGGACCTAGGAAAAAAAATTTTAAATTAATATTTTTGTGAATAATTTTTATTGCTTAATATTCAGAAAACCTCTCTTTATTCAAGTATTTTGTTAGATTTAAAAAAAAAAAACATTTATTTTCTATTGTTTTAGAGAGCCCACCTCTAAAACTCACAAAAATCAATATTTCACTACCAATATAAATACAATGACAAAACAATCTTTGACTTTCCAACATGTTATCCTTGTTTTGTTTTTAGTATTCCCTAAGAAAAGAAGGCGGAGAAGGAAATCCCTATTAGTAGGTGTGGGAAAAAACTATTCAGACCCAAGTGTCAATGATGTGATCTACATTTCAAAGTTGATATTTGTAAATAAAAACAAGGGAAGATAACTGGTATACATGCATGTTGGAAAGTCAGAGTTCATTTCAACAAAGTATCTATACAGTTAATAGGATCCCACTTCTAAAATCACCTAAAATCAATATTTTTCAAAAGTGACAAATTGCTTGAGTTGATGTAGGTCTTCTGTATGTGAAATAAACAAAAATATATATTCTTTTAATTATTTTCTATAGATGGGACCCAAGTGATTCAGATAATGCTATCATTTCTTTGACATTGAGGAGTAGCACTTATTGAAGACAATAATATAGGATAAGCTTTTGGCTAATTGTGTTTTTTTTGTTGTTGTTGTTTAATGGCTTATCACTATTCATGAGTTATTTAATACCAAAGCCATCCTGGGAGAAGCATAGTAGAGGTACTATTTGTGGGATTTGTCAGGTTGCATAGGGTTGTCAGTTGCGATAGCCGAGAGTAATTAATCGCGTTAGCTAAGAGCAATCAGTCATAAAGACAGGAAACTCAATTGCCGATTGAAGAACGGGAGCTATTTATGGCGCCTTTGGGCATCCTATTGTGCACAAGTGGGCGATTCCATTGCATCGGCCGTGATTGGCTGCTGGTAAGTGAGTGAAGGTATTTCATTATAAAAACCAGCTTCAGTTTAACATTGTAAGGAGGACTGCAATGAGCTATGACCTGCTTTATTTATGTCTGCCAGCTGGATGCTTTATGGAGGTATGTGATATTGTTATTCTACATCTCCTTCTCCCCATCGCGTGAGGGTCGTGGTCTTTGGGGTGGGTATGAGTTCCTTTAAACATGGCTGGTTGTGTGGAAGTAGTCTGGATAATACCCGAGGGGTTTTTGTCAGCGTCATTGAAGATGGCTGAGCAGTGTTTGATGTTATTCCAGTGTCCATTGTTTGCAGCACTGGTGTATTGGGTTTAAGAGGCATTGGATTTGGATTTGGTGTAGAGGTCTCAGGCGAGGCGCTAGGAATGGGGGGTGGGGTTGTTGGTGTTTCGAGTTTTCTGAGGAATTGGCAGGTTCTCAAAGTGATTCTACCTGATCCATCAACTCTGACACGGTATTGGTGGTTGGGGAGTGTTTCGACGACTTGACCTGTTGTGTCCCATCAGCAGGTTGTTGGCAATGGTATTGTCACTATTTACTCCTTTTGAAGGGGACATAAGGTGTGTGTTGTTTTGTTATATTGCTCTATGAGACGAGCGTTCTGACAAGATAGAATTATCTTGCGATTTTTTGCTGCAGCTATCCAATTTGCATGTGGCTTGTAGAGTGTGGGTTGGGATGGTATAAAGTCACGTAGTCGGCGGTGGAGTAGCAGTTGAGCGGGGGATAGTCCAATATTTTGGATGGGTGTATTCCTGTATTGGAGGATGGCTCTTGCTGCCCAGTCATTGTCCAGCACCCCTTGAGCTCCTGTGTTGCCACTTATAATTCTCTTGGCTGACTTGACATCAAGCTCTGCCAGTCCATTAGATTGTGGGTAGGCAGCTGATGATAATCTGTGTTTAACAGCCCAGTCTCGTAAGAACTGTGTGAATGGAAGGGATGTGAAGGGTGATCCGCCATTGCTGCTGAGTTCTTCAGGGGTGCCATAGCTTTGAAAAATGTCTCGGCAAATCAAGATAAGCCTTGACGCATTGGCTTGTCCGTGGCTTAGGTGATATAGGATCAGTCAGCCGGTTAATCTATCAGCACATGCAAAGTACCCATGGTTCCTGACATAGAAGAGATCCATAATAATCTGCTGGAATGGCCAATCAGGAGATTGTTATGGGTTCTACACTATTTAATCCATAGCTGGTAGTGGTGGGGAGTTCAGACCTTTCCCAAAGGAATTAATCTGAAAGTGAATGTAATAGCATGACTGGAATTTGAACTTGCTCAGTCTGATGTCACAGTCCAGCATGTTAAACCCTACACCACAAGGATTTCCCCAGATAGACTTCTACTGAGAGACAAACTTGTGTCTCTATATATCTTGAGGGTTTCACAGAACACCAAATCAAACCTATTAATCTATCCTTTAGCTTGTCTTTTTATATCTCAGCAACAGTTTTATTCAAGTCCCTTTTAAACACAATAATAATGTTAATGACCTCTTTTATCTATGTCTATTTTTAGACAAAGTATTGTCAGCCATTACCAACATTATCTTTTTTTTTTCTTTTTTTTGTCTAGTATTTTCTTTCATTTCATTTTTAGCAGCTTTTATATTTTTATTGTGACTCACAAGTCCTTTCTACAGCAGTAAGGAGGTAATAATAAAGTCATTCAATGAGACTCAAACAGACATTCCCTTTTATTTCAGGTATCTTGAGTATGACACTTGAATACATCCTAGCGCAGTCAGCTGGAGCTGTAGAATACACTAACTGCATCTGTGCAGAGGAGTAAATCCCCCCCTAACAAGTGTCCTGAACATGACATTAAACAATCTGATTGCAAGGCTCCAGCTTTAGGCCTTTGAGGAATGCAGAGTACCTCTCCATTGCCATTGTTCCCAGGTCCACTCTGACCCCGAGTGGTAGCACCTGATAGGGTCTTATCTCTGGGTTAAATAGAACTGTTTAACATTTAAACTGTGTACAAACAAATGACTTAAATTAAATTAAATAGTTAGAAATACAGGATGTCTCAAAACAGATGCAACCTATTTATATGATAATGATTTATTACCGAGACAAGCACAATGGCTGTCATTTGGAACACGTCCTGTAAAAAATGCATCCTTTGAGCTAGAGACATTAAATCAATATTCTTTTAATCTGTTATTATATCAGCTTCAAGGACGTAATCTTTTTTTGAGTTCCTTGTCTCAATAATTGATAATTATCATATTAATGGGTTGAGATTACTTTGAATGATTTTGTTTCCAAATAAGTAGAGATGCAAAACATTTTTCCTCTCTTGTCCAAGGCATTGTGATTGAGGATTAATAGTTGTTATAGTATACTATTTTCAAATATGAAAGAAAAAAGAACACAACATTATTATTGGTAGAGTTATTGGCAGTCACATGGGTCCCGTGTATATTGAGATACCCTATATTAGCAGTCACATGGGCCCCTATGTATACTGAGACACCATATATTAGCAGTCCCATGTATATTGGGACACCTTACATTAGCAGTCACATGTATTATGAGACATCCTATATTAACAGTCACATGGGTCCCATGTATATTTAGACACCCTATATTAGCAGTCCCATGTATATTGGGACACCTTACATTAGCAGTCACATGTATTATGAGACAACCTATATTAACACACACGGGTCCTATGTATATCGAGACACCCTATATTAGCAGTTACATGGGTCCTATGTATATTGAGATACCCTATATTAACACACATGGGTCCAATGTATATTGAGACACCCTATAGAACTATTTGATCATTTAACTGTGTGTAAACAAATGAGTGTTAATTGAATTGTTAGTGATACATAGCAATACTTGTAATCATTTAACAGTGAACAAATAAATAAGTATTGTTGAATAGAATTATTGATATTAAACAGAAATACTTGAAACTCTAAATTGAAATATTGGTATTACATAACAATACTTGGAACCATCACGAAAACTATACAAGTTAGACGAACCAGACATGCAGGACACTGCTGGAGAAGCAAGGACGAGCTCATAAGTGATGTACTCCTATGGACCCCCACATATGGCCGTGCAAAAGCAGGACAACCAGCTCGAACTTACATACAGCAACTATGTGAGGACACAGGATGTAACCCTGAAGACCTGCCAGAGGCGATGAATGATAGGGAGAAGTGGCGAGAGAGGGTCAAGGATATCCGTGCTGGCGGCACGACATGATGATGATGATGAACAGTGTACAAACAAATGAGTAATGTTGAATAGAATTATTAGTGTTAAATAGCAATACTTGAAACTCTGTGCCTAGATTTAATTATTGCTATTACAGAGTAATACTTGTAACCAATTCACTGTCTGCAAACAAATAAATCGTTTTGAATAGAATAATTAGTGTTAGATAGCAACAATTGAAACCATTTGCGTAGAAACAATAGCAACACTAGTGTACAAGCAAATTAGTTCTCATTTAAAAATTAAATTACCAACTAGCTACAAATCAAATGTATATGCATTTAAATGCATGCAAACAAATGACTGATGTTAAATTGTAACTGTTACATTGCAATAATTGAAACTGATTAACTGTGTGCAAACAAATAATTAATAGTAAATAGAACTATTCATGTTAGAAATACTTAAAACCATTAACTGTGTTCAAAATAATGAGTTTGGGTTCCTTTAAAAATGTTATCAACAAAATGTGTTTACATATCATACATATATTTTATAAACATGTAATAAGAGGATTTGGCATTAAAATAACCTGCAATGGTTGATACATCATAAAACCAAACCAAACGAGACTGAATTCATTTCACATAGCACTAATACCCTTGGGAAAGGTATGAATCCAATTATTCTCCCTCCAGCTATGGGTAAATAGTAGGACAGACTAGGTTCTTCAGCTTTGGTGAGGCAACTAGTCTAGGAGAAGGAAAACTCTGAATTCAAACCTGTTAAACTTCACTTAAAAATTGACCTTGTGTCACATCCTGTCCAAGCGGAGGGGTTGGGTAAATAGGATAAGACCAAACCAAACCAAACAAAACAAAAATATAACCAGTGATGCTATTACTCCCAGGTTTACACTGACTGGAGTGGTAGTGCTTCTCAGGATCCCATCTTTAGGTCAAACAGATCTCTTTCAAAAATTATTAGTATTAGATAGGAATACTTGAAACCATATAACTGAGTGAAAATTATTTGTATAAAAAATAGTTACTTGAAACTATAATGTTTATAAACAATTATTATATATCAGTTACTTGAAACCATGTAATTGTGAGCAAATTATTAGTATTAGATATAAATACTTGAAACACTTTTAATGTATGCACATTATTTGTACTTAGAAGAATTATTTGAAGCTGTAACAGTTCAGTAAGGATTATTATATATCAATTACTTGAAACCATATAATTACTTGCAAATCATCGGTGTTAGATAGGAATACTTGATACCGTATAACAGTGTACAAACAAATGATTATGATTAAATAGGAATAGTAGTTGGTGACTGTAGTCGAGGGTGACCAAAGGCCCCCTTTTCAATAGCTACTACACCAAGGTGTAGGGGAGGGCACTACTCCTTTCCCTGGATTGCTCTACTTTACCCTTGAAATGTACCTTATAATGCAGAGTGTTAAGAAAGGAGGCATCAAGTAAATTTTTTGAGTTTTTGGTATGACTCAACCTGAGATTGAACCCCAGTCTGCTGGACCATTGGTGAACACTCTACCCACTTGGCCAATGGTTCAGGAGACCAGGATTCAATCCCAGGTTGAGTCATACAAAAGATTTAAAAAATAGTACTTGATACCACCTTGCTCAACACTTAGTACTATAAGGTAAGGATCAAGGGTAAAGTGGGGCAATCCAGGAAATGGAGTAGTGCCCTCCTCTACACCTTGGTGTAGTAGCTATTGAAAAGAGAGCCTTCTTGTCACCCTCGACTAAGGTTGCCAACTTATCAAGAATAATTAGTTGAAGGTATAATTATTTACAAATGGTTGTCATTAATTACTTGAGCAAAAAAGACCAACTTTGGCATTGAATAACCCTACAAGAGTTGACATGCCATAAAATTAACCAACCAGCTTTTTGTTTCAGGGAAGCCTAGTAAATTGAACAAGCTGCTTTATAAAGAGAACGGTTGATTTGTAGAAGCCTTAATCAAACCTATAAACTTATCCTTTAATTCATCCCGGGCGCCATATTAGTTGTTATTGTTTTGATACACTCATCGAGTTGATAGAAATTTTTTATTTATTTTTACTTTTTGATGAGGTATTTGTAAAGAATTGTAAGTATGAGGAATAACTTTTTTTTTTTTGGTGGAAGTTTACTATTAACATTTTTGTGATAATAGACATAAAGTCAGGGTTCAGTTAACATTACATTTTTATAGTAAATTGAACATCAAATGCAATGAACGGAAAGTGTGTCTATTATAAACTCCTACTTTATAACCATCTAACTTTGTCCCACTTCCAAAGTTATTTTTTCGAAAAAAAATCAAAATTTTCTGGAAGTTATTTTTTAAACATAGCAGACTTTTTTTTTTGTTTAATTGCATATCAACCTTTATGGGTTATTTAATGCCAAACCCATCCTTGTAGAGGAACAGTAGTGGTACTATTTAGCTGGGAGAATAACGGATTTTATACCTTTCCCAAGGGTGTTAGTCCGAAAGTGAACGTAATAGCGCGATTATATATCGAACTCCCAAAATAAGATGTCGGAGTACAGCACGATAGCCACTATGTCCCTAAATATTTGGTTCGAAAATTTTCAAGTTTAGATCTTATTAAATCCTTTTACTTATTTTTCTTTTCTTGTTTAAAAGTATTTATTCACTGATAGATTAGAGTAGAACCATAAAGTCCCGTGACAGTTTTGAATATGGAAACAAGAATGGGCGGATATTGAAATGAAGTTCTCAAATAAAATAAAATAAAATAAAATAAACATTGAAGAAAGGGTACAAACATGCCAGACAAAAAATAAATTAATCTTACTACTTTGATCATCTTCTGCTTCATTTTGAGACACAGGTAAAAAATGAACCATAATTGTTGAAAGAAAGTAAAAAAAATCCTCAATAAATGGAGGAAATAAATAATTTAACGGCGACGCTTTCTTATTTTGGTTTACAGCTGATGAAAATAAACCCAACAGGCGGTGAAACGGGAAAATATTTCCGGACTAAAAAATGCTCGAAAGATGGATTTGTCTGAAGTATTTTTGAAAATTCTAACACAAGTATATGACAAAGAAAAATTGCTTATACTGAATTTTAAAAGGAAAATTTTATTTTGCTTAATTACAGAACCCCTCAATATACGTCGTTATTCCGATTAACTCGCCAACAACTTTTTTACTCTCAACATCGAATTATACCACCAAAATTTTGATTATTACATAAAGGTTTATGGGATTCATCCGTGTATGAAGTTTTCTACAGCCAGGAGCGGACTGATCAGACTGACAAAAATTATTTTCTGAGAAGCAGGCTCCATGCATAATTTCCGAATGAGCGAGTGAAATTAAATCGAAAATTAAAATACGGATTGTTAAATCAATCGGAAGCTTTCCCACTTCATTTTAAGAACCCGGAAAATAAGCTTCTTTTATCCTCTTGTTTTCTTTTTTTTTTTAATGTGGTTTTAAACTTAGTCATCAGAAAGTACTTTTCACGTAACAAGGTCATGTTGCGGGACCGATAAGAATGTCAACCCTACAAGGTTACGAAGGAATGCGATAACAGCAAAGACAATAAGGAGACAAACACGAAGAAATTGAATTCAACGCAAGATCAATTATATTGCACAAAAATGACATATTAACAAACAAATAAATCTGGAAATTATTTGTTGGTTCCGTCGTCTGGTTGAGTACGGTCTGGATTGGTATCGGGTAGGACAGGCAGGTCAAGGTCGTCTCAGGACAGGAAACAATAGTTGTCTGGTAGACAAGCGAGGTCAGAATTGTCTCAGGACTGGAACAATGGTTGTCTGGTAGGGCAGGTAGGTCAGGATCGTCTCAGAACTGAAACAAAGCTTCACGGTTATAAAGATAGGACTTTCGATTGTGCTTGCTCTAATAAGAATAGTGTTGTATGCCATGTTCGAGGGACCAAATGATGACTAGGTCGGCAGGATCGTGGTCAGTGGAGAAAGAAACTGGTTCAAGTGTAGGGGGACGTATATTTATGGTAGATATGTTTAGTCCCCCAAAATATTATGTTAATAAAGTTTATGTTTAGAAAAAGGTAGAATAGGCATGATATAGGCATAATATAGGCACATGGATAAAGGTAGTAAACGAATGAAACCAATGAGTGAAGTTATGAAACGGCGCGGACAAAAGGAACATTTAAAACAAGGCGACAAACAAAACAAATTTATATACTATAATAAAACAAACATTGATACATTAAAAATAGTCGTGTGTGTATGTGTGTGTGTGTGTGTATGTGTAACTAACAAAACTAAACTACAAAAAGGTTAATGACGAAAATGTCCTATTAAGTTGGATTACATATTTAAAATGTCCATTTCTTTTTGCGGTTCGAAACAGTCGGTTTCTCCGAGACTGGAAAAAGAGTGCTGGATATGACCACTAAACAATCTAATGGTGAGGCTCCAGTAATGGAGCTTTGAGGAATGTGCAGTACTCCTCTATTGCCATCACTCCCAGTCCCACTTGATGGGATCTTATCTATGGTCAAATAGAAGTGTTTGTCATTTAAACTGTACTTATACTAAACTGAATTGTTTGAAACAGAACTGTTTTTATATCTAATTGTGTGTAAAGAAAAAATTGTTCTCGTGCTAAACTGAATTGTTTGAAATAGAATTGTTTTTATATTTAAGTGTGAGTAAACAAAAGATTGAACTCGTGTTAAACTGAATTGTTTGAAATAGAACTGTTTATGCATGAAAATGGAATTGCGATTAAATAACCTACAATGGTTGATATGCCATAAAACCTAACCCAACCAACAACAACAACAACCAAATGAACTTATTGAATATTATCTGACTAACACAACTAGTTTACCAGTGTTTAATACGATTGACACCAGAAAAGAATCAGTTAACTATAAATGCAAATCTCTTCTTAATTCTTGAATTATTTTTTATGGGAAGGATTCTGTTGATGGGGTTTATTTTTTAAAGAATATTTTCAGTTTCAACATTAAAATTTAGACAAAATACAGAGAAGTCATTATAAATAGAACATTCGATTATATAATAACATTTACACCAACAAATACCTGGCAAAACTAACTGAACAAGCCAAGATTCACTTCTATTTGTTCAGAACGTGATTTTTGTTAATAATGCAATTCTAATTTTATTAAGTAATAATCTGTTACTATGGATAAGAATTAAAATTTCAGATATTTTTAGTTTTATATTATTTTTCTTTCTTTTTTTTTAAATGTATACTTTTATCATTAAATAATTTCCTTTTTTCTAAAGACATTTCATAACCTCTTATAAAAAGGAATTTTTTTAGAATTCAATGTTTTTTATCACATGATTAAAATATAAGTTTTTTAAATGTTTTGTGTGTGTGTGTGTGTGTGTGTGTGTGTGTGTGTGTGTGTGTGTGTGTGTGTGAAAATTGGATCATGTGCATCTGTAGTGGAAGGGAAATTTCGTATTTTGGTTTGGCGCGCAATTTAATTCGACACTTAATTTCACCCAATCAGGATAACCTATCCTATTCAGCCCAGACCTTTCATTTCCGGGCAGCAAATTGGGTAAGCTGCCAAACCCAGTCTCTTTAGCTGGACAACGCCGCCCAATGCAGACGTCTCACTGAGGGCTCTTCTAGCAGCAGCATGGACACACGTGGGAACCCATCTAATTTATGGCCACGCACAGGCCCAACTTTATGTCACCCCGAAATTGGCTATGTCAACGCGATGCTTTTATTCCGCTCTCGACACTTAGCTACTAATTCACTTCTGGGCCACTTTAATGGAGACAACACATACTCTCCTCCCTAAAAATACCAGACACAAAACTACACGGTGACTCTAAAGTTCAATCCCTCACACGTCCAACGACACACGCTGCCATCTGAACCTTCTCAACTTCTCATAACTCAATTTCGTCTCAATACTCACAACCTCTCCACGAGTCTTGCAGCACCAAAAGCAAACCCAATATTCCATGCTGCAAATAAAAACCTATTCGTAAAAATACATTTCGACCTTCGGCATCTTATATTCTTCATCCCTCCTTTAATACCTAACTACAATTAGCGAGGGCCTTACACACTTAGCGAGGAAACGACTCAACGTAAACACACGTACGTTACAACCATCTTCCTCACTAAACACAAACAAATATTTTCCCCGCTAACAAACAAACACAATTTTACAACTGCTAAACATCGTTAACGAGGCCTAAATGATCCGTATCTTATTGATCTGGGCCAAATCATTCGTTTATTCAAATGACCCAATCTGTTTCGAACAGGTTGTATGCGAATGACACATCAATAGTAGCCATCGCACCCAGCAATTTTTGTTCTCCCGTTATAGAGAGATTTATAAATGCAAATTTGTAAATCCCCACCTCCCTGTGGATTCCTATTCACCCAGCCATAATTTTATTCACCCCATCTCATAACCTCTTATGAAAAGAGATATTTTAGAATTCAGTGATTTTATAAAATATTTCGCTTAAGATATAATTGTTTTTTTTAATGTTTTCTTTCATGAAAATATTGTAATATAATGGCCGAGGGATTTCGTTTTATACCTTTGGGTTTAGTTAGGCTGAGAACCTTTCGGCTCAGTGCATGGGTTACTTAGGTGTAACATTAACGCAGGTGTTCACGCGCACGGGCGGAACGGACGTGTCACTCAGAGATGTCACAATAGCCCAGGTGGGAAACTGGGCTACAGAGTGCGGATGACGTCACGCACCGGAAGCGTGCGGAGGATTTGGGGGATTTTGAAAAAGTCAGTTAGTTAAGATGAGTCCTGTCTCGGGAGAAGACGGTTGACTTTCGCTTGCTCGCGGAGGCCTTGCGACGGGTGCGCACGAGATGGTGGGCAGAGGAAAAAGCCAGAATAGAAAGAACGTGTATCACTCTCCTTATGTCGAAAGACCTTTTAAACTCAAAGGTAATAAAAAGTTTCGTACCTGAACTAAGAAATCGTAAGTGTTTTTCGTGTTTCGAGATTCCTATGTTCTATGTATAACATTTTATGAATATTCTATGTAAGTTTCGTATATCCGTATCATGGGTATGGTACAATATGACCATATGCGTCGTAAAGGACGCCTCTATGATCCGGGTCTTATTGTTCAGAGCCAAAGTATTCGTTCATAAAATGATTCATGCATTTTTAGCGTAATATGTGAATGACCCATTGGCCTTGTGGGTAGAGTGTTCACCAATGATCCTGGAGACCAGGATTCGATCCCAGGTCGAGTCATACCAAAGACTCAAAAAACGGTACTTGATACCTCCTTGCTTATCACTCAACACTATAAGGTACGTATCAAGGGCAAAGTGCAGCAATCAAGGGAAAGTAGTAGCGCCCTCCTCTACATGTCGGTGTTGTATCTATTGAAAAGAGAGCTTTGGAGTCACTCTCGACTACGGTTGCCAATTTTTTATGTGAATGACACATCACTAGTGGCCATCACACCCAATCAGGCATTTTACTTGGTGTACGATATATGATGACGAGTTTACATGATCCAGAGATGTTTGTTCTCTCGTTATAAAGGGATTTATAAATGCAAACTTGTAAATTCACCACCCCCCAATGCTTTTACTCATCCCGCCACAATTTTATTCCTTCCATCTCATAACCTATTATAAAAAGGGATATTTTAGAGTTTTGTATTTTTATCAAATAATTCGTTTAAAATATAACTATTTTAAAATGTCTTCTTTCATGAAAATCTGATTATATGTGTAGCTATTGATATCGAAAAGATCCCCAACTAATGTTAAAATTTGGTGTCCCCTATAGGATACACATTTCTTTAGTTTTAGATAAATCAACTAAGAACACGTAGATAGGAATATTCCAGAAAAAAAATATCGAAATCTCACTTACATAGAATTTAAACTCTTATATTTTAAAACCAATCAGCGAAAGACACATAGAACAGAATATTCTAGAAAAATCGGATAAAAACTAACTTGTGGAAAAATTTGTCGCAGAAACAAAAATAGTTAGGTTCCAAAATAAATGACTAATTTCTGTTAATCTGATTGGTTAAAACAGGTCACGAGTTGTGTTTTCGCCGATGTCCGCGCATTTGAACTTTATTTGACCTGTAATAAGCTTAAAATATTTTACTTTGATCCATGTTTATTTTACCCAAAAATTTAAATAGCGAAGTTTTTTAGTTCAAAGAGAGAGAGGGAGAGAGAGAGAGAGAGAGAGCGAGCGACAGATCTGCAGATAGGCACATCGGTACAATAGATTGACGCCAGATGACCCGCTAATATACACTACGGTTAGAAGAGTGGCCGAAAACGCATACATACCAAGACACACGTATATATACGCAAACGCACTTGTATGTAAGTACAAGACTGTCTTCTCTTTTTAGTTCAGACATACTGACACATATACACATTCTATTTGACTGAGAACATTCGTGTTTTACTCAAACATACATACATACACATGAACATCTTTTGTATAATTATTGCCATGGTCGAGTTGATAAAAAATATAAAGTTATTTTTCCTTTAGGATTCTTGTCATTTGTCAAATTTCTCGTGTCTAGGTTGCTTGTGCAAATTTGTGTTGTATTATTGTGGAACTAACACCAGACGTTTTATTTATCGCAGAACCTCGGGAATTACTGTTCCTCCTCACCCCACCACAAGGAGTCTATATGCGCCATTTTGAGACGCTTGATATATGATATCTGGCAAATAGTCTACATGATCCAATGATTTTTTTCAGCTAAATGAGAATTACACAAGAATGCTACATACTACTTTGAACAAATTCTGGAAGCAGTACAATCGGGAAATATAGTTATCTGCCCTTGGCGATCGTGTAGAGCCAATCAGCGATCTGCCTGGAATTGGCGTCCACTTTGATTCATTTTCAAAATTTCATCACTTGTAGAGCTAACCGGCAGACTGAAAAGACGACTTAAAATCATTCCAGTTCAAGATGGACCTCAGTAGATAAATCTGACGCAAAGCCATTAAGTTTGTTCAAATATATGTTTGTGCTTTTTATATTGTTTAGAGTTCTTCTTCATCCGAACTGAAAGTCTAATTATTAATGTGGGAAATTATACGAGGCCCAGCAAAAAGACCATAGGATAAGATAATGACTCTCTCTCTCTCTCTCTCTCTCTCTCTCTCTCTCTCTTATTGGAAATTTATTGCTTTTCAGGATGGTACATTGCGTGTTCCTATTATTATTATTATAATTATTATTATTTTGTTCGCATCCTTTCTTTGGGTTGAATGCCCTTTTAATCTCTGGCATAAAGCCTTTGTTTCGTACTTTGGTACGAAAATACGCGAAAGGAAAAGGTTTGGCGTGGTTTCTTTGTTTAATGGCATATCAACCTTTTGTAGGTTATTTAATGCCAAAGTCATTCTCCTAGAAGAATAGTAGTGGTACTATTTAACCCATAGCTGGGAGGATAAGAGGGTTCATACCTTTCCCAAGGATATTTGCCCGAAAGTGAACGTAATAGCGTGACTGGTGTACGAACTAGCTTACTACGATTCTGCAGTCCATAGCTTTAACCATTACACCACGAGGACACCCCCGCGAAAGGAAAAGATCCAGTGGCTGACCCCGTATGCGGGTCGACCACTAGGGACAAAGGCCTTCAGCTGCTTATTTTAGTTTCTCAGCGGGATAGAGAGCAGTCGTGCCTACTATGACTCTACCTAAATTTACTGACTTCAGGACTTTGAAATTCAACTTCGAAAAATTGAATTTTTTTTTTTTTTGTCTTTGTTTTTTTATTTCTCAACAGCAACTGAGGGTGGCAACTTGCTATGAAGGCTCTGGCCCTGGAGTATATGCTTTGGACGTTATAATTCAACTTATCAAAGATGAATTGCTTTTCTGACTTCTCGGCAGGATAGAAAGCGGATGTCCCGCAGGCTCTGCCTAAAGTTTACTCACTTTGAATTTCAACTTCGAAAAGTTGAATTCATTTTTTCTACTTCTCAATAGCCACTGAGGGAGGCTGCTTGCTATGAAAGCTCTGGCCCTAAAGTATATGCTTTGGACGTTATAGTTCAACTTTGAAAAGTTGAATTCCTCTTTTACTTCACGACAGGACAGACAGACAGACAGAGAGCGGATGTGCCTAATATAGCTGGAACTGAAATTGACTGACTTTGGGATTTTGTGGTTCAACTTCGAAAAGTTGAATTCACGTATTCACCTTAATCCCAGCATATGCGACATATGCCTGAGAGAAATTATTTGCTCTAGCGGTGTCTAGAGGAAGGAGTATTCAAACAAGCAGCTCTTTACACTTGTTCTCCAACCTGGATTGTAACAAGAAGAAAGAAAAGAAAACATAAAAAAAATTTTTTTTAAATGAAATGAATATTCCCCCCCCCCAGTAGACCGCCTCCAAAACTACCTAAAATTCAGTAGTAAATAAAAGTCAAAACGAAGAAGAAGCATTTGAACTCAGGAGCCAACTGGAAGAAATATATCAATATTGGTCAGTATGTCTTTAAGTCCTATCAATTTAAAATGCTGAATTTTACAAAATGTTATACTGTATTTTGTTTGTGAAATAATGCTTAAACTATGCGTTTTAAATGTAAAGACACGCTTACTCTACTATAAAGCCAAATTGATGTTAGTCTTTCCAAATGTCAGCGAACAAGGCAGAATGTTTTTGAATCGCTTCTATAATATAATTTAAAAATTCGTAAAGAAAGCCCTAACAGTAGTTTAGAAGAAAAAGAAAAAGCCTAAAATACCTAATGCTACCACAGCCCCCCACCCAAGAGAAAGGAAAAAAAAAAATTTTAAGCTCTATAATTCCTGAAGCCTGCTAGGTTCCCAACTGTAGTATAAAAAATAAATAAATAAATAAATAAAAAGCCTAGGAAAAGTCCCAATACAGCAAAAAAAAAAAGTCAGTACCAGTGAAAGTCATACGAAAGTACCTTAATCTTGGACTTTAACTAAGTTAAAACTTAAGAAAACTTAAACCAAAATTACCCACCCCCTTTTTTTTCTTTTTTTTTTTTTTGCGTACACATGGGAAGCAGCATGATGTATGTAAAGGTATTTGAATAAACCCATGGTCGACCAAACTCAATACCTAAACGGGTCCTGGACGTGTGTTTGACGACTTTACGCTCAGGATCGTTAGTTCGATCGGGGAACTACTGCTGCTCCTCTATAAGAGTGGCTTCTATAGAAGAGAATAAAACAGCCTTCGAAAGATAACCATGACCCACACTCAAAGCACTTACACAAACCGCATCGCTCTTCGCGCGGGTAAAAAAGGGGCGCGTCCTGCTGAGGTTGGAGCCCTGGCCTCAGTGTTCGAAAAATCAGCTACAGAGCTCAAACAATCAAAACTACTAAAATGCAAGCAAACACTACAAATAGCCACATTTAACGTAAGAACCTTAAATAGAATAGGACAACTCCCAGAGCTAATCGCATCGGCCGAAGAACATAAGATAGACATAATATGCATACAAGAACACAGATACACGCACACCGAAGATATCAAATATCACGAAACTGGCAATGGCTGGTCGCTCGCCACTGTATCTGCATGGAAAAACTCTGTCAACGCCGCAGTAGGAGGGGTAGGATTACTTATAGGACCTAGAGCATTAAAAACGCTTAATAGCGTTGAGAAAATACAACCTAGAATGATGGCAGCTACATTTAACGGAAACCCCAGAGCAACAATCATCTCATGCTACAGCCCCACCAATGTTAGTGAAGAAACTGAACTAGTCACCTTCTACGATGAGTTATCCTCATTAGTGCGTAGCATCCCGAAACACAACATGTTAGTCATTGGCGGAGACATGAATGCCCAAATCGGGAAAAACGGAAACAACAAATACAGCCTCCACAACACGTCAAATAGGAATGGGCAACATCTAACAGATTTCATGATAGAAAATAGATTAGCATGCCTCAATACAAACTACCAAAAAAGAGAGGGCAAACTATGGACATACACGTACGCAAACAATACTAAAGCTCAGATAGACTACGTCCTTATAAACAAGAAATGGAAAAATAGTGCATTGAATTGCGAGGCATACTCCTCTTTTGAGGGTGTGTCCACCGATCACCGAATAGTCACGGCGAAAATACGGTTAAGCCTACGAAAAAACGCCAAACGAACAGCGACCACCAAACACTATGACTGGGCCCTATTGAACAACAAAGATATAAGAGATAAATACGTATTAGAATTAAGAAACAGATTCGAAACACTACAAGAAAAGACGGAAAAAAGTACACCAAACGACGAATATGAAAATTTCGTCAATGCACACCTCGAGGCAGCAGCAAAATACATTCCAACAAAAATTAAAACTAAATATAGAGTGCCATGGGAAACTTTAGCGGTGAGAGAAAAACGTGCACTAGTGAAAACAGCCTCCAAAAACTATCGAAAAAAACCAACAAACACAAATGCCTTAAAACTAAAAACGGCACAATATCAATTAGCAGGCAATATCAATTAGCAGGAACAGACAGAATACATTCAAAATCAGATAGATAAGATTAGAGACTCGGTGGAAGATAGACAATCTAGAATAGCCTGGCAAACAATAAACGAAGTGAGCAGAAGAAAGAACACAGCCAAAGCAAAACTTAAAGCAGCAAACCAACAAGAAAGAATAAAACTTTGGAAACAGCACTTCGAAAACTTACTTGGAAACCCACCAAAAAGAACACATGAACCAATCACCAGAATAATTAGCAAACAATTAGACATTAAACTAGGACCGTTCACACAAGAAGAACTCGACTCGGTTCTCAGAAAAATTAAAAATAGGAAAGCTGCAGGGCTGGACGAAATTCCTCCGGAAGTATGGAAGACCAGACAATTCGACGACATACTGCTCCGACACTGCAACGCAGTATACAATCAAAATCCGATAGATAGATGGATGAAGGGATGCATACTCCCCTTCCCTAAAAAGGGGGACCTCGGATTAGCCAAAAACTACCGAGGCATAACACTTACATCCATAGCTGCCAAAATCTACAATGCCCTACTACGAAACCGAATAGAACCCAAAATCGACAACATACTTAGAAAAAACCAAAATGGCTTCCGAAGAAATAGATCCACGACCTCACAAATATTAACCATCCGCAGAATTCTTGAAGGTGTACAAGCAAAGAACCTACAAGCGACATTAATATTTGTCGACTTTACCAAGGCTTTCGATTCCATTCACAGAGGAAAGATGGAACAAATCCTACTAGCGTACTGCATACCTAAAGAAACCGTAGCGGCAATAACGATTCTCTATAGAAACACTAAAGTAAAAGTACGATCACCAGATGGAGACACAGAATACTTTGACATTGTAGCAGGAGTACTACAAGGGGACACGCTGGCCCCGTACCTCTTTATCATTTGTCTAGACTACGTACTTAGAACATCGATTGACAAAATCAAAGAGAATGGCTTCGAACTGACGAAGAAAAGAAGCAGAAGGTACCCCGCAACAACAATTACCGACGCCGACTACGCCGATGACATAGCGATACTGGCAAATACACCTGACCAAGCCGAAACACTTCTGCATAGTTTGGAACGAGCAGCAGCAAGCATAGGCCTCTATGTTAATGCACACAAAACGGAATATATGTGCTATAACCAAACGGGGGACATCTCCACTCTAGAAGGAACCCCTCTTAAACTAGTAGACAAATTCACGTACCTAGGAAGCAGCGTCGAATCAACCGAAAAGGACATCGAAACGAGGTTAATGAAAGCATGGACAGCTATCAATAGGCTATCGATTATATGGAAATCAGACCTAACCGATAAAATGAAACGCAGTTTCTTCCAGGCAGCGGTCACATCGATACTGCTATATGGATGCACTACATGGACGCTAACAAAACGGCTGGAGAAGAAGCTAGATGGCAATTACACAAGAATGCTGCGTGCAATCCTGAACAAGTCCTGGCAGCAACACCCCACAAGACACCAACTGTACGGCCACCTGCCCCCTATCACGAAAACTATTCAAGTTAGACTAACCAGACATGCAGGACACTGCTGGAGAAGCAGAGATGAACTCATAAGAGATGTACTCTTATGGATCCCCACACATGGCCGCGCAAAAGCAGGACGACCAGCACGAACGTACATTCAGCAGCTATGTGAGGATACGGGATGTTGTCCTGAAGACCTACCTAGGGCGATGAACGATAGGGAGGAGTGGCGAGAGAGGGTCAGGGATATCCGTGCTACCAGCGCGATATGATGATGATGATGATTGCAGACTACTGAAAGAAACAGAAGTTAAAATTTCGGAGAGAAAAATAAAACAGGACAAAGGCTTGAAGTCTTTTCAAGAACAACAGTGAATCTGCAAGTGGACTGCTCATTTTGCTTTGTACAAATTCCCGTAAGTTAATTTTGTTTGTAAAAACCCTGTTTGAGTAAGTGTATTTCTTTCTTTCTTTCTCTATTGTACTTATATTTTCGTGGGTTAATTTTGTTTATGGAAACCCATCCTGTAACAACTGTTTTATGTTATTTTATCTTGTTACTAGGCACCTAGTTTTTTTTTAAATATTGTGACGTCCGCATTGGGAAAAATATATGCAACTTTGCTGTAGATACTTTTTCGCGTTGTAACCAAACAAGATCATTTGTGTTTTCATCCCGTTTTCCCCACCCACTCCATTTTGTTTCAGACACGGACTAAGGTCAAATTTATCTGCAAGAGGAATTTCCAACTCTCTCTCTCTCTCTCTCTCTTCTCACTATTCGCACTATTCTGCTAATCTCTTTTTACTTCTTCACAATATATCTGCAAGTCTCTCTCTCTCTCTCTCTCTGACCACAATTCTTTCTTTCTTTCTTTCTTTCTTTCTGTTTATTCTGCTCATCTCTCTCTTTTTCTATAAATCCGCTTCTCTCCCTTATTCTCTTACTTTCTCTCTCTCTCTCTCTCTCTCTCTCTCTCTCAAAAAGACCGTAGCACCACAGAGGACTTGCAGAGTGCGATGGCTGATTGGGACGGATGGTGAGAAAGAGTCAAAGGAATCCGTGCTGTCGGCACATCTTGATGATGATAATGATGATGACATAATTGTATTTATAAATGGACACTAGTAAAATCAGTCCTTATGGACCTCTATGCTTTTATTTCCTCTACCAAAACGTTATTCACCCCCAGGGATCTGAGTGGACAACTTTGATAAGCTCTGTATACAGCTGTGACCACCGAAATATAGAAGACCTGTTCGCTTGTTACGTGACGTCACAAAAGTAGTCCACGAGGTGAGTGAAACAGTCAGTAATCATAATCTAATGAATTATTGTAAGAAAAAAATGGTTAAAGAAAACTTTTTAGAAATACATTTAAAAAAAGAAAGAAACGAGGTTGGATTTTATCTAGAACTTTATTTTTAAAAAATAACACTGGTCAATAACAAACTTGTTGTCATCGTTTTTTTTAGCTGATTTAGGACGAATCTGATGTGCTGAATCCCTAAATTACATTGGTTTTGCTCAATCAGGTCAAGTTTTGGAGCTATGACCACATATCGTTTTTTAGGTTTTTGTTCACATGTACGCATGTGTGGAGCATTTTAGAAGAAGTTAGTGGGAGTAAAATGCCATGTCGAATAATTGTTTTGATTGGATATGATTATTTTAATGACAAGAAGTATTCAGGTCCGATAGTTCTGGGTGATTATGTCGAAAAGGGATCAGTTTGAAGTCATAAAACCTCGAAATCTTCCAAAAATTGGTGCGGTAAAGCATAAAGTTGGTGGATCAAAACTAAAGTTAATGGAGCAGCCGCCCCAGGAAGTGTATAGGAAACTCCACCCGCGCATGTACGGGTGTTTTCGCTTCATGTGTGTTGAGGAATATTTGCGTTGTCGTGCTGGTGGCGCCAAATACGGAGAGCGGTGGGCTGCGGTGGCACTAATTTATGACTAATTTGTACCTATTTTTGTTTTGCAGGTGAATGAGATGGCTTCGGCTAGAAGATCGTGCAGAAATAAGCCTGACGTGTTCTGCCACATATGTGGAAAATACGCCATTGCTCCTAATAGGAAGCCAGTTTCATAACTCGTGCTTACCATGCTTATTTTGGTATTAAATTTGCTGACCAGGATAAAGCTTGGGCGCCAGACATGGTGTGCAAGGCAAGCACCGAGACTCTGCGTGGGTGGACCAATGGCAAGAAGAGTCTGAACTTTGGAATTCCCATGGTTTGGAGGGAGCCGACAAACCATGTCACTGACTGCTACTTCTGCGCTGTTGTGTGACTGGGATCAACAGAAAGAACCGAGGCAACCTCAAGTATCCTGCTCTTCAATCAGCACGTCGTCCTGTAGTTCATTGTGATGAAATTCCAGTTCTTATCTTTGGAGAACTTCCTGACATTAGTAACGAAGATGCCTCCAGTGTTGAAGGACATGAAGATGAAGAAGAAGTGGTTCTTGAAGATGATACTCCACATCCATTTTCCCAAAAGGAGTTGAATGATCTAGTTCGCGAACCCAGCTTGTCAACGGACTCTGCCGAACTGTTGGCATCCAGATTGAAGGAAAAAAAACCTCCTCTCTGACAGTGCTTGCATCAGCTTCTTCCGCAACAAGCTTCAAGAGTACCTCCGTTTTTTCTCTACTGTGAAGGATTTGGTGTACTGTGCAGATATTGCGCAGCTTCTGTTCAAGCTTGGAGTGCCACAGTACGAACCCAAATATTGGAGACTATTATGACGGCAAAATTATTAAGATATTAAAGCTCCCCGGATGAGCAACCATTTAAATGCGTATGGGAACTGGTGCATTTAAATATTGTTATCACCAAACGGGGAGTTTATTTTTCGCACTCGTGAAGACGGGGCAGCCTGGCATTTGATCCTTCTCAAAATAAGTTCCAGTTAAGATTCCCTTTTTTGGTCGTAGGGAAACTGGCAGATTATGTTGGGGTTAATTTGGGGCTAGACTGACCGCCGCTGGCAAGGGGTTTCCAAACATCACGTTAACACACACACCCACCAGGCCACTAGCTCTTTCTACCCCTAGGATAATGGAAGATATGAGCCTCTAGGTATTGATATAATAATATTAAATATAGTAGTCAACAATTCTGGTTTCCCGTATAATATTTTTAAAGGAAAGAATAGGACAATTTAGGCGAGAATAACATGAGGCGAACGAAGCTGAAAACAAACATGAAATAGATAACTTGACAGGCAGACTACACAATGAATAAATTTCAACACGTGGGGACATTAAAATATGACAAGGTTTTTTTTATATATACGCAGACACACATATTCAACGCGTCGGCTATATTATCAGCGGATAATACATAACTATAAATGTCTTTCTTCCCTTTTTTCTTTTCTTTCGTCTTTCTTTAAATTGAGAGAGAGAGAGAGAGAGAGAGAGAATATGTAATTGCAGTACTTAGCTTTTTGATGGGTTCCTTCGGAGAGTATTTTCTCTTTTACGGGCTAGCGGAGTTTTATATATATAGCTTTGGCTTGAAGGCATAGGTACTTCTTGTCCAAGATTCTTTCTGCTTTTCCCCGGTAATTTCGGCGGCAGTTTCAATATATCTTATCATCTCAACTACTGTCCTGAAAATCCCGGTTCTGGTTCTTCGCCCGGAGTTTGGCACGAGATTCGCCCCATCTGTTTACGACGACATCTGTCTTCAAAACTGATTTTCTTATTCCCTATTTCCGCTGACGAAAAAGGGGGCTACTTCCGCTTTAGGATTCTAGCCAATCATTTAGCCTCTTTCTTCTTCCCTCGGGTCACAGAGTGCAAACATCTGTTGGCTTTCATACTGACCTGGATTTGTTACTTCGGCCGCGAGGAATTGACCTACATTATTTTCTTCCTTCAACGGCCGGTCGAAGTTGACCTACATTCCTTATTCATCTTTTAACGGTCAGTCTTTAGCAGCCTGTTAATTCAAACACGGAGGGGTAGTAGAGATTCCTTATTTCTCTCCTCTCAGTGGTAGACCACGTGACACAATTCATTGACAGCAGCAAGCGATCACTGAAATGTGTTTTGCTACACAACGGCAACCAGTTTGCCTCTGTACCCATCGCTCACTCGACTACACTGAAGGAGAAGTATGAAGCGGTGAAGTACGTGCTGGAGAAAATTGGTTATGATCAGCATAAGTGGTTTATTTGTGTTGACCTGAAGATAGTGAAATTTTTGTTGAGATAACAGTCTGGCTTCACCAAGTACCCATGTTTTCTGTGCATGTGGGATAGTAAGGACTGGCCTTTGCGGGAGAAATTGGTGCATTGCAAAGCAAGGAACGTCATCAACGACCCTCTGGTGGACAGAGACAGAATATTCTTCCCACTGCTGCACATCAAGCTTGGCTTAATCAAGCAGTTCACCAAGGCTTTGGACAAGGATGATGAATGCTTCACTTACTTGTGCCAGGCTTTTCCAGGATTGACCATGGAGAAGTTGAAAGCTGGCATCTTTGACGGTCCTCAGATCCGGCAACTCATCAGAGATCCAGAGTTCGAAAACTCAATGGACGAAGTGGAACTGGAAGCGTGGAAGGCATTTGTTCTGAAGAACTTTTTTGGCAACAATAAAGCCAGAAACCACGCAGAACTTGTCAACAAAATGCTGACTGCTTTCAGAAACCTGGGCTGCAACAAGAGTGTCAAGATGCACTCCCTATTTTTACATATGGACCGATTTCCTGAGAACTTAGGTTCAATGAGTGACAAGCAGGGGAAGAGATTCCATCAGGACCTGAAAAAGATGGAGACCAGGTATCAAGGTCGCTGGGAAGCAGTCATGATGGCTGACTACTGTTGGAATCTGAAGAGAGACCTCTCTGCTGCTGAGCATTCCAGGAGTTCGAAGAAACAGAATTTCAAGCTCTGAAGTTTGAACAATGGTGAAGCAATATGCGATTTACGTGTACTTACCTTTATCAATGCCCACCATTCAGTTTACAGTAATTGATGTTTCTATCAAGTAATCAATATATGTTGCTGGCAAAACATTTTTTTCTCTTAAAAACATATTTAGGATGATATGTGTTGACAAAAATCAGCTGATAATGCCACAAAAATGTAATTGATTTTGCCAAAGATCTGATTTTTTTTTTTCAAATCAACCTCGCAAAAGAACCTAACTTGATGGAGAGAAACGGATGCCATTTCCTGATTCAGCAGTGCAAAAATACCCTAAATCTGTTGAAGAAATCTAGACACCATTCAAAAAGTAAAAAATTGTTGCCCAGTATAATTGATCCGAAAAAAAAAACAGTTGTTGTTGAAAGCTACGTTAAAGTAAATAAACTATCCATCATGTTACATTTCAGTAAATTCTAAAGACTGAAATTTATTCATTTTATTTGTTACAAATTTGTAAACATTTTTTTAATCATAACCAGCAATGTTTTAATTTACATGGTTTTATTTTAATTTTAATAATTATTCTTTAAAGTTACGTTATCGTAATAATTAAGTGATTATTATTCTTATACACTGTATAGCGACAATTGAATTATGAATTCGAGAACTAACAAACAATAATTGAATAAATAAACAAACAAATAACAAGTTGTAGCAGTCACAGATCTATTTCCTCTCGCGGATCAATGCCTCCGTCAAGCGATTCGGCCTCACACTGACCAATCAGAGGCAGAGCGCATTGATTCCTTCTTCTTCTCTAAAACTATTTTTCAAGCTCTTTTTAGAAGTTACGACATGTCAGAGAACAGCGAGTTAGCAGCCAAGAAACACCTCTCTCGCATCCTCTGCTACGGACATTCCACATGGAAGACCTTCACTGAAGAACACACTACTAGCTACACACAGAGAAGAACCAGCCTTGCGGTCAGTAACACGAGATACTTGCTACAGTGACACACACTTCCTACAAACTCAAGGACCATCATACTAACTGGCGACACTTGAAAGAACCTTTTCTCATTCTGACTCGTTTACTTCTGCTACTATAATAAACCTTTTGTTGTTGTGTTTCAAAAGAAGTTTCATTATTTATTTGTATTGTCAATTAATTTATCATCATCATCATCATCATGTCGTGCTGGTAGCACGGATATCCCTGACCCTCTCTCGCCACTTTTCCCTTTCGTTCATCGCCTCTGGCTGGTCTTCTGGGTTACATCCCGTATCCTCACATAGCTGCTGAATGTATGTTCATGCTGGTCGTCCTGCTTTTGCCCGGCCATATGTGGGGGTCCATAGGAGTACATCACTTATAAGCTCGTCCCTGCTTCTCCAGCAGTGTCCTGCATGTCTGGTTCGTCTAGCTTGGATAGTTTTCGTGATAGGAGGCAGGTGGCCGTATAGTTGGTGTCTTGTGGGGTGTTGCTGCCAGGACTTGTTCAAGATTGCTCGCAGCATTCTTGAGTAATTGCTGTCTAGCTTCTTTTCCAGTCGTTTTGTTAGTGTCCATGTAGTGCATCCATACAGCAGTATCGATACGACAGCTGCCTGGAAGAAACTGCGTTTCATTTTATCGGTTAGGTCTGATTTCCATATGATCGATAGCCTATTGATAGCTGTCCATGCCTTCGTTAGCCGCGTGTCGATGTCCTTTTCGGTTGATGAGACACTGCTTCCTAGGTAAGTGAATTTGTCTACTAGTTTAAGAAGGGTTCCGTCTAGTGTGGAGATATCACCTGTTTGATTATAGTACATATATTCCGTTTTGTAATTAATTTATAGTGATATGGAAACAAAACATTAAATACTAAAAAGTAAATGATAAATAAAATATAAATAAGAAACGATAGAATTAGATACAAGCAACCAAATAAATTTGATACAAACAATAAAAAGATTTAAAATTCAAATATAATACTTAGAGATAAAATTAGTTACGGAGAGAAAATCTTATGACTGAAATTCGTTCATAATTTTAATTGTTTCAAATTTGAAAACAATTTTTAATAAATCATGATCAGCATTGTTTTAATTTGCATGTTTTTATTTCAATTTTAATAATTGTTCTGTAAAGTTACAATTGTGTAATCATTAAGCGATTATTACTCAAATACAGGAACAACTGAATTAGGAATTAGGAAACAAACAATAATCAAATAAATCTAAATAAAATTACAAGTAAATAATGAATAAATAAAACAATCAAATATATATAAGAAACAAATAAACTAAATACAAACAAGTAAATAAGTTAGATACAAACGATAAATAGATTTAAAAATCAAATAATACTTATAGAAAAATTGTTACAGATACAAAATTTTGCTGAATGTTCGAAGTTTTCTTTTCTTTTTTTTTTTTTGCTTAACTTGTTATTTTTGATATTGTTGTATAGTCACCACCATGACCAACTATACAAACACATATGCATGCATGCGGAATCATAACGACGACACATAAAGACGAGCGACACAGTTCTTTAGAAAAATATACCTCTCACTTTATTGAAAGGGTTGTGTGGGAGAGGGAGTTGGGGACGGAACAGAACTGCAACATATTGACCCCCACTCTATTAGCCATAACAGCGTTTCTTTCCCGTTCTCCTGGGCTGCTGAACCGGGGGCCCAGCCTCTCTGGGATATGTTCCTCATTCCAGCATCTTCCCTCCATCTGCAACTCCTCAACCGGGGGCCTGAGGGCCCACTATGCTGGGTGCTGGCTTTCTCTACCGCATCTAGTCTCCAACTGGTCTGATCTCCAAACTCGTCTGATCTCCAACTGCTCGAATTTCCTGTGCACTGAGTTACATAATAGTTCAACGTTCACCTTCTTCTTGTGGGCGTCACAAATCGCACTCATTCAACCCGTCCACGGTCAAGGTTATATTCTGATATTCTTCGACTGGATGCACCTGTTATTTACACAGGTGCATTTCCTATTTTGACAGCCCGGCCGGGTCGGAGGTCAATATACAACAATATTATTATTTTCTTTGGAGCAAAAATTATTTAAAAGAGCATTTGTAGAGCTCCAAACAAACATTCTTCGTATTATTTCTATACTGTGATCCTCATAACAAGTGTCAAGATTAAAAGGAAGCTCCTAATCTGCCAAAACATTCAATGTTATAAGTATCGCTAGTTTCCTTTGAATGAAGAAAAAAATGATGTTTTATCAGCTTATCAATGACTACATAATTATATATCACAAAATGTGTAGTTATATCATTAGGATATAAGAGAGAACCTTTGTTAATCACCCCAAAATAGCTGTTTATTTCAGGTATTTTTTACATATTATCTCTTCCAGATATTAAATCTTTGCAACTACTGCATTTGATTTTCTTAAAAATAATATACAAGGTGCATACGATAAGTTTCCAGAGTTTTTTCGTATGGGTATTTAAAATTGTCATAGACTATTGAAAATTCACTAAGTTATTGCTACACATCTTATGAGATGACCGACCAATTTTTAGGATTTCAGGTTTAAATGAACAGCTACAGCAGCAATTGGAATACACCCTACTAAAACCTGATTGTCACAGTTGGTGAATTTCAAAAATGCAATCTGACACTTTAGAAGAACAATATGCAATAAAATTCTGTTTTAAACGTGCAAAAAATGCCACAGAAACGTATAGAATGCTTCAGACTGTTTTTGGAGCATCTTGCATGAATCGAGCATCAGTTTTTGAGTGGCATAAGAGATTCAAGGAAGGCAGGGATGATGAGAGGTATGGGTGGAGTAAGGAAGTCAATACATCAGAGTTGATAGGCCAAAGGGTTAGGGTTCGGGTTAGCGTTACTATGTTGAGGTTTAAAGCGAATACAGAAAGAGATTCCGTCGGAAGAGTCCAGCACTCTTCAAATCGGGTCAGTGGCGTTTCCACCAGGACAATACACCAGTCCATAACTCCATCCTTGTCACAGACTATTTGACCAAGATGGGCATCAAGACAGTTCCTCAGCCTCCCTATAGTCCAGACGTTGGTCTCTGTGACTTTTGCTTATTCCCTAAGCTCAGAGGGTGTCGTTATGAGACTATTAAGGAGATGAAAGAGGCTGTGACGAAGGTCATTGATACGCTCACACAAGAGAACTTCCATGGGGTCTTTCAGAAGTTGTTGCAACGGTACAACAAGTGCATTGCAGTCGGAGATTACTTCGAAGGAGACTAGAGTTTCATGTGTGTACTATCAATAAAAGTGTCCATACGAAAAAAAAGTCTGGAAACTTATCATATGTACCTCGTAACAGCAATAACCTGCTAAGTTTAGTATTACAGGAAGAAATTCTACACATTTATTAATATCATCTTCTTTAACATCAGTTCTAAATTTGTACACATCTAACTTTTGCTCCACTGTCACTTCATCCCAGTTTGGTTCTTGAAATTTTAAAAATCGATCTTAATGCATTTTTGATTAAATGGTAAATTCAGTTTTAAAATTGATAGTATTCTAATTCTTTTTACACATTCAAGCACTTGCTGTATTGAGATATTATACTGATCCCCACTAAGTTGCTGGTATTGACCAAACCTGCCCACAAGGTGATCAGTTTGAAATTTGCCAATATGTAATATGTATTGCATTTTCAATTCTTCTATGCAATACTTGATCAGTTCTAGAAATGAGTAGGTTGTATGGTGCAAAGCAGTGAAGGTTTCCTTTGATAGTTTGCCATTTCTTCCAGAAATGCTATTTCAAGATTCAAACTAGTCACAGAATACAGAGAGAAATCTAAAATTTTCTTCATTCAAAGTGGATTACAGTATTTATTTCTAAGCTGACAACCTTTATATAGTATTTTTACATTCATTATTGCACACCAAATATAAAATATGTTTAATATATTCTGCAACTTCTGTAAAATTAGACAAACATTTCTGTTTTCCTAAGGTCAATAATCCCTGAACAGTGTATTCATTAAAAATTTGCAGAAGTAGATTAACATTTTACCTTTCAAGATTAGTAGGAGAAAGTGTCTTTGAGGTCAATTTATCACAATATTTCAAAACTGAGTGAGATTCTAGGGCATGAAGTTTCTGTAAGGTACAAAATGGAGCACTTTGGATACTATCTAATTCATGATTTCCATTATGACAAAATTTTGAGAACAGCAGGCATTTATTTGCATCTTTTTGACCAATCCAATTGTTTTTAATGCATTTTAATATATAGACTGAGTCGAAGATGAAGAAGAGAGGTCAAGACTTAATAACTGGGTGTGGATGTACTATAGGACTTACACTCCTATAATTTAAATTGGGCGGTATGCCACTTGTTCCGACAACAAAGATGGCGGACGTACGCAAATATTCAGTCTCGGGAAACCATTGGCCAGGAGAACCACTTGATTTGCATAAAACTACGTCCACGTTTGAATTTCGTCCCGTGTTTTTTGGAGCCGATTCCAAGACACGTATTTTCTATAAATACGTCGTTTTCAAACACTCTATCTCTTTTTCCCAATTTCTATTGCAGCGCTAACACACTTTACTCCAGTGTGATTCACTTATTCACCAACAGACGTAAAAAGCCACAAAATGGATAAGCCTCGCAGACATTCATTTCTTCAAAATACTTTGACAAGGAGACTTTTTCCAGCCTCGGAAACACCGACTGTTTCAAACCACAGGAAGAAATGGACATTTAAAAATATGTAATCAACCTTAATAAGAAGCTTTCATTATCTAACCTTTTCTGTAGTTTTAGTTGTGTTCGACACACACACACACACACACACACACACACACACACACACACACAGAGGACTATTTTACTAACAATGTAGAACCACAGCAATATTTTAAATGTATCATTCCATGTTTTGTTATGGATATGAATTTGTTTTGTTTATCGCCTCGTTTTGAATGTTCTTTTTGTCCGCGCCATTTCATATCTTCATTCATTTCCTTCATTTACTACATTTGTCTCCATGTGCCTATATTATGCCTTTTTCCAAACATAACATACCACTAAACTAGAAAATGGGACACTCAACTAAGCAAAACATATACCGAAATCCTACAATACAATATAAAGCTTTGGGGGACCACAAAAAAAAAGATATAGCTTTTTATTTATAGCATTATTATCTGTTATGATTGATAATACTTGAAAGATTATCTCCTCTAAACCAATTATTATATATTTATCTATGTCAAATAAATTCTCAGCTTTAAGACATTTAGGTGGCGTAACATACACAACAATATTGTGAAAATACACTGCTTAGCATAAAAGCAAAAGAACTTGTTGCAGCTTCATTGCTGTTGTCAGATAAGCCAACAATATTACCACCCTTATAATCATTATAAGGTTTAAGGGGAATTTCATTAACAAGTAAAGATACACTAGTAACTTGAATTTATTTTTGATAAACATAAAAAAATTGTTATCATGTTGCTAAATCAAAGGATTCACATATGTCTTTTAATGGCTGAATAGCTAGATAAAATTATATTTTTTACTGTTACTTAACAATCTGTACCTTTTAGGGGTGCAGTTATATGACAATGAAGAAAATATCATCATTTCTGTTAAATAATCAAACTTATTCTGTGTCATTAATTTTTGCTGCTCATACATAAATTTTATTGAATTAAAATGTTTGTTTGATTTTTCTTGCACCAATAGCAGAAATAACATTACCAATTTTAATATAAAAATCACATTCTGTTGTTCTGTGTCCATTTTCTTCATGTTTTCTATCAGAATCTCAAAAGAATTTTGATCAGTCACATGTTTAGGAATCCTAGAGTCTCCTATTTTATTACAAATCTCCTACAAAATAATGTACTGCAAAATCAGATTCCATTACAAGAGACAGATTGATTTTTGGATATGGGGATTTCATGATGCTGCATATAATAAGTGTCTCTTGCTGTCTAACAATACTCCAGTAATTTCTATCAAGAAAATTTAATTTCCCTTCTAGATCATTTATATTTTCGAATTCTTTCTGTTTTTGTATACTAAGTCATAAGTGATACTTTGATTTAAAGCACTTTTAAGGGCAGAATTCTCCAGTCAGATTTTTCTAGAATTTGGTGACTCTCAAGAGGTTTTCAATGAAGATAAATATAAAGGACAGTTAGGTAAAATTCTAGGGATAGCAACATTACGAAGATATTTTTTTTAAGTTTAATTTCAACTGTGACACCTGTTTTTTCGTTAAAGGCTAACAATTCTCTCCTTATGTCTCCCAGTCGAAAATCAGTCCGCAAAAATCTACACTATGAAATATTTTTCTTACAATTCTATTGATAATGAAGAGAATGTTCTGATATTTTAAGGAACATAATTTAATTCATTAATTCAACAAAAGATTATTAGTGACGAAGCTATGTACAAATAAAGAGAGAATTTACTCATTTCTTTAAAAAAAACAATTCTAAAAAATTGTTAACTTATTGGAATTATTTTTTATGCTTATAAAAATATTATTTTATGAATTTGTATTGAGAATTTCTTTAAAGTTGTTTTTTCTTTAAAGTAAGGTTTTCAGCTTTTAAAAACTTTTGCAACTTTTTTTTTTTTTCATGCGTTTAATTACAAAGACATGAAATTAAGTTAATCCTTAGAGTTTCAATTGAATTTAATAGCTTTTTAAAACAAAATTTTGTTTTAATGTGTTGTAAATTACAAAGACATGAAATTAATTCAATTAAAGTTTGATTCACGAATAAAACAATGCTAAAGAATTGTTAGAAATATTTTTTAGGCCTATAGAAATATTCCTGAATAAATTTATATCGAAAATTTCTTTTAACTTTTTTTTAAAACTGTGTGCTAACAAATGACTTATGATTAGAGAATTAATTTTTATTTATTGCGGACTTTTCCCCCTCATCCTGGTAGTTTTTGTGTTGTTTCTTCTTTCACTACGTTTCGGCAAAATTTCACCTCTGGCCTTCTTCAGGTGATTTTTTGGCCAGAGGTTTACTTGGTCAAAAACGTGGTGCGATAGACAACAATTATGGAAGGCAGTAATTACTGGGGATACGGTTACAAGACTCAGCATTCCTATCCGAGGTCGCGGTAAATCACCTGAAGAAGGCCAGAGGAAAAATTTGGCCGAAACGTAGTGAAAGAAGAAACAACACAAAAACTACCAAGATGAGGGGGAAAAATCCGCAATAAATAAAAATTAATTCCCAGATTAAAAGCCTCATCTCAAAATGATTCCAATTAAAGACTTATGATTAATTGAATTGTTTGAAATAAAACTGATCATTAAGTTGTGTCTGGCATGATGGTTAGAGTAATCGCCAATGGCCCGGAAGACTTGGGTTCAATCCCTGGTCGAGTCAAACCAAAGACACAAAAAATGATACTTGATGCCTCCTTGCTTAACACTCAGCAATATAAGGTAGGGATTAAGGGTAAAGTGGAACAATTTTGACTGATGCTAAATTGAATTCTTAGAAATATAACTGTTTGATCATTTAATCGTGTGTATCTAAAATATATGTTCACAAATCATATTTAATATATATGTAAAAATTGGATTTGTCATTAAATAACCAACAGTGGTTGATATACCATAAAACCAAACCAAACTAAGCAATTATATGGTTTCAAGTATTCCTATATAATACTAATAATTTGCATAACCCTGTCAGCGTGGCTTAGAATACGTTAACCATACCCCCTACATCTTTGCAGGACCCGCCTCTCAATATGAGTCCTTAGTATGAGACTAAACTGCATCTGAAGGAAGGGTCCAGTTCTGGAGATCTGGAGAGTGCCGAGCAAGCGATAAACCACACTTTGTGATTTGTTTGTTATCATTTTTTAGAAGATAGCTTGTCGATGCTGGTCGAAACTAGTATGGTCGGGGTATGCTCAACGAGGGGTGAACTTGAGAAAGAAATCACATAAACGTACTAAAGATAACAAGAGTTGTCTTTTGTTGAAAAAAGTTATCGTTATTTGTTCTCTGGCTCTTCAATCGGACGGCAGTACATTTGACACTGGTGACCTTAGCAATGGATATAGTCAATGACGTAACAACCGACGGATGCTCAGTATAATAAGTACTGTTTTCATATTTTACATTTTCAGACCAAAAAGATAACAGCGTCAGAGAGGAAAATTAAAAGTTTTTTCTAGTGATATTAGAATGCAGTATGTTTTCAAAATTACAGAAGCTATTTTTGAGATCTATAGTGTGAACCACTCTTGCAATGATCATCACTCTTCTCAAAATTACCCGTGGTGTAATGGTTATCGTCGTAGGAAATGGACACGGCGACTCGAGTTCAAATCCTAGACGAGACTGATTGCATTTCACATAGCACTAATACCCTTAGGAAGGGTATGAATCCAATTATTCTCCCTCCAGCTATGGTTGAATAGTATGACAGACTGGGTTCTTCAGCCTTGGTGATGCAACTAGTCTACGAGAAGGAAAACTCTGAATTCAAACCTGTTAAACTCCGCTTAAAAATTGACCTTGTGTCATATCCTGCCCGAGCGGAGGGGTTGGTAAATAGGATCACTCTTCTCAAAATTACAGAAAGTATTTAAAAAAAGAATGAAATCAATAGTTTGAACAACTCCTGGAAGAATTATGACTCTTCTCAAAACACCGGCACGTAATCGACCTTGGATCTATCATTGATCTTGATACCCCATCCGGCACAAATGCCAGACCGTCCAGCTATAAAGCCAGGTAAGCTTTTTTATAAGGATATTTGTCCATGCCACCTAGTGGCTATTAGTTGTACTATTTGAAAAGCAAAGGATGGATCAATACAAACTCTTCTCAAAATTACAAAAGGTATTGTAATATATTGTTATTTTGTGGGTGTTAGTATGTTTATAGGCTTAAGGACAACATAAGACGTGCGTGCTTTAGCGAGGGCATCTTTATTCTGAATGTGATAGTGTGTGTGTATGTATTCCTATGCCAAGAGGTTGTAATCTTGCGCGTTGAAAAATAGTCCGTGATATTACAACAGGTATCTTTGTTATAGTAAAATACATCAAATCTCTTCTGATTCACCCACTTAACTCCTCACACATCTAACTACTAAAACACACAAAACACAGACCGGCAGACACTGACATTGCTGAAGAAAATAACATCTACCGGGTGTTGACTCAACAATGGCCAGTGTCAAACTGAGAAAATCATGGCTTCCGCGCATAGGCTCCGCACATAGTCTATTCAAAATCCCCAGAAAATTCTCACATAAAAAAAAGGTCTATTTTTCAACCAATCATGTTTTTTCCGCAAATTGTGTTTTCTGGAGCCTGTGTTTGAAGTCGGTAATATATAAATAGGAGGTCACACAAGCAGTTCAAATCGGTCGTCGCTGAGAGCGTCACCCAACAACACCGTCAGATCAGATCAAAGCAACCGTTTGCCGCCGACCAGATAACCGCCCGTCAGCCGGCTAGATATTCCATTCGCTTGTTTATTTTATTTATTCAGTCAGTCTTATTTTTCTTGAGAGGTCCCCGAGAACTTTCTCGAAACCTATATATGGCACTTGACCTTGCTGTCTAGTTCAAGCCATAACCCGGCATACGTGCCCGGACCCACATTTGGGTTCGTGAAACTGCTTGCCTCATCAGGCTCACATTGCACCAAGTGAGCCGATGAGCAGCATAGACCAGCAGGGTTCGAGTCTCGGGTCGTTCCCGACCTTCTCCTCCCTTTTATCCCCACTTTAATCGGCCTTTGGGCTTTTGACCTTGTTTCAAGTCTTGTCTGGTGGGAGGCAGCGACAAATAAACAGTCTTATTTTTCTTGCGAGCACACGGTCCTGGTCGTTTGGGGAGAGAAGCGTGAATGTCTCCAGAAAATGTTGCCCAGGGATGAAATGGCTTGCTGTCGGAGCGGTATTTTGCGTCGCAGTCGACATGGCCAGTGCTGGAGGCGACTTAAAGTTGTTCCTGTGTGAGGCGGATTGAATTCATCTAATTCATATTCAACTGGGAACCCTTGGTCTAAGAGAATAGACGCAAGGGGTCCATAAATTATATGGACAGTAATTACGTCTGCCCAGTTCGAAAGCTTCTGAGGAAGAGAAAGTGTTTGGCGGGCTTTCTCCAATTTGGTGCTGCCCGGAATAACGGTCCGGTATGAATAGGATAGGTCATCCTGATTGGGTAAAAATATGCGTCGACCCTAACGGTCAAATCAATTAACGCGCCAAACAAAAATACTAAGTTCTTTCTGCTACAGTTATATAATCAGAACCTTTGTCTCTGGAGGTTAAGAAGATGGTTGGTATGAACGAGGTTTCTGGTGGTGTTGGCTCAGGTTTAAATTCCTCTGATTATATCACAGTAGGTATTTCGGTGACATGGAGGGTTGCCTGTAGTATATGATGGAATCTTGTTGAAATTTGTAAATTCGGCAGTTAATGTCTGCTCGAGTATGATTGGCTGTTTTAAAGTTTTGCTGTTATCCCCGCCCCTACTGTTATTAAAGTGAGACCCACCAGGGATCTGGACCTCGTTTTTTTTTTGGGGGGGGGGTCAGTACTTGAGCACAAGGCACTGCCAGGCTCTTTCCTTTTTGCTTGGTTTGGTTTAGTTTGTTTGGTTTTATGGCATATCAACCTTTGTATGTTATTTAACGCCAAATCCATTTTTATGTAAATAATCAGTTCAATTGAAAACAATTCAGTTTAGCATAAGTACACAATTTAATTGTCAAAAACATTTCCATTTCAAACTATTCAAGCAGTTATATGAAATAATTCAGTTAAGTGTAAATACAGTTTTAATGTCGAAAAACAGTTCTATTTGAAATGATTCAGTTAAGCATAAGTTTAAGTGTAAGTACGGTTTAATTGTCAAAAACGTTTCTATTTCAAGCTATTCAGTTTACTCAATTCATTTTAGCATAAATATGCTGTTAGTTCTATTTAACCCATAGATAGGGCCCTATCAGGTGCTACCAGTCCGGACAAGAGTGGACCTGGGAGCGATGGCAATGAAGGGGTACTCCACATTCCCCAAAGCTCCTGCACTGCTGGAACCTCACCATCAGATTGTTTAGTGTCATATCCAGGACACTCGTTAGGGGGGTCTTACTCTTCTGCAGAGAAGCAGTCGGTGTATTCTATTTCCTTTTTGCTTTTTTTAAACTTGTGAGCACTTGGTTATTCGCCTTCAACTTTTGGCAGTTTTTCTTAAGCAAAGTGGCTTGAGTAAAAGGTCTATTAGTTGCTTTGGTTAATCCTCTTTTCATTACGGGGTTTTTGTTACTTGTTGAAACAATAAGCCTACTGCAGCCTAATTGTGGTTTTGGTGTGCTGTCCCCTTCAAAAGAAAGTTGAGTCCAAGGTCTGGGGGCGGAATTATTAGACTCTTTTGCCGACTCAAGAGAAGCAGTTGGCTGGGTCAGTAGATTCAGTAAATGCCTCCGTAGACACTACAGAAGAAAATTCGTGTTGAAACAGAAAGATATTCATCTCTTGGAGGAGGAAGCGGTGGTCTACTCGAAGTTCACTTAAAGAAATAGTAAACTTCGTTTTCAACAAGTCTACACTGGAAACTTGAAGAACGCGGTTGTCCAGGATGATTCTACACAAGAAAGAGACACCGAGAAAAGAACAAACCCTAAAAATTGGCTTCAAAAAGAACTTTGACATAAATTACCAAAGAAAGGTATTTTATTATTAACAAAAGTTAAACTAACTGTAGGTGGTTGACAGCATTGCTTTGTGTAAGTCAGTCGTTATTTTTTATACCCTCTTCTTTTTTAGATTATAATATTGTTGTTATTTGAATGTATGTTATTTTTGTTGCCTAAAATTCAATGTTTTCGACAAGCATAGGGAAAAATATGCAAAGCCGGATTTTGTAAAGTTTATTTCTCTTGAAAAAAATTACTTCGTAGGAACTTTTTTTGGTTTTTAAGAAGTATAACACACACTTCTCTTTCAAGAAGCAAAAGTGTAAGCATTCCCACCCCCTTGTTTTCTCTTTTATTTTTTATATATTTCTCTCCCCCTTCGCCTAGACTCACAGTTTCTGCTAGATATTCTTGAGCTAGGCAAAGATAAAGTCTACTAGGTAATTTAGGTAGAATTGTACTTTATAGAGTGACTATCATTCAAATAATTTTGTTAACTTTTCGTACGTTGGTTGTTGCAATTTAAAACCTAAAATTTAACATATTTATTGAATTGAGCACATTTCTCATAACCTTGAAGCATTCAGATCATTTAACACGATACGGAGAGCTTCGAAGTTGACTACCAATAAACTTGCAAATATCGCACCAAGCATCATTGATGCTTGCCACAATGTAGCAGTCCCGTCCCTTAAGCTTGCTACGATCACTCAGCAAATATACAAGGTCTCCGACAGAGACATCAGTGTCAGGCGTAATCTTACCAGTTAGAGCTTCAGATTTTTCGTTGTAGGGATGGTTACTATCGTGCTCATTCTGCTGGTCAATTATTAGCCGTCGGTCGGTGGTTGGTACACTGATTCTGCTGGAACCATATCTCAAGAACGAATGTGGGAGTTCTGGGAAGCCGTGGCTAAAGTGAGGATTCATGTTCCAGCATAACCAGTTGGATCTTGGTATAATAGCTCATTTTCTAGTTCTTGAACAGCTTTATCTGTAACAGAATTCCTATTAATGTTTTTTATGCGACCTTTTTCTATGGAACGCCTGTGGTGTTGGAGAAGTTGATCGTTGATAAGCGAGGTGAAGCCAGAGGCCGGATCAGTGTGAATCACAGCTGAAGGACCGTCCAATGGATGTAGCTTGATGCATTATATAAGCAGGGCGTCATGAAGGGTGGAATCATTCTAAATGAGGCAAATCTTTGGGAAGGAAGTGACGCATTCACGCACTAAAAGGATAAGTTGGCGGTTGCGCTTAATGACATCTGCTGCGAAAGATGTACCAATCACTTCTGGTGGGTGTGAGGACGTCTGAGGTTTTATTATATTTGGCGCATTATGGATGGAGGCACGAAGGTGACAGACCGAGGATTCCTCTTCAATTGCTTTGTCCATAGCAAGAGCATACAGATACTGACGAGATATGCGCTTGAGTTGAAAGCAAGATGGATGATCTAATTGGATGTGTAAGGTTGTCAAAAGACCCTCTAGAACTTGCCGCGGCACGATAATGCACTCTTGTGTTAGGGTAAGTGGTTCATGTTTTTTGACGACAAGTAACCCACCTTTGGCAATAATAGCCTCATTCAGATAACGCTGAACATCCGTTGGCTTGGTTATCCTTTTGGAGAGGCGAGTACTTTGATAGATATGAGTATGGGTACGGCATAGATTTGGATATTCAGACTGTATTTGTAACCATGCGGTTCAAGAAGTAAAAGGAAGTCTTGACCTGCCGCTGATGATGTCGTCGATGGAAACCCGTTGAACAACTGAATCTTCGGTAGATTCAAGAAAGATGCAAATTTGACAGGATGTGTCTGTGGATTCAGAAGCACTGCGGCTGGAAAAATCGGAAAGAAGGTTAGCTGAGCCAACCAGGTGTCGGACAGTTATCTGAAAACGACTGACAGTAGATAAAAATATTGAAACTCGTGGGTTGGTGGAAAATTCCTCACGGCAAAATTACTCGTAAGCTTGAACGCAAGGTTTACTATCCGTCATGTGATTCAATTTTAACATTACTTTGACCACTTGCTATTTGATAATTTTTGCAAGCTGACTTTAGTGAGAAACCAAAACTATTATAGACACACACACACACACACTCTCTCTCTCTCTCTCTCTCTCTCTCTCTCTCTCTCTCTCTCTCTCTCTCTCTTGTCTTCCATTCGGCAAACTGTACTGTAATAATAAAATATTTCGTTATTGCTTCTATTCTTAACGTTTTACAATTATTTCTATCATCTAAATTTAAATCAAATTGTTATGAAAGAACTACTAGTAAAAAAAAAATGATCGAAAATATTTCATCTATTAATAAAAATACGAGTTGATATTTTCCTTGGTTTGGTTTGGTTTGGTTTTATGGCATATCAACCATTGTAGATTATTTTATGCCAAATCTGTTTTTATACATATAAAAAGTTTTTCAATTCAGTTTAGTATAAGTATAGATTTTTTTAAAACTCAGTTAAATGTCAAAAGAGTTCTATTTCAAACAATTCAGTTTAGCATAAGTACGCAGTTTAAATGTAAAAACAGTTCTATTTCGAGCAATTCTATTGACTGGATGCTGTGAGTGCTAAGATGTTTTATAGCAGCTGCTATAGAAAAGCCTCTATCGCACAAGGCAACCAAGTTGGTTGGTGACCCCAGAGTTTAGCGCTGAAGAAACCTCCCAACTGTAAGCTACCCTTCTGAGCGATATATAAGGTAGCGCCTATACCGTTGTTCTTAACTGTCCCCTCAGTTACTATATATAACTCGTCATTTAGACGAGGAAGTGTGATGATGCGGGCATCGGTTAAGGAGGTCTGTACTTTTGAGAAGGCTGCACAAATGGTGTCGTTCCTCTGGATGTGCTCATTTGATTGCATTCCTGTGATGATGAGGTCCAAGGTAACGAGGATGGATGAAAAATTGGGAATGACACAGGCCAGAACCTTGTAAGACCCGTGGAAGGAACGTTAACCTGAAACCTTATCAGGTTGTGAACATGAAGCGAGAGTAGCAATACGATGGGGGCTTGCCTGCCATTTACCTTGCGACCATATCCAACTGTTGTAGGAGCCTTGCCCATCTCACATAATGGACTCTTCTCATCGTTATTAGTACGGAGAGATTTCGCTGCCAGACGGGCATATCAATATCGGTCTGAACCACTCCAGTTGCCGGGTAGCACTTCGGCTGGTCGTATTATCTGCGGCACGGATCTGGCCGGGTGTGTCTCGGTACCTGGAGATTTCCTTCGGCTTCAGGGGGCCTTTTCCCCCAGGCTTTTACCCGATTCGGGGGGGTCATCACCCGGCGCCCCTAATAAGGGGAATGCCGACGGGGCTGTAGGCATTTTTGGGTATGCCGGGCGCGTGTGGGCTCCGGCCCTGCGGTCAGACCCACCTAAAAAAGGCCTTGTGCCACACATCCCCGTTATGTGGAGCGAGCAACAAATACCGCAGATCAATATCGGTGTTATCCGAACAGTACGAGACTTTTTACCTTTTCTATGTAACTCTACATTTCTTGTGTAATATAATCTGTTATCTAATATCCGTGTTTGTGTTTTCATTAGTGACCCTTTCCGGGGCCACAACACCAACCAAGGATGGTGTTTATATTTGGACATAAGACGGTTTTAGGGACAGAGAAGCGCATATCATATTTGAATAAGCAGTCTAAATCACATCAACAATTGTCTAGCTGTTAATCGTAGGAATTACCCACGCAGTATAGGTCGTCTGTCATCTTTGCTACTTTTCTCTCGGTTAGGAGGTTACCCAGGATACGACACATTTACTTCTCTACAGCAGTTTTTGAGCCAGGCATGTCCATGGCTGACTAGTATATAATTGTACACCGCGGAATGGTGTAACAATGCCACAGTATTTCATGGAATTCCGGCAGAGTTGAATCTCATAAAAGGCCATCATGAGGTCCGTGATTATGTACTCCTATTGGTTGATTTCCCGTAAAGTTGAGTCGACGTTGGCCATTAGTGCTATTTGAGGCTTGCTATTTCGTGCAACCTCAGCAAACACTGTGACAAAACGATAGTTGCCGTTCGTCTTCTTGATTATGAAGAACGGGTTAAAGTACTCAACCGTTATGCCAAAATCCCCAGGGCGGGCGAAAACACTCCAGCTCATCAAACTTCTGTTGTACTTTGTTCAGTCTGCTTTTGGCATATTGAGGTAAGCTTCCTTTACATTCGGACGTTGGGGCGGTTGAACGGGACCCATATTAATAACTGGATGGAAGTTTTCAGCATTACCATTGTAACCTTTCAGGTCGGTTTTGAAAACGCCCTTAAATCACCGACTGAGAGCCTCAAATGCCGCCCTAATATGGGTCGGAAAGATATCTGACAGGTCGAGTGTGGCCATGTCAAATTGAGACAGAACCTCTTCATAGTTCTTTTTCCGGGTAAATTGACCTTTAGTCGGATATCCAGGTGTATACACGACATGGATTTGACGGAAATGTTCGGGTCGTCTCAGTGTCTAGGGATCTGAGGTCAGGTTGAGTAAACGTATTCTGCCGGCGATACCGTCGATGAGATCCGGTGAGGGGCATATGTTCGTGGATTTGGTTGAAGTGAGTCGAATGGAATCCAAGCGAGGTTCCAAGGTGAATGTGTCGTCTATGATGGTGTTATTAGGGAACTGTACTTCGACGTAATCAGCAGGCCATACGGTTATGGCGTGTGCTGGAGCACGCAAGACATGAAGTCGACGGACATTATGTGATTGATTGTTTTTTAGGGTGAGCTACACAGGAAGGTGGTTCAATCTGGAAGGGATGATTCTCGCTTAGCAAGATGGACAGTTAGATCGCTACCGTCTGTCGTGTTCGGGTAAGTAAGGGTATTTACTCAGAAAATGTTTGGCGTCTTTATCTCAGGCGCGCTTGCAGATTGGATAAGTACATGTCAATCCTGGTTGATGGTGTCGACCAAACCTAGGACACGAGGGAACATGTGACGCACAGGATGGAGGAATATATGACATCGCTGTGCGTAGCGCCGTAGGGTCGTCGATCGAGTGAATCTCATTGTTATATAATAGCCGAGGGATTTCGGTTCATGCCTTTGAGTTTAGTTAGGCTGAGAACCTTTCGGCTCAGCACATGGGTTAGTTAGGTGCAACATTGAGGCAGGTGTTAACGCGGATGCGCGCGGGCGGATGGAGGTGTCACTCAGATGTCATAATAGTCCGAAACGAAACGCAGTGACAGGGTACGGGTGACGTCACGCACCGGAAGCGCGCGGAGGTTTGAGTGAGATTTGAAGAAAGTGAGAGTCGGGTACTAGACGCCAAACGAGAAGGATCGACTTTTGGAGCTCGCAGACGCGAGGCAAACTTGCGCCCTATGGGGGGCCGCTCGAGATGGGACCAAATGAATAAGACAGCATAGAAGATTGTGTCTCTCCTCCTTACGTCGAAACCTTTAACTCAAAGTTAATAAAAAGGTTTCGTACCTGAACAAGAAGTCGTTACGTGTTTTCGAATTCCAAGATTCCTATGTTCTGTCGTTATGAACATTCGATGTCCATTTCACCCATTTCGCACATGGCCATATTCGTGTATCTAACTACGCAACACTCATCAAGGAGGAAGCTAAGTGCCTGTGAGATCTCCGGTTTAGGTTTGGTTATGTTTGGTTTTATGGTATATCAACCTTGGGAGGCTATTTAATGCCAAATCCATTTATATATATATATATTTCTATTTCAAACAATTCAGTTTAGCATAAGTACGCAGTTTAGTTTTATTTGACACATAAATAGGACCCTATCAGGTGTTACCACTCCAGGCCAAAGTGGACCTGGGAATGATGGCAATTTATCCGAGCATTAATTCAAGAATATTGGCTTTTTATTGGGCTTTAACGTAATGGGCAGATTGTGGTCTGCCCCTTGTTACATTAAGAAGAAAAGAAGTACAGGAATGAGAACGAGAATATTGAGGAGTTTCAAGAAGTTTAATGACAGCCAGAAAGATAATCATCGTGCTGTAAGTCGCAGGAAGATGAAATCGGTTGTAAATGAAGAGCCGGTATTAAGACCCCGAATGTCAAAGCAGGAGTTGAGATGCTGTCGTCTGGACAGGAATTAAAATGCTGAAGTTAAAACAGGAGTTGAAAATATCCAATTTGTTTCTCCGAGGATCCACTGGTTTAGAAGGAAAGATGAATGATGAAAGAATGAATTCCCAGACATCAACGGTCCATAAATTGGACGAGGTCTCCTCATGATGCTTAGCGGACTGCTCGAAATATATGAGAGAGTCAGTGAAGAAGAGTCAGTGAAGAAGAGTGAATGTGGTCTCTCATGGTGGCTGGTTCTTCCCGCTGCTAGAAAGCGAAGAGAGAGAAAGTGCTCTGTCATGTTGGCTGGCTTTGTCCTGTGGAGAAGCGAGAAGAGAGCGAGAAATGGTTAGCGTGGCCTTTTATGTGGCCCCGGGGAGGTGGCCCGGGCAGAATGGCATCAGTGATTCTTATTAGGTGAAAATATGCGACGACCATAACGGTCGAATTAATTTACGCGCCAAACAAAAATATGAAGTTCTTTCTGCTACAGGCCAGGCTTGCGTCACGAGAGAGGGACAGCGTCTGTGTCGTCCGTAAAAAAAGAAAGAAAACGTAGAGGAGCGGATTTTATCTTCTCATCTCACCGACATTCCTCGATCAGAAATGGGGCGAAGTTAGGATCAAGTGAGAGAATGTACCGGAGATTTTGTTTCAAGTTCTGAAAGGAATTTATACTTTCAACCGTGGTTAAACTCTACTGTTTTGGTGCACGAAGCGACTCGGCGATATTGAGCACTTGGGAACGATACTAACACACATTGAAATAAGAATGCGATTTTAAGTAAAGAAAACAAAGTTCGCAACACACATTTTTGCAAATTGAATCAATTTATGAGATGTGTAGCAGAAAGAAACTTGTATTTTTGTTCGGTGCGTAATTTAATTTGACTGTTAGAGTCGCCGAACATTTTCCCACAATCAGGATGACCGGTCCTTTTCAACCTGAACCATATTTCCTAGCAGTGCCAAAAATTGAAGAAAGCCCGCGAAACTCTCGGAAATCCTCAATGGGAACGGACGTCTTATCGTCTGCTCCTGAATAGCAGTAGCAGCATCATACACTATGAGGAGAGCCATCTAGTTTATGGACCCCTTGGGTCTTTTCTTCTAGGCCAAGTGATCCTAGTTAAAAACAAATTAGATGATACACTCTAACAACTTCCTACCTTCTTTCCTTCCTACGAGACTCGCGGCATACCAGCGTAAACCCCTTACTTCATGCTACCATTAAAACCCTCATTTAAAACCTAACGACGTCTTCGTTCTTCTCCACCACCTTTATTTTCCATCAACGTTTAGCGAGGGGATAACAACTAATGAAATACTAACGCAACCAACGTAATACCAATGCTACCAACGCAACCAACGTAATGCCAACATAACCAACGTAAAAACAACTTAAACCCCAAAACCTAATAATAATAACAATAATAATAATAATGTTATCCTCATCGCTATAGATGTACGTTCGTTTCAAACCATTGCCACCACACCAGAGAGGGTTGGTACAGCTAAAGTAAAAAACAAAACAACCGCTATCGTCGAACAAGAAATCTTATGGAGATTGGTAGGTTAGTCAGACATAAAATAAGGCAAAGGGAAATTCAATCAAATTTCTAATATGCTGTATAATAAAAATTTTATATAACAAAATTACAATTCAAAAAAAAAATTGTCTTACATGTATGTGAGAATTCTTAGAGATAGAATGGATATTTTAGTTCTTTGACAGAACAAAGTCTATAATTCAACAAGTTTGGAGGTGCCCGTGATGTAATGGTTATCGTCGTAGGAAATGAACACAGTGACACGAGTTCAAATCCTGGACGAGACTGATTGCATTTCACATAGCACTAATACCCTTGGGAAAGGTATGAATCCAATTATTCTCCCTCCAGCTATGGGTAAATAGTAGGACAGACTAGGTTCTTCGGCCTTGGTGAGGCAACTAGTCTAGGAGAAGGAAAACTCTGAATTAAAACCTGTTAAACTCCGCTTAAAAATTGACCTTGTGTCATATCCTGCCCGAGCGGAGGGGTTGGTAAATAGGATAATTCAACAAGTTTAAGAAATAGACATTAAGAATATATATTGCAAAAGAGAAACTTAATTGTCATTCAGTAGGCAAGTGAAGCAATTCTTTTCAGTTGAGGTGGTGAATAGGTTGAAGACGTTAGTCTATGGGACCCAAAATTCAAAACCTTTTTAAATAAATATAGATATATATTGAATAATCATCATTCATCATATCGCGCTGGTAGCACGGATATCCCTGACCCTCTCTCGCCACTCCTCCCTATCGTTCATTGCCCTAGGCAGGTCTTCAGGACAACATCCCGTATCCTCACATAGCTGCTGAATGTATGTTCGTGCTGGTCGTCTTGCTTTTGCACGGCCATGTGCGGGGGTCCATAAGTTCGTCCCTGCTTCTCCAGCAGTGTCCTGCATGTCTGGTTCGTCTAACTTGAATATTTTTCGTGATAGGGGGCAGGTGGCCGTACAGTTGGTGTCTTGTAGAGTGTTGCCGCCAGGACTTGTTTAAGATTGCACGTAGCATTCTCGTGTAATTGCCGTCTAGCTTCTTCTCCAGTCGTTTTGTTAGCGTCCATGTAGTATATTGAATAATAATAATAATAATAATAATAAAGTTTAAACAAAGAGACTTGCTGTCACTTGTTTTTGAAAAACAATAATTTTTGAACAGTGTAGTGGTGATATATATTTATGGTCCCCTACAATTCTATATTAATTTTGATATTTAGAATAAGGTTTAGTTTGGAATAAGGTAAGAATAGGTATAATATAGGCATAATATAGGCACATGGATAAAAGTAATAAATGAAGGAAGCCAATGAAACAAATGAGTAAAAGATTTGGGTATATTTACTTTACTCTTATATTTGGTTGCGTGTTCTAAGTCGGGGTTACCATTTTGTAGGTGTGAGTGAAAGTATTTTTGGTCCCCGATAATTTTATATTTCCCCAGAATATTATGTTGAAGTTTGATAAATAGTGTTTAGTTTAAAAGGTAGGATAAGCATAATATAGGCACATGGACAAAAGAAGTAAATGAAGGAAGCCAATGAAACAAATGAGTAAAAGATATGAAACGAATGAAACGGCGCGAACAAAAGGAACATTTAAAACATTGCGACGAACAAAAACAAATCTATATTCTACAACAATAAAACTTACATTGATACTAATTCTATTAACAAAGTAATAGTGTGTGTGTATATATATGTGTGTGTGTGTGTGTGTGCGCGCGCGCGTGTGTGTGTGTGTCTAATACAACTAGACTACAAAAGGATTACATATAAAAATGTCCTTCTTTTTATGAATAGAAACAGGCAGTTTCTCTGAGACTGGAAAGCGTCTTATAGTCAATGTATATTTTGAATGTCTGCGAGGCCCATCCATGTTGTTGCTTTTCCTTCCTGTTGATTCACACTGGAGGGAGTGTGTTCCTGCTGCGAAGAATTTGTGTAGAAGAGAGAAAGGGTGTTTGAAGACGACGTATTTATAGAAAATACGCGTCTTGTAATAGGCTCCAAACGCAGGACGAAAATTTACGCGCGGGCGTAGTTTTAAATATGACACGTGGTTCTCCTGGCCAATGGTTTCCCGAGACTGAATATGTGAGCGTCCGCCATCTTTGTCGTGCGAACAAGTGGCATACCGCCCAAATTAAATTATAGGAGTGTAAAGTCGTATAACAGCATTAAATATATGATAATAATTGTAATAAAATCAGCACCAGTAAGTCCAAAGAATAACCTTAATGCTATACCAATTGTCTAAGAAAAAAATTGATTTATGACTTCCTGTTTCTACCTTAGAGATTCCCCTTTTCTAAAAAGAAAAGTTAGTTGAACTCAGGACTCCGGACAAGTAAATTTGGAAAGGAACAATAAAACAAAAAACGAAGGACCTTTAAAGAAAATAACCTTGAACGATTAAAACATAAATCCACAAGATTATAAACCCATTACAGGACTTGGTAAGTTACAATGTTTACTAGATGCAAAACCTTTAAAATATTCTTTTAGATATGAAATTTCTTACAAGAAGAGATCTAAAGAAAACCATTTATCTCTATCCGTAAAATATTTTCGTTGTAGGCGTACTATTCATTACCTCTTGCTTCACATAAAACTCATATATGTATATAGACCTACCAATTCTTGTTATTGTTGTTTGTTCTTTTTTTTTTAATGTTTAAATTTGTTGTTTTGCATGTCTGTTAAAAGCCTAATAATTTGTATTATTCTATTTTATGTTCTTTCTACTTTCGTAAATACTTATTGTATTAGGACAGCTGTTAGCGGCAACTATATCTCGAACCCTGTTTATTATAGAAGTAATTCTAGTTTAGAGATACTCCGTTCGCCACAAGTCCTTGGGTGCTGAATCGTAGTAGTCAGTCCAGGGGGCGTTATTCTGTATGTTGGAGTTAAAAACTTTATCTACTGGCCGAAAAGGTGTCCATTTATGTGTATGAGGTGGATCAAAAACTCGGCCAAAAACCCTTTTTTATTTTTGGCGCGAACGCTTTTAATTGGTTCCTAGTTATTTTTTTTTTTCTTTTGTTTAACTGGAAAAATGCATCGAGCCGAGTGGGCACCACCCTATTTCTGTCATTTCTACTTATAACATCTTCAGGTGAATATCCGGTTCTCTACACTGTTCCAGTATCACGACAATCTCAACCTTGATTCAAGGAAGAACACCGACTGGGTGATCAGGCCATTAGCCTTTTCTAAAACGCCTTTTCAAAACCCGATATTCCTAGGGTGATATAAGTAGGAGTTATTTCCCTTTGTACATGCATAACCTCCATCCTGGCAATGAAATGAATAGTGTGAACAGTTATTCGAATTATTATGATTCTTCTCAAAATTATAGAAAGTTTCTCTTAAATAAAAATAACGAGATCAGTATCTCAAACAACTCTTGAAGTAATAAAGATTCTTAAAAGAATTACAAAAAGTATATTAAACAAAATAATAAGATCAATAGTCTGAACAACTCTTCGTATGGACTCTTCCCAAAATTACAGAAGGTTTCTTAAATAAAATGAATGAGATCAATATTCACTCTTCACCAAACTGTTTGACCGTCTCCAGCCAACAGACGAACAAACTATTCATTATCATCATTAATATAGTTTTACAATTCAAAATAAAATACTTACATGCTTCGTTGAACGTTCAAATTTTCGACAATTCCTTTGTTAAAGTGATGGTCATAAATCATGGAATTGCAAGTAGATACAATAGTTTTGTTTATCTGAAAACCTTTAGAACAATATGTTATTAGTTCAAAGTAACACCTACTGATCGCGATATGAATAAAAACAAGATAAGATGACGTAAAATATTCACGTGTTAAATGTAACAACATACATTTAACCATCGGCGTATTCAGGACCCCCGGGTGTAATGGTTAAAGCGGTGGACTGCGGAATCGTAGTTCGTACTCCAGTCGCGCTATTACATTCACTTTCGGACAAATACCCTTTGGAAAGGCATGAACCCCTTTATCCTCCCAGCTATGGGTTAAATAGTACCACCACCGTTCTTCCAGGAGAATGGCTTTGGCATTAAATAACCTATAAAGAGTTGATATCAAACAAAGAAACCAAACCAGACCAATTCCAGACCCCACTGACGAGAATGTCAAAAATTTAAAAGAATGTCATTGAGATATAATATGATATAATATAATATAATATACACACTACTGAAAATAAACAAGTAAATAGATAAACAAACAAATAAAACGAAACACTGTGCCACCAATAAAATCTTTATCCCATGATGACACCAGGGTCTAACATGGTTTCGGTCCCAAAATATCATCGTCACTAAGCAAATTATAACAGTAGTACTTTGTACTTTGACGACTCCGAAGGTTAGGGATTCCAAGGTTAGTAATGAATTAAGTGCCATAATCTTAAGATGTGTACATGAAACAAGTTTTGGAGTTCGTAAAAAGTGTGAATATTTTTAATTGATAGATTTTAAAGGCATGTCAACGCATTTAGGGTTATTTTATGCCTAGAAGTTAAAGAATCGCGTTCATGGTTTTTATGTAGTTGTTTCTTGGGAGTTTTTTTTTTTATACACGTGATATCAAGTATTTCTGTCGAATACAGATAATTTGCCAACAATTCTATAGTTTCAAGTATTTCTATCTAATCCAAATAATTTGCGCACAGCTGTATAGTTTCAAGTATTTCTATCTAATCCAAATAATTTGCCTGCAATTCTATAGTTTCAAGTATTTCTATATAATCCAAATAATTTGCCAACAATTCTATAGTTTCTAGTATTTCTATATAATCCAAATAATTTGCCTACAATTCTATAGTTTCAGGTATTTCTATATAATCCAAATAATTTGCCTACAATTCTATAGTTTCAGGTATTTCTATCTAATCCAAATAATTTGCGCACAGTTGTATAGTTTCAAGTATTTCTATCTAATCCAAATAATTTACCCCCAATTCTATAGTTTCAAGTATTTCTATTTAATCCAAATAAGTTATCCACAATTCTATAGTTTCAAGTATTCCTGTCTAACACTAATAATTATATTGTTTCAAGTAATAATTTCAGTTCGATAATAATAATTTGTTTGTACTCAGTAATATGCTTTCAGGTAATTATTAATAATCCTTTGTAAACAATTATAGCTCCAAATAACTTTTCTTAACATAAATAATTTTTAGTTATATGGCATCAAGTATTCCTATTGACGACAAATGATTTTTAAACATATCTGTTTCATACATAGATAAAATCCAAACTTCGGGTCAGACTCGGCCTGGGAGTAATAGCAATGTAATGCCCCTTCTTTTAGGCGATATTAACAATTCTTATCCACGGATATTTTCTTCGGCCGTTTCGTCTCCCACGCTGATAGAAAAGTCCAAGATTTTTTTGATTTGGGCGCTTTTTTAAATTTCTCTCAATCTGACTTGAGAGAGGCGACGTGACACTCAGCGCTACTATATTTTACTCTTTCTGTCGGCACATGTAAATACCCCTGGCACGTGCGGACCTCCTGCTATCACAACTACCCCTAAGCACGTGTGAAGATAACTGCCCCGTCTCTCAAAAAGCTACCTCTATTTATTTAGAAAATCCGGAACTAAATTTCCCACCGATTGAAAAAACATACATTTTTTTTTTCAGGCCGAGAATCAAAAATTTGTTGGTACTAAAAAATCTACCTGTTTGATCTCTCTGGGGCATGAACTTAAAACCAAACTTTCTGCATAGTGTCACAGCAATGAAGAGGTTCGTATCCAGGACATCCCTGTTTTTTTTAGAGAGAGCGTCTTACACCTCTGTAAGGGATACAGTTCGGTTTGTACATGTTAAATAAAACATAGGTATATTTACTAAGCTTTGCTGATTTCACCATAAAATATTTTTAGTGCAGAAAGAGGGTGCGCTTGCTCTGTTCAACTCACGAGGTTTCAAAATGTCTTTTAAAAAAGATCAGTCAATACCATTGGATCTAATTGAAACTGCATATTTCATTTTGTTGTAATTGTGTTTTTGTAATGGAAACATCTTGGAAGGGAATTTTTTGGTTGTCACCACCGGAAGGAAATGTGGATTTTATGAAATTGACACCGCCTGCTGAGAGAATCACCCTTTTCTGCTGAAGCCACGGGGCAGAGAAGACGTGAATTCAGTATTCCTGTGAATTTTCGCCAGTTGTGCTGGTTTTTAAACCTTGCTGTTCCCTACTGTTAAGGGAAAATAGTGAATAGGGAGTTTACTCCGCCAGAGAATTTTGCTGTTGTGCTGGACCTCTCCTAGCGAAATGCGCTGTTGCCTATATCTGTAAAGTTTTGCTGTTTCGACTTTGACTACGAGGTGCCAACAGAACTATACTGCTATGCTATATTCTTCCTGGCGAAATGTGCTGTTGCCTATATCTAAAAATTTGTGCCGTCTCGATTCAGACCATGAGGTGAACAATTGAAATTGCTGTCCTATACAAGTGCTGAAAAAATTACTTAATGAACCCCTATGTGTCTGCATTATTCACTGTATTCTAGAAGAAAAGGGAACAAGTTTCCCCAAGGGATATTTTTCGCCTAAGAGACTCTTCAAAATCTTTTTTTTTCCATTCATACAACACCCCTTTTTTAGTTGTAAGTACCAGCTCCTTTGTTCGTTGAAGACATTTCAGTTCCTTGTAATTCATGAGTAACCCAGTGTTTTTTCGAAGCAATTTATATCATTGTTACTTGATTCAGTTTTTTTGACTGGTCGCTAAAATAACAATTAATTTTATCAACTAGTGTTTTTCTTCAAAACTTTGTAACTCCTTTATATTTATTTTTATTTACTTGGTAATAAATAGTTCTTAGTTGTACGCACGAGGCACGTTTGTCTTTTTCTTCTTTCCTTTCGTTTTTAAAGTGCTGTTTTATTTTCCGTGGAAGGATACGATTTTTTAACCTACATACAGCAACTCTGTGCCGATACGGGATGTATTCCTGAAGACGTGCCGGAAGCAATTGACGAAAGAGAATGGTGGCAAGAAAGGGTCAGAGATATCCGTGCTGATGGCGCCACATGATGATGATGATGTGTAGTGATGGATTCAGGGCTGATCCTGAATATGTCCGTGCTATCAGGGAAATGAAACCCTGACATCAAAGAAGGAGCTATAAAGCCTCATCGGCCGTTTGGTATTTCTGGAGACTCGTTTGAATGAACAGATACGACCCAACACATTATCTTACCTGATGCGTCCCATACACGAATTAAACAAGACAAACAAGACGTTCACCAGGACATAAAAAGCAGACAAAGTGTTCGAAAAAATAAAGAACAGACTCTCCACACCATCAGTCATTTTACTTCCAGACTTTTCGCAGCTCTTTACCCTTACCACAGATGCCAGCGACGTGGCTTGTGGGGCCATTTTAATGCAGGAAGCAGACAACGGAAAGAAAAAGATTATAGCAGTCGCCTCACACTCATTCAACCCCACAGATCAGAACTGGTTTACCACCGAACAGGAAGCGTACGCGATAAAATGGGCGATCCTAAAATTTGACTACATTCTGAGCAACCGCACCTTTGTAATTTTCGCCGACCACAACCCGCTAACATATCTCGACCAGCGAAAATTTTACAATACCAAAATACGACGTTGGTAAAAAGAAATCCCCTGCTACAAAATGGCGCTAAAATACGTCGAGGGTCAATTAAATGTTTGAGCTGACATGCTCAGCAGAAGTCATGGACAGAAAGGGACAAAAACATCAGCCGACTCCACTCCGGCAGACAGAGTACTTAAGGTAAAAGGATCTGACCTTCACGTCTACGTTCCGTCGTGGTGTCTGAATGAAATCGACGGCTGACAGCCCATTCCCAAGACCCACACACCACAAAGTACATATTGTCACAAGCGTATGGTGGAAGTATTTTTCGCGTACCATTCCACTTCCACCATCCCTACTGAGATGAACTGCGATCACATTAACATAGCAGCTGAACAACTAACAGACAATCTAATTTCGAAAATCATCCAAGCTCTTCAGACAAAGGATCCAAGCCAGGAATATCACATGGATCCGGAGGACCATCGAACATCCCTCTTCGGGAAACATCTCCAAAATTTCAATTTGGAAACCGGTACCTCTGTTCTGATGATTAGAGACAGTACACATACACCAAAGCTGGTCGTGCCAAACAAACTTCGCAGAAGATTTCTGTATCAAGCGCATGACAGCATCATCTATTCAGATGTCACGCGCATGCGCGCCTATCGAGTCAACTATTGGTGGGAGTACAAAAGTCGCTACATAGAAGCATACGTCGAATCCTGCGAAATTTGTGCCAAGCAGAAAGGAAACTATGGCAAACGGCGACACTGGCCAACCGGTCACTGTAAACAGGGAAAAAGACCGTTTGATATCATCTACGTGGATCTTATTTCGATACCTGTCTCGAAGAGAAAAGGGTATATCCTCGCCATCCTTGACAGCTTTAGCCGCCATCCAGCAGGAAATACCCCGAATCCTATTGTAATACCCCTTCTTTTAGGCGATATTAACAACGTGACACTCAGCGCTACTATATTTTACTCTTTCTGTCGGCACATGTAAAGACCCCTGGCACGTGCGGACTTCCTGCTATCTCAGCACGTGCGAAGACAACTGCCCCTTTTCTCAAAAGCTACGAGGATCATTAAATAAGTTTCCAGACTTTTTCGTATAGGCACTTTTATTGATAGTACACACATGAAACTCTAGCCCGCTTCGAAGTAATCTCCTCCGGCTGCAATCCACTTGTACCGTTCCAACAACTTCTGGAAGGCACCATCAAAGTCCTCTTGAGTGAGCGTGTCAATGACCTTCGTCACTGCCTCTTTCATCTCCTCAATTGTCTCATAACAACAGCCTCTGAGCTAAGGGAATAACCAAAAGTCACAGGGAGTAAGGTCTCGACTATAGGGAGGGTGGAGAACTGTGTTGATGCCCATCTTGGTCAAATAGTCTGTGACAAGGATAGAGTTGTGGACTGGTGCGTTGTCCAGGTGGAAATACCACTGACCTGATTTGAAGAGTGCTGGCCTCTTCCCTAAGAATCTCTTCTTGAACTCCCTTAAAACCTCAACATAGTAACCCTAGCCCTAACCCTTTGGCCAATCAACTGTGGTGTATAGACTTCCTCACCCTTCCCACACCTCTCATCATCCCTCACAGACTCCCTGCCTTCCTTGAATCTCTTATGCCACTCAAAGACTGATGCTCGATTCATGCAAGATGCTCCAAAAGCAGTCTGAGGCATTCCATACGTTTCTGTGGCATTTTTTCCAAGTTTAAAACAGAATTTTATTGCATATCGTTCTTCTAAAGTGTCCAGATTGCATTTTTGAAATTCACCAGCTGTGACAATCAAGCTTTAATAGGGTGTATTCCAATTGCTGCTGTAGCTGTTCATTTAAACCAGAAATCATAAAAACTTGCGAGTCATCTCATAAGATGTATAGCAATAACATAATGAATTTTCAAGAGTCTACGACAATTTTAAATGCCAGTACAAAAAAAGTCTGGAAACTACGTACCTCTATCTATTTAGAAAATCCGGAACTACATTTCCCGCCAATTGAAGAAACATAAATTTTTTATCAGGCCGAGAATCTAACATTTGTTGGTTCTAAAAAAATTTACCTGTTTGATCTCTCTTGGGCATGAACTCAAAACTAGACTTAGTGGCGGCCAGGGCCTTTCACCCAGTGATCTATCATCTCAAGAGAAAGAAAAACTATTCTTTCCTTTTTTTTACTTCACTCGGGTAGACCCACCCACGTTCAAATCCGGACCCCACCCCACACACACACTCCTAGTAAAACTTCATATTCAACATGACACAAAGAAAGATGTTCACTTCTGCATCGTGTCATATCACCTCCCCCAATGGATCTTTGTCATTTATGTCAATAAATTACAATAGGTTTTTTTTTTAAATTATGACACGTTGCTTCCCAGGTAGGCATACCATTTCCGCGGAAATCATCCTGTCTCCCCCATAGCTGTCAAATCATGGGTTCTTTTACTGGCTTTGGTATCAGTCATCTTGACGTATTTAGTCCAGATTTAGTGACCCAGCGTATATTCCTGCCACACATTTTTTTTCACCTCCGGAAGAGATTCTCTCTTTTGTCAATAATCAATTAATGTGGTTAACTTCTGGTAACCGGTGGCATCAATAAATCCACGCAGTTGTTTCATCGTTACCTTGTGAAGTCAAATCCGTTTCAATAATATTCTTGTTCCTTCTGAGTTCTCTGCCCTTTTCTTTATCAATAACCAACTCATGTGCTTAACTTCATAAAAAAAAAAAAACCCAAAAAAAACCCATCGCAATTGTCATGACAGTAGTTCCTGGTGAGATCCCCTTCTCCATCAAGGCTAATGGTGGCCAACAAAAAAAAATTGAAGCACCGTGTACAAGATATAAAAAATAAAATGAAATAACAAAAATATAAGAGCCATATCGAAACAGTCCACTCTTACGTCAATGTGCATCCCCTTTGATCTCTCCTTGCACTTTCATAACAGCCTCTTACATGAAGGAAGTTTCGGAGGGAAAAAATTACACAAAACACATGGATATAACAAAAATTCCCATCCGTTATTGTTTCCAAAAGGGTGGGCTCTTCTCTTTCCGAAATAAATTTTCATGTCCCAAATCAAACAAAAAGGGGGGGGGTCCTCGTGGTGTAATGGTTAAAGCGATGGACTGCGGAATCGTAGTAAGCGAGTTCGTACTCCAGTCGCGCTATTACGTTCACTTTCAGGCAAATACCCTTGGGAAAGTTATGAGCCCCCTAATCTTCCCAGCTATGGGTTAAATAGTACCACTACTGTTCTTCTTGGAGAATGGCTTTGGCATTAAATAACATACAAAGGTTGATATGCCATTAAAGAAAGAAACCAAACCAAACACACACACACAAAAAAAATTAAACACTTTTTCTTGAAGCAAACACACAAAAGATGTTTCAGTCTCTTCCAAGCACTTTTTTTTTTCTTTTTTTTGTTTGACATATTCTTTAGTATCCTTCCTTCTCTCCCTGATGCGTAAACCTTTTTTTACATCAGTTGTACTGACTGCAACATAGGGTCAAGCTTCAATTATATTTTTTTAAGTGTTCGAGTGTATGGCAGTCAGCCATAAGCGTTCCTCTACTCGAGTTCCCTTCTCAGGATCCTTTCCAGGGTCCTACGTCCCCTGGAGCTCTGTCGTTTTAACAAGTGATCTCTTTTTGCTATTCAGTCCTCCCGCTGGCACACCCTTTTTTCTGCATTTTCCTAACCACTGTTTTCCCCTCATTGCTTGAATCACTATCAATATGATCCCCGCCAAGATACATCTTCCTAGTGATGACAGGCCCATGGAGCTAGTAGTCATACTCCCCGTCGGGAGGATCTTCCCATCTAGAGTCTCTAATTGATCTACTAAGTCATGTAAATCAATTTTCTCTATATTTTCTAATAATTTTGGAAGTCTCCTTAGAGTAACATTTAGTGGTGATGTTATCATGGGCTTCCACGAGGTTGTCCATCGACCTGATGAGACGTTCGAGAGGGCGAGGAAAGAACCCCTAAATTTAAATTTCTCTTCCGCTTGGTAGAAGGGCGGAGGTATTAGAGACTTCCCGAAATCCGTGCACCGCTTATGATAGTTAAGGGTGGGATGGCTTTGATGGTAGATGTCGGCCTTCCCTGGCATACTTATGACAGACCTAAATTTCTTTCGATTGCAACCGCCCACAGCCCGTCTGACAAGCTTATGGCTAGTGGCATTAATTTGCTTTTTCATACCTCTATGTAGCAAGTCCGTTCAATCTCCCCCTTGTCCCCATTAAATAACCCAAGTAAGCATGTTTGATGCCCTCCAGTGCTACATATCGGGCTCCTGGATAGGCAGGTCCCCAACATATCCATCCGGCAATATAATAGGGAGCTTGGTTACTGTGCTGTAAATGGATGTAAGTAATCGCAAACCCCAAAATGAGAATTTTTTTAAAGTCTAAAGGATAATATATATACCAGTATGTATCTAGAACCCCATTCCTACTTTCCCCGTCGTCCACTAACCTCATGAAAGACCCTTCCAAAAGTTGATCCCAGAGAAAACAGGGTTTTTCATTCAACTTCTCATCGGGTAACAATCTAAGTAGTGCTTTCTTTTGGTTTGCCTTTCTCTCTTAATCAGGATTGTATCCCACTCAAGGGAATGTTCTCCTCATCTTCTTCTGTAGGCGGAGGTCGCTCATTACGTGACTTCAGTTCTGTCAGGGGGATTGTGTCTTCTGGATCCCACTCCTTCAAGTCCTGTTGAGGAGGACAAGGGTTCTCCTCGGAGTGATGGTATATCTCAGCAAATTTTATGGGGGTAATTCCAATTCCGAGTCCTCGAGATCAGATTCCTGGTTTTGTTAAATATTGACCCTCGACCGAGCCGTCAATCAAGAGATGCACCTGTGTAAATAACAGTGGAAGCAGGTGTACGTAAGACAATTATATAACCAGGTGCCACAGACGGCTTGGGTCAGTTCCAGTTCCAGTTCCAGTTGGAGTTGGAGCCAGTTGAAGATAGGATGCCAGCGGAGTGAGAACCAACTCCAGAAAGAGGGCTTGGTGCCATTAGTGACCCACGGTTGAGCAGCCCTGCCAGAATGCGAAAGTAGTGCTGTTATGGTCAGAGGAACTTGGGGTCAATATGTAACAATCAGTCTCCGTCTCCAACTCACCTCTCACACACAAGAAACATCAACCCTTTCGAGAATAAAGTGTGAGAGATATATTTTTATAAAAAAGTGTGTTCGTTCGTTCATTGAAGTTCGTCATTACGTTTGATTATGTCCCGTGTATATTTGCACCTCGTAATATACAACAGTTTAGAGGCGGTTTAGAGGAGGTTTAGCCCTAACCCTAACCCTAACCCAGTGTCGATTGTCTAATTGGTCTTCCACTGTTCTCAATTGTGGATGTTTCCCAGCTTCGGAGTTCAGCAAGCATGTGCCCTCTTAAACTTCCCCGAGAGCTGGTCTCAAGATATAAATGCGACGGGACCTGTTTGTTCGACCTTGTCTGAAATGCTTCCAGTAGTATACTGGGTCTCCCACATCTAATTTTTTCTCTCGGCGGCTTTTATTAACAATACTATTCCTTCTTTTCTGGGCCCGTTTTATCCTCTGCTGAGCCTGGACAAAGATCTTGTGCTGTTGTTCGATGACAGGTGGTGGTGATCTTTACCCACATATTTCCTTCGGGGTCTCAGCAGGTTGTCCACCGGCAGAACAACATCACGCCCAAATAACATGTAATATGGCTTTTTATCTGCCTCTCCAGTCTGGACAATCTGACACAAGGCCAAATCCAGCGTAATGCGAATCTAGTTTTCACTTGGCGCTTTCGCTGCAGAACTCTTCGAAGGGGAAGAAAGAATCTCGTATTTTTTGTATATTTCCCACCAGGGAGCTGGTAATCGTGTCGAAGCTATGAAATATTAAACTTCTGATGTTTTTAAACAATCAATTCTCCCTCCTTCCTTCACATTCGCTTTACTCTTACTTTTACTCAGATGGAGCGGTCCTTCCCCAATTTGGAATTATTACAATTTTATGTTTACCCGACATGACATTAGTAACTGTTCATTCATAAAGGTAAGAGAACTGAATTAAAAATTTCCATATTTAAATTATTTTTGTAAAAGTGGCTTTCTCTCTCATTTTTTTTTTTTTTTACGTTATCAGGCACTGATAGCAGTTGGCTGACTTCCAGGTCAAACTCGTCAGCTGATTTTCTGCCTACTTTGGCTTTTGGGGGGTTCTGATTCACAAGGATAATGAAAAAAAGTCGTTTCAATATATATACATATACATATATATATATATATATGTGTGTGTGTGTGTGTGTGTGTGTGTGTGTGTGTGTGTGTGTGTGTGTGTGTGTGTGTGTGTGTGGCAGAAGGAATTTTGGTTTGGTGCGCAATTTAATTCGACGCATAATTTCACCCAATCAGGATGACTTATCCTATTCATCCCAGTCTCCTTTCCGGCCGGCAGAAATTGGGTAAGCTGCCAAACACACTCTCTTTGGCTGAACTACGCCGTCCAGTGCAGACGTCTCAATGGCGGTTCTCTCATAGCAGCAGCAGCATTGACACATGAGGGAACCTATCTAATTTATGGATTCCTTGCGTCTATTTTCTCTTAGACCAAGGAATCCCAGTTGAATATGAATTAGATACATTCAATACGCCACACACAGGAACAACTCTATGTCACCCCCAAAATTGGCTATGTCGATGCGATGACTAACCCCACCCCGGCACCTAGCTCTTACTTCACCTCTGGGCAACACAGATGGAGACACGCACGCCTCTCCCTAAAAACACCAGACATACAAAACTCACGGTGACTCTAAAGTTTATTTCCTCCAACGGCAAACAAAACTTTCGCTAAACTACGGTGAACACAATCCCTCGCACGTCCGACAATACGCGCTGTTTTCTCAACTCTATCATATCTCCATTTCGTCTCTTTACATTTTTCCTTTTCCTACGAGGCTTGCAGCACAAACACAAACTACATTTTCCATGCTGCCATACAATAAAACCTCTATGTAAAAGCTAACGGCATCTCGTCTTCTTCTTACTTCCTCATCTTCCATTTATCAACAATTACAAACTTAGTGAGGAAACAATTCAACGTAAACACACACACGCACGTTACAACCTTTCCTCGCTAAAAACAACAAACTTTCCTTCACTTCTACATATATATATTCTTTTTTATCAAAACATTTTTCCAATTTACTTATTCTTGGTCTATTTTCATTAATTCTCATTTTTTACACTGTACTGAGTTCATTCTTTTGAAATCTAATTTTTATGGTCAAATAAATTTCTTATTTTTATGGGCAATAAATTTCCTCGACTGACCTTTGCCCCGATAGGTCAAAGGTCAGTCGAGGAAATTAAAGAACAATGAGAAGTGAAGGGATGTTCGATAGTTGATCTTAAAGTAAGAGCCATATAACATATCAAGATCGTTCGATAAAAAGCAATATATAACACAAAAACCAGAATATAAAAGTGTGATCATAAATTTTGGTGCATCCACATTTTTGCCAGAGGCAGTAATCCGACAAGGTTCGACATTCCCCCCCCACAAAAAAAAAAACACAGTTAAGTCACTGTTTCCATATATCTGAGTATGAATTTTTTCTCCGAATACCATAACAGTCATGGTTATATATCGAGCTTTTTTTTCTTTCTGGTGATGTGTTTATTAGCGAGCCAATCTCACAGAACCTTTTTTGAGAAAGGTATTCATTGCTTACTGTGTGCTCAGCATTTGTGGTCTTTTGTCAAAACTAGGCTAACCTTAATAGGTATTTACTAATCATAGCCGAGTTAGGTACAGTTCCAGACACCGGTTACTGGAGTATCTGGTTGGAGCAGACGGTTACTGGGGCAGCTGCTGACAGGATCAGCAGATGACAGTTAAAATGTACAAGTCGTGTTAACTAATCAACATATCATGTGTGGAAAAAGAAATGAGTTAGAGGGGGTGTTACTTACGTCTTGCGGGCTCTGTTTCGGGGGATATTGTGGCCAACATGAATGTCTATCATCTTCTGATATTTATAGTCAGAATTGAGAGTAGGAGGGGTGAAAGGTGATTACAACCTATATATTCAGGTTCAGTCACCTCTTTCTGGGTTCAGTCTAAATTGTGTTATCAAGGAGACCAGACCGTTATTTTTTTTTACTCCAGAATTTTAGATAGTTCTGTTACCAGACTTTGTTGGGCGGGTCGCTTAAAGAGCAATTCTTTTTTGCAACCCCGATTGCTGCCTGCACTTTAAGTATCGCCCTTCTACTATTTTTTCAACACATGTAAGGAGCATTTAAAAAGCAAACTTGTTAGATTTGGCCCATGGCCGGAAGTATACAACTCCTGGAGAAGACAGAATTGATGACTAATTGATTTGTGTGGCTACCTTGCTAAACATTGCTTCACTAGCATGTAATACCCCTTCTTTTAGGCGATATTAACAATTCGTATCCACGGATATTTTCTCCGGCCGTTTCGTCTCCCACGCTGATAGAAAAGTTCAAGGTTCTTTTGATTTGGGCGCTTTTTTAAAAATTTCTCTCAATCTGACTTGAGAGAGGCGATGTGACACTCAGCGCTACTATATTTTACTCTTTCAGTCGGCACATGTAAATACCCCTGGCACCTGCTATCACCACAACCTCTCAGCATGTGCGGAAACAACTGCCCCGTCTCTCAAAAAGCTACCTCTATTTATTTAGAAAATCTGGAACTACATTTCCCGCCGATTGAAGAAACATACATGTTTTATCAGGCCGAGAATCTAAAATTTGTTGGTACTAAAAAATCTAACTGTTTCATCTCTCTGGGGCAGCAACTCAAAACTTGACTTAGAAGCGGCCAGGACCTTTCACCCGGTTATCCGACATCTCTTGAGAAAGAAAAACTTTTCTTTCCCTTTTTTCTTATTGCACTCGGGTAGGCCCACCTACGTTCAAATCTGGACTCACACACACACACACACTCCTAGTTCAACTTCATATTCAACATGATACAAAAAAAGTTCACTTCGGCATCGTGTTACAGTATATCCTCTGACCGCGGAACCCACTTCACAGGAGAAGTGTATAAGAACTTCTGCGACATGATGTCAATCACTCGGGAGCTACATTGCCCCTTGCGACCACAGAGCTCGGATAACATCGAGCGATAACACCGCACAATGAAGAACGCTCTTTTCATGCTGTGCGAAGATAGAAACTGTGAATGAACAGATATCCTGGAATCCGTCACATTTTCTATGCACGCAACAATTAATAGCGCCACCGGTCTATCACCACACTACGTGATCACTGGCCGTCAACCCAACATCAGCTTACCCAAACTACCCAATAATTAACCCACAGCCAAAGTCCTATGGCATATGGTATGCAAATCAATGCTCTGTTGAAGCAAGTCTATCGGCGCGTCGTTCTCGCAAACAACGAAGCAGATCACAAGCTGAATGAGGAACTGAACCAACTCTTATACAAGGATCCAATACACGTGGGCGACAAATTGTTACTACACCGCCCTCAATCTACTACTGCACACTCATCCCACTTGAATTGGATCGGCTTGTTCGAAGTCGTCAAAACAATATCGGCTTACCCAAACTACCCCATAATGAACCCACAAACCAAAGCCCTACGGCATATGGCATGCAAATCAACACTCTGATTTTTGCGTTTAAACTGTGTGCTACACCGTCCTCGATCAACTATTGCACACTCATCCCACTTGGATTGAATCGGCCCGTTCGAAGTTGTCAAAACAAACGACATGGTGATTCAGGTAGGAAATGAAAAGGGCGAAACTGACTGGATTCACCGAGCACACATTTGTCGTTTTGCACCCCTGCCAAAACACCTGTCACACAACTGCTTAACCACCCCCTTTACCACCTCACGCTCACCAACAAGATCATGGATCACAACACCTAAGTCCATCCACCTCACAAAAACCGGTACAACCTTCTGCACAAATCAACCCAACAAACCAACACCAAAACCCAAGATCAATCCCAGTTTGGCAAACACGTGGCCAAATGCCAGCACGCTACAAGGACTTTATTATGCAATAGTCGCACACAGAACCAACACAACATACACACACACGCATAAGTCAGAACGAGATCAGAGGGGGCTTTGTTATATGACCGAAAGAGATCTCTTTCTAATTTATCGTACACACAAAATAATGATATGCATTGGGCGCAATAAAAGTTTTCTTTGAACTATTGTGTTAATTGCCTAGCATTTTATTGGGATAAGGGTTTTAGGGAACTAACCAATTTGGAGTAAAATTTAACTGAAGATTTATTTGTTGTTTACAGTCTGTATATTAGGAAAAGTTTCTCTTTCATATCTGCTGGTCGAAAGTTTACTGCTAAAGCCATCCGTGTTGAAGAACAGCTGTGACATTCTTAAACGCATAGCTGGGGGTTAAGAGGGTTCATACCTTTCCTCTGTATATAAGCCCGAAAGTAAGCTTAATGTGGTTACTTATAATTGCAAGCTGAACTTCTCTACGTTATATACTCTAAAGTTCAGCTCGCAATTATAGTTTGTTTTTTTAATTGAATATTTTAATAATATATTTTAAGTTTGATTTAATTTCTTTATTTCGTTAAGAAATACTAAGACACTACAACAGATTGGATGCTACAGTTTGTAAACATATAAGACTCTAACTTGTAATGGTAAGAGAAACGTTAATATATATTTTAAAAATTTAATAATAATAGTTAATAACAATAAAAGTCAGGGAGTGTCCTCGTGGTGTAATGGTGAAAGCAATGGATTGCGGAATCGTAGTAAGCGAGTTCGTACTCCAGTCGCGCTATTACATTCACTGTCGGGCAAATACCCTTGGGAAATGAATAAACCCCCATATCCTTCCAGATATGGGTTAAATAGTACTGCTACTGGTCTTCTAGGAGAATGGCTTTGGCATTAAATAACCTACTAATGTTGATATGCCATTAAACAAAGAAACCAAACCAAACCAATAAAAATCAAAAAATTGAATTCGAATAAAAAAAAAACAAACTTGCTGCCACATGTTCTCTAGAAAATGTCATTAGTCTTTAATAGCATGAAATATCTGCTGCTAACCAGCGTATCAACTCTTAGAACTAATAAACAGACTGTAAGCAACAAATAAATCTTCAGTTAAATTTTACTTCAAATTGGTTAGTTCCCTAAAACCCTTATCCCAATAAAATGCTAGGCAATTAACACAATAGTTCAAAGAAAACTTTTATCGCGCCCAATGCCCATCATATTTAGTTTTTTTTTTTAAGACAGAAACACATACTTATGTAATATCAGCGTATGGTTGCAAAGAAAGTAAACGATTTTGTTCAGAAAAAAAAACCCAAAAAAACAGCCTGCTTCTGACTGTTACATATCGTATGGTTTTGTACAAGAAGCAAATACAAACGTGTGATTCCTTAGAAGAAAATCACATTCTGCATTTCGTTTAGTCATTTTATCAAAATTTAGATTATTATATCAATTGCAATGTTTTCTTTTACCTTATATTTACTTAAAAATAGAATATAATATAGTCTAACACACATGCTATTTCATGATATCATTTGTAGATTTATTTACCTTATTATTTATTTATTTGTTCACTTGTTTTAATTTAACATCTATAAACCAAACAAGCTATTTTTTAGACTCACACGCCTTCGAGATATCATTTTTAAAAATATTTTTTTCATTTTTATTCAACGCAAATTCATCAAAGATTATATATATATATATATATATATATATATATATAATCTTAGTTGTCTAAATTTCTGAGACGAAGCTTGATGATTTTTATCATTTAGGGTTTTCAGACAATTGTCTTCAACAATAAAGATGAAGACAATAGCCGAACTCCATTCACAGAGGAAAGATGGAACAAATCCTACTAGCGTACGGCATACCTAAAGAAACCGTAGCGGCAATAACGATTCTCTATAGAAACACTAAAGTAAAAGTACGATCACCGGATGGAGACACAGAATACTTTGACATTGTAGCAGGAGTACTACAAGGGGACACACTGGCCCCGTACCTCTTTATCATTTGGCTAGACTACGTACTTAGAACATCGATTGACAAAATCAAAGAGAATGGCTTCGAACTGACGAAGAAAAGAAGCAGAAGATACCCCACAACAACAATTACCGACGCCGACTACGCCGATGACATAGCGATACTGGCAAATACACCTGACCAAGCCGAAACACTTCTGCATAGTTTGGAACAAGCAGCAGCAAGCATAGGCCTCTATGTTAATGCACACAAAACGGAATATATGTGCTATAACCAAACGGGGGACATCTCCACTCTAGAAGGAACCCCTCTTAAACTAGTAGACAAATTCACGTACCTAGGAAGCAGCGTCGAATCAACCGAAAAGGACATCGAAACGAGGCTAACGAAAGCATGGACAGCTATCAATAGGCTATCGACTATATGGAAATCAGACCTAACCGATAAAATGAAACGCAGCTTCTTCCAGGCAGCGGTCACATCGATACTGCTATATGGCTGCACTACATGGACGCTAACAAAACGGCTGGAGAAGAAACTGGATGGCAATTACACAAGAATGCTGCGTCAATCCTGAACAAGTCCTGGCAGCAACACCCCACAAGACACCAACTGTACGGCCACCTGCCCCCTATCACGAAAACTATTCAAGTTAGACGAACCAGACATGCAGGACACTGCTGGAGAAGCAGAGATGAACTCATAAGAGATGTACTCTTATGGATCCCCACACATGGCCGCGCAAAAGCAGGACGACCAGCTCGAACGTACATTCAGCAGCTATGTGAGGATACAGGCTGTTGTCCTGAAGACCTACCTAGGGCGATGAACGATAGGGTGGAGTGGCGAGAGAGGGTCAGGGATATCCGTGCTACCAGCGCGATATGATGATGATGATGATGATGATGATGATGACTATTAATGTAAAAATATTTTTTTCACTATTTTTTAGAGAAGTGTCTGAAATTTCGTAAAAACTAAACTGTACAGCAGGTGAAAGTCAGATGCTGTCGACTGTTCTACTTATTCTGACCTTTTTTTTTTTATTTCATTGGGTAATTACTTCTAAAAGTTTCACTTTAAGAAAATGTTTCATAGAATTTGTTTACAGAGAACCCATCCCAGGATTAAAGGAAAAAAAAGTCATATGACCAGACTGGGTTTTACCAGGAATCTCGATTTAGATCTCAGCGTGTATGAAAAAAAGACAAGCACAAATTTCATCTGTAGTGCAGCGGGGAACTAACTGAAACAAAAATATTTCAGCAAACCATTTTAATACTGAAGTTCATATTTAACGGACTCTTTTTAAACGCCATGGCAATTAATAGCGAAGCATTCTTACAGAAAGAGTCGATTGATTTAATATTTAAACCAAGTGGTACCGTAATAAACGGAGAATCGGAAACTGGAAACAATAGATCAGATATGTCAACCAGATCTTCAAATTTTCCTTTACGGACACTAACCTGTTTCTGTGTGTTATTTTTCGTAATTGTTATCGTACACATAGGTTTCGATATTTATTATCATCTATCAAAAGAATCCTATTTGATGAATTCTACCCTCGACATCCATCAAGTAAGTCAACCGTTATTTATTTATTCATTTATAAATAATCTCGACTGTATTTTTATAGTTATTATTTAATACTTTAAGCAGTACGAAATCTTACAGCGGTATCCCTGCTAGTAAGTTTTAAAACTCTAGCACGCTTCTGTTGTTAATTGTTGTATCATCAGGTACGCTGTTAGTGGGATCTTCTCGCCGAGACAGCGCTCAGAAAACTCTTCGTTCTTCGTTCGAAAGAAGTTCATAAACGTTTTTAATAGTTTTGATTGCTATTTATAAGGTTTTAAGTCTTATTAATTAATACCAATACCTTTCTAGCATTTTAGACTGGTAAATACTTTATATGTAGTTGCATCAGAGCCAATATATCAATAAAGTTCAAAATCATTTTAGATGCTTTTTAAACAGATCTATCTAACACAGAGTTTCTTTAAAAAGTAATTAATTTGATGCATTCCTTTTAAACAAATGTAATTTCCATTCACTTCTAAATCAATTAATAATTGCCGAGTTTTTTTTTTTTTTTTTTTTTTTTTTTTTTTTTAGTCTCACTGGATGGCTTATGAATTATCTTGATTTTTTAAATCTTTGCGTTTACAAGATTAAAATTTTGACAAAATTCTGAGAATAATTCACCCCAACAAATCCCTCGCAAAGCTGAAACTGAACAAAACGTGATTTTTGTTAATAGTAATAATGAATTATTTTAATTCAGTAATAATCTGTTAACATGGATAAGAGTTAAAATTTGTAGTATTGTATTTTAATTATTGTTTTTCATGAGTTTTTTTTTTAAATCAATATTTTTATTCTAAGTATTAAACTGTCTTTTCCTCAAATATATCTCATAATCTACTCTAATGTTTTAGAATTCAATGTTTTATCAAATAATTTGTTTAAAATATAATTGTTTTTAATTTCTTTCTTTCTTTGTTTTTTTAATGGCATATCAACCTTTGTAGGTTATTGAATGCCAAAGCCATTCTCCGTGAATAACAATTATGGTACTATTTAACCCATACCTGGGAGGATAAGGGGGTTCATACCTTTCCCAAGGGTATTTGCCCGAAAGTGAACGTAATAGCGCGACTGGAGTACGAACTCGCTAACTACGTCCATTGCTTTAACCCTTACACCTCGAGGACACCCCCAATTGTTTTGAATAGGTTGTGTGCGAATGACTACTAGTGGCCTTCGCAACCAGCAATTTTTGTTCTCCCGTTATAGAGATTAAAAAATGCAAACTTGTAAATTCACCCTATGTGGACCCCGATTCACCCTGATAAAATTTTATTCACTCCATCTCTCAACCTCTTATGAAAAGAGATATTTTAGAATACAGTATTCTTATATGATAATTCATTTAAAATATAAAGTTGTCTCCCTTTAGTCGATGGCGACCAGAAGGCTCCCGTTTCAATAGCTACTACACCGCGTTGTAGGGGAGGGCGCTACTCCTTTCCCTGGATTGTTCCGTTTTACCCTTGATACGTACCTTATATTGCTGAGTGTTAAGCAAGGAGGTATCAAGTACTGTTTTTAAAGTCTTTGATATGACGCGACCTGGGATTGAACCCATGTCTTCCGTACCATTAATTGCTATGAAATATTTTCTCGTGTGAAAATATGATTATATGTTCACGACGCCAAAATGATTCAGAGTTACATCAACGAATGGGTGACTCCACACTCCCGGAAGATGGATCCTCACCACTGAATATAGTGTAGTATCATTCTTTGGACATTCTTCACAGTTGACACTAGACGTTGGTGATTTGATTGATGGATTTTAACGTCATGTCAACTCGTCTGGGGTAATTTTATACGTAGAGCTGAGGGAACCACGAACATCGAATAGTTATATGAATATTTTTTATGTAATTAAGAGTGTTTTTGTTTTGTGAAGTTTTTGTTTTTGTTAGTTGGGGTTTGTTGTTTTTTTTGGGGGGGGGCTTTTTTATTTCATTTTTGTTATTTTTGTTTCTCTTTCTTTTTGTATTTTTTTGTTTTTGTTTTTGTTTTTATACGATATTAAGTTAAATATCCTAACAAATAATTTGCTCACAGATTTGTGGTTTTAAGTATCCTTATGTAATACTATTAATCTATGTACATTTATATGATTTCAAGTAATTTATAATTACCCTTTGTAAATAATTATAGCTTCAAGTAACCATATGATTTAGTTATATAGCATCAATATTCCTATCGAATCGGAATAATTTCACACAGATCTATTTAACCTCCAGATGAGACCCTAACAGTTGTTATCATTCCGAGGCAATGAAGAAGGACTCTACACTCTCCAGATATCCAGAACTGGGGCCCTCACCATCAGATACTTTTTTTGGAGAGAAAGGGGTCTTACCCCTCTGCAAGGGATACTGATTGTGTATTCTTAGCCCTGCCGACAAAGTAATCTGGTGATTCTGATTCCTTCTCTCCTTTTCTTTTGGTTATTAGAAGATGGGGATTGAAGTGATGAGGATTGAAGTGATGGGGATTAAAGTGATGGGGATTGAAGTGATGGGGATTGAAGTGATGAGGATTGAAGTGATGGGGATTGAAGTGATGGGGATTGAAGTGATGAGGATTGAAGTGATGGGGATTGAAGTGATGGGGATTGAAGTGATGAGGATTGAAGTGATGGGGATTGAAGTGATGGGGATTGAAGTGATGAGGATTGAAGTGATGGGGATTGAAGTGATGAGGATTGAAGTGATGGGGATTGAAGTGATGAGGATTGAAGTGATGAGGATTGAAGTGATGGGGATTGAAGTGAGTCATCAGTTGCAGTCATCAGCTGACGGTGTCAATTCTTCGCGTTTTAAGGGAACAGTACTGGTAGTATATCATTACACCCAAGTCTAGTTTCGACCTTATCGTATACGTGACTGACCGTCGATATTAGATAAGTTTGTTTTTATTATTCGTTTTCTAGTTGTTTTTCACTGAAGTCTGATGGATGGGAATTTTTTAAAATTATCTTTTATCAATGTTGTATGAAAAGTGTTCGATACCGATCACCCCTTTGTAATAATGGAATAGTCGTGACAGACAACTATCGTTCGGTATATAGGCCAGAGTATTATTTGCCAAGTGTTTCTAAAATGTTATCAAAGTTGAATAAAACTTACCTATTAGTTTATTCTAGCCTCTGTTTGTGTGTTTGGGTTTATGGCATATCAACCTTTGTATGTTATTTAATACCAAATCCATTTTTATACAAATAAACAGTTGTATTTCAAACAATTCAGTTTAGCATAAGTACACAGTTTAATTGTCAAAAACATTTCTATTTCAAGCTATTCAGTTTAGTCGAACAGTTCTAATTCAAACAATTTAGTTTAGTATAAGTATAGCTTTTTGTTTAAACACAGTTAAATTTTAAAACAGTTGTATTTCGAACAATTTAGCGTAGTACAGTTTCTATGTCAAAACAGTTCTATTTCAGGCAATTCAGAATAGCATAAATACGCAGTTTTGTTCTATTTGACCCATAGATAGGGTCCCATCAGGTGCTAACTCTCTGGGACGATGACAATGAAGGGGTTCTCCGCATTTCGCAAAGCTCCACATTACTAAAACCTCAGCATCAGATTATTTCTTGTCATATCAAGGACATTCAGGAGGCGTCTTACCCCTCTGCAGAAGTGCAGTCGGTGTATTCTACAGGCCTAGCAGACTGGGCAATGGCCTCTGTGTTTTTTATTACAATTATATCTATATAAATAAAAATGTAAATGTTTGTTACTAACCGATAATCTCCAGTTTTATAGCAGTAATTGGTTTTAAATTTTCAGAGAGTATTTTATTCGAATTCAGGAGTATTTTTATATACTTATTATCCAAAAATATTACAATAATTAAAAAAATATTTTTAATAAGTCGTTTTTCTCCGACAAAAGGCGGACACGAAAAAAAAAAAAAACTTCCGTTTTACAAGAATTTTACATGTGACATTTTTTTCTTTTGCTTAGTCATTTTCTTTCTTTTTCGGTTGATTTAAACAGAGACACTAAACTTTAAACCATATTTCGTTTGTTCAGTAGTAAGTAATTTTTTTTTATTCTCACGAGTTGTTTACAAAATATTTTTTATGTATGTGCATATATATGTCTGTATATATGTCTGTGTATATATATATCTATATGTATGTGTGTATATATATATATGTATGTATGTGTGTATATATATATATATATATTATATATATATATATATTATATGTATATATATATATATATATATATGTGTGTGTGTGTGTAAAACTGGAGATTATCGGTTAGTAACAAACATTTACATTTTTATTTGTATAGATTATCCAATTATTGGAAAATTAAACATATAAGAAACATGCATTTTCTTTTTTTTTTCATTTAAACAAACTGAGCCACAGCAACGTGTGGCCGGGTACAGCTAGTATATATATATATATATATATATATATATATATATATAGGGTGCGGAAGCAAAATTAGGAATATTATTCTATTATAATAATAAACGACACTATTTTAAAACAAGATTAATTCTAATTTAAAAAAATGTATGTAACTATACCGGGCTTTCACACCTCCAAGAATAAACGTGTTATTAACTGCTCCGTTGTCCGGCTCTTTTATTACCAATTCCTATTACCATATATCGCTACACTCATGAAAAATGGCAAAAAGAGAAACAGTGGATCGAATAGAATTACCAAATCAGGAAAGAATCACAATACTTGAAGAGAAGGAAATCTACAGATACTTCGGAATATTGAAACAAACAGCATAAAACAAACGGAGATGAAGGAAAAATAAGGAAAGATTACTCCAGAAGAACGAGGAGCCAAGCTATGTGGCAGAAATCTGATCAAAGGAATAAACACCTGGTCAGCCCTTTTTGTCAGATAATCGGGACCATTCTTAAAATGAACAAGGAAGGAAGGAAGGAATTTAGGCAAATGGACGAGAGAACAAGAAAGTTGATAATGATGCACAAGGCTTTACGTCCGAGAGATAACACTGGGTTTCCGATTCTTTACATAATACATGTACATAAATGACTCGTTATTTTGTAAATTTGTGGCCCTCTATGCACTTCCTAAGTATGTAGTTGAGTGGCATCATTACTTTAAGAAATAGCAATGGCAAAAGTGAATCTCCCTGGAATTTAACCCTTAATTTTTACCTCTGTAGGGGCTTATCCTCACGCTGTTAATTCCACACTCCAGTTTCCATGATATTCTTGGTGCGGTTTATGATTTTGTTGAATATTTTGTTCGTTTTCAAAAACTCTATTGTCTAAATTTGCAAGAACATATAATAAGCCTTTTTGTAGTCAATCCATACAATGGCTACAGTTTTTCTCCTCGTTGTAGCTTCTTTGGTTTGTTTGGATTTTATGGCATATCAACCTTTAGAAGTTATTTAATGCCAAATTCATTTTATACAAATAAACAGTTCTATTAAGAATAATTCAGTTTAGCATACAAACAGTTCTATTTAAAACAATTCAGTTTAGCATAAGTACACAGTTTAATTGTCAAAACATTTTTATTTCAAGCTATTCAGTTTATTCAAACGATTCTAATTCAAATTGTTCAGTTTAGTATAAGAATAGTTTTTGACAAAAGCAGTTCTATTTCAAACTATTCAGATAGCATACAAAAATAGTTCCATTTCAAACAATTCAGTTTAGCATTGGTACACAGTTTAGCTCTATTGGACCCATAGATAGGACCCCATCAGGTGCTACTACTCCGGGCCAGAGTCGACCTGGGAGCGATCGCAATGAAGAGGTTCTCCGAATTCTGCAATGCTCGAGTATTACCGGAACCTCACCATCAGATTGTTTAGTATTCTGTGCAGGATATTCATTGGGGGGGTCTTACCCTTCTGCAGCGGTGCAGTCGGTGTATTCTACAGCTCTAGCCGAAAGGGCAAGGCTTCTTTAGGGATTTGCTTGTCTATATATCGTAGGTCAGTTGTTCTTTGGTATTTTCTTAAATGTTGCTTGCTTTTAGTGAGTACAAGTGTATATTCGTTTCGCGGCCTTCTTCAAGTTTTTCTAATTTTTTCTTGTTATTTATCCATTTAGTAATTCTATTATTTTCTTTCGTTTCCATATTTTACTCCAAAATTGTTTTTGTTTCTGTTGGTTCGCAATTGTTCATTCTCCACCAACCTGTTGGTAGAATTTTCTTTCGTCATTTTGGAAAATCCTTTTTTGGTTCCATTATTAGACGCCGTTCCGATACGTTTTGAGTCTCTCTTCTTTCTTTGATTTATTTCTTCCTGTTGTATTTTCAGACTTGTCTGTGGTTGTCTTTTTGACGTCTTTTCTTTCCGTTGGGTTCCTGTATGTTTCACTTTCCTCAGAAGTTTCACTTGTTATCGCCATTTCTTTATTATAATAATATTTTGTAAACAACTATAGTTTCGAGTAACTTTCTTAATACCAATAATTTGCATGCAGTTAGATGGTTTCAAGTCTTTCAATATAATATTATAAATGTCACGCCACACGAAATAGACCACACAGGTTTCCTTTATGCTGCTGTCTTGGACCATTAGCTGGTAAAATCTGCTTCCACTACGTATGCAAATTTTGTTGAAGTCTACGACATCTTAAGGGTCCAAAATCGGAAAAAAATGCCTTGTTAACATTATATATATATATATATATATATATATATATATATATATATATATATATATATAAATATATATTGGCAGCATTTCTTCGTTAATGCAAATTTCCTAAAACATAATAGACTTTTTATGTCTACATATTTTCTTCTGGATCCGTTTGAATTCCCGTATGACTTTTATCGTATTCGTATTCGAAAACGATAAAAGTAATATGGGAATTCGAACGGATCCAGAAGAAAATATGTAGACATAAAATGTCTATTATGTTTAATGAGATTTGCATATATATATATATATATATTGTCATTCACAGACATACTGTTTCGTTGTATCACAATTTATATATATATATATATATATATATATATATATATATATATATAGATAGATAGATAGATAGATAGATAGATAGATAATTTCAGAGCATATTCATTAGAATACACACCATTTTAATTGAAAAGGAAATGACCATGCTCTTGAAAATTAAGAATACAATGTGACCCATTATTACGGGACATCCTATATATAAAAAAGCAACGACATTCTCCAGCTATAATCCTTCATCAAAATGGTTTCCTCGATGCCAAACACAGACATTTAGGTATATTCAAAACCTTCGGCAAAATACTCATATTTCATTGTTATACCGTCTACATCTCAAGTAAATTTCAAGCACTTTCTTTCGTCGACATCCTAGTTTGATTTTATCTCAACAGTTTCAGTTATGTCAATTGAAATGGACTAATTATTCCTTAAGGAAATGAGACCCAATGTTTCCAAGAATTTACTTGGCCTTAACTTTAAAAGCATATAGTCTTATGGTAAAAAAAAGATTTAAGTCGTATAATCCGAAGTCGCCATTTTCTGCGGGATTAGGGCATTTTCTGCAGGATTAGGGAAGAAGAAGACTAAAGAAATGTATTGGATAAGTGAATTGTAATGAGTTAAACGTAAATGTTCAGTAAAAAACATCAAGATAATGACTGAAATTTACTCTTATTTGGATCAAGCTGTATTAGCAAACCATTGTATGATTCTCACTGAGTGCCACTTGCTTCTTACTCTGTGAATCAACAAAGCTAAGTTTAATTAAATAACTATTTTTAATGTAAGCATGTATTTACCCAACTCCTCCGTCACGGACAGGAAGTGATACAAAATCAATTTCTAAGCAGAGTACATCTGGTTTGAACGTTTTTGAGAGATTAAAATATTACAGAAAGTGTCAGTTTGGATTTTACAACCACAATAAAGTATCTTTGTATTTTCGACTGCTTTTTCCCCAAACACTTGCTTAAGCAATTTTTAATTAATTATATTTAAACACATTTCTTTCTTTAATAGAATAACATTTTCCTTTAATAAAATAAAATTTGTAGTAATTGGAAAGTTGTTCGATAAAGAAAGTATTTTTTAAAAGCAAATTTTTTTTTCAGAATTTTTTTCCATAAATGTAAGCTTTGCATTGTCTGGAATTTGTTTATGGTAAAAATTATTTTAATCTGGGCGCAGTGGTCAGTAAAGAAATCATGCTGACAGTGTTCTGGGACTTGAAAGGACCCATGACTATTGATTTCCTTGAATAAGGTGGAACTGTAAACAGGACTTCCAATTGCCAACACCAAAGTCAAAATTCACCTTATTTATGAAATAACCCTCGTATATATAGAAAAACAGACAAACAGACAGTCAGAGAAAAAAGGTAGAGATAGAAATTAACAGAGAGAAAAAAAGAAGTGTTCAGCGAAAACGCTGACCAAATTATCATTCAGTTCCATAATTGACTGGAAATTGTTTCATTCTCTGGGTGACAGCATTTTACATGTATTGTTCAAGTGAAATTCTGGTGATAATGTTAAGTTACGGTTACATACTAACTTAAAGAGGATTTTTGTAATCTATACATAAACAAAACATTTACAGATTACTTTCTAAAATGGTAATTTGCCCTTCGTTAAAAAGTGAAAGGAAATTTGATATGGATTTCCCATCGTTCTAAAATTCATTATTTTTTTTTTAGGCGGTGTAGATTTGGATGTGTTGTAACCTTTTCTTCTCTTGGGTCGAACTAATTACTAGCAGGTACAGGCGTAGTGGAATCTACTTCTATTTGTGCGTTTAAGTTATATATATATATATATATATATATATATATATATATAATGGAAATTCCATTATTTTAGAATGGAAATTCCGTTGTTTTAGAATGGAAATTCTGCTCTTTTACAATTATGGTTTTGACATTAAAAAACACACGAAAGTTTATATTTTTTTCTTATTTTTTAATATATATATATATATATATATATATATATATTAAAAAATAAGAAAAAAATATAAACTTTAATGTCAAAACCATAATTGTAAAAGAGCAGAATTTCCATTCTAAAACAACGGAATTTCCATTCTAAAATAATGGAATTTCCATTCTAAAACTGAATATGAAACTTGCCATGTTTTGGAAATGCCAAAGAAAAGATGACTAAGGTTTTGCATCCAAAAGTAAGTAGTTTTGTATTTTCAGCTGATTTTCAACAACAACAAAAACCTGCTTAAGCAAATTGTAATTCACTATTTTAAAATACATGCTACTTTTTATGGTTAAGCCTTTGTAAACCAGATTTAGAAAGGGTAACTAAATCCGTCAAACGAGAATAAAACAAGTCGACTCTCTAATGATAACAACTGAATTTTATTTCAAAACTTTGTATGTGTGTGTGCGCATGTCAAGTAGTAATTTACTAAGCGTTTTGCTTAGATGTGACTCAAGGCCATATGAATGGAGCACCCAATAACACTCGAACTCACTCGTGTTGGTTTGCTAGTTTTGTTTGCTAACCATTACACCTCCAAAGGCGCCCTGAGCCCATGTCAAATATTTGTGTGCTGATAGCCGGAAATGTGGCAGCTTTAATGATGAGATCACAACACTCTACTTAATTTTAGGAAGATGGAAAATACATATCACATTTCCTTTCCCTTTCTTCATGCCATTAGGCATATCAACTTTTGTGGGTTATTTGATGCCAAAACCATAATGGTAAAAGAACAGCAATGAATAAAAGGGTTCATGCCTTTTCGAAGAGTATTACTTCGAAAGTGAATGTAGTCGTGTGGCTAGAATTCGAACTGGCTTACATCAAGGTCGGAGTCAAGCACTTTAGCCTTTGCGCCATTTTTCACAATAGAAACAAATTTCTAGTAACTCCTAATAAGTAAGTAAAATTGGCGATCGTAGTTGAGGGCAATCAGAAGGCTCCCTTTTCGATAGCTACTACACTGAGGTGTAGGGAAGGGCGTAACTCCATTCCCTGGATTGCTCCACTTTACCCTTGATAAGTACCTTATAATGCAGAGTGTTAAGGAAGGAGGTATCAAGTACCATTTTTAAAGTCTTTGGTATGACACGACCTGGGATCATTGGCGAATAATCTTTTGTAAACACCTGTACTTTCAAGAAACTGTTCTTAATACCAATAATTAAAATGCAGTTAAATGGTAACAAATTTTTTTCATATAATATCAATTAAATAATAATTTAAAAGAGTATATATAATAAAGTACTTTGAAAACGATTAAAATATTTTAAAATCCTAAAATATTTTTAAATCCTAAAAAAAGAGATCCTTTGTTTCGATCACTTCTCTTCAGAGAATTAGGTCAGTAACAACAAAGTTTACATTGGATAATGCTAACGTTAGGCCTAGCAGAGTTAGATTTGCCTTAAGACATCCCATGTTATTAAGGGATTTATCCGACCTTTCACTCGGACAGATTTGGTACAAGACCACATTAACGGGTGGAGTGAGGCTCACGAATCGAAATTACGAAAGAAGAGAAAAAAGTTCACAAAAAAAAAAAAACTCTACGCCAGCGATTTTTTTTTTTTTTTTTGTTTTCTCTCCTCGTGGTGTAATGGTTAAAGCGATGGACTGCGGAATCGTAGTAAGCGAGTTCGTACTCCAGTCGCGCTATTACGTTCACTTTCGGACAAATACCCTTAGGAAAGGTATGAACCCCCTTATCCTCCCAGCACCACTACATTTCTTCTTGGAGAATAGTTTTGGCATTAAATAACCTACAAAGGTTGATATGCCATTAAACAAAGAAACCAAACCAAACCGAAAAAAAGGAGGGTGGAAAAACTCGAAAAACAGCGTAGTCAAGACATGGAAAGCCTCGAGGAATGTTTTACAAAACTCTTAGAAAAATACTCAAGAGAAAGTGATCAAGGTAATTCTAACTCTTTCTCACAATACTGTAATTAATTAACTCAGATTTTGGTGCAAACCAGAAGAAGAGGTCACCTTTGCAACGTATTTTCCAAGATGCGAGGATATTTTTTAAAAGACTGTTTTACATGGTCAGACGAGAAAATGTTCGACTACAGCTTAGTAAATTCGGGGCCATTGAACATGAAAAATATGCTAATAACATACTACCAAAAAATCCAGGAGATATTTTTTTCAGGAAACCATTTTTCTGTTAACAAAACTTTTTAGGCGAAAAAGTTCAGTTTTTAACACACGTTGACAATACCTCAATCTGACCAAGAAAGATACAAACGATTATATCACATTTGAAAACGTAGGGAATAGAGAGTTCAAAAATTCAAACTCAGCGGACTCATACCAGATATGTTCAAATGTTTCATATTTGCACAAGGACTAACCACAACAAAAGACGTTGAAATAAGATCACGTCTACTATTAAAACTGGAACAAAAGTAGAAAATGGCATTACAAAATATCGCTAGAGAATGTTAACAAATAATTAATTTACTCCTTAACACTGCAAAAATTAAGAAAAGAAATATTTCGCACATACACCCCGTCGAAAAAAAGTAACACGGTAAAAGAAGGTTTTCTTTTAAAATTAATCCTTATTATGAATGCAAACAAATACACTTATGTAAAGGTTGCCCATTTAAAAATAAAGAGTGTCATTATTGTGGGAATAAGGGACATAGAGAAGAACCCAGAAAAAAAAAAGAATACAAAATTTTAAGATGGGTAAAAATACTAAATGAAGGGAAAATATTCTCAAAACTGCATATTTACAAATACCATTAAAAGAGAAATGTACAAATTTATTAACAATAAAAAACACGAAAGGCTTGTACAAGTTCAACAGATTGCCTTTTGGGATAAATGTTCCATATCGTGATTCCAGAATCGCTCAGAATGGAAACAATAAAGGCAATTTATTGTGGTCATATTGGCCTAAACAAATGTAAACGGACTAAGGCATCAGTGTGGTGGCCAAGAATATCAAATGAAATTGATGAACACATCCGAAGATGTACATATTGCAATCAGCACCGTCCATCAAATACCCATGAAACATTAAAACTGACACTGTTACCAGAGAGGCCTTGGTAGAAGATAGAGACGGATATCTTCTCACTGAGCGAATGAAATCATCTAGTAGCAACTACTGCTATGTGGCATGCTACATAGAAATAGCTCAATAGTTTAAAGTGCTGGACTTCGGAATCGTAGTAAGCGAGTTCGAACTCCAGTCGCGCAATAACGTTCACTTTCGGACAAATACCCTCGGGAAAGGCATGAACCCCTTATCCTCATATATGGGTTAAATAGTACAACCACTACTGTTCTACTAGAAGGATTGATTTGGCATTAAATAATCCAAGAAAGGTAAGCCACAATCAGTTCACAAGCACAAATGACTTTGCACCAAATACAGATTCACACACAACTCTGTAAATCCCCACTTTCAACAAGCAGGGACAGAAAGGAGTTAAAATCACAAAAAAACCCTCCTAAAATAGCAGATACTTTCCTGGCTCTAATTGTATACCGTAGCATATATCGGCTACAAAAGGAAATCCTGCGAAGTTGATCAAAGAATGGAAAATAAAGACTGTACAACCAAGCCACCCAAACAGACGAAATCTGAAATGGCCAAACTTGGAATGATTCAGATAGGTATATATTTCGATAAAAAGTTGGATAAAAAAGAATTACGATGGAAAACATGGTGCTAAAACACTCATGTGAGTTCCAAATGGAGAGGACACTCTCACCGATAGAATTTCAAAAAGGTCACGAATGAAACAGAAACGAGAATCATAACAGAAAGGATTAGTTTCTTTGTTTAATGGCATAGCAACTATCAATGTCAAGGCCATCCTTCTGGAAGAACAGTAGTGGTACTATTTAACCCATAGCTGGGAGAATAAGGGGGTTCATACCTTTCTCAATGGTATTTGTCGGAAAGTTAACGTTACAGCTCGACTGGAGTTAGAATTCTCTTACTACGATTTCGCAGTCCATCGATTTAACGATTACACCACGAGGAACCCACCAAAAGTATTCCAATGCAAATGACAGAAATAATAAGAGTATTCTTAGACTATATGTGTCGTTTAGAGGTCGTGTCGTCCATAAACTAAAGCACGTCAGTGGCTAAGTACATTGAAAAAAAAACGAAAAAGGATTAAGTTTTTTATGGGTAAGTACTTTTTAAAACCATTAACATTAAAAAACATAGGGAAAAAGAAACATGTGAAGTATCACTTTCAAGTGATAGTGAAAACATTCAATGGAAAGAAAGAGAAATAAACCAATATTCCCTGGAAGGGAGATGTATTATCGGTATTTGTCAGCCGTTCTACCAACCGGACGAGTATGGCACAAGACTTTTTAAGGTGGGTCTGGACGCAGGGCCGTAGCCCACACGCGCCCGGCATTCCCAAAAATGTCTAGGCCCCCGTCGGCAATTCCCTAAAGAGGGGCGCTTTAGGCGCCAGGCGATAAACCTTACCACTTCAAGGAGGGTTAAAAGCCTGAGTGGACCGCCCCCTGAAGCTCGAGGTATGTCATGAGACGAGACACACCCGACCAGATCCGTGCCGTTGATACCACGGCCGGCCGAAGTGTGACCCATTTACTGGATTCAGTTGATTAGGGAGATATATTATAAGCAGTAATAGTTTAATTACTGATTCTTATTACATTTGAGTATCACTTGTAGTGTACTCTTGTTTTATTGTTGTTCATTCTGAGACTAGGTAATAAATCGTTAAACTCAATAGACGTGTTCCCGTGTCATGAGTAAGAAAGCCATAAATGAATGACCGTAAAAAATTAAACGTGGGTATAACTTGTCTAAATTTCAGAGATGAAGTCAGATAATCTTTATATCTAATGAGGGGTCAAAATGTGTTAGTGCAAGCTCTGACATCAGTATTTAGTTTATTTCTTCGGATGCCTTCTGGCAGTCAGTCGACCAATTTCATGAGCTATCTTTCTTTAGTAGTTTATCTAACGGGGATCTGAAATCATGCATTCTAGGTACATACAAGTTATAATAGTTTAACATACCCAAAAACAATTATAATGTGGCAGTGTCCTTCGGAGTCGGCATATATTCTACAGCTCTTACACTTCTTTTCCGGGGTCTGATTTACAGTCATTCTTATTTATAATATGTTCAAAATATTTAATTTCTGGCATAAACAATTCACACTTTTATCACTCAGTTTTAACCCGTATGTTCTTATCTGTTCGAATACACTTGCTAAATGTTCATCATGTCCTTCATGTTTTTATTTTGAACTTGGATATCATTTAATTATGCAACTGCAAAATCAAGTCCTGCCAACATGGTATCCATGATTTGTTGGAAGATGGCGGGGAAGACCTTTAAACCAAACGGTAGTCTGTTATAACGAAACAAACCTTTAAGTTTGATTAATCAGGAATTTTACTTTCTTCCTCCACTTCCGCTCGAAGGTAAACATCTGATAAGTCTATATTTGAGAGAATATTCCCTTCTGTTTTATTTTGCGAAAACCTCTTCAGCCGTTGGGAGAGGATACATGTGGTCCAGTAACGCGTTATTTAATCCATTGAAAAAATCTGTGCATAGCCTTAACTTTCCAGAACTTTTTTACAATTACAACGGTCACTGCCCAACTTGAGAATTCAACTGGAGAAATGACTCCAAAATTTTCTAGTCCTTTTAGTTCTTTGTTTACTGTCTCAATGGCAGCAAAAGGAACTGGTCTTTTGGGTCTAAAAATCGGGGTTGCTTTGTCTCTTACCTGTAAAGATGTCTTTGCTTTAATACATATTCCAAGTTCCCCAGTAAATAAATTTTGGTACTTCTATTTCATTTTCTTTTTCAAAATCCCAATATTCTAATCGGCAAATTTTACTGACTGACAAATGGAATTAATAGATTCATCACGTAAGTTAAAAAATTAGCCCAAACACGCTTGGTGGCTCCAAAAATGCCTTGGGCACCGTCGGCATTCACTTAAAAAGGCGTCATGCAATAAACCAAGCCCTGCCGAAATAGGTAAGCGCCTGGAGGCCTAAGGAATGTCGGTCTTAGCCGAATGACACGAATGCTGGGCTTTCCCAGCTCTCTCGTTAGGCGGCCTTGACCAACAAACTAGAGACACACATGAGCCGAACGATGCCGGCCTGAACAACACGGTCGGCTAGTTCATGCCAAACTGGTTCACTTTATTTGTCACGGGCCCTACCAAACGGGCGAGTGTGGCATAAGGCTTTTTTAAAAGTGGGTCCGGGTGCGAGGCTGCAGCTCATACACGACCAGGACCTCCAGAATTCGAGCCAAAGCTAAGCTGGCTCGTTCGAGTCTCATTGGGTGCCCCTTTCATGCGGCCTTGTGCCACATCTAAGCAAAAAGCTTAGTAAATTTCCAAAGCTAAGCTGGCTCACTGACGCGAACGTGATAACTTCCTCTTTACATTAAGGGTGGACTAGTCCACCTTAAAGTAATGTAATTAAAAAAAAGGAAAAAGAAATAAGAGGAAAAATGTACGATCCAAAATTTACTGGTGGTGTAATGGTTAACAAGCTAGACTAGCAAACCTTCACCGAGTGAGTTCGAGTCTCATTGGTTGCCCCTTTTGCTACATCTAAGCAAAAAGCTTAGCAAATTACGACTTTGCATTCCTATATTGACTTTACTGTTTTTGGCACTTAAACTGCGTACTTATGCTAAACTGAATTGCTCAAAATAGGACTGTTTTGACATCTAAACTGTGTATTTATGCCAAACTGAATCATCTGAAATAAAACTGTTTTGAATACACCGACTGCACCTCTGCAGAGGGGTAAAACCTCCCCCCCCCAACGAGTGTCCTATATATAACACTAAACAATCTGATGGTGAGGTTTCAGTGATGCTGGAGCTTTGGGGAATGCGGAATACCCCTTCATTCCCATCCAAGGTTTTTGAGATCTTTTACAATGCTGTACTTCCAAGTTGTGGCATATGCCTTTTTGAGATCGAAAAAAAACTGCCAATAGATGTTCTCTTCTTTGGCTTCTAAAACCAGATTGATATTATGTTATTAATTTATTGGTTTCTAAATACCAGATCAATCTGGCATTTACCATTCTCTCCAGTGTTTTGCAGACACAATTGCTAAGAGTAATGTGTCTGTAGGTTTTTTTTGCACTTGTATTGTCTTTGAAAGGTTTCGGTATCGGTATAACTGTGGTTTGTTTCCATATTTCAGGTATGTTACCGCTGTTCCATATATCATGGAAGATTTGTAGGAGGTAATTTATGGATAGTTCTAGTAAATCTTTTAGGAATTGATAGCGTATTTTGTCAGTCCAACTGCTGTATTGAAGTCCCCCATTATAATGAAAGATCTTGGTAGTTGTTCTTTTAAATTGTTCAGTTCTGATTCTTTGAGTTTTTCAGTTTGGGGAATATATACTGAACGGTGGGCTGTTTAATATAGTTGTACGAATAGTTATTTTTAATGTTGATGGTGTTATTTTTAGGCGAGTTTCTTGAAGGCCTATGAATGCTGGGCAGTATTTTGTTATAAGAAGCAACAATTCAGAGTAATTGACCCTTGTTCCTCTGATATTCCATTGGATTATCTTATTCATTTAGTTTAAAGATTTTTGGTATATTTTTATGTTGAGTTTTGCTTGTTGGAGTTTTATGTTCAATCTCCATTTCTTTAAGCTCTTCAAATTTGTTTGATGTGGTTATCGGGGTGGGCTGTGTTTAAGTAATTCTTTTAATTGGATTTTGTTTTTAATATCTTTTGTTTTATTTTCATTTATGTCTTTGTTAATATCCGAGAGTTGGGCCGGTGATCTTTGTCGCTTTTCTTTTGTTTGTTCAGTCGTTTTAGGGTTTTTCTTCTGTGTTGGTATTAATATTTACTTTAGTTTTCATGAAAGGCTTGACTTGCTTCGTTTCAATAGAATGCATTCTTTTTAGGTTTTCTTGGAATGTTAACCTTGCTTTTAAACTTATCTGTTTTTCTATTAGCTTCTGGTATTCATCGGTTGAAATGCTATTCTAGGGTGGTTGGTTTACTTTTTGTGCTACATTAGTATATGTTTTGCTTCCCATATAGTTTTCGACAATTTTCCTTGCTTCTGGGAAAGGTATATTTTTTGTGTGCTTGATGAACATTACTTCTTTTTCTTACTTATAAAATCCTCTGATTCTTGAAAAGGCAGGGTGTTCCTCATGGCAGCCAGCACATTTTATGTTTTTGGCATTCATTTTCCATGTGGTCTAAGTGACGTTCACCACATTAGCCATATACTTGGCGTCCTCTGCCTATCTCTTTGTGGTGTCCAATTTTTTTTTTTTTTACATTTGAAGCACTGCAGGGGAACTGGTATATTATGCTCTACCCTTTCCAGCGTGTAGACAAGGCTGTTTGATGGTTTTTCAAAGGTCAGAATATACGTATGGGTTTGTATGGTTTGATCATTTCGGTGAATAGTGACCATTCTGTATTCTTTTATTCCTTGTTTTTTAAAAGTCATTTCGATTTCTTTCTAGTGATAGTTCTTTACTTCTTACAACGCCTTTGGAGGTATTTAATTTTGCGCGTAGATAGGAACGGTATTTGAGATTATGAAATTTCTCCGTTTTTAGTAGGTTTTCGACATGTTGGTTTTTTGATTTCTACTTCCATAAGCAAGTTTCCATTTCGGAATTTCTTTACATTTTTCGGATTAGATCTACTGGATATAATTTTTTCGATCAGAAAAGGTGACAGTTGATCTAATTTTATATCTTGTAGTGATTCAATGATGAATCTCGGAAAGTCGCTTTCTGTTTCCGACTCGGAGTCGGATAAATTGTGACACTATGAGTTGGATATATGCACATATATGTATACACACGTGTGTGTGTGCACCCATACCAGTGTGCGTGTGTGTGTATGTATGTGTGTATATGTGTGTGTGCGCCCACGCCCACGCGCACCTGCGCGCACGCGCACATATACACACATATATATGTGGCGAGATGAGTTAGATTCGGCCTGGGTATCGAATTTCAAATGTTAGGAAAACCCATTAACTAGATTAAGGAAATCTAGATAAGAAAATGTTTATACATATAGTTGCGGACGTGTTAAGTACTTGTCAGAACTTAAAAGGGTCTGAATTTAATGTCCCTGTATCGGAGACGGCCAGTCTAGGAACTAATTTTATGTCCAGTTTTTTTTTAAGAGAGAATTGGCTCCCCAAAAAGTTATGGGTTTATTCGTGGGTGTTCCATTAGCCGGAAATAATAATGAGACATTCTGTATATATACAGGTGCATTTTGGGTCCGAGAGTCAGACTTAGTTTGGGTTCGAAGGGAGTTGATTAGACCGGGACAAAGAAATAACGAACAGCGACATTACCAGCCGGACCCAGTTAGTTAAGATAATCTTTTGCCAGCCGAAACTCAAACTAGAATTAATCATCCACTAAGTGTTACACGCTTCTCAACATCCCTTGACGTTTTAACCACAAGTTGTTGTTTTGTCTTGTTCTTTTCTCTGTGAACCTGCTTCTCGCTTTGATCCGGCCCACATAAGTATTCAGACGTGGACTCAATGACTTATGCAAACTGCAGAAGCGGGTATTATCACAAAATATCTTTTTGAATTTTTTGATGGAAGAATTCATGATTGGTGTATATTTTTTATTGGTTCTATGTTCCACCATCCACCACGGAGTCCAACTTGAGTTAGGAATAAGCCAGTGGGGACCTATTCGCCCTGGCTCAAAATAACTAGGTATATTATTGTTTTGTTTTTTTCTTTATATAACATTATTATGAACGCTATTGATCTAAATTAATATTTCAAGGCATGAAGATAAAACAACGCAATAAAAGCTCGTGAATGAAAATAATCATCCATGATGGCTCATGTCAGGACGTTAAGTCCAACTAAAGTCAAAGACTTGTTCTGAGAGAATTTTTATTGCTTCAAAATAGATAGACTTGAGGGAATAGCTCTGAGGGCTGAGCCTGAAAAAACCGACCCTTGGAATGTTGTATACTCATATACATGTAGATGTAAGCAGAAATATAATGACGACTTCTATGAACGAAACGAACACACTTCTTTATAAAAATATACCTCTCACACTTTATTCGAAAGGGTTAATGCTGGTTGTGTGTGAGAGGTGAATTGGAGACAGACTGATACATATTGACCCCAAGTTCCTCTGACCATAGCAGCACTTCTTTCGCATTCTGGCAGGGCCGCTGAACCGTGAGTCACTGAGGGCCCAAGCCCTCTGTCAGGAGCTGGTTCTCACTCCGCGTGCATCCTATCTCCAACTGCGACTGGAACTCACTCTCTCGAACTTCAACTGACCAAGCCGTCTGTGGCACCTGGTTATATAATTGTTTGATGTCCACCTGCTTTCTTTGGGCGTACGCATCTGCACCGAATTCAACCACGTCCACAGGTCAAGGTGATATTCCGATATCTTCGACCGGATGCAGCTGTTTCCGCCCTTCCGCTTATTTACACAGGTGCATCTCTTGATTGATGGCCTGGTCGAGGGTCAGTATGCAACTGGAACTGCTATAGATATATATCCCTCTTTCATGTTTTTTCAGTTTTGCTATGGTATTATATACTTCGGTTTTCATCTTTTCCCGAATGTTTCTTCTCACTTTTTCAATTTCTTTTTATTTCCAGCTTATTCTTTTCTTTGCTTTCTTCATCTCATACTTTCTTCTCATTCTTTCTTTCTTTCTTTCTTCCGCCCAGTCAACTGCATCAGCACCAGAGGGTAAGATCCCCCTTATACAAAAAGTGTCCTAGATATGACCCTAAACTATATGACGGTGAGACTTCAGTCCTGGAGCTTTGGGAAATGAGAAATACCTTTTCATTGACCTTACAGGTTCCCTCTGACCCGGAGTGGTAGTACCTGTTAGAGTCCCATCTGTGGGTCAAATAGATCTGTTCAATATTTTACAAGGGATTGTTATTATTATTCAATAAAATTATTACAGATAAATAGAAATACATGAAACCATAGCAATACTTAAAATCATTCAATTCTGTGCAGATTGAACTGAGTGTTAGATCGCAGTGCTTGAAACCATTTAACTGTCTGCAAATAAATGATGAATACTGAATAGAATTATTAGCGTTGAACAACAATAATTGAAACCATTTAACTTGTGCAAATAAATGAGCCCTGTGTTTAAAAATAATGTTGCCTATGTTATATCGTACGGTTGCAAGGAAAGAACAAAAATATAATTGCAAAAACAAAGAAGTGGAAGGCACGTAAAAATTTTAACAATTGTATTTGAAACAAATAAGTAAAAAGTTCAAATAACTGGGTTTGTATAAACGTGTTGATACAGAATTAAAAAGTAGAAAGATGTCCTATGCTTAATAGTGGTAGGATTGTTAGACTTACGCGCACGCGGTCAATCAGACGATACGAGTGCGGAGAGGAGAGGGGTGTTTGGTGATTTACGGCTTAGTCGCTTCCTTCAAATCGGAGAAGAGGAAAGTCAGTGTGGGTGGTGCGAGGTTTCGAGTTTCGCCTCTCTCTCTCTCTCTCTCTCTCTCTCTCTCTCTCTCTCTCTCTCTCTCTGAGTTGGAGTTTCAGCCTTCCTTTGATCTCACTCCGCTGTCGAGAAATTTGTCTTTTATAGCGCTTTTCTCTTCTGATCGAATCAATTGGGTTTTCATTCGTTTTATTTTGCTTTGTTTTTTACTGCGAAGGTCACAGATTGGCCGAAAAATTACTTTTAATTATTTTTATTTTTTGTCAAATTCAAAGACATTTCACTATGTGCTGATCCTATGCGCAGAAGCTCCTTTTCCATGTCTCAGCACCGATAACACCCGGTGAATGCTCTCGTGGACGCTAGTTGCAATCATTATTTTGGTTTGGTTTCTTTGTTTAATGGCATATCAACCTTTGTAGGTTATTTAATGCCAAAGCCATTCTCCTAGAAGACCAGTAGTGGTACTATTTAACCCATATCTGGAAGGATAAGGGGGTTTATACATTTCCAAAGGGTATTTGCCCGAAAGTGAACGAACTCGCTTACTACGATTCCGCAGTCCACCGTTTTAACCATTACACCACGAGGACACCCCAAATCATTATTCTGTGTGTACGATAAATTAGAAGAGATCTCTTTCGGTCACCTACAAACTATTCGCTTACAAATCACAAATACATAATATGTGCGCGTGTGTAAATGGGATTTGGCATTAAATAACACTCAAGAGTTAATGTCCTTAGAAACGTAACAAACTTTCTTTCTTTCCGTCTTTCTTTCTGTTTGTTTGTTTGTCGTTCTTTCTTTCTGTCAGTCTCTCTACCAATCTTTCTTTCTTTTGCTAACTGATTTGAAAAGATTTCGGTCACCTAACACATATGATAAACTCTTGACATCTTCATGATCACTTTAACATTTCTCCTTTTATCAATGATATATATATATATATATATTTTTAGCCCAAGAACGTGTACCACGAAGAACGACATTCACCCAGTTCTGTAATCAAGGAAACACGTAAGTTGAACGTATAAAATTATTTAATTTCATCTTAAATGCACCACCATTAATCAACTTCCAGTCAAAAGTAATTCCCAGATCTTTCAACGGTGGCATCCTGCCATATGTTATCAATAAACTCTGTTATCTAATCTCTCTCTTTATTAAAAATAATACAACTGATACATTGTATTATTTTTTTAATTTAAAAAAAAAGAATTTAAAAAAATAATAATAGAATGTATTAATTGTAGAAAACGAGTTTGTATCTCGCATGTGTCTCACTCTTATGTGTGTTCAAAATGTTTACCATGCCGCGATCGGCCTACGAACGTAAACATACCGGATTACACCTTCGCCCTAGAAAAATAACATCCGGGAACAGACGGTAATGACTAAGCCCTTTTTCGACTCTAACCAGCCGTTACAGCTAAGACAGGAATAAATTAACATTTATCAACATTTGCAAAACACTTCTGCCTGAAATAATTCTATAAAAATGGAGGTAATACTATTTGCTAGCCTATACCGGACTAAAGAAATACTTATTTTCTGCGTCCATTTTTTAGAGAACTTTCTATTCACGTGTCGCGACAGAAGTGGAGTTCCCTTTCTTCCATATGAAAAAGGCTTCAGGCGGCGAAAATTCAGAGGTCCTCGGACGCTCTCAGAAACCTTTGAATGGCACTAGACGTTGGTGTCTAGTTCAAGTCATAACCCGGCATACGTGCCCGGACCCACATTTCGGTTCGTGAAACTGCTTGCCTCATCAGGCTCACATTGCACCAAGTGAGCCGATGAGCAGCACAGACCAGCAGGGTTCGAGTCTCGATTCGTTCCCAAACTTCCCTCCCTCTTATCCCCACTTTAATCGGCCTTCGGGCTTTTGAACTTGTGTCAAGTCCTGTCTGGTGGGAGGCAGCGACAAATAGTGTCCCCACGGACGCTCTAGGGCGTTTGTGTGTGGCCTTTCCTCTCCAGTTCTTGGGTTGCATTCGGTTGGCCGTCTTACCTCTGGGCGGTTCTGCCGGGTGTGCCTCGGCACTGGAGATTTCCTCCGGCCTCAGGGGGCCATCCCCCCAGGCTTTAACTCCCTTCGAGGGGGGTATTGCCTGGCGCCTGAAGCGCCCCAAAAAGGGGAATGCCGACGGGGCCGAAGGTATTTTTGGCCTTGCCGGACGCGTGTGGGCTTCGGCCCTGCGAACGGGCCCACTTTAAAAACGGCCTTGTGCCATATTCGGGCGTTGGTGGGATGCAACGATAAATACAGAGGTCCCCGCGACTCAGAGGTCCCCGCGGACTTTCTCGAAACCTTTAATCGGCCTTCGGGCTTTTGACCATGTGTCAAGTCGTGTCTAGTGGGAGGTAGCGACAAATAAACAGAGGTCCCCGCGACTCTGGGCGGTTCTGCCGGGTGTGCCTCGGTACTGGATATTTCCTCCGGCCTCAGGGGCCATCCTCCCAGGCTTATACCCCCTTCGGGGGGGGTTATGGCCTGGCGCCTGAGGCGCCCCATAAAGGAAGATGCCGACGGGGCTGAAGGTATTTTTGGCTTTGTCAGACGCGTGTGTGCTTCGGCCCTGCGACCGGGCCGCCCTTAAAAACGACCTTGTGCCATATTCGTGGGACGCAACGATAAATACAAGAGGTCCCCGCGAACGCTCTAGGGCGTTTCTGTGTGGCCTTTCCTCTCCAGTTCTTGGGTTACATTCGGTAGGCCGTCTTACCTCTGGGCGGTTATGCCGGGTGTGCCTCGGTACTGGAGATTTCCTCCAGCCTCAGGTAGATTCAACCAGATATCGAAATTTTACTCGAATTATACGGAGTCCAATAGCGACGAGAATTTGCAAGAGTGTATAATGCAATTTTTTTTAAGCATAAAAATCACCACTCACGGAAAAATTCGGAAGTCACTCAAGTGTGAAAATTAATAAACAAAATTTCTTTCAGAATCCCCAAACGGCGCAAGATAATTAATTCTGCCACTCCTTTCGTACGGTCCCTTTTCTCGTTCGTTATCATAGAATATATCCAACAACGAACAGTCCCTCAATCAGTTCGGATCTCTTCTTTCAGTACCCATTCGTGCAAGAGGTTGACACCTTTTATTGTAGCATCCAATTCGGCCAATCTTTCGAAATTTAAGATTGCAGTTGCACAGTGACGAGTAGTGATGTGTGCGTTGAAGGTTAGTCATGACATCCCATACAGGAGAATCTACGTGTTCTGAGATCATTTTTTCCGGGATGTTTCATCTACGTGGTGACATCTCATGGTTGCCTTTTTAACCTGATCTATTGCTACTCTTCTGATTTCCTGAATAGATCGAAAGGCTCAAGTGTCTGAACGTAAATCTGAAAACTCAAGTATCTGAGGGCCTGTTCAGCTGAGGCTATTAAATACACCGACTACATCTCTGCAGAGGGACAAGACTTCTCAAACGAGTGTCTTGGATATGATATAAACCATCTGATGGTGAGGCTCCTGCCTTGGAACCTTGGAGAATGTGGAGTACTACTTCTCTTCTATCACTCCCACGCCCACTCTGACCCGGAGTCGTAGCACATAATTGCTTGACACATAAACGTTGTGTAAACATATGGCTTATGTTGAATTGTTAGAAATAGAACTCTTTGACAATTTAACTGTACTTGCTTACAAATCATACTTATAGTTAATATACGCATATATAGGATTTAGCATTAAGTAATCTACAAAAGTTAATCATATTTACCCAACCCCTCCGCTCGGGCAGGATATGACACAAGGTCAATTTTTAAGCGAAGTTTAACAGGTTTGAATTCAGAGTTTTCCTTCTCCTAGACTAGTTGTCTCACCAAGGCTGAAGAACCAAGTCTGCCCTGCTATTTACGGCTGGACAAGGATGGAAAAGGCGATCTGTTATTTACAAGAGGGAATGAAACACCCGTGCTGCCCCTCCTTCTAATGATTCTGGTTGTTTCGCTGTTAAGCCAAATTTATCAAAATGACTTACAATATTTGACGCGGGCTCTGCAGTTTGTCAACAAAGATATAATCTATATAGGAATCTATGCCATCTCTCGTGCCATCCTCATAACATGTATTTGCAGGTATGCGGATTTCAGATTGACGATCTTAGACGCCTCTTTCATTTGACTCCACTTCCTCAGTCTCTCCGCACACGTTGATTGGAGTGACACGTACGTTCACAGTACCAACTCTTCAGCAGACAACCTTCTTCCAATTAAACTGCTATTATGCTGCTCGGCAACCATTCGAAAAATCCGAGTGGATCAACGTTGTAGTACACCCTGTATCAATACTTTTATTGTTGGCAACGATCCATCATGCGCCATCACTGGCTTGAAGAGGTAATCGCCGGCAAACCGGTTCCCCTTTGCTCGTTTCGCTGTGGCCAATCTCTCACAAAGTGTGTCGGTTCGTCACGCTTATAACACCTTGGAGGTGCCTGTGGTGTAATGGTTATCGTCATAGGAAATGGACACGGCGACACGAGTTCAAATCCTAAACGAGACTGATTGCATTTCACAAAGCACTAATACCCTTGGGAAAGGTATGAATCCAATTATTCTCCCTCTAGCTATGGGTAAATAGTAGGGCAGATTAGGTTCTTCATCCTTGGTGAGGCAACTAGTTTAGGAGAAGGAAAACTCTGAATTCAAACCTGTTAAACTTCGCTTAAAAATTGACCTCGTGTTATATCCTGCTAGAGCGGAGGGGTTGGTAAATATGATAACACCTTAGCCCTTTACAGTCTCGAAGCAAATGTGGACCCTTACAATTGAAACACTTGTTGCGGAGCCGATAAGTACGTCGACCCCGCAAATGAGTTATGTAGTCAAACGTGTGAATGAGAACAGCCAAAACACAATGAAGGAACAAAGGCGAGGTAACAATTATAACAGGTGACAATTTATTTGTATTTACAGGCGTGTGTTAAGTTCGTAATGGTCGAATATGGTCTTCAGTTAGAATCGTAACGTTGGTAGCTGGTATGGTTGAGACGTAGGTGAGCGCAGCTTGATGTTAGTCGCGGTTAGTTGGCGTAGGTTGAGTCGTAGAATGCAGCTGGATGGTCGTAGTCGAAGGCTGAGGTCGGGCGAGTCGTAGAATGCAGCTGGATGGTCGTAGTCAAAGGCTGAGGTCGGACGAGTCGTAGAATGCAGCTGGATGGCCGTAGTCGGAGTAGAAAGCTGGTGTCGGTCTTAGTTGGTAGATCGATATTCCCGGTTATGACGGTATGTTGAGTTAACCGAGGGTGCGTCGATCCGGTTGCTGGCTCGTACAGCGGGTCGTACGTGAGCCAGGTGTTGCAGTGGTAGAAACAGTCCGTAGCAGCGAGTCGTTACGTAGACTGCGTGGTACCTTGCAGGAGCGTCGAGGTCGAGTTCGGTTATGGCAGCTTGGTCGTGTAGTGTCGGGCGAGCTAGTGACTAAGACTGAGCCGTGTCTTAGTGTTACGGACCAAGTGAAAGGTCTGAGACCGTGGTTAAAGTTTGCCAGGCCTTAGTACAGACGAGATCGAGCGAACGAGTCGAGAAAAGGCTAGGGCTTTGTCGTGCCCCCTAGCCGTGCGGACGTATCGGACGGCAGCGAAAGCTTTGCCGTGTCAAAGCCGTGCGGACGATGGCTATGGCTGGTTCGCGCCAAATCCGTGCGGACGTATCGGACGGGAGCGAAGGCTTTGTCGTGTCAAAGCCGTGCGGACGATGGCTATGGCTGGTTCGCGCCAAAGCCGTGCGGACGATGGCTATGGCTGGGTCGCGCCAAAGCCGTACACAAACGAGCAGACAGGCCAGGAGGCCGAGGCTAAGATGGGCGTTATCTTAGCGCTGCGCAGATAGCGAAGCGGTAGCTAAAGGCTGGACCGTGCCATTAGCGCTGCGCAGCTTATCGGACAATCGGAACAGAGCGAGGGTTAAGACCGGCTGGTCTTAAAATCCGTCTTCGTGTTTGCCTCTGGGCCATCTATTTCGACTGATCATTGCTGACCGCCAGAGATGCTCTGACCTGCAGACAGAGACCTCTTATGGTCCTAAAAAGGACTTTTGTGCATACCTATGTAGGTGGGAGAAAGGCAGATCTACCACGAGAAGTGGGATCAACGCCGGAAGGTAAGGTGAATGCAACCGCACAAAATGCAGGATTCCTCCTTAAATGAGCTTCGCTAGGAGCTAGCCAGATATTTGTCGCTGCCTCCCACCAGACACAACTTGACACAAGGTCAAAAGCTCGAAGGTCGATTAAAGTGGGGATAAAGGGGAGGGGAGGTCGGGAACGAGCCGAGACTCGAACCCTGCTGGTCTGTGCTGCTCATCGGCTCACTTAGTGCTATGTGAGCTTGATGAGGCAAGCAGTTTCACGAACCGAAATGTGGGTCCGGGCACGTATGCCAGTTTACGGCTTAAACTAGACGCTCGGTCTGGTGCCGTACATGGGTGACAAAGGAGACAAAAGTGCAGCTTGCCCTCCCAAGGGTAGACTAGTCGAAACTAGGTGCCAAATAAAAGGCCTCAAGTCTGCCATTGTTCCTTTTGCAGAGCCACGCTCCAGACCGAAGTCCTGAACCGGCTCCGGGGTTTTCCCCGCAAAAAGCGAGGAGGTAGCCGTTTATTTGTCGCTGCCTCCCACCAGACACGACTTGACACAAGGTCAAAAGCTCGAAGGCCTTTTTTATGGTGGGGATAAAGGGGAGGGGAGGTCGGTAACGAGCCGAGACTCGAACCCTGCTGGTCAATGCTGCTCATCGGCTCACTTTGTGCAATGTAAGCCTGATGAGGCAAGCAGTTTCACGAACCGAAATGTGGGTCCGGGCACGTATGCCAGTTTACGGCTTAAACTAGACACTTTGTCTAGTGCCATACATGGGTGACAAAGGAGACAAGGGTAGCCTAGTCGAAACTAGGTGCCTAATAAAAGGCCCCAAGTCTGCCATTGTTCCTTTTGCAGAGCCACGCTCAGGACCGAGGTCCAGAACAGGCTCCAGGGGTCCCCGCAGGGGGTAGCCTTTCGCTAGGAGCTAGCGGCATTTGTTGACCGCCCCACCCAACGGGCAAGTATGGCACAAGGCCGTTTTATGGTGGGTCCGGGCGCAGGGCCGTAGCCCACACGCGCCCGGCATTTTCCAAAAATGCCTACGGCCCCGTCGGCATTCTCCTTATTAGGGGCGCCGGGCGATTAACCCAACCCTCCCAAAGGAGGTAAAAGCCTGGGGGGAAGGCCCCCTGAGGCCAATGGAAATCTCCAAAATCGCTAGGAGCTTGCCAACGAGCGTTGAAAAAAGGGCTTGTTGATATTACGAAGGTGCTGTGACCCACAGCTCCAGCCGCGTGAATATGAAATTCTTTTATAAAAAATGAGTGTTGCAATTAAGTATTTTTTAAACCTGCTATAAGCTGGCGACGACTATTAGTTCCATTTTTATTGAGTTATTTTTGGCCGAAGTGTTTTATTAAATATTGTTAATTTTTATTTATCCCTTTCTTTTAGCTGTAACGAGATGTCAAGGTCGTTTGAAAGAAAAAGAGCTTAGTTAGTTCTGGCCGTACCCGGATATAATTGTCCTAAAGCCGGCGTGTAACCTGATCTGTTTACGTCTATCGGCAGGTCGCGGCACACTTGCTGCCAAACCGTTTGCCAGTCCTGTCTCGGTTCTTTACTGATTCCTGGCTTTACAGCCGCTGCCACTTCCACTTCCGGAGTCCTCTTAGCTGTCAGCACTCTGGCAGTCCAGATCAATTCGCTGATCTCTATCGTTTTCACATTAAGCAACTGCCGCAGGGCCACGGAAATACTCTCTGGGAAACCATTGACAAAAGTCAAATTTACTATCTGATCCTGCAAATTCCGCTATCCTCTGTATATTTAACGCGTGAATATCAACGGCTTCACCGACCCACCTCATCTTCCCTAGCCTTGCACACGCAGAAAAAGCTTCCTCAATAAACGCCGTCTTCAACTTTGTCTCAGTCTTATCCTTGCCCAGCCCAGTCGGCTGGGAATGTAAAATCCACCGACTGTTTCTCTGCAGAGGGGTAAGCCGTGGCCGTCCCTATAATACCAAGGCCAGCCGGATAATCAGATTTCAGTGGCTGACGTCACTATCAGTGGATATCTGTTATATTTACTACTGTTTCAAAACTAAACATGCCTTCCCCCATGCTGTACCAAAATGCAAAGGGAATTATAAAAATGGCCCCAGAGTTCATTGTTTTTCATTTACAAAAAGTAAACATTTATTTGATAAATGTAAATATGATATTAAAAGGGAGAATTTTACTCCAAGTCCATTTAGCAAGGTAAGAAGTTAAAATTTTCATCATTTATTTCAACAGACGCTAAATTCAAAATTTGTTAAAAGATTAGTTTTGTCGTAGCATAAGAAAGCAGTTTTAAATTTTAAACTGAAGCTAAAATAACTTGTTAAACATTATATTTTCTAAAAATATTTTCTAAAAATATTTGAATTAATTATTCTTATTGATATTTTATTTAAGAAAATTGTGTTTTCTTTTCAATGAAATATTGAAAAAAAAATTCTTAGAAAACTATCGTAAAATCTTTTAACATTTCTATTCATGAAACTTAATGAATCATTTTTAAACATAAAAAAATATTCCTGAATTAATTTTTTTGTTCATTCTTGAATGACCAAAAACTACAAAATCAATTCTTTAGTCAATTTTAAAAGAATTTGTTTTATTTTTAAGTTTTTTTTATTTGAAAACTCTGTAAAATTATTTGTAGGAAAAAGGAAAGAAGTAAAAGAGAGAACGAAAGAGAAAAAGAACTCAGTGAGTTTTGTATTTCTTTTAACTCTCTGTGTCTATCGTGCAAATCTGTTTGAGTTAAGATTCGTCTCGGACTTCTATATAAACATAGTAACATTAGTTTTCCCTCCCCTTTTGTTCTTAAAGCCTTTTTTTTTTTTCATTCTTATTCTCCCCTAAATAAGTTGTTGTTATAATAAAATTTTGTTGTTAAACCTTTAAATTGTGTTGTGTTGGTTTTGTGAGTGCTTGTCGCTTATTCTGCTGTGATTTATCGTGAGTCTTATATTGGTGAAATTCCCTTCCCATAGTTCACCCTTTTTTTTATCGAACCTTGGGACATTCTCGCAATTTTATATGTATTTTTATTATTATTCTCGTTACGTGCCTGTCTTCGCAGTCCCAGTGAAAGTCGGTTCGTAACAATATATATAGATGTATGTATATATATATAGATGCATGTATATAGATACATATATATATATATAGGTAGATGTATGTATATATATATATATGGATGTATGTATATATATATATATAGATCTATGTATATAAATATATATGTATATATAGATGTATATGTATATATATAGAGAGATGTATGTATATATATATGTATATATATATGTATGTATATAAATATGTATATATATATAGATGTATTTATATATATATGTATATATATATATGTAGATGTATGTATATATATGTATATATACATAGATGTATGTATATATATATATGTATATATTCATGTAGATGTATGTATATATATGTTATAGCGGTGGTTGAGGGAATTAGTTATTTTCCCGAACACTATAGATTTTATGGCAACAGAAATGAATTACGAGACTATTGCTTTAACAATACACAATAACGAAAATTCTTTATTTGCAGCTTTGAGGCGGTTTGTTCTTGGTGCTGCAAGACTCGTGGTATTTAGGCTTGTTGGTTTTGGAGACGCGATAGCTTAGCGGAATGTTGAGATGGCAGCGTGTCGTTGGACGTGTGAGGGAAGTATTCAAGGCCACCGTGTAGTTTTGTGTGTCTGGTATTTGTGGAGAGTAGGCGTTATCTCCATTAATGTGACCAGAGGTGAAATGGGAGCTTGTCGAGAGAGAAGTGGCGCTCGGATCGACATAGTAAATTTTGTGGTGCTTGTGGAAGGCATGCTGAACGTGTCTAATTCATATTCAACTGCGATTCCTTGGTCTAAAATATATTAGACGCAAGGAATCCATAAATCAGAAGGTTCCCTCGCTGAGTGTCCATGTTGCTGCTGCTAGGGTTAAGGCCACAGTGATATGTCCACACTGGGTGGCTTGTTTAGCTAAAAAGCATCGCTAAGCAGGGGCGACCAGAGACACGTCTGTTCTGGTCGCTGTCTCAAGCTGAAGAGAGTGTGTTTGGCCGCTCACCCGTTTTGCTAGCCGGAAATGAAGGTCCGGGCTGAATAGGATATGTCATCCTGATTGGGTGAAATTCAGTGTTGAATTAAATAGCGCGCCAAAACAAAATACGAGATTTTCCTCTTCTCTACATAGGTTGGCCCCAGAATTTCAGGTATGGAGTACCTGATTTTCGATACACAAAATTGTAAGAGAAAGGAAAAGAAAGAAAAGAGCCACGAGTGTCACAACACGAAAGAGCAAAATACAAACAATGAAAAATACATACATAAAAAAACGAGCAAAAACAAATTAATAAAAAAAAAGGCAAAGTGTCCTGTTCAGTTCTTTTTTTGTGTGTGTGTACCTCGTGGTACGTTTTTTTTTTTTAAACAAAATGTCACTGAGAAAAAAGTTCATGAGCCGAGAAGGTGGCATACAGAATTAGCTGTATATTTCAGAGGAGTAGTGTGAGTTTTTTTTGGATCCTCTGGAATTTATAGCAGCAGTTGATGGTTTAGTGAGGTAGTGGGAGAGATAACCCACGTTGCTGAAGAAAACAAAATAGGAGTAGGGTGAGTGAAAGTTAAAGTTACCTATTTTGTGAGTTAGGAAGTGAAAAAGTGTTGATAAAGTTTTGTTGAAAAAAAATTCCACATTGTTTGGTATTTTACGTCCATTTTGGATAGTCCTTGAAGATAGTTCGGCGGGTACATTTGAAAATATTTTTTTTTTATGTTTCGTTGGTTTTTTTCTTTCGTGGTGGAATGATGCATGTTCGTAAGGCTGTGTTTGTTATCAGAAGGTTAATTTTAGTGATGTTTGGTTTAGCGAGGAAAAGGGTGTAACGTATGTGTGTTTACGTTGTGTCGTTTCCTCTCCGAGTGTGGTAAGGCATATAAAGGTTGGTTGAAGATGAAGTAGATCGAAAGGTGTTGTTATGAATAGTTTTTATTTGTCTCGCAATTCAAAAAGTGCCATTCGGGGTCACCAATTTATAGCGGTGGTTGAGGGAATTAGTTATTTTCCCGAACACTATAGATTTTATGGCAACAGAAATGAATTACGAGACTTTTCTTTAGTAACACACAACAGCGAAAATTCTTTATTTTTCTTTTTTTTTTTTTTTTTTTTTTTTTAGTAACAACACAACACAACGAAAGTTTTTATTTGCGGCTTTGAGGCGGTTTGTTTTTGGTGCTGCAAGACTCGTGGTGTTTAGGCTTGTTGGATGTTTGAGACGAAATGGCTTAGCTAGATGTTGCGATGGCAGCGTGTCGTTGGACGTGTGAGGGAAGTATTCAAGGCCACCGTGTAGTTTTGTGTGTCTGGTATTTGTGGAGAGTAGGCGTTATCTCCATTAATGTGACCAGAGGTGAAATGGGAGCTTGTCGAGAGCGAAGTGGCGCTCGGATCGACATAGTAAATTTTTGTGGTGCTTGTGGAAGGCATGCTGAACGTATCTAATTCATATTCAACTGGGATTCCTTGGTCTAAAATATATTAGACGCAAGGAATCCATAAATCAGAAGGTTCCCTCGCTGAGTGTCCATGTTGCTGCTACTAGGGTTAAAGCCACAGTGATATGTCCACACTGGGTGGCTTGTTTAGCTAAAAAGCATCGCTAAGCAGGGGCGACCAGAGACACGTCTGTTCTGGTCGCTGTCTCAAGCTGAAGAGAGTGTGTTTGGCCGCTCACCCGTTTTGCTAGCCGGAAATGAAGGTCCGGGCTGAATAGGATATGTCATCCTGATTGGGTGAAATTCAGTGTTGAATTAAATAGCGCGCCAAAACAAAATACGAGATTTTCCTCTTCTCTACAATGTATATTGTCACGTGATATCCAACGGAGACGATAGAAATAAGATTAATACTATCCTCTCGTTGGAATGAACAGTGGCAACCCGTCAAAAAAGTGTCCGTTAAGAAAGAATGTAGGTCACAGAGGGGATATCAACAGGTGTTGGTACTTAGTAACCTCAGGTCGCCGGACACCGGAAGGGGAGGAAGGTAGAAGCCAAGTGATTGGCTGGGACCCCAAAACGGAAGTGGGGACTCCGTCCCCCCAGCGGAAATAAATAATAAGAAAGTTAGTTGTTTGGCAGGGTTCGTAGCGGGCAGACGAACCAAAGCCAGTATTCCGGGTTGAAGACAAAAGAATATCTGAGACACGAGGGACCCCAGGTTCTTCAAGCCAGTGTAAAAAAATAGAATAAAGTCTATTAGCCCGTGAATAAAGAAAGATTCTCCAGTGGAACCCCGTCGAAAAATAAGATAAGTAACTTTGGGGCTATTTCTCCTTTATACCCAAACTTTATATACCACCCTCTCTCTCTCTCCCTCAATTTGAAGAAAAGAACAAAAGTCAAGAAAAGACATTTATGTTCGTGGACTGTCCATTTATTATATATTTGACACATTGAAAGTGTATCTCTTTGTATAGTAAAGGATTAATGTATTTTTATGTTACCACGTGGTCTAAGTTGTTCTTTGCAGTTCTGCTACGAATTTGTTACTTCATGCTTCCTTTTCAGCTTCTATTCGCCTTATGTTATCTTGCTTAGAATTGTCCTATTAATTCCTTTAAAATATCATACGGGAAACCGGAGTTGCCGACTACTACAATAAAATATTATTACGACAAAAACCTATAGGTCCATATCTTCTGTTGTCTAGGGGGGAAGTTTAGCGACCTGGTAGGTGTGTGGATAGTGTGAAATTTGGAGCCCCTTGCCAGCGGCGGTCAGTCTGGCCCTAAATTAATCCCTCACGTAATATGCCAGGTCTTATATGCCTGAGAGAAAAACTCTGAACGAGGACTTATTCTATAAGGGATCAAGTGCCAGCCTGCCCCGTTTTCACACGTGCGAAAATAAAACCCCATTCTGGGATAAAAGTAAACATTTCGCGTCACAATATATATAGATGTATGTATCTACATATGTATATATATATAGATGTATGTATGTATATATGGGTATATATATAGATTTAAGTATATATGTATATATAGATGTATATATATAGAGAGAGATTTATGTATATATATATGTATATGTATAGATGTATGTATGTATATATTTATATATATATATATAGATAGATAGATAGATGTATGTATATATATACATATATATATTGATGTATGTGTATATATATATAGATGTATCTATATATATATATGTAGATATATATATATATATATATATATATATATATACAGATATATATATATAGATATATAGAGATATAGATCTATCTATATATATATAGACATATATATATATATATTGAGAGAGAGAGAGAGAGAGAGAGAGAGAGAGAGAGATTGATTGATAGATAGATACATAGATAGATACATATATATATATATATATATGTATCTATCCATCTATCTATCTATCTCTCTCACTCTCTCTCTCTCTATATATATATATATATATATCTTTGCCGTTGAAGATTATGCCGTTTGCTTTTGAATGTAAGACGCCCTTACACAGTAGTAATATGCTAAAACAAAAGTTACATCACTTTTGTAATAGATCCTCCTCTGATGATGGCCCAAAGTCGGACAGAAAGTACTAGGGATACATACAACTATGGACAATACATAAATCAATTCCCCCCGAATACGATAAAAGTAATACGGGAATTCGAACGGATCCAAAAGAAAATATGTAGACATAAAATGTCTCTTATGTTTAATGAAATTTGCATTAACGAAGAAATACTACCTAAATATACTCACATATATATAAATATATATATATATATATATATATATATATATATATATATAGATGTATTTATATATATATATATATATATATATATATAAGTGTGTGTGTGTGTATGTGTGTGTAGATATATATATATATATATATATACAGATATATATATATATATATATATATATATATATACAGATATATATATATATATATATATATATATATATATATATATATATTGTAGCAAGGAAAATGATAATATTACTTGTAACAAGTTAAGTAAAAAAAAAGAAAACTTCAAACATTCAACTGAATTTTGAGACAAAAACTTTTATAAGTTTGATTTTTTTTAAATAGTAACTTGAACTTATTTACTTTGAATTACTTCGATTGAATTTAATTCATTGCAGTTTTTAATATTTTTAATTAATAATTTTTGCCTATTTATTGTTGCTTTATGTTTGTTCCTAAATTCTAATGATATTATTGTTGGTTACTTGATTGCGAAATTTGAGTGATTCCGATTTTAAATTCTTGCAATTAAAACAAAAGAGTTTGTGATTTTTCAAAATTAAATTTAAAATATAAAATTTACGCAGTGTTTATTAATTTGTTTTTAAAATTTAGACGAATAAATTTGGTCTTTAAAACTGTGTTTATTTACAAACACGACCGACAGCCAGTGATGTTTATATTTTCTTATTAATTATTGTTTTTCTTAATTCTAATTAAAAATAATAAAAACCAGTATAAATCAAAATATGTCTCTTTTCTTTCTTGTTACATTTTAAAAAGTTTTAAAATCTTTATTAACGTTGTCATGAAGCGAGAGATTCATAGATCCACTAACATGACGTCACATTTCATCCGGCAGGCCTTGGTATTATAGCGACGGCCACGGGTAAGCCCCCCACTCACGAGTTTCCTGGATATGATACTAAACAATCTGATGGTGAGGTTCCAGTGATGCTGGAGCTTTGGGGAATGTGTAGGTCCCCTTTATTGCCATCGCTTCCAGGTTCACTCTGGCCCGGAGTGGTAGCACCTGATAAGGGTCCTATCAATCGGTTAAGTTGAACTAAACCGTGCTTTCTTGACTTTACTGTTTTTTGAATTTAAACAGCGTATTTAAGCTAAACTGAATAGCTCGAAATAGAACTGTTTTACATCTAAACTGTGTACTTATGCCAAAGTGAATTATCTGAAATAAAACTGTTTTGGCATTTAACTTTGTATATTGCCCACTCGGCTGGAGCTGTAGAATACACCGACAGATTCCCTGCAGAGGGGTAAGACCCCTCCCAACAAGTGTTCTGAATATGACACTAAACAATCTGATGGTGAGGTTCTAGTGATGCTGGAGCTTTGAGGAATGCAGAGTATCCCTTTATTGCTATTGCTCCCTGGTTCATTCTAGCCCGGAATGGTTGCACCTGATAGGTTAAATAGAACTAAACTGCATACTTATGCGGAACTCGACTGTTTGAAATAGAACTGTTTGATTTAACTGAATAGCTTGAAATAGAAATACTTTTGACAATTAAACTGTGTACTCATGCTAAACATTATTGTTTGAATTAGAACTGATTATTTGTTTAAAAATGGATTTGGCATTAAATAACCTACAAATGTTGATATGCCATAAAACCCAAACAATCAACCTATCTTGCCCGCATTTAATTGATCTTCTCCACTTAATTGAAGGTATACGACTAAAGCGTCTCCTAATAATAGGGGTATAAAACTTGCAAGGTCAGGGATCTTTTGCAGTCTTGCGACCAACTTTACTTCGCCAACCAGGCCATCAAATCGCCTTTACCATCAAACGATTCCACCATATCGCTGCTCAAAGGAACCTTTCCTTCCATCTCGAAAGAGTTGTAAAATGCCGAAATAGCTTGTGGTTAAACTGGTTGGAAATGATTATAGTCAGTTAACGACTTCCGTATATACCGTGCTGACAAACAAAAACGCTGTCGTCACTGATAAAATGTCACTTTCCTTCCGTGTGTGGTGGTTTTTATGCTTTAGAAAAAAAAATTTGCGCAATCCACTCCCGCAAATTTTCGTCGCTTGAGACCACGCGTCGTTAAAATAAGATCTCAGAGCGGCCATGTTTTTATCTCTTTATTCTGCCATACGGGATAAGCTGTCTTCCTTTCCATTCCACATCCCTAACTTGTTCAGCTATGCTTTTAATACTACAATATATACACATCCATATAACAAAATCCAGACCCATTCTCCCACTCCAATATCTCACATCAACAACATCAAGATGTTTCGCAGATGCATAGACCTACTCAAAAACAAGAAGACTTCTATAACCAACTTTACACAAGGAAAATCACACCAACATAAATGTTCAGCGTTTTTCATTCATCTCAACATTTTCTTGGATTACATAAGTCTGCCTTGAAGTTTATATTTATATTTTAGGATTTTCCTATGTATATACATTGATATTTAAAAAAATACTGATTTATATGATTCAAATTTCGTCGAAAACGAGAAATGATTCGAAATCTCTCGATGAACTAACGGAACGTGGATTCTGCACAATGTTTCTAATGTCAGGTGACGTATTTTAAAGAAACGAACGCTGATTCATTGATCAATCGGCCTATTTTTCTTGTCATAAACAGCCAACTTTTCTTGTTATACAAATTTTCCAAATTTTTATATATTTTTACACTTTTTATATATCCATCTATACTTAACATTACTAATATAACCCCTCATAGCCCTGATGATGGTTCAGCAGAACCGAAATGCTATAGTGTTGACTTTGTTTCTCTATAAATCCCCCCTTTCTATTTGGATTACTAATCAATTTTTCTTCACATCTATATACATATCTACATATGTGCAACCTATGCCCACACATACAGGTACAGACAGATACGCTTATTCCCACAAGCATATAAGTACATATGCGCTACACCTATATGAATGCATATTTATATAGACATGCTCGTACTCTCATGCATTCTCGCATCTAAATATGTACGCCTAAGGACAGAAAAGTTTATAGTGTTACAAATGTTGACCTATTTGTTTAATAAAGCCTACGTGTTATATCACATACCGAAAATACATTTCTTATTTCATTTTGGGGGGAAGATTTGTTAATCGTTATTGTTATTTTCTTAACCCTAATTAATTTAGTAATCTTTAGAATCAATTTCTTAATCTTTATTCATTTTTTAATCTTTTCTAACTACTTAATCCTAATTACTTTCCTAATCTTTATAATCAATTTCTTAATCTGTATTAATTTGTTAACTCTTATTAATACTTTAATGTTTTTTTTAAATCATAATTGACTAATATGCGATTAAAAAACAGCGAAAATTAAGAGGGAAAAAATACAACTAGAAAATTGATAACAATCTTATCATTGTCTATTTTTTGTTGTTCTTGTTTTGTTTTTGGAGGATTTTTTATGTTAGCATTTTTCTTTTTTACAGGACCAGTTATGTTGCTATTTTTGGACACAGAGAAACTAAAAGATCACAAAGGTATGTCTGTTTTATTATTTTTCATTAACTGATGAGGGTAGTAAAATCACGATAAATGGAATTATCAAAGGCCATTAATGAATACAAGCGTTCTTTATAAAATTAATCAGAAAAGAGTTAAAAAACCAATATGGCATTTTAAGACTTTATATCTGGACTCCATTTATATCTTATTATAATTCACCAAATCTTTATCTGTCCTTCCCTCCGTACAACTATGACGCCATCATTTCCGGTTAAATTTCAACCACACTTTTGGAAATTGTTAATGCTATCTCTGAAAAGATTTCATAATGCATTCGGTCAAGATTATTTGATTTTTACCAGAAAGTACTTGTTATGCTTATGAATTGTTAAATAATCCCTAAAGTTAACACCACGATTTGCATGAAATTCAATGATAACTCGTGTCATTTTCAAGGTTCTAAACGACGATTTCTTTAATCTTATAATTAAAAAAAAGATTTAACTTTATAGAAACTTTGTATATGGAATCTGTTAGGGTGCTATCTACGGGTAGAATAAATTTAGTCGAAAAATATTCATAAGCAGCAAACCAACAAGAAAGAATAAAACTGTGGAAACAGCACTTCGAAAACCTACTAGGAAACCCACCGAAAATAACACATGAACCAATCACCAGAATAATTAGTAAACAATTAGACATTAAACTAGGACCGTTCACACAAGAAGAACTCGACTCGGTTCTCAGAAAAATTAAAAATAGGAAAGCTGCAGGGCTGGACGAGATTCCCCCAGAAGTATGGAAGACCAGACAATTCGACGACATACTGCTCCGACACTGCAACGCAGTATACAATCAAAATCCGATAAATAGATGGATGAAGGGATGCATACTCTCCTTCCCTAAAAAGGGCGACCTCAGATTAGCCAAAAACTACCGAGGCATAACACTTACATCCATAGCAGCCAAAATCTACAATGCCCTACTACGAAACCGCATAGAACCCAAAATCGACAACATACTTAGGAAAAACCAAAATGGCTTCCGAAGAAATAGATCCACGACCTCACAAATATTAACCATCCGCAGAATCCTTGAAGGTGTACGGGCAAAAAACCTACAAGCGACATTAATATTTGTCGACTTTACCAAGGCCTTCGATTCCATTCACAGAGGAAAGATGGAACAAATCCTACTAGCGTACGGCATACCTGAAGAAACCGTAGCAGCAATAACGATTCTCTATAGAAACACTAAAGTAAAAGTACGATCACCAGATGGAGACACAGAATACTTCGACATTGTAGCAGGAGTACTACAAGGGGACACGCTGGCCCCGTACCTCTTTATCATTTGTCTAGACTACGTACTTAGAACATCGATTGACAAAATCAGAGAGAATGGCTTCGAGCTGACGACGAAAAGAAGCAGAAGGTACCCTGCAAAAACAATTACCGACGCCGACTACGCCGATGACATAGCGATACTGGCAAATACACCCAACCAAGCCGAAACACTACTGCATAGTTTGGAACGAGCAGCTGCAGGCATAGGCCTCTATGTTAATGCACACAAAACGGAATATATGTGTTATAATCAAACGGGGGACATCTCCACTCTAGAAGGAACCCCTCTTAAACTAGTAGACAAATTCACCTACCTAGGAAGCAGCGTCGAATCAACCGAAAAGGACATCGAAACGAGGTTAGCGAAAGCATGGACAGCTATCAATAGGCTATCGATTATATGGAAATTAGACCTAACCGATAAAATGAAACGCAGTTTCTTCCAGGTAGCGGTCACATCGATACTGCTATATGGGTGCACTACATGAACACTAACAAAACGGCTGGAGAAGAAGCTAGACGGCAATTACACAAGAATGCTGCGAGCAATCTTGAACAAGTCCTGGCGGCAACACCCCACAAAACACCAACTGTACGGCCACCTACCTCCTATCACGAAAACTATTCAAGTTAGACGAACCAGACATGCAGGACACTGCTGGAGAAGCAGGGACGAACTCATAAGAGATGTACTCTTATGGACCCCCGCACATGGCCGTGCAAAAGCAGGACGACCAGCCCGAACATACATACAGCAGCTATGTGAGGATACGGGATGTTGTCCTGAAGACCTGCCTAGGGCGATGAACGATAGGGAGGAGTGGCGAGAGAGGTTCAGGGATATCCGTGCTACCAGCGCGACATGATGATGATGGATAGGACTATGTGGACTTATAATAGTCAAACAGCTTCAATATCATGTTATGTTATCTTATATCTTGGTGTTACCCTGCCTCCTGATGCAGGCCTAAATTTAAAGACTAATTATGGCGAAAGATGATGGAATTAGCTCACTAAGGGTTTTTTTTTATTTAGCAGTAAATAAACTAATTACAGATAATATGCAAAACGGTTTTTATTTAAAAGCTGAACATTCTGGCTTCATCATAAAATATTCCTTAAAAACTAGACTGAATAGTTTAAAATAATTGTTTAGTTTTTTAACATGTTATTAAAATGAATTGATCAAGCCTAACCTAATCTTTATGTATTACTTTATTCCTGGTGGGTTTTTCACGTCAGCATTTGCTGATGGTCTTTCACACGAGGCAGAGTGATAGCAAGTCTCCTCAGTTGTCCAGGTCCCATCGCTATTATTATTTTACTCCGTGTAAGTTTTTCACACCAATGTTTGCTGATGGTTTTTCACTGGAAACTGAATAACTGCAAGTCTCCTTAACTCGTTTAGTTCAGTGATGTTCTCCATAGGGATTTGTGGTAATAATTTGTTTATCTTTTCCAGTTTTTACCTGAACTTTTTTTTTCCAGTCTTGGTTTCTGAAGGATAGTAATGTAATCTTTTCAGTCATGATTTTCCTTGCTAATTCTAAATTTATTTTGTCTTTTTGTGATCATAATTGTTTTGTGTTGCTGGGGTGTTTTATCTTTCGATTTTCAGTATTTTGCTTTTCAGTTCGGTTACCTGGGGGCTCTTGCTTTTCCATATTTAACGTTTTAGTTTGGATAAAACGGTTCTTGTTCATATACTTTCCTATTTACTTGTTCATATATTTTTTACCATCTGAAGGTCAGAAAACCAACCTTTCTTTAATATCATTCTAGCTTGGTCAGCAAGTCTTTAGCATGTTTCATATTACTCTAGCGGATTCTGTCCAAATTTCTATTATTTTTTATACCCTCTTTGTGTCGCATTGTTTTTATAATAACTCTGAAGTACATTTTTGTTGTCTTCTATGGTTTATTTCTTCCGTCGGAGTCTTGTTGTTTGTGTACCTGAAATTAGAAAAGCCAACATTCACAGTATCCCCCATGTTAGTTATCTATGGAGTACCTCTTGATCATGACACCCAGACCTGTTGGCTGAGTCCACGTTAAATATATATACATATATTGTAGTGTTCTGGTTAGTGAACACAAGTAGTAGTGATAATAAGACAAACCACGATATGTGAGGAAATAGTTATATTTACAGGAAAGAGTGTTTACAAGAGAGAGAGAGACTGTTAGTAATAAGAACATAGGATTAGTGATCGAGTAATGATATACTTCAACAATAGGAACGGCTCTTCTGGTCTGACTCATTGGCTTATTTTATTTCATTGTAAGAATACAAGGCATTAAGTTTTGGGGGGAGGGGAAGGGGGCGGTCTTGCTTTAACTATGTTTTCTAAGGGAACCTAGCTAGCCACATTCGCCGACCCATTCAACAATACAATATATAATCACTCGTCCATCGCCATGCGCGCTGCAACCATCAAAATACCACATTTGCTCTATGAAAAAGACCTACTTAAAACCCCGAAAATTATGTATGATTTTATTTACAATTTGTGATTTATGAATGTATATGATGGGGATGGGAGAAAAACCCGAAATATATACAAGGCGAAAACAAAGGAAAAAATCCCCCGTTTGGTTGCCCTCCCATCCCCTCGTCTACGAAAAAAATGGAGGCCGACTGTTTTCCGGTGTCTGAAAACACCGAAAAAAAGCCGGACCTACCCTAGGTTGGACAAGGGCCCTAGTCTAACGGGGTAAAGAAATACAGGGTTGGGTACGGTGTGGGTAGTTTATATTGCAGGGAATGTGAATTATATACATATGAGCTTTCAAGATCTTCAATAAAGCGGGCTGGGATACGGGTTGAGGTACAAAAATAATGGGGATGGGGAAGATCTTGAGTGCTAACAACTAAATGACGGGGACAATGACTCACAACATACTGCTAACTAGGTTTCGAGGGGAAAAAGTCCTACTTACCAAGAATGGGGTCCCTAAGGACCCGTACCGTAGACGCCATGGGCCGGCAGAGAAGGGAAGGATGACTCCAACATTGCCCCCTTTCTTACGACCAGGCTCGCTGCATTCACCCACCTTTTGCTGAATGTTATGCGATCCAAGCGTTTTCTATCGCATCTGATTTTGACCCTCAGCTGATGCCGAAAATACAAACCCAGATCACGATGAGAAAATTTTGCATCGTCATACAATCCCTTGTTTCGCGTCGTCCAAATCACCATTCGGGCTACAGCTAAGATCGCGAGAAACACCATACGCTTCTCACCCTGAAACGGAGGAAGAACGTTGTCTACGACGTAACCAACGTCGAGCAGCACAAGCTGTTTGGGTTCCACTCCCCGACGTGATCCCAAAACGGGCGGACTCGCTCGCAGTAGTAGAAGGCGTGCTCAGCCGTTTCTTCCAACCCACTGCCGCAGCGAGGGCAATCGGGTATGTCTGCCAGGCCCGCCTTGTAGTTCAAGCCGCGAAGGGGTAACGCATTCTGAGCAAGTCGCCAGGTGAGCGAGAACTCGGAGTTGTTCAAGAAGTTCGATCCTGGCGCTCAATTCCAGTGAGAGCGGATCTCCTCCGCCGTCCAGCCGCGCCGCTCGCTAAGAGGATCAGAAGCAGAACCCGCCACTAACTCCCGATACAGTTCCTTCCAAGGCCATGAAAGGTCACTGGACCCAAGAAGGTTACGAAGGGCCTTTCGGCACTCACGGACAAACAGTGCTTCACCCAAAGGCCTACGTCGACCTTCAGCCTTTGGGTCTGAGTTGAGGCGAGGAAAAGTCCGACTCGCCTTTCGTCTCCACACTGAGTCCCCCGTCAAGACACGGCCCAGATATGCAAGTCTTTCAGCAAGCCAGTGGCTCTCCAGATCAGGCATACTCAGACCCCCGTTGCGTGTACGTTGGATACAGACCTGCCTACGGACCATCGGCCTTGCACCTCCCCAGAGCAATCTGGAGAGGGGTCGTTGAAGCGTCAACCGATGTGCCTTAGGCAGAGGGAGTACAGCCAATCGGTAAAGGATCAAGGGGAAGACGTACGCAGCGCACGCCTCCGCCCTGCCCTTTAAGGACAACCTCCTTGAAAGCCAGATTCCCACCTGAGCATTCACCTTAGCATGTACTTTCGACCAATTTCGCTCCAGTTGGAGGTCGGGCTCAAACCACACCCCAAGGATGCGGATGGGTCCGTCACTCCAGCGGAAGGGCCCTGGAAGAGTATTGCTACCCGTCCAAGCACCGAGCCGCAAACCTTCGCTTTTGTCAAAATTGACCTTGGCTCCTGCAATCCGCTCGTACTCGACAACCGCCTCTTTCACTGCCTCTATATCCAGCCGGCGGGATACAAAGACTGTGATGTCATCAGCGAACGCGGAAACTCTTGCCGCAAGGCGGCCAACAAAAGGGACACCGCGCAGGGTCGGACTTGTCCCCTCATCCCTAAGCCTGCGCAGGAGGGGCTCCAACGCAAGGACATAGAGAAGAGGAGACAGAGGGCAGCCCTGCCGGACCGAACGCTCGATCGCGATCGCCCCCGAACGCCTTCCGTTCACCTGCACCACTGCCTGAGGGTTGTGGTACATCATGCTAATCCATCTGCAGAACTCCGGTTTGAATCCGACAGTCTCCAAAACAGTCGCCAAGAACCGATGGTCAACCCTATCGAAGGCCTTGGACTGATCTAAACTGATCAGCGCGGCTTCAGTGTCGTCTTTTATCCCCTCTATGACCTCGCGAATCAAGTGCAGGTTGTCCTGGATCGACCTTCCCTTCACAGCAAAGGTCTGTTCGGGGCCGATCAGATCGCTAATGACATGCTGTAAACGATTCGCTAAGACCCGGGCCAAAATCTTTAACTCTGTTCCCAGACTGATATCCGCTACTGCCATATATGGCAGATGGAACAGCTCATTATGCTGAAAAGGTAGGTGACACCCAACATATATATAGAGATATATATGGAAGAAAAAAAGGGATTGTAACCTGACAGTTTGTAAAGAAAAATTGATAACAAGGTAATCCAAGTAGAATTAGAGATTTATTGAGAAACAAAGTAGACACTATGATGTTTCGGTTCTGCTAAACCATCATCAGGCTATGAAGGGTTATATTAGTGATGTTAAGTTAACGATGGATGAGTAAAATGTGTAAAAATATATAAAAACTTAGGAAAAATTGTAAAACAAGAGAAACGTTGGCTGTTTATGACAAGAAAAATTGGCCGTTTGATCAATGAATCAGCGTTTGTTGCTTTAAACTACGTCACCTGACATTAGAAAGATTGTGCAGAATCCACGTTCAGTTTGTTCATCGAGAGATTTCGAATCATTCCTTGATTTTGACGAAGTTCAAATCCTATAAGTCTGTTTTGTTTTTGTTTTTGTTTTTTGTTTTTGTTTTGTTTTTTTGTTGTTGTTTTTTTTTTTTTTTTTTTTTTTATGTATATGCCTCGGAAAATCCTACAATACGAATATAAGTCTTAAGGTACAGACTTATATAATCCAGGAAAATGTTGGGATGGACGAAGAACACTGGACATGCTGGTATATATATATATATATATATATATATATATATATATATATTAGGACCTCATATAAGTTCTCACTGAATTTTCATGAAAATTAATGTTTTATTTTCAAAAATTAGTAAGAAACATGTCACTGAATGTATTGTCAATCGCTAGCCACTACTTTTTCCCATCTTTCTGGCAGTATCTGAATTCCACGTGAAAAAAATCACAAGTACTTTGAGGGTAACTACGAGTCGACACATTTTTGGCATCTTCATAAGAAAACACTTTCATTCTTATGAAGATGCCAAAAATGTGTCGACTCGTAGTTACCCTCAAAGTACTTGTGATTTTTTTCACTCAGCCGGCCATGTGACATCGATCGAAACAAATGACAATCGGACGGGGCAATGTTTGGTGAATACGGTGATCGATGTAGAAATACCCATTTAAGCATTTTCAAGTGTATCTACTTTTCACCGCCGGTCACGATAAAATGCAAAAACCTTTTTTTTTTCTTTCGTTGAAGCAGCAGTTTACACATGACAAGACACAGTTCGATGTATCTCGGCTTCAACTCGAACGGCACCCAATGTCATTGCTTTTGAATCATTCCTAATGCTTCCAAACGTTTCGAAATTGTGGTGTGGTCAACTCCTAATGATTCCGCTCGTTCAGTTTGAGACTGACATGAGTCTTCATGAAGTAATGCCTCCATTTCTTCATCTTCAAACTTTTTCGGTGCGCCAGAGTGTTCTTTATCTTCAACATCAAAATCATTATTTTTGAAACGTCTATTCTAAAACTTACAAACATATAACTATATTCAGCAAATCAACAAAGATTAATTTAAACAGTTTTAGACATGCTTTTACCTTTTCATCCCACTTGGCTCTCCTCGATTCTCTTTCTTTTCCAATATAACCGGCTAAATATTACTGATAGTCGTCTTTTCTCATAAGAGTTCTAGTCATGTGGTTTCAGGATGGGGTGAGGCTTCGACAAATATTCTACTGCAAACAAAACAACAAATCCTTCATCAGACGATTACTCTGGGGTCAGATATGTTTTTAGGACCAAATTATCATTACTAATAACCCAGAGCAGTACTTTGCAATACCACCAGGCTGTTGGTTTTCAGTCACATCATAGGACGTGCTGGATTATTTCTTGGTATAAGCCATCAACAGTTTTCTGTCGGAAATAAAATTACCATCGATGTTGCAGTCTGAGTAAAAGGAATCTTCCAATTATTACAAAAAAAAAAAACAAAAAAAAAAAAACCTGACTCCCGGGCCATTGGCGAACACTTTAACCGCTAGGCCAATGTCCGGTAGAGTGTTTTTTTATGATGGATATCTGATCTCCAGCCTTCAAACAGATGTATTTGTTTAAACAAGTGTTTGATTCACTAGTTATCTTTTTCTATGAACTGGACTAAGTGTTTTCACTATCTACATCTAAATGAACACACAGCTTTTACGTGGTGCCTTCAATAAGTTTCCAGACTTTTTTTTACAGACATTTAAAATTGTCATAGACTCTTGAAAATTCATTATGTTATTCCTATACATCTTATGAGATGACTGACCAATTTTTATGATTTCAGGTTCAAATGAACAGCTACAGCAGCAATTGGAATACACCCTACTAAAACCTGATTGTCAAAGTTGATGAATTTAAAAAATGCAATCTGGATGTGAAGAACGATATGAATCCTCTTATCCTCCCAGCTATGGGTTAAATGGCATCACTGCTGTTTTTCTAGAAGGATGGTTTTGGCATTAAATGACCTACGAAGGTTGATATGCCATTAAACAAAGAAACCGAACCAAAAACTGTCATGTTTCATGTTCTTATTTTCTTTTCTTTTTCTTTTTTTTTTCAGAACCTGCTTACAATGTGAATTGGAGTCTCGAAGAAAATGGCTTCATAGACGGTAACATAAGTTTCAACGGCCCTAATATTTACATCGCAGAATCCGGGATATACAAGATTTCAGTCTCTCTGCAAATGGAAGTAAAGCAACAAGACAGAGGAACAATTTGCACCTTAGTTTTGAACAGCAGTAAAAATCAATACACGATTCCAAAAAAGTATAATATTCCGCCAAATGCCACTTCACATTATCGACTGGTCATGTCCTTAAATCTAGGTCTAAAACTAGAAGCAGAACAATACCTATATATTTCCATATCCCCAAGAAACTATCTGTGTCCCGATAAAAACACTTCTACGTTCTTTATTCACAAACTATAAAAGTAAGTAAGTTGGCGATCGTAGTCGAGAGCGACCAGAAGACTCCCTTTTCAATAGCTACTACACCAAGGTGTAGTGGAGGGCGATACGCCTTTCCCTGGATTACCCCATTTTACCCTAGATATTTACCTTATATTGCTAAGTGGTATCACCCTACCCACTTTACCCTAGATATTTACCTTATATTGTAAAGTGGTATCACCCTACCCACTTTATCCTAGATATTTACCTTATATTGCTAAGTGGTATCACCCTACCCACTTTACCCTAGATATTTACCTTATATTGCAAAGTGGTATCACCCTACCCACTTTATCCTAGATATTTACCTTATATTGCTAAGTGGTATCACCCTACCCACTTTACCCTAGATATTTACCTTATATTGCTAAGTGGTATCACCCTACCCACTTTACCCTAGATATTTACCTTATATTGCTAAGTGGTATCACCCTACCCACTTTAGATATTTACCTTATATTGCTAAGAGGTATCAAGTACTATTTTTAAATTCTTTGGTAAGACACGGCCCTGGGATTGAAATCAGATATCCCAGATTACTGGTAAATACTCTACCCACTCGGGATTTGAACCTGTAATCACAAGCTGTAAAATTGTACAGGAGCCCGACAATATTTTTCGGACACTTTAGTATTCGACTTTCCGAGTACCATAGAGTGGCGAAATTCCTTCAATAGAATAGCATAAACATATAAAGACAATACCTGTAATAAAAATGGAAGAAAATCGATTAGGTAAGGAAAAATATTTAATTTTCATCATTTTTTACAAAACACACGTGACATTATTTTTCGGACATCGTTGAAAAACTGTTAATAGTCTGTAATATCACCTTTCTTCTCAATAACTTTTATCAATCTCTCTTCATAATGATCAAACATATGCACAATAACATCTCTACGTGTTTCTATTAGTTGTTTTTTGGTGTCTAGTATTCGTTCCCATAGTTGAGCCTCTTTCGTTATTTCAGGTCCATCATAGACAAGTTGCGCAAGCATTTCTCAAACATATTCTATTAAATTTAGATCTGGGCTTCTTGCAGGCCATTCCAAAGTAGTCATATTCACTTTAGCCATCCATTCTTTCATGAGTTTTGACACATGGATACTGCAATTGTCTTGCTGTAGAACGAAATCATTACCCATCTCTCTTCTTATCCTTGGTAGGGCTTTCTCGTCTAGCAACTGTTTGTAGCTTTCGCTGTTCTGTCGCCCTTTCAGCCACCCCAACCATATATTTCCATTAGCAAAGATCATACCCCAAATCATAACTCCTCCTCCTCCCATATGTCGTTTGTTCAGTACAACAGGCTCACCCCTTTTCGACCAAGTACACCATCCATCGGGCCCATCAAACTTGAAACGCTTCTCATCAGTAAATATAACCTTCTTAAAGTCAACATGTCCGAAAAATAGTGTCGCGCAAGTTTTCGCAAAAATCACAAAAAACTAAAATTATCAAAGTCAAACTAAAAAAATGATTACACTAGTAGTGGATTTTCACTCCTCAACTACGTACTTACAATCTCAAAAGTTTTTGGCACTAGTGACCACCTTGAAGTACTTTTTTCAAAGTGTCCGAAAAATATTGTCGGGCCCCTGTATAATGTGATTTATAATAATTAATATGAACTCTCATACATTATCACTATCGACATTCTCATTTAATTCCTTGTAAGTTTTTTTCACAGGAATCTGAATAACAACGAGTCTCCGCGGCTTCTAAAAATTCTGGCCGATTTTAGTCGTATTTTGATCATCTATAGTAGTACTATAATCATAGATTTTTACTTTAATCTCCAGAAAATCGAGTCTTTTTCCTCGTAATTGCAGATTGTTTTAATCCCCTACCCTCGACGAGGATTGGTATCCCAGTTACCTTCACGTTCCACAGTTTTTTTTTAACTCTCAAGCAAGAGGATTTTATGCGCCCTTTTCTAAGACAGGATCTGGTTTGTGTATATACGATTTTGTAGTATAGTCAAATTTTAATCTCTTGCACAATTCCTAATCGATCACATTTCCCACCCAGTCATGTCTACTCTTGCATTCCTTTTCTGCCAGTTAGCTGAATTCACCTATTATGTTATTAACCATTTCACTTCTGTCACCACGCAACCTACTCCATTCTGTGACATATTATCAACTTTCACTTTGATATGTTTTTTATCTCCTTTAACCAAATCTGAATATGTGATTCCGATGCTGAAGTACATTTAGAAATCAGATTCTCTTCTATACATATTTTGCTAAAACTGACCAAGATATCTAGAGAGAAAAAGAGAGAGAGGTAATTTACTAAGCTTTTTGCTTAGATGTGGCACAAGGCCATATGAAAGGGGCACCCAATGAGACTCGGAGAAAGAGAGAGAGAGAGAGAGAGGGAGTAGAATGTGAAAAAAATGACATGCATTTTGAAATATCTAGAACCCAAATCACAGTTAGTGGTTTTGTAAATGTAACATTTAAAATAAATTTGAGTTGTAAAATCTTGTTTGTTTTCTTTTGTCACTGAGATTAAGTGACAACCTCTCTGTTTCCCCAGATTTTCTTTGACAACCATCACTATTTCACTATTTTCAACAACCGTCGAGACACCCCACAATTGTCAAATTAAAAATTAAAATCCTTTTAAAAATTAAGGTCAATACGGGGTGGGGGGCATATATCATTATATATAAGTAAAAAAAAGAAATGGATTTTTAAAAATCCATTAAAAAAATCCATTTAAAAAATCATATTTCCTAAAATTTCAAGTGGAAACATTTTTTTTTCAATTTGTCGTTTTTTTTAGTGTATCGCCTTGAAAATATGGGAATAAATATATGTACCAGGAAGGGATATATTTAATCGAAGTAACAGGTGTAGTACAATCGAGCAGGTAGGTAATACTGGTACAAGACGTGTGTTCGTACTGACACTGGACATTCGTAGTCGTAGATGTAGTCGTAGACATCATATCTACCAACCCCTCCGCTCGGTCGATTTTTAAGCGGAGTTTAACAGGTTTGAATTCAGAGTTTTCCTTCTCCTAGACGAGTTGCCTCACTAAAGCTGAAGAACCTAGTCTGCCCTGCTATTTACCCATAGCAAGTGGGAGAATGTTTGGATTCATACCTTTCCCAAAGGTATTAGTGCTATGTGAAATGCAATCAATCAGGTCCAGGATTTGAACTCGTATCCTGCGACGATAACCATTACACCACGTAGACATAGACAATGTACATCTACATTGGTCTGTATTTATGACAAACACCAGCCAATCATATTAATGTCAGGGACCACCTAAGTGTATGCATATTCATTACACCAAGATACCCCCAAAATATTTTTTGTTGCTTTTGTTTAATTTTTCTTTTGCGTTATTTTTTATTTTTGCGTTTTCCTAATTAAATTCTCCATATCAACTCGTTTACTCATTCTATCATATTTTATTTCAAACCTTAACCATATATATATATATATATATATATATATATACTTTAAGAAAAACAACGAAACCGGTCACATAGGATTATAAATTTATTTCAATCCTGTTACGCATTTTTGAAGTTTCCAAAAACACGAAAAAAGTAACAGGACTTCTTCAGATCTTTTGGATAAAAAAAATTAGAATAGACACATGGTAGTGGGAGGGGGTAATGGGAGGGAGTCGAAGAGGGGTGAGGAGTTACCTCTTCACTAAGCCCACTTCCGTTTTAAAGTTAACTTTCGGTTAGCAATGTAGTAAATATTGTTTTTTTTTTTTAAAAACCTTTCCTTTAATTAATAAATTTTTTAAAAATTTATATTTATATTTAGACCTAACTTACAGATTTTTTATTGAGTTAGATTTAAACTTTAAATAAAAACTTCACGTAAAGATACAGTATTAGATATATTAAAAATAAAAACAAATATTTTATTTATTTACTATATTTTAACATTTCAAAAATATTTAGAAAGCATTAATTCGTTCCACTTTTTATGCGTAGTACGTATGTATTATATTCTTTTTCATAATTTTCTATCTAACAATTTATTTTATTTATTCTCAAAAAATTAGCTCTATGTTTTTATAGAAAAATTTGTTTAATTATTTACAGTTTGAATTTAGCCCTATGTCTACACCTAGCTATTAGTTCATTTCTCTTATTTAATGTTTTTGGCTCAGGAAAAAGCAAAATGTGGATTTTTTTCTTCAAGACACAGGTTGCACCTACTATCGAAAGATTTTGGGGTACTAGATCTTTTCAATATGGACCATTGTATTTCCGGGGTTAACCCTTTAACTTTTAATCCCCAATAATGTTTAGATAGAGCAGTTTGATTTTTTTTATGCTCATGGGAGAAGGAAAATTTATGATTTCCATACCTAATTTTAAAATTAGTAGATGAAATGCCAATATAATATTTCTTATCATTTATGTCCTCTTTTGGATAAATAATAGCTTGATATACTACGTTATCTAAATTACACAAACCATTCATTGGACAATCACTTCGAGATTTACAATTACATTCTATTTTTTTACTATTAATATTATTATTATTTACTCGGTTACGAAATTTATTAATTAATTCATTATTATGACTATTTATTATTTGAGAAATATTTTTTGTGCAAGAATAGCTTATTTTCAAGGTTTTCCTATTAAATATTTCATGTAATATATTATCTTGTTTAAAATGTTTATCTATCAGTCTCAAAAAATATTTACCTACATCTATATTTGCTAGTTTACAAAAAGGGGGGTTAAACCATATAATTTTCCTTTTTCTATTTTTATTTTTTTGATCGTAATTATTATTTTCTTTAGTAATTTCATTTGTTATATTTTCATTTAAATACCTAAAATCCTCCTTAAAACCACAATTTAAAGAATTTATTGCTCTGTATTATTGGTACATTGAGCTCTTTACCAGGAAAATTTTAAATATTCATGCTTGAATAACTTCTTGTCCTGATGGAATTACTCCCAACTCCAGTTTAACTGGACCAAAATATATATATATATATATATATATATATATATATATATATATATATATATATATATATCCAGTCAGCGTCCAAAGACAGTGAGTGTGCATTATTTTTTTATAGAATATATGAGGGATATCATATAAATCTATGTGAGTGCTCAATGTATGGCTATTGTTAATCCCTTATTCATTAGCTGGGATATAACAAAATTCATATTCAGAGCATATACAGTGTAATCGGATGGAAATGACGACTTAACCAAGTTTGAGTTTCCATCCGATTACACTATATATATATATATATATATATATATATATATATATATATATATATATATATATATATATATATATACTGGCTGTGGCAAAAACTGATTAGCAATTAAAAAAATTCAATAACTTTTTCATTAAAAATAGAAGTAAAGAAATCTTTCTTTTCATTTTAACTCTTGGAATTTCTTTTGAACTAATTTTGGAATATCATCATCATCATAAAATCTTGCTGACAGCATGGATTTCCCTGTCTTTGACTCTCACCATGCGTCCCTATCATCCTTTTGGCAGATCCTTTTGACCAGTAATTCCCAAATTGGGGCGCATACCTCACTTGTGGGACATGGTAATATTTTGGTGGGGATTATTATTTAAAGACCAAGTTAATGATCCTTTAAGCTTCCTTCCCGTTAATTACTGTAAAATTTTAACTATCTGAGAATTAGATATTACGGGGGGGGGCATCAGAATTTTAGAAATATCAAAGTGAGGCATGGCCCCAAATCGGTTGGGAACCACTGCTCTAAACTACATCCTGTGCCCTCACGGAGCTGATCTATTTAAATCTTTACTGATTAGCCAACACTGGCGCGTCTATATGGAAAAATCAAGTGGAGAACGTCGCTAATGAGTTCGTCCTTACTTCTCCAGCAGTGTATATCTTGTATGTCTTACTTGGATGGTTTGTGGGATGGGACGAAAGTGGCCGTATAGTAGCTGTTTTATGGGGTGCTGCTTCCAGGATTTGTTCAAAACAGCACGCAGCATACCTTGTGTACTTCCCATCTACCCTTTTCTCCATGCGTTTCGTTAGCGTCCAGGTGGTGCATTCTTACAGTAATACAAACTCGGCCACAACTTGAAAGAAATCCTATTTTGTTTTATCAAGGAGATCAGATTTCTACATGATCGACAACCTGTCAATAGAAGCCAACACCTTCGCAAGGTGTTTGTTGACATCACTTTCAGTAGATGAGATATTGCTGCCGAGGTATGTGAATCAGTCTACTAATTTTAGATGCATCCTTCTTGCTTAAAACACTTGAACTCTGTGGTTCAGCTTGAGCAGGGATATTTGCGTTTAGCGCGAGATCATCTGCGTAGTCTGCCCCCATTATAGTTTCTGCGAAATATCGCCTGCTTGTGTGAAACCATTTTCTTTTATTAGATTTATTGACTTCATAATAAGTAATCATGGCAGACTAAAAACAAATCTCTCTCTCTCTCTCTCTCTTCCCCTTTGGATATATTTGAATGTGACATATATATATTTGAGGTGTAGCAGAAGCTATGCTATTTCAGATGCCATCATGGTGTAGAATGGTGAACATCATGCAGTTGTAATGGTGACTCTTCGCAGCCGATTAACTCACCAGATCTATAATCTCGTGATCATATTTACCCAGCCCCTCCGCTCGGGCAGGATATGACACAAGGTCAATTTTTTTAAGCGGAGTTTAACAGGTTTTAATTCAGAGTTTTCCTTCTCCTAGACTAGTTGCCTCACCAAGGCTGAAGAACCTAGTCTGCCCTAATATTTACCCATAGATGGAGGGAGAATATTTGGATTCATACCTTTCCCAAGGGTATTAGTGCTTTGTGAAATGAAATCAGTCAGGTCCAGGATTTGAACTCTTGTCACCGTGTCCATATCCTGCGACAATAACCATTACACCACGGGCACCTCGTGATAACCACTTTTGGGTAGACTTGACTGAGATGTATGTCTTTGAGCAGTAGCAGCAGCCGTGCCATTTCAGATGCCATCATGGCATAGAATAGTGGATATTGTGCACAAGTAATGGTTACTCTATCATTGTAAAATAGCAGCCGACCCGCTCACTAGATCTATACTCTCGTGATTAACACTTTCGGATAGACTCGACTGGGTCGTATGTCTTTGAGCTGTAGCAGCAGTCATACCATTTTAAATGTCGTCATGGCATGGAATGGTGAACATCATGCATTGTAATTTTCTCTCTACTAGAAATGAAGCACCCTTGCCGGCTCGCCCACCAGATCTATACACTTGTGATAATCTCCTTTTGGAATAGTTTGAAAGCTTAAGTCTTGAAACCTAAGCCACAGACAGTTGACGAATTGAAAGATATCGTTCCTCCTAGCAATACAAGGGGCAATGACTAAGCGAGAACTAAAGTGCTTCACAGCCTAGTTGGCTGAGGCTGTAGAATACGCTGACTGCATCTCTGCAGAGGAGTAATAACCCCCAAACGAGTATCCGATACATGACATCAAACCATCTGACAGTGAGACTTTAGCTTTGAAGATTTGGAGAATGTGGAGTACCTCTTCACTGCCATTACTCCAAGGTCCACTCTCACCTGGAGTGGTACCACCTGATAGGGTCCTATGGATCAAATAGAACAAACTGTGTGCAAACAAAAGACTGATCTTAAATTGTGACTGTTATATAGCAATACTTATAACCATTTAACTGTGTGCAAAAGAGGGCTCATATGCTTACAAATCATATATATATATATATATATATATATATATATATATATATATATATATAGGATTTGGCATTATTTAACCAACAATGGTTGATATGTCATAAAACCAAATCAAACCCAGCAAAAATTCTTCAGAGTGAGGCTTCAAGAGTGTCTATCTTGTGAGGGCAAGAATTTGAATGATATAATCTTTAAAACAAAGTCATGACAATAAGAAAATAAAATGGCAAATATTGTTCTTTCTGATTGTTAAATTAAATTTGAAATAGAACCTATGTTGTCTTTTTATTTACGTTCCAGTCCTCAGAGATCATTTTGTTGAACCATATGTATAGATCACCAGATAAGCACCAATTACAACACTTGTATAAATAAATGCAAGTCAATTGGAGGGTTGAAACGACATACTAAAATACATAGCGATTATGTAAGAACAGTTTCCCATAAGATTAAATCTTTTATGTTCTAAATTTAGACCAGATTCTTAAAAATCTGGATGGTTTAAAAGGTCATATCTGTTCATGATTGTTTAATTATTCTTTTACAAGATCATATGATAACACACACACACACGCACACAGACACACACACACACACATATATATATATATATATATATATGACAAGTATCAGACAATCGACTTTCCCATCGTGAAACTGGCGGTTATGCTAATTGGCTTGTGACGGCCGTTTGTGTTTAAATGTTTTTATAATATTTTTAAGGTTTTAGAAAGCAATTCTATTTACGGTCAGTATTTGACAGGAAATTACAGTAATGTCAGCGGCAGTAACTCGGCAAACGATACAGAATTTCAGATTATGGTTTCAAGAATATATAGCTGGTGAAGGCAAGCATATATATATATATATATATATATATATATATATATATATATATATATATGTTGTACTCCCTACTTCACGGACTCGCCGCCCTCCATAAATACACGTCAACGAGAGCGTTAGACGGAGTTAACCAAATTAGCGCGACACAATCACGTGTTATACCATCTGCGTAGTGGATGGATAGTCGCTACCCCACTGGACTCTTAGCTTTCTATCAACTAACTACTGTTTAACCAGGTTCACTTGTATCTTTTTTCTGTTACTTGAATATATGTTTTTCTATCAACCTTTTTGCGTTCCCCGTGTCTTTCTTTTGTTAGCATCACAACAATATATGAAAGAGAGAGATTACATTAGGCAACACAATTTTCGTTGAGGTAGATCTGACCACTTATTTCCGACTAAATTTTGGCCTCTGAATCCAAAAATGAACCCAATCTTTCTGTATCCTATCAACATTTTGAGCAACAGGCTCTGCTTGCTTTATCGCAAAACCCATAAAAAATACTGCATCAAACAAATTTGTGCTTATTTTATAGAATGGTTTAAAAGATTTATATACAATGGAAAATAATCAAACATTACTTGACAAATGCTTGTACAAATATATTTTGTTCCTACAATGCATATTCTTACTGATAGTCAAATTGTATGCAATTAGTTAAAGTAACAATATACGCTTAAGTGTCAATGATGTAATCATATTTCCATCTCATCAACTGAGATACTCTTCCTCCGTGAAATTCAAATCTTGGTTCAATCGTCCACCTTGCCTATTGTGGTCTTTACCAAGGATTCCCTGAAAGTTACCAACATGGTTATGTGATTATGCAAATTACTGAAATTTAGTCGTATCTAAATGGTTAATGCAGTGTAAGCATATGCATATATATATATATATATATATATATATATATATATATATATGTATATATACGAGGATCATTAAATAAGTTTCCAGATTTTTTTCGTATGGTCACTTTTATTGATAGTACATATATGAAACTCTTGTCTCCTTCGAAGTAATCCCCTCCGGCTGCAATGCACTTGTTGTACCGTTCCAACAACTTCTAGAAGGCCCCATGGAAGTCCTCTTGTGTGAGCTTGTCAATGACCTTTGTCACAGCCCCTTTTCCCTCCTCAGTTGTCTCATAAAGACAGTCTCTGAGCTTATGGAATAACCAAAAGTCATAAAGAGCAAGGTCTGGACTATAGGGAGGCTAAACAAGTGTCTTGATGCCTATCTTGGTCAAATAGTCTGTGATAAGGATGGAGTTGTGGACTGGTGCATTGTCCTGAGAGAAATGCCACTGACCCGATTTGAAGAGTGTTGGCCTCTTCCCAAGGAATCTCTTCCTGAACTCCCTTAAAACTTCAACATAATAGCCCTAACCCTAACTCTTTGGCCAATCAAATCTGGTGTATTGACTTCCTTACTCCTCCCGCACCTCTCATCATCCCTCAAAGATTTCCTGCCTTCCTTGAATCTCTTATGCCACCCAAAAACTGATGCTCGATTCCTGCAAGATGGTCGAAAAGCAGTCTGAAGCATTCCATACGTTTCTGCGGGATTTTTCCAAGTTTAAAACAGAATTTTATTGCATATCGTTCTTCTAAAGTGTCCTCACGTCCAGATTGCATTTTTGAAATTCACCAGCTGTGACAATCAGGCTTTAGTAGGGTGTATTCCAATTGCTGCTGTAGCTGTTCTTTTGAACCTGAAATCATAAAAATTGATCAGTCAACTCATAAGATGTATAGCAATAAGATACTGAATTTTCAAGAGTCTACGTCAATTTTAAATGCCTATACAAAAAAGTCAGGAAACTTATTAAAGGCACCTCGTTTATATAATTACACTAAAATAACCTCCTCATATATATATATATATATATATATATATATATATATATATATATATATATATATACTTACACTACATTAAGCTCTTCATATGTAAGTAAATATATATACATATATATGCATATATATATGTATATATATATGTATATAATTTCACTACATAAACAACTTTATATGCAAGTATATATATATATATATATATATACACACTACATTAACCATCCAGATACGACTAAGTTTCAGTAATTCTCATTTTTGAGTAAAAAATTAAAAAATTGGAATTTGAAAAATTAAAAGGAACAAATTATAAACAATAAAGTTACTGAATATTGCAACAACACCAACAACAACAATAGTAGTAATGATAATTGTAATTATAGATAATGACAATAATAAGAAGATAATGACAATAATATTAATTATAATTATAATAAAAAAATAAGCAAAGGAAAAGAAAAGTAATCTGGTTTAACCCTTCTTTCTGGAAACTTTCAAATGTTGATATAGACAAGCACTTCCTTGATATAATAGGTAGACAGGTGAACAAGGTCAACACAATTAATAATTTGTTTAATAGGAACACACAAAAATTACTTACGCCTGCCCAAATAACATATCTAAAATAATCTATAACCATAACAAGAATTTAATCGACGAATCGCTAATAAGTAATCAGCGAACAAATTAATTTTTTTTTTGTAATTAGGGAAATAAAGATTCTCCAATGAGAGGAATGTGTAATTCTAAGAAAGTGGTCAACCAAACAAATATTTTCCCTATTGAAAATAGTAAGGAGGAGAAGGTTTATATTGGAATTTCAACTGGAAATTGAAAAAAGAGGTTATACAATCATAGACACTATTTTTCCAACCCTTTGCATAGAAACCAAACAGCCATATCGAGGTGGTTTTGGAGTTTGAGAGATTGGGGCATAACTCCACAAATTAAGTGGAGATTTATTTAGAAATATTCTACTCCTGAAAGCTTCAACAATAGATATAACCTTAGCCTAGAGGAAAAAAAAGGATCATTTGTCAAAAATTTACAAGCCAACTATTAGATAAACGTAATTAACTAATTTTTAAACGCCGTCATAAAAACTGATTTAAACTCATATGATAAAGGTTAATAATAATAAAATTGACTGTGATAACAATAGTAGGTTAAGATTTATGGTATCAGAATTACTATTGGCATTATTGGTGATGTAATGATAATGATATTAATAATAATATTAATTAATACGCTCGGTACAGTTACAAAAAGATTGGTATAGGGAGTGGATGACTTGGAAATAAGAGAAGTTGAGGCCATCCAAACTACAGCATTATTCAGATCGACCATAATACTAGAAAGAGTCCTGGAGACTTCAGGAGAATTGCTGACACTTAGACTCGAGTGAAAAACCATCCGCTTATGCTGGTATGAAAAACTCTCAAATAATAATAATAATGATAATATTATTAAACGACTTATTAACAAATATCTTAACGAACGACATCCCAGAATTAAATGATCTAATCTGTGCCGGAGGCAAATTAGTCTGTGGAAAAATCAGGGGTCCCCTGAAGAATATAAACAGAAAATAAAAACCCGGATGGGAAATTAGATTTGAAACGCAGAACAACAAAAAATTAAGAAAGAATATCTCAGGAGATTTAGAAAGCTACTCGAGACAAAACTATCTTGTAGAAACCTTATCAAAGGAATAAATACCAGGGCTGTATCCCTCGTTAAATACTCGGGACCATTTTTGAAGTGGACCAGAGAAGAACTTAAGCAAATGGACCAAAGAACAAGAAAACTAATGACCATGCATTAGGCATTACATCCCCGAGACGACGTTGACAGACTATATGTATCAAGAAAGGAGGGAGGAAGAGAACTTGCCAGCATTGAAAACAGCGTTGACGCATCGATACAACGACTCAAGGACTACATAGAAAAACACGAGGGAAGACTGATTACACCCATCAGAAACGAGACAGACAACTCAATGGACAACAGAATGACAATAACTAGGAAACAAAAATGGGAAGAAAAATAACTCTATAGGCCTTTTAAACGACTAATAAACAACATCTCACACGAGAAAACCTGGACGTGGCTAAGAAAAGGAAACTTTAAGAGAGAAACAGAATTTCTCCTAATAGCAGTACAAAACAATGCCATAAGAACCAATCACATCAAAGCGAGAGTAGATAAGACGCCGCAAAATATCTAACGTGGTGAGACGAAACGAGCAATAACCTAATGAGCGAATGCAGCAAATTAGCACAGACTAGACATAAGACTAGACACGACTGGGTGGGCAAGGTGATCCACTAAAAAATGTGCAAGAAATTTAAATTTGACCATACGAACAAATGGTATATGCATAACCCAGCATCTGCCCGAGAGAATGACACACATAAACTCTTATGGGACTTTGACATACAAACGAATCACCTAATCTCGGCCATAAGACTAGACCTTGTATTTGCAAAATTGTGGACTTTGCTGTCCTGGCTGACCACAGGATAAAACTATAAGAATGTGAAAAGAAGGATAAGTACCTGGACCTTGCAAGGGAATTGGAAAAAAAAACTATGGAACATGAAGGTGACAATTGTACCAATCATCATTGGAGCTTTTGGTACAGTAACTGTGGCGATTTAGGAATTAACAGAAAAAACTCCCAACCGGATATTGACTCGTCGGCTGCCTGATACAAAATGTATAAATGCGTCGCCACGCATAAGGCTCCACGCATCCATCCGGTTAAAATTAAAAAAAAAGAAAAATAATAAAATGTAAAGTAGCCAATGAGAAGCGGCCGCGCCAAAATTAGAAGAATTTTGGAGTGGCGAATTTGGAGCCGGTGAAAAGAGATAAATACTCAGGTTTTCTGTGAACCGCTCTTTTTCGGGTAGTGACGTCGGACCGACAACACCGATTTTACTATCTGGTGTTTTGGGCACCATGCTGTGTCTTGGGACATAGCGTTGGTTAGTCCATTCACCAGGTAAATAAAGGAAAGTATGAAAGAAACGTTTTCGTCTTTTATCTGTTCTTATCTTTTCCTTTTGTATATTTCTTATGGACCTTCTTTGGGCAAGGCATTGCACCGGCCAAGTCAACGTGGGGTAAAACTAAATAACCAAAATATGGAGTCAGACATCTTACGGCAACACAGCCTTGCCCTTAGCCACTGACCTTCATAAAATACCTTCAAATCCCACATAACTAAAAGATTATTAAAGGGACTGGAGGACTTGGAGGTTGAAACACGGGTGGAGACCATCCAAACTACTGCATTATTGAGAACGGCTAGAATAGTGAGAAGAGTTCTGGAGACTTGAGGAGACTTGCTGACACTCAAACTCCAGTGAAAAACTATCAACTAAAACTGATGTGAAAAACTCTCAATGAGTAAATAAATTAGCATTAATTGTAATAATAGTTAACTTCTTTTATTATTAGTTATATAATTATTAATGATTAATTATTATAATGATATCAATGATTTTAACGGTAATTTGAATGGCAGTATTCAGAATTAAAAATAGATAACAATATTAAGACATTAAATAATGACTAAATTTCAATCCTAAATATAAATCAGATAAAAAAAACCTAAAAAATTAACTATAGATAGTATTTATCGTCACGTTTTTCTTAATAAATAAATGAATAAGAAAATAAGTAGACTGACTTTTTTTAAAAAATAAAATAGGTTACCTTTTTGCAAAGATTCAGTTACAGAAATTTCTGTGAGTCTAGTAATTTTTTTTATACTTGGCACCAGATATGGACTTTATATCCGGTTTTAACACCAACTTCTAGCTCCCCATCTCTTTCTTTCTTTCTTTCTTTCTTCAATATTTTAAGAGCAAGAATATTTCAAAACTTTTTTCTTTCTATTACATGATGGCTATCGTCTGAAGAGTTTGGGTTCTCATATGGAGTGACCAGCTGAAACAGACGTATAATAACCAAATGACAGACAGTTGAGTTTTTCTTTCAATTATACATACGTATATATATATATATATATATATATATATATATATATATATATATATATATATATTTACATAACTCACAAAACCCTCAGCAACTAAACACCTGTCAATTAATTAACCTATTTTATTTTTTAATAGAAAATCTCAATTTATTTATAAAGGAAAACGTAGCGATAAACATGTTTTTAAACGAATAAGTGTCCATTGAAAAAAAAAAGGTAATTCTTTCCCTCTCTATAGCATGATGGCTGTATGAAAAAAAAATGGTTTCTCTTTTCCAGCTGAAATAAATTTATAAAAGCCAAATGGCGGTTTGCTTAGTTTTTTCAATTATATATATATATATGTATATGTGTGTGTGTGTGTGTGTGTGTGTGTGTGTGTGTGTGTGTGTGTGTGTCTGTGTGTGTGTGTGTGTGTGTGTGTGTTCTCCCGTTTTTTTTTTATTGAATAAGTGTCCATTGAAAGAATTTTTCTCCTCCCGAATATGTGATGGCTGTATGAAAAAAACTGGTTTCTCTTTGCCAGCTGAAAAAAAAAATTATTGTAGCCAATGATGGTTTGTTAAGTTTTTCAATTATATGAAATTTGCTCTGTAAGAAATTGATATACTAATTATCATACATTGAGCACTTCCGGAGATTTATAAGAATCCTCTCATATATTCTCCAATAGAATCATTCCCAACTCATCTTCTTTCGATCTTCTTTGGATAACTGGTAGACAAGTTCACCTACATAGGAAGCAGTGTCTCATCAACCGAAAAAGACATTGACACTCGGCGAACGAAGGCATGGACTGCTATCGATAAGCTATCGATCACATGTAAATCAAACCTGACCGATAAAATGAAACACAGTTTTTTCCAGGCAGCGGTCGTGTCGATACTGCTGTATGGATGCACTACTTAGACGCTAACAAAACGGCTGGAGAAGAAGCTAGACGGCAATTACACAAGAATGTTGCGAGCAATACTGAACAAGTCCTGGCGGCAACACCCCACAAGGCACCAACTATACGACCACCTGCCTCCCATCACGAAAACTATCCAAGTTAGACGAACCAGACACGCAGGACACTGCTGGAAAAGCAGGGACGAGCTCATAAGTGATGTACTCCTATGGAACCTCACATATGGCCGAGCAAAAGCAGGACGACCAGCTCGAACATACATACAGCAGCTGAGGATACGGGATGTAGCCCTGAAGACCTGGCAGAGGTGATGGACGATAGGGAGAAGTGGCGAGAGAGGGTCAGGGATATCCGTACTAGCAGCACGACATGATGATGATATATATATACTTGAATACATCAACTCTGTGCGGTCATTGGATACAGTCCATAGGACCTGCCAGGAGTGATGGAGAATGGAGGTGGCAAGAGAGTATCATATACGACTTGATGATGATGATAATGATAATGAGGAGGAGAAGGAGGATGTATAGACTGAACCAAAAGTTAGTCAATAGCTGTTTAATTTGTAATGTATTTTATTTTTTATCAGTATTGCGAATAATGGCAAATATATTGATTCAAGAAAAGTGGATTCTAAAGCAGAAGGCCGGAAAACTTAAAATGTCGAGTGGATGCATATAGCGGGCTAAGAAACATTTGACACTCGTCCACCAATATAGCTAACAATCTTAAGAAACTGGAACGTGTATAACTTCTTTGGCTTACCCTATATATATATATATATATATATAAAGAGAGAGAGAGAGAGAGAGAGATTATTTTGGCTTACCCTATATATAGAGAGAGATAGAAAGAGAGAGAGAGAGAGAAAGAGATTATTTTGAGGAATATTCTGTACAGGTATCATTTTGTCGACAAGCAACACTCCTAAATTGACATCTACTTTTTCTTAGCAGACTTCGTTACTCGTCTCTTTCTTAATTTAATTTGATTTTATTTTATTTCATAGAATTTTTTTTTGTTATCTACAAAGACACTTTTCTTTTCAATTGATTTTTTTTTTTTTTTCGATGAAAAAAAATCTTGCAGCGTTTGTAAAAACTTGTTTGGTTTGTTTTGTTTTCTTTGATTAATGGCAAATCAACCTTTACGAGTTATTTAATGTCAAAACCATCCTAGTAGAAAAACAGTAGTGGTACTATATAACCCTTAGCTCGGTGGGTGAATAAGAATGTTTGTGTCTCTCCCGTGAGTATGCAGTGAATAAAAATAAATATATAAATAATTGAATGAAAATTAAATTAAATAAAGATAAATTTAAGAACTGCAAAAACTCCCGGAGTCTACTGACAGGAAGTGGGGTGATGTAGACGCGGGAAAAAGAAAGAGATTCACTCTCACATAAGCTGAACCCTAGAGACGAGAGCACTTTCTTACTCTCAGCCACTAGCAGGTAGTTCACTTTTGTTTTGCCAAGTCAATGTACTTCGTATGCGGGTCGTGTCTGCTACTAGCGAGCCAACACTCCGAAATAAGCAACATGAAAACACCACAGAACATGACTACACCGAATTTGGACTTCTTAACCACCGGAGTTGACTAACCTATTTCAACGCCTGATTTGGAGAAGCTACGATTCTCAAAATGTATCGGAAGAGATTGTCTCTCTCCAGAATATACGTGCGCATATCTAAAATAAAGTTGAAATCAAATGATATTTTCTCTCTTTCTTTTTTTTTTTTTTTGTATTAACAAAAAAGAAAGAAAGAAAGAGAATCTACAAAGGTAAGGAGTTTACTATTCATCACCCAGCCCCATTCTCTGCACCTTGCTACAAAAAATTAAGCCGTAAAGAATTTTAAAATGTGAAAAAAAAACTTTATAGACAAAATAAGTAATCTATTTCCTTTTTGTGGGTGTATGTGTGTCGCCAAAATGTCGATGGGACCCCCATGGTTGCTGGCTTGGTTTTGTTAGGAGGAAAAGGAAGAATTTATTTTCCTCTCTCATACCACATTTATTGTGCCTTTAGTAATTAAAAGAAAAACAATTTTTCCTTATTGTCTCTTCTGAGAAGTTTTATAACACTTTTTATGCTAAAGAAGAGATAAGTCACCGATTAAAAAGGAAAAATTAGTGGAAAGGACCTCAGACGTAATTCTTTTCCGTAGCACCTTTCTTTTTGTTTTTTCTCTGTCTCTTTCGCTTCGAAAACCTTTTCTTTGTATTGATTGAGGAAACGGGTTGATTTTAAACTGGGATGTGAAAAACATGACGATAATAAAGAAAGTTCACATACTCCTGCAGCAGTGTCTCATCTGTTGAAAGTGATGTCAATATATCCCTAGCAAAGGTGAGGGCCGCTATTGATAGACTATCGATCATATGGAAGTCTGATCTACCCGATAAAATAAAACGGTTTTCTCCCAAGCAGTTGTGGTGTCAATACTACTCAATGGATGACCCACATGGACGCTGACAAAACACTTAGAGGAGGTGTCCTCGTGGTGTAATGGTTAAAGCGATGGACTGCGGAATCGTAGTAAGCGAGTTCGTACTCCAGTCGCGCTATTACGTTCACTTTCGGATACCCTTGGGAAAGGTATTAACCCTCTTATCCTCCCAGCTATGGGTTAAATAGTACCACTACTGTTCTTCTAGGAGAATGGTTTGGCATTAAATAACCTACAAAGGTTGATATGCCATTAAACAAAGAATCCCAAACTCAAAACACTTAGAGAAAATGCTGCGCAAGAATGCGACGAGCTATATTGAACAAATATTGAAGCAAGGACGAACTCATAAATGGCGTTCTTCAATGGACCCTTTCAAAAGGTCGTGCCAGTGTGGGTCGACCAGCAAGAACTTACTGTCACGTGGTATGCTACAGAGAGGGGGAAGGGGAGGTCAATTCCCTTACCTTTCTGTATTTGAATCAACAGGCACTAAGACTGACCGTTGAAATGGTATATGAAAGAAGGTCAGCTACCCGCACTCTGTGACCTGTAGTCTGTTGAACAAAGAAAGGAATCCAAGTCACTCGAGTATCGTGACCTGACGGGATAATGGAAGAAGGGAAGTCGAATGATTGGCCCATGGACCCTAGGCGCCAAAATACCATTTTTCGTTGGAAAAGAATCTTTAGTTTGGGACAGAAGTCGGCGAAAGAAACACGCTGATCTCAGCCAACTCCGGGGAAAGTCATCCGTAAAAAGAGTTGAACAGAGTTTTGGACAGAAGTCAACGAGAGAAACACGCTGATCTCCGCCGACTCCGGGGGGTCGCTCGCCCGTAAAAAGGAGAGAAAGGAATCTGAACATTGGAACTCGTCAAAGATAAGTACAACATAAACTGTTTTCCTTCTACAATTCCTAAACATCGGAAACTTACATGCATTCAAAAAAAGGAAAGAGAGAAGCTTAAAGGATTCTGTTTCATCAATAGTAAATTAGTGAATGAACTTTGTTACATGCATCAGTCCGGCGACTTAGACACTTTTCTCTAGTAAGAGAAAAGAGAGAGAAAGAAAATAGAGAAAGAAGAAGAAAGGACTGTTGAGAGACATTTCCGTTTGATGCTTTCCTGTTAACTTGACATTTTGTTATATTGTAAAAAGAAAAGAGAAAGGAAAAAGAACTATTTCTGAAATCTCATCATTATTTGTCTGGTCGTCGCCGATTAAAAGTTTGATATATCTTAAATGCACCCTTGTGTTGAAATTTTTTGGTTGTGTTATTTCCTTTATCGATGTGTCTTCTTTTGCACGTATCTGTTTCAGCCTCGTATCGCTTTCTTTAATTCTCGCTAAACGTCTTATTGCCACCTTAAAACATTACAAGGGAATTTTGGAAATTTGACTGCAGTTAATATTTTCTAACCTCGATGTCCGTTTTTTCCGCTATCTGAGGGGGTATGAAGACAAAGGACTCGGTGGTGTACGTAAAAGTGAATTGGCACCCCCTTACCAACGCCTGAGATCAATCTAGCCCCAAATTAATCTACACATTATTTGCCGCTCCACCATATGCCCGAAATAGGAGCCTGGACTGGGACTTATTTTGCGGAGGGTCAAGTACCAGACTGCCCTCGACGTCACATGCGCATAAAATGGGCTCTCGCCCTGGGATAATTATTCATGCAACGTCACATTACCTACAATAACTCTGCGTGTACACAGGATGTAGTTTTAAAGACCTACGGGGAGCAATGGATAAAAGAAACGGATGGTTAGAGAGAGAGAGAGAGAGAGAGTCAGGGAAATCCGTGCAAGCAGCGCGACTTGATGATGACAACGTTAGTCCATAGTTTTCCTTTTCCTCTCTTTAACTTAGTATTTAGATATACAAGTCTGTTACTTCCCTCTATTTAGTGTTAGGTAATTATTGGTTATGCTACTGCTAATATTTAACTTTGGTTAGTGTGAACACGACATGATATCCTTCCAAGCACTAATGACCCCAATAACTGGTAACCCCGATGTGATATGAACACGCAACATTCTCTCAATACAAGTTTCTAAGTCTGGTAACAAACTAAATTTTTATCATACCAGTTCATTAAAAAAACTATTGACATTTTGAACAATTATGTCAGGGATATAAATGATGTTTTCATATCAACTTTCAGTTGAAGAACTGTGATAAATGATAAGTAATTCCTCGTTATAGCTATGAATTGCTAATTAGCTAATAATTGGATATCATTGACAGGTCCTTTTTCCCAATAATTGTAGATTAGTAATAATTTAGGCAAAAACATGCCCTCCTCCAGTCAATGATACTAGTTGTGGCTACCTAACCTTTTCTTGTTACAGATTGAGGCGTTGTGGTGTAATGGTTATCGTCGTAAGACACAATGACCCAAGTTCAAAATCCTGAACTAGGCTGTTTGCACTTCACACAGCGCTAATACCTTTAATAAAGGTATGAATCCAATTATTCTCACTCCATCTATGGGTAGATAGTTCGGCAGACTTGGGTGTTTAGTCTTGGGATAACAACCGGTCTAGGAGAAAGAAAACTCTTTATTCAATCTTTTTAAACTCGACTCAAAGTTGTGTCTCATCCCGTCTGTGTGATTTGGATAAATATCTATATACTTGATATATATATATATATATATATATGTTTCATCAAATAATAAAGACAAATTTTATCTGTACAATTTTAACTGTTAAGATCCTTTCAAGTTTCCTGACAAGTGTCTTAGTTTCAAGCTAGATTTAGTGGATGAATTTCCCAAAATTGTCCCGAGAGCTTTCGGAATCTTCATAGGCCATCATCTGGGGTTACTTGCTTGTGTAAGGTGTGCTGCTTTTTAAAAAATGAGTTTTGAAAGTTTTTGACAATTTTTATAACTTAACAAAAATATGAGAACGCAGATTTGGATAAAAATAACAGACCTTAAATAAGTAAGCTACCCCTGATCATGGCCTATGAAGGGTCTGAAAACGCCCGGGACAATATTTGGAAAATTCATCTACCAATTCCAATATGAAACTAAGACACTTATCAGGAAACTTGAAAGGATCTTAGATATATAATACAGACAAAATTCGTCTTTATTATTTAATGAAACATGCTTAAATGAACGACTATTACCTAACCATACACACACACACACATACACACATATATATTCTCTTCAAAAGAAGCGAAAATTATTTGCTCTGTGGATTTTAATGATATAGAACTCTTTACCAGGATTATTTAAATTTAATATCCTATTTTTAAATATTTTATTGGTCCTGATTGGAATTATTCCCTACTTCGGATTACCTGGATTGAATAATATCTTATATATATATATATATATATATATATATATATATATATATATAGTTTTCGTAACTGAGTAGTTGTTTTAAATTGAATTTACTCAGGTTATAATATTTTATACGTGGTTTTACCCAAAACAAATCTAATATATAAAACTCAAGTTGATATGCAGCTTGTTCTAATCTGGCACAAACGTTTGAGATCAGTTCCTAATTTTCTCTAATTTGTTTAAAAATATTTTTAATTGTTTTGTTTATCTGTTTGTTCAACGTTTTGTTTAAGTTTTTGGATTGGGCACCTTTGTTAGAACAAAAAATAAGTTATACATAGCAACAATAAAAATGTTTAACGAATAACGTTTGACGAACTATGTTTGATGAACAATGTCAAAACGACACTGTACTTCATAGTATGAAAATACTTTCGACAAAAAGTACGCATGTACGGTACTCCAAACATGTTTGGTAAAAGGGACATGAATACACGTTGAATTTAAAACATACAAACCTTCATCCTCCGTGTTATGAAAGCTAGTCGTATCTTCATGCATTGTAATGGTGAAAAAATTAGTCTGATTACCTCACTGCTTATATACCCAAAACACGTACGTAGGTGTAGATATTGTGGATACCCGATTGACAGATTTTGGCTACCCGGCCCGAAATCTATGTATATCATATTTACCAACCCCTCCGCTCGAGCAGGATATGAAACAAGGTCAATTTTTAAGCGGAGTTTAGCAGGTTTTAATTCAGAGTTTTCCTTCTCCTAGACTAGTTGCCTCACCAAAGCTGAAGAACCTAGTCTGTCTTACAATTTACCCATAGCTGGAGGGAGAATAATTGGATTCATACCTTTCCCAAGGGTATTAGTGCTATGTGAAATGACATCAGTCTAGGATTTGAACTCGTGTCGCCGTGTCCATTTCCTACCACGATAACCATCACAACACGGGCACCTCACCCGAAATCTGTATATATATATATATATATATATATATTGTCATGTGGTGTCACACTGAGAAGATAGAAATATGATTACTACCGTTAAGACATGATAGTAATGTAGGTCAATCCCAAAGTAACAAATCCAAGTCAGAATGGAAAAACATGTTTGTACTTGGTGACCTGATGGAAAAAGAATGGGATACGGGGTGACATATAGTAGCCCTAACGGATCACCTGGCCAAGAGGGAAGAAGAGAGTAGCCAAATGATTGGCTGGGGACCCTAAAACGGAAGTGGGGACTCCTTCCCGTCAGCGGAAGTAGGAAATAAGAAAAATTAGTTGTTGGACAGGGTTCATGGCGGACGGAACTAAAGCCAAAAAGACGAAAAAAATATCTCGGACACGAAGGAGCCATACCTTCCGGCCAGAACTAAAAATAAGATAAAGTCTGTCAGCCCGTAAAAGAAGAAGTATTCTCCACAGGAATCCATCGAAATAAGATAAGTAAACTTTGGGACTGTTTCTCCTTATAGCCAATTATATATACCCCCCCCTCTCTCTCTCTCTCTCTCTCTCTCTCTCTCAAGTTGAAGAAAGACTGAAAACGAAAGAAAAGAAAAGAAGAAAGACATTTATGTTCATGTACTATTCATTTATGATATATTTGACACGTTGAAGGTGTATATCTATGTGTAGTAAAAGATTGATATATTTTAATGTTCCCACGTGCTCGAAGTTGTTATGTCATGTTTCTTTTTCAGCTTCTATTCGCCTTATGATATGCTCGCTTAAAATTGTCCTATAAATTTCTTTAAATTCTTATACGGGGAACCAGAGTTGCCGACTACTACAATATAATATTATTACGTCTAAACCTAGAGGTCAATATCTTCCATTGTTCTAGGGGAGGAAGACTAGCGGCCTTGGTGGGTGTGTGTATAGTGTGAAATTTGGAACCCCTTGCTAGCGGCGGTCAGTCTGGCCATAAATTAATCCCCCACATAACATGCCAGTTCTTATGTGTCCGAGAAAAAGCTCTGAACGAGGACTTATTCTACGAGGGATCAAGTGCCAGTCTGCCCCGTCTTCACATGTGCGAAAATAAAGTCCCATTATGGGCTTTTAGCAAATTTCCCGTAACAATATATATATATATATATATATATATATATATATATATATATCATTATCATGTTGGGTCGCGAGCACAGATTTCCCAGACTCTTCTTCTTCATTCGGGAGGGGGGTCCTTGTGGTGTAATGGTTAACGCACGCCACACCACCTCGCCACACATAAACAAACCAACCACCTAAGAACAACTTAAACCCACTCACCTACTAACCCTTCTCCGGTGAAGGAAGAGAGTCAGTCAAGAATGACAAATACCTTTAGTGTTTTATTGGTTAGTTTCCATAACACTATAAATTATTTGACAATACAAATAAATAATGAAACGTCTTTTGAAAATAAAACAACGAAAGGTTTATTATAAAAGAAGAAGTAAACGAGTCAGAGTGAGAAAAGGTTCTTTTTGGTGTCGCCGGTTAGTATGTTGGTCCTTGAGTTTGTAGGAAGTGTGTCACTGTAACAAGTAGCTCGTGTGACTGACTGCAAGGCTGGTTCTTCTGTGTGTGAAGCTAGTAGCTGCGTGCCCTTTAGTGAAGGCCTTCCATGTGGAATGTCCGTAACAGAAGACGCGAGAGAGGTCTGTCTTGGCTGCTAACTAGGTGCTCTCTGACTGGTCGTGACTTCCAAAAAGGGCTAAAAATATAGTCCTAGAGAAGAAGAAGGAATCAATGCGCTCTGCCCCTGATTGGTCAGTGAGTGGCCGAATCGCTGGGTGGGGGGGCATTGATTCGCGAGAGGAAATAGATCTGTGACTGCTACACACCCACTCACTTCCTGAACGGTATCTGGTGGAAAAAAGAGACACTGTATCTCTTCTAACGTACCAAACTTTATCTATTTAAAAATCAACAAAATTAAATCCATTCCTCTCATCCGTTGTCTCTTGCAACCATGCATAAAAAATAAATACAAGACTGACAACAATGCAGAATTGACAGTCAACACGTTTTTCTCAATCATAGGTGCAATGCTGATGAGCGAGAAGGTCAAAACTTAGAACTCAAACCTATACTTCCACCATGGAAAACCATTATACGGCGAGTGGTATAGCATGTGAAGCTCAACAATATCTCGATCGGGGTATAAAAAGTAACAACGCAACCTCACACGATACCACGTATTATACGCACAGACCACAGCGATCGAGTCGAGGAAACGTACCAATCGAGCAGAAACAGCCACTACGAACAAGTAGACAACCACTGCACTCGCTCCACCAAACCACACGAACGCGACCACAATCAGTCATACAAAGACCACAACCACAACCCACAACCCATCATATGCAAGAACTACATCAGGGGTCTCGCTTGCTTCCACAGACGCAACTGCCCATATCGCCACCTGCCTCTCGTACCGTCTCAGTTACGGATGATGACACATCATCCATAAAACAACGAGGAACAGAATTTTCCTTAAAACCCGGACGAGATGTGATGGCTCGTCTCCCGTTCACCCACAGTCGCCATCACGTATCCAACCTCCAGAGACCTTTCACACACCAGTCACCGCTTGTCAATTCTATTTTTACCGTCAAAGGCACCACCTTTTCCGGAGCAGCAATGCTGGACTCTGGATCCTCCATTTACACTGTGCCGATCTCTCAGCTGCCCAAAGAAGCTAGAAAACATAATCCATTCTGACATCTACGTGAAAGAGATCAATAGCAGTATCCCTGCCGTTGGTGAGTTAAACTGCGACATCATCGGCAATCAAAACTCGCCTGTTTTTAAAGAGATAAACGAGCTGGTGACAGCTCAAGCTTCACCCATCCTGATCGGTCAAAATATCCTCGGCCACGACACACTTGACTTCTATTTAATAAACAATCGGAAAGCAACAGCTGAATTCAGACGCACGCTTACATCAGGGTACACGGTACACACAGCCTCTATTACACCAGCTTCAACATCAACCTATGACCCTGCATATGGGGCCCGAATCACCATCAGCCATAACCAGCCTACCATAAAATTACAACCCAACATACAGACACTAAATCAAGAACTAACCAGCCCGAAACGAAACAAGAGCCTGTTGCCACTAAACCACTAAAATCGCGACGAACTAGAGGCCACGGTAAACCTGTTTATTCGCTACGCCGACATTATCGGTACCGAAGACGACAACAAAGGCACCTTCATCCGAGCTGTTAACACACCGACAGTCAGACACGTGCTCAAAAACCTACCCAGGATCTGGAAGCCTATATTGACACGGAAATAAAACGCGTGGCCATTGAAGGGATCACCGAAGTTGCAACGACGCCAAAGGTTTCAATAGCCCAGTAATTGCTGTTCGCAAGAAATATGAATTTTAAAAGAACCCTTAACGAGGTCTTAGTCGATCTTGATCCTTACCCGATGTCAAGAATCGACAATTTGTTCAACAAAATTGGCGAAGGCAATAAATATTTTGCGTCACTCGATCTCCAGAGCGACTGCTGGCAAATCGTCATAGCAATCAGCATTACGTGGAGAGACCGATGCTACAAATACACGCGTCCGGCCTTCGGTCTGACTTCAGCCGGACTGATCTTCTCCCACTGCATAGCAGAAGCCCTGGCCACAGTCGCGTGTCGTGACATCATATCTTACTACATCGACGACAACCTGATCCACGCTAAAACATTTGAGGAATGCATGTTCGCACTTGAACAACTCTACACCGCCCTCTGCAAGTTTGGACTTAAGCTGAATCCAAACAAATATACCTTCCTCGACTCCAGAGGCGAAGTTCCTCGGAGGAATAGTAAACAACGAAGGATTTTAGGCCGACCTTGAATACGTCCGCGTCATCAGAGAAATGGGACCCCCAACATCGAAAAAGGAATTACAAAATCTTACCGGCCATTTCGTGTATCTTGCATGAATCGAGCATCAGTTTTTGAGTAGCATAAGAGATTCAAGGAAGGCAGGAAATCTTTGAGGGATGATGAGAGGTGTGGGAGGAGTAAGGAAGTCAATACACCACAGTTGATTGGCCAAAGGGTGAGGGTTAGGGTTACTATGTTGAGGTTTTCCTAGGGAAGAGACCAACACTCTTCAAATCGGGTCAGTGGCATTTCCACTAGGACAATACCCCAGTCCACAACTCCATCTTTGTCACAGACTATTTGACCAAGATGGGTATCAAGACAGTTGTTCACCCTCCCTATGGTCCAGACCTTACTCCCTGTGACTTTTGGTTATTCCTTAAGCCCAGAGGGTGTCGTTATGAGACAATTGAGGAGATGAAAGAGGATGTGACGAAGGTCATTGACACGCTCGCACAAGAGGACTTCCATGGGGCCTTCCAGAAGGTGTTGGAACGATACAACAAGCGCATTACAGCCGGAGGAGATTACTTCAAAGGGGACTAGAGTTTCATGTGTGTCCTATCAATAAAAGTGCCCATACGAACAAAGTCTGGAAACTTATCGTATGCACCTCGTATCAACAAAATGTGTAGACAAATCATATATCTAATATATATGTAAAATCAGGATTTGGCATTAAATAACCAAGAATGTTTGATATGGCATAAAACCAAACCATACCAAACTTCCTCTCCACCCATTCCTCTCTTCAACCTTAATGCATGCCCTCTCCACCAGACGTGATGGCCTCTACATTGAGTCCTGGACTGCCTTTTGCAAACCCTGCTTTCCATGAATCAATTTGACAAACAGCGCATAGGGATTGATGACAACGCCACGCCATAGCAATAATAACCCAACATTAAGTACAACTTGACCTAAGTAGGCTATAGATTTTTTTTCCTTCGACTATTTTAGTTTTGCTTTCTCAAAACGGCCGCTATACACAATTTGCTACAGTCCCTCTTGTAGTCAACAAGACAACCTGACAACTATCTCCTCCACCAGCGCACCCTAACCTAAAATGTCGATTTCTACTTTCACAAGACGATATACTCAACTTTTTTTCTTTGTAATAAGCGTGTGTTTTCCAGGAAAAATACACTTCTTAACATGTTTCTAACTGCTGGTTACTGAATGAGAAACATTCCTGATCTCGACTGTTAGACACTAAATGAAAATTTTAAAAATTTTGTTCCCTCGTTTAAAAAAGAATGTCTTCTTTTTTATATTGTTGGTTTGGTTTAGTTTGTTTTTATGGCACATCAACCATTGTAGATTATTAATGTCAAATCCATTTTTATACATATAAACAGTTCTATTTCAAACAATTCAGTTTAGTATAAGTATAGATTTCTTTTTGGGAGGGTTACACACAGTTAAATGTAAAAATAGTTCTATTTCAAACAATTCTGTTTAGCATAAGTGTACAGTGTAGTTCTATTTGACCTATAGATAAGAGTCTAACAGGAGCTACAACTCCGGACCAGAGTAGGGCTGGGAGAGATAGCTATGAAGGGGTACTCCGCATTCCCCAAAGATCTAGCGTTACAGATTGTTTAGTATCATATCTAGGACTCTCGTTGGGGAGGGGTACCCCCTCTGCAGAGAAGCAGTCAGTGTATTCTCCAGCCCAAACCCACTGGGAAATATATTGTTAGTACTATTGTGTTAGTATAGCATTTGTTCTAAGGCTAACAGCAACAAATAAATGAATTAATACTTCGTTTAATTCTGAAGATTTATAATTCAACACATGAAACAATTAATAACAATATACAGTCCTCCCTGTGTATAGAGTTGAGTTTGAGGGACTTACCGGCGCGCTGAAGAAGATATCTGGTATCTTAGGTTTGTCTTTATGAGAGCCTTTAACGTTCCCGCCTCACAGAACGTCTGATGGAATCTGCCTGACTGGATTTTGGATTTTTGCGCGAAGACTTCTGGGCTCATCACGTGATTAGTAAATCCAATCACAGAAAGCCTCTCTCTTACTCACTCCATACACAGAAATTACTATTTTACTTACCCAACGTTTGAAAACATTTCTCTAAAAATAATCTCTAAACTTTCTCTACACAAAAAGAAATAAAGCAAAAATACTGGATCTGGCTCAAACAAATTCATACAGACGTTGTCCGAAAAATGTTTTTCTCTCAGATACTGTTGATGAGAAATATAGGTTCTCAACGTTGGGGCCCATATAAGATTTTTGGGGGTCCACGCAATAAAAACAGTATATTGGGTATCCACAATAACATTTTTGTAGTCAATAAAATGCTTTAGACGTATGTATTGCAAGAAATAACTAGGTTTCTTTGATGAACAACATAAAACAAAGAAAATTTAAAGTAGTAGCTTTTAATAAATATGTCCTTGTGTATTTGTTAAAAAGAGGTAAATCAAGTTAGATAACCCAAGCAGTTATTTTGTGTTACTCTCCTTTCGGTAAAATAAAATTAATCTTATAATCTCCTTTTCAAGAAGCACACGTGTTTTATTTTCCTTCGTCTTATTTCGCTCTACATATCCTTATCTTAAGACATGGCAACTTCAACAGGTTATGGGCCCAGCAGAAGAGATTATGGAAGTCAGTGGAGTAGGTTATTATTTGACGGAGATGAATCCAAATATGAAATTTGGGAAACTAAGTTCTTAGCATACCTCCACACATTAAGTTTGGGTAAAAACCTTAGCGGAGACGAAACAGATACGGAAAGGAATGAGGAAGCATATAATGAACTGATACAATTCCTGGATGACAAAAGCCTGTCCCTTATCATGAGAGAAGCCTCGGACAATGGAAGATAAGCCCTGAGGATATTACGCGACCATTACGCAGGTAAGGGAAAACCAAGAATTATTTCTTTATATACTGAATCAACGTCACTAAGAAAGGAACAGAATGAAGGTGTTACCGACTATATTATTTGAACAAAAGCAACAGTAACAGTAAGAAATGCCGGAGAAACATTAAGTGATGGTTTAATAATCGCCATGGTTCAAAAAGGACTACCTAGAACATTTAATGCTTTTTCGATATATGTGACTCATAGCAGCAAGGAGCTAACGTTCTCCAAATTCAAAACACAACTTCGAAGTTTCGAGGATACGGATAAATATCATCAAAACTCAAATGATGACAATGTTATGAAATAAACAAATTCATTTTCAAAAATGAGTAACGAAGTTTCGTGTTTTAAATGTAATGGAAAAGGGCATGTAGCAAAAATATGCCCAAACAATTTCAAGAAAAATAAAAAGTGGTGTAACTACTGTAAAAGACAGACCCCTGTGAGGGAGTCATGTCACTATAAAAAGCGAGATACCATGAAAGCCGCAGCAGAAGAAGATAGTTCATTTGTTTTTAAAATAAATGACCGACCACAGAAAACCGTTGAAAGCAAGAGAATTATGGTTGATACGGGGGCTACCTCACACATTATAAAGGATATTGAGAGATTCAAAAATTTTGATGACTCATTCCAACCTGATAACCATTTTATAGAACTGGCTGAGGGTACTAAGAAGAATGAGGTCGCTTTAAGATGAGGTGACGCTGAGATATGCCTGGTTAACGCAAATTGAAATATGGAGTCAGTCACCTTAAAAGGGACATTATTTATACTCTCCTACCCAAAGGATATATTTTCTGTCAAGTCAGCCACGGCAAACAGGGCGGCCATAACATTTAAGAAAAACAGGCTATATTATTTAATGTCTACAACGAACAAATCGGAAGTTGCCAGGGCTGCTACGATATAAATACTTGGCATAGAATACTTGGTCATTGCAACTACGATGACATTAGAAAATTCCCAAATGTGGTTAAAGGAATGAAAATTTTTAAAAAATAGGTACTCTAAACAAGAACTGTGAAATCTGTATCCAGGGAAAATTTTCTCAGAGCAGAAATACACAAACTGACAGACGTGCAGCATCTACCTTTGAATTCATATGGGACGATACCCCTAGGCCCCCCACACGTCACATCAACTCTTCTAACCATTTCACTTCTTTACGGCCGGTGATCAACTAGTGGTTCCGATATGGGTAACGCACATTTCTTGTCACTACAAGAATACAATCGAGGGAACAGGGGGAAAAAAGAACAAACGAACAAAGACTTGGGGTTACTCAAGAGCAGAAAGAGGAGTTATGCAACACTACATTTCCGAGAGCATATATGGACTAACGCTAGCATGGATTACTAGCGAAAATTCCACAAAGCAACTGGAATGCCGACATCATGACTCGATCTTCTTCGCTGGACCCTATCTCATGCTGCCTCGCCTCTCTGCTCGGATGTCCACTGTCGACCGCCCCTGTCCGTGTCCCGTCGCCAACTGCCTGTCAGCTCCTTTGTCCAACCCACTCTCTTCCCGCATCCCGTTACCACTTCCGGACCCGCCGAGATTTCAAGTCCAAAACCCTTTGTCTGGTTTCGCGCCAATACAGACAAAGCAATCGTCTGCTTGGCGGCCCACCTACATAATGTTACAAATACACACTGACTTAGCTGGCCCTATAGAACCAGCAGACATAAACGGGCACAGATATGTAATCACATTCACTGATGATTTTTCCGATGCAATATTTGTGTATTATTTTTAAAACAAAGAAAGACACTGTATCTGCCACAAAGAAATTTAACGCTGATACTGCCCCCCCATGGAAGAATAAAATCCCTAAGATCTGATAACGGATCAGAATTCAAGTCGAATGATTTTCAGTGATTACTCAGTGATAATAGTATTCGACACTAAACTTCTGCGCCTTAATCACCACACCAAAATGAGACAGCAGAAAGAAATTGGCGAACCCTATTTGAAATGGCTAGATGCATGGTCATTGAAAACAACTTGCCTGAAAGTTTATAGACCTACGCTGTAATGACGGCTGTAGTAATCAGAAACAGATGTTTTAACAACCGTCTAAAACAAACTCCCTACTATATGATAACAGGAAGGAAGCCTGATCTATCAAAGATGAACATCTTCGGGTCAACATGTTATGCATACAAAAACTAAGAAGCTAGATCCGAAATGTGAAAAGGGATATTCGTTGGGTATGACAGAAATAGTCCTGCATATTTAGTTTTTTATCCTGAGTTCTCAAACACAGGCTAATAAAATTTATTAGCAATGTTACAAATCAGCTGACTCAGACCTATCCAACTGATGATGATGATGATGATGATTACTTCTCCCAAAGGAAGTATGTACAAAACAACATATCAGCTACAACCCCAGACCCACAAATTACAACAACAGAAACACAGGATAATACACAGACCGAGGAAGATAGTAAGCTTCTACATTACCCCAGAAGGGAAAAAAACCCTCCTGAATACCTAAATGACTACATTACAAATTCTGAGGATGATAGTGATCATGCATTGATTAACTTTGACTATTGTTATAAAGCCACATGCAATATACCAAGAACCTATAGAGAAGCAATAGACTCCTCAGACGCACACTGCTGGGTTGAGGCGATGCATGAAGAACTGGAATCACTAAAGGAAAATAATGTTTTTGAATTGACAAATTTACATGAAGGCAAAAAAGACAGTAGGTAGTAAATGGGTCTACACCACCAAGGAAAACCCTAATGGATTCAAAAGATATAAAGCAAGATTCATTTCTCGAGGATTCAGCCAGAAAAAGGGTATAGACTATGGAGAAACCTTCTCCCCTACTGCAAACATCACCTCAGTACGCATCTTGATGCAAATGATGGTGCAATATGATCTGATTGTCCACCAGATGGATGTAAAAACGGCGTATTTGCATACACCTTTGACTATGAGATTTTTGTGGAGCAGCCTGAAAGATTTAAAACAAATAAATTAGTCTATAGGCTAAACAAATCTCTATATGGGCTGAAGCAATCAGGCGGAAACTGGAACAAAATGTTACATGAATGCCTCATCCGGAATGATTTTATACAAAATCCAGCTGACCACTGTGTCTATATGAAACAAAATGAGAGATTATTAATCAAATCCTGGGTTGACGATTTAATCATCGCAGCTGACAAAGTTATCTCCCGTAGTAATCTCAAGAAAATGTTGATGTCAGAATTTAAAATGAAAGATCTTGGAAAACTCAACCATTTCATTGGGATAGATTTTCACATAACACAAGGATGTGTTAAGATGAACCAAAACAAATTCATTGGAAGGGTGTTGGAAAGATTTAATATGTCAAACTGCAAACCAAGAGCAACACCATGCGAACTAAGAATGGATCTCAGTAACAGCAGTGATCCTGTTGATTCAAGAAAATAACGTGAAATTATTGGTAGCCTAATATACCTAATGACATGTACTAGACCAGATTTAAGTTATGCTGTAGGTAAATTATCACCGTATCTATCAGAACCACGTCAACAGCATTAGGTAGCAGCAAAACGTATCCTAAAGTATTTAAGAGGTACACCCCATTACGAACTGCGTTACCTGAAAAGTGAGGAGTTAGGGATCTTAGCTTACAGCGACGCAGATTAGGCGTCTGATCAGAGTGATCGACGTAGTACAACAGGATTTTGTTTTTATTTAAACAAAGAAAGCTCGCCTATCTCATGGAAGTTAAAGAAGCAACCTACAGTTGCACTGTCCACTTGTCTGTGAATCTCAGTACATGGCTTTGGCTAAAACAACACAAGAGAGTTTATATCTAATTCAGCTATTAACTGGAATGGACCCTCAACAGAGATATGAACCTGCAAAAATACTTGGAGATAACCAAGGTGCAATCGCTCAATCTAAGGATCCTGTAAATAGACAGAGGTGTAAACATATCGATTTAAAATATAATTTCATCAGAGATGCATTACATAAGAAGAAAATAGAGATTATGTATTGTCCAACCACATATATGATTGCTGATATAATGACAAAACCTATGACATAATTAAAGCTAGAGATATTCAAAAGACTTTTATTTGGACTTTAAACTCTTTTTGGATTGTGCTCTCATATGTATGGAAATAATTAAAAGTATATAATTAATACGGGGTGTTAAAAAAAGGGAAATCAAGTTAGATAACCCAAGCGGTTGTTTTGTGTAACTCTCCTTTCTGTAAAATAAAATTAATCTTCTATTCTCCTTTTCAAGAAGCACACGTGTTTTATTTTCCTTCGTCTTATTTCGCTCTACATATCCTTATCTTAAGACATGGCAACTTCAACAGTATTTATGACTTACTAACAGGAAACGTAGAAATTTCTACGGAATGAAAAGATCTAGAAGAGCTATTTAAACAAGAATTGTTTGGTTTGGTTTGGTTTTATGGCATATCAGCCATTGTAGGTTATTTAATGCCAAATCCTCTTTATACATATACATTAAATATATAGGATTTTGTTTGGTTGGGTTTTATGGCATATCAACCATTGTAGGTTATTTAATGTCAAATCCTCTTTATTCATATATATTAAAGATAAGAGATTTGGTTTGCTTTGTTTTTATGGCATATCAACAATTGTACGCTATTTAATGCCTAACCCTGTTTATACATATATATTAAATATATATGATTTATATCCACATTTTGTTGAAAACATTTTAAAAAGAGCCTGAGCTTTTTTTTTTTTTTGTATACAGTAAAAGGATTTAAAGTATTACTATATAACAATCACAATTTCCAGAATCTGATTGAACCGAATAGTCACATGCAATGCTTTCGCTTGCATCGGCGCAGTTGTCGTGCCCCATAGCTGTGCGGGCGTATCGTTGACAGTAGCTATGGCTTTGTCGCGCCAAAGCTGTGCGGACGAGTCGGGACGGTAGCTAAGGCTTGCGCGCCAAAGCTGTGCGGGCGTATCGGACGGTAGCTAAGGCTTCGGTCGCCAAAGCTCTGCACTATCGAGCAAGCAGGCCAGGAGACCGTAGCTAAGATTGGCGTTTTCTTAGCGCTGCGCTGGTAGCGAAGTGATAGCTAAAGGCTAACCCGTGCCTTTAGCGCTGCGCGTCCGAACGGACGAGCGGAGCCTTTAGTGCATATCGGTACAAAAAAAGGAGAGTGAATCGACCACAAGTGGGATTCAGCCTTGTCGCAAGGCGATTTGTAGAGAAAAAAGGTGTTGAATCTGCTACTAGAAGTGGCGGTGAAGTGAATACAACCACGATAACGTATGATCCAGCCTCGTGGAGCCGAGTGGCCCCTGAGAGCGTCCGCGTAGACCTCCGAATTTTTCGCCGCCTGAAGCCTTTTTCATATGAAAGAAAGGGAACACCACCTCTGCCGCGCCACATAAATAGAAAGTTCTTCTATAAAAAAAAATGGACGTAGAAAATAAGTACTTCTTTAACCCGGTATAGGCTAGTGAAGAGTATTACTTCCATTTTTATAGAATTATTTCGAGCAGAAGTGTTTTGCAAATGTTGATAAATGTTAATTTATCCCTTTCTTAGCTGTAACGCCCAGCTAGAGTCGAAAAAAGGCTTTATCATTTCCGGCCGTACCCGGATGTAATTTTTCTAGGACGAACGAGTAATCTGAACTGTTTACGTTTGTATGCAGGTCGTGGCATAACTACAGATTGTATTTTAATGTCATAGCCAGATCTCCTCCTTTTGTGTGTACATGTGTGGAGAGTACTCATCGGCAAGGGATGCAGAAGTCGTATTTTGAGAGACAGGGTGATGACTCAAAAAAAAAACCTCAAATAGTGAAACTGAAGATTATATTTCCTTTTCTTATTTGTACGGGGTTCAATTTTCATCTTTAAAGGCTAAAGAAAATAAATAAATAGCATAGGTCATGAGACTAGTATTTGTTCACTGGATTGTACCATGAATTTAAAAAAAAAAAACTTGTAAAAAAATTCTCACTCATAAGCGAGTCAAATTCTAATTCATGAAGACAAGTGTTTACTTCGTATACAGTTTCTAAGATTGACGTCTAGAATCTAGGTTTTGTATAAAGTCAATAAAAAAGTTTGAGAGCTAACAATATAAAGTGTCTCGTAGGACATCACAGGCAACTAACTGTGTTATATACCGGTATGGAAGTGCCTGTGGTGTAATGGTTATCGTCGTAGGAAATGGACACGGCGACACGGGTTCAAATACTGGACCAGGCTAATTGCATTTCACATAGCACTAATACCCTTGGGAAAGGTATGAATCCAATTATTCTCCCTCCAGCTATGGGTAAATTGTAGGACAGACTGGGTTCTTCAGCCTTGGTGAGGCAACTAGTCTAGGAGAAGGAAAACACTGAATTCAAACCTGTTAAACTCCGCTTAAAAATTGATCTTGTGTCATATTCTGCCTGAGCGGAGGGGTTGGGTAAATATGTATATACCGGTATGAGAAAGACGCAATAACGCATTCTTTGCAAAAAAATATGCCTCCTTATTCTTTCTTAAAATCGAAATTCTCTAGGTATGAGAGAGAGGACAGGGAGACGAAGGGAGACGTATAGAGGACTGCTACATTGACCCTAAACTTATTAACCCCTCTGCGCTTCCATACTCAGGGCCAATTTAGCACTTTTGTTTCTCGGCCGGGGGGGACATTACCCCCCCTCTGGCCACTCGCTGGCCGCTCTCCGTACCTTTTGTCCGCCCGACCGTGTATCCGAGACTGAGAGAGCACTTTTCTATGACATGCACCAGAGCTGAAGACACACAAGGTAAAACTAAAAGTCAATTACCTTTCGTTGATGTGATACTATGGGTCCTAAATTCAAAACGTTTTGATATAAATATAGATATGCATTGAGTAATAATAATAATAATAAAGTTTGAACAAAAAGACTTGCTGCCACTTGTTCTCTAAAAAGCCCCTAATTTTTATCAGCATTAAATATACAGTATAACCCGGATATAAGAGAAACTCGGATATAAGAGAGATTTTCACTGGTCCTAAATTAGAGTCTGTGTTACCGAAACAAAATAGACCAAACCCGGATATAAGATAAACCCGGATATAAGATTCTTATCTTCCTGTCTCAACAACTCTCTTATATCCGGCTACACTGTATGAACGTAACAAAATTAGCACCATGTATTTGCCGCTGCCTCCCACCAGACACGACTTGACACAGGGTCAAAAGCCCGAAGATCGATTAAAGTGGGGATAAAGGGGAGGGGAAGGTCGGGAACGAGCCGAGACTCGGGCCTGTTCTGGACTTCGGTCCGGAGCGTGGCCCTGGAAAAGGAACAATGGCAGACTTGGGGCCTTTAATTAGGCACCTAGTTTCGACTAGGCTACCTTCGGGTGGGCGAGCTGCATTTTTGTCTCCTTTGTCCCCCTTGTACGGCACTAGACCATGCGTCTAGTTTAAGCCGTAAACTGGCATACGTGCCCGGACCCACATTTGGGTTTGTGAAACTGCTTGCCTCATCAGGCTCACATTGCACTAAGTGAGCCGATGAGCAGCACTGACAAGCAGGGTTCGAGTCTCGGCTCCTTCCCGACCTTCCCCTCCCCTTTATCCCCACTTTAATTGGCCTTCGGGCTTTTGACCTTGTGTCAAGTCGTGTCTGGTGGGAGGCAGCGACAAATACTACGGCTCACTTAAGTGCAATGTGAGCCTGATGAGGCAAGCAGTTTCACGAACCACCAGTAAGTCCAAAGAACACCCTTCGTGCTAGACCAATTGTCTGGAAGAAATTTGATTTATGACTCCTTGTCACTTCCTGTTTTTAGCTATCCCCACCCCCCAAAAAAAGAAATACTTAGTTTAACTTAGGACTCAAGACTGTAAGCAAGCAACGAAGGACCTTTGACGGAAAATAGCCTTAAACGATTAAAATATCAATCCATAAGATTATTAACAACTACAGGACTTTGTGAGTAAAAAATTTCTAAACATAAATTTCTTATAAAAAGGAGACCAAAAAGAAAACCATTTACTTCTGTCCGTAAAATATTTCATTGTAAACTTACTATTCATAATCCATTGTTTCACATAAAATATATATATATATATATATATATATATATATATATATATATATATATATATATATATAGTGTGGCTATATATATATATATATATATATACCAGCAAATCCTTTTATTTTTTGTTTCACATAAAACTTATATATATATATATATATATGGCGTTTGAGTCAACCGGGTTTCGACCCCAGCTACGGGAAGCTAGTATGTCTAGCCACACTGATGAGTTCTGATAGAACGAAACAGATCTGTCTGTGGATGAATATATATATATATATATATATATATATATACCAGCAAATCCTTTTATTTATTTATTTTTTTTTTTTTTTTTTTGCGTTTAATTTTGTTGTTTTGCATGTCTGTGAAAAGCCTAACAATTTTTATTATTCCAGTTTGTGTTCTTTTTCTACTTTTATGAATACATATTTTATTGCATTAGGACAAATGTTAGCAGCGACTATATCTCTAACCCTGTTTCATATAAGAGTAATTCTAGTTTAGAGATATTCCAAAATTAAATCCCGATAGCCAAATATCTATACCCCATCCGTTACAATACCATGATCATCTTGTGTTTTTGTTGTTTTCGTTGCCGGCAACAAGGTTTGTTCACAGTCTGTTTTCTTTTTTCTTTTATTTAAAAAAAATAAAATAAAATAAAAAATAAACAAAAACACACAGCGAGTCACAACGCACCAAATCGGGTATATAGTATACTACCACTGGGTCTTGAAAACAACGAAGAACACGTATGCATATAAAAAATATATATATAATCTTATATTCTTATTCGTCGACAATGACTCTTGTGTGGAGCGAGAAAGCAATCAGAAAGAAAGTTCACGCACACGGAGGAGACGTCCGAAGACGTAATTGTCAATATCAACTCCTTATGGGTTATTTAAGGTTGAAATTTTATTATTTTGTAAATGCTTAATTATATTCCTAACTATTTATATATTTTAAGGTTAAGTTGCTATCATTTTCAGTCTCACTTTTTTATATAATACTAATAACTTGCATGAAATTATATGGCTTCAAATATTCCTAATTCAAGTAATTTTCACTCGGACGTTTTTATATATTTCTATCTAATACTATGATTTTCCCACAATTATATGGCAATAAATTTGGGTAGAGGTACTTTAATCCCCTGCAGAGGACGCAGTCTTTGTAATAATATAAGCCCCGGTGACTTTCGGGTAGTGCTCAAAAGCCGTTGATCGTAGTGTCCCCTGAGAATGATAAAAGTTGATACACCAGTTTGTTAGATTTAATCTCCAAATTTATTTCAGTTTTTTCTATTTAGGACCGGTTCTTATGTGATGGGTTTTAATCTATCATTTTTGGCCAGAAGAGAAATTCTTCATTCAAAGACGATTTTATCATTTTGATCCAAAAACCTCAGAGATGAAGCGGTTAAAATGCAACTGTCCTACAAGGTGTCTAAAAACCAACTTCCGAAAAATCAAAGTTAACCTTTTCTGTCTCTTCAATCTTCTTTTACACGCCATTTGTCGACCAATCGGCGATCGTCCGTCTACTCAGTTCCTCTCGCATGATATATTCATGAATTGTTATTCCCCTATCCACCAGAGATGTGCGACACATTCCCTAAACAACCCTAACCCTACTTGACCTCGGATTGATACATCCATTGCCGACTTCGGCCCATTACATAACATATTCGTATTGGCCTTTTTTAATGTTGAAGTTTCGAACAGGAATTCAGGAAATTTTGGAAAAACTAATTCACAGAGATCTTACTTTTCCTATATGCATTGAGAAATAGTTCAAGAGTAAAGGATGGTGGAACCATTCGAGTACGGAGAGTACATGGCGTAATAAAACCATTATATAGCAGACATAGATTATGTGGTGGTAGAGATGAAACAATCAATAACATAATAAGAGAATTTGATAAGTTAGTGCAAAAAGAGTACAGGAGTAGACATGACTGGGTGGGAAAGGTGATCCACTGGGAGCTGTGCTAGAAGTTTAAATTTGACCATTCGAACAAATAGTATATGTCATGGGGTTTAGAAGATTTGGTTGGTATTATGATTTTGTTTTTTAGGTTTTGATTTATTAAGCATCTTGCTTAGATGTGGCACAAGGCCGAATGAATAATGCACCCAATGGGGCTCGAACTCACTCATGAAGGCTTGCTAGTCTAGCTTGCTAACCATTACACCACCAGAGGTTCTGTAGGTAATGGGTTGTTGGTTTTAACGAATCTGACTCAATTTGTTCTTCTTCTAACCTTTGTTACACCGCCATGGGCTCAACGGGCTTGCAGGGTGCTATTCGTTCCCGCCAAGTCCACCAGTTAACGCAGGGCATAGACGTTGACTGTGGTCTGCCGAACGCTATTTAGTGTTACAGATATCAACAACTCCCGAGCGGGACCACATTTTAAAGCCGCCTGGCGAGTTATAGGTGAATTATTAAAAGTCTACACAGCTAACTGGCTAGCTTTCCCCAAAATGCGAGGTCTTCAACAAATACAATTCTTCACAACAAAAAGAGACTCTGAACTGCCGTGTTTGGGTTAACAAGATTAATAACAATATTCTTTTATTAAATAGAAGAAACAAAGAAAAACAATTCAGGTAAAAGTCAGGAGCGAGAAAGTCTTTCTGTCTCTCGGAAGAGTCTCCATTAAAATATTCGTATCCCGGACGAGGTCCCTCATGAAATATCTTTATCCCCGGACGAGTCCACCATAAAATATCTATTAATGGCAGAAGGTGAGAATGTAGTTCGACAACGGTAGACACGGTCCGCTTTCCTTCAGACTATGGGATTTAATGGCAGAGCTCGTGCTCCAAATCTCAAGTTTATCATTTCAGTATGAACGAAGCAGAATAAAGTTGAATATACTTAAATTATATGTTCACTTACTTGGAGTTTTGTGGAGTTTATTCTCTTTTATTTTTTCTTTCGTTATTGGGTTTCCATAACACGTTGGTAGAAGGATACACGTCTTATTTCAGATAAGACCAGAATTGATTATTGTTCCTTTTCTCGTGGACAAGTCTTTTCTTTGAGTATTCGTTTAACGAGGCTTACCAAACCAAGAAGTGCAGGTTCATTCAAAGGATACGCTTTTTCTTTTCTCTCTGGGTTCTCTGCGCGGCATTATTTTTTAATTTGGGTTTCTTTCATATCCCAAATTATGTTCTTGGTTTTTTAACGAACAAAAGGCAACTCTTTATGCGTCTTCAACCTTTGAGGAATAAACGGAAACTCATCATGTGTTCTCTCCCTTTAACGCCTATATGGCAACTGTCTTATTTCCATAGTTTGAAAAATTATCACGTGTTGACTTTTTTGGCGGGTTCTTCCTTGGTACCACTCATAGTCGCAGATAGACTACTCTGCTGACGCACACATGACTAATTGAGAGTGAGGTCCTCCCATACCTATCACACCTTGTAATGATAGAGGGGGTGAAGGAGAGACGGCCTTTCCAAATTCCACTATTCTGTAATTCTTGCTTACAACTATCGTCCGCTGACGGCCAGAGAATCACAGCTGCCTTCCCCACAACCCGGCAAATGTATTTGGGTGTCATATTTCCTCGTCACACCTTGTTTAACTAAGCGTCTTCTTTGTCTGTGAAGGCTGCAAGAGGATCACAGGAGTAAGGAAGGAAGAAAAGAAACGAAGATATCCTTCCACTAGAAACTTTATTTCTGGCTTTAATACGGCTATTCTGTAGCGAGGAAATGTCTTCTAGACTATTAGAAAACAGTTGCATCTCCCAAACATATATATTACAAATATATTAGTGATTTTCAATGAGTAATAAGTCCAAAGTCTGTGGTTATGTCTAGTGGGTGTTTTTAGTAATATTTGTTTCGGTGGTGTCGGCTTGCAGCAGACATGACTAAGTATCAGACCAAAAGCCATGCGTTCGTTGCTAGCAGCACATGCGTTCGTTGCTAGCAGCCTAGTGGAAAAGCATTCCTTATAGTCTGAGGTGCAGGGAAGGTCGTTACTTTGAGCTTGCACAGCTCCTATTTCCCGTCATGGGCTTCTGGGAACCGCTCCCTTTTTGAATTTATATCATTCTATTTTTATTTTTATCTTTATTTATCTCCACAATGAACCATCCAGAATCCATCCTAGAAAATGAGACGCACAAACTTATTTGGGATTTTGAGACAAACGGATTACCTAATCTCGGCTAGAGGACCAGACCTAGTGATAGTAAAAAAAAGAGAACATTCCGAAAAGTGGACTTGACATTCTGGCTGACTACTAGATAAAGCTGAAAGAAAGCGAAAAGAGAGATAAGTACCTCGGCCTTTCAAGAGAACTGAAAAAACTATGGAACATGAAGGTAATGGTGATACCAATGGTAATTAGCGCGCTCGTTACAGTCACCAAAGAATTGGTACAGGGACTGGAAGACTTGGAAATAAGAGAAAGAGTGGAGATCATTCAAACTACAGTATTATTCAGATCGGCCAGAATACTGAGAAGAATCCTGAAGACTTGTGGAGACTTGTCACTCAAACTCCAGTGAAAGACCATCAGCAAACGCTGATGTGAAAAACTCTCAAAGGGTAAGATAACAACAACAACAACAACAATAATAATAATAATAATAATAATAATAATCAAGAATGTGAAAATAAGGATAAGTACCTCTACCTTGCTCGGGAATGGAAAAAACTATGGAACATAAGGTGACAATTATACCAATTGTGATTGGTGCTTTAAGGATTATTAAAAGGACTGGAGGACTCGGAGGTTGGTGGACGAGAGGAGACCATCCAAACAAGAGCATTATTCAGAACGGCTAAAATACTGAGAAGAATCCTGTCGACTTGGGGAGATTTGCTGACACTCAAACTCCAGTGAAAGACCATCAGCTAACATTGATGTGAAAAACTCTAATGAGTAAATAATAATAATAATAATAATAATAATAATAATAATAAAGAAATATCTGGACTTTGCAAAAGAGTAAAAAAATACAGTGGAAAATGAAGGTGACAGTAATACTCAAGAGATTTGAACTATGAATGGCAGAAATAAAAATTCGTGGAAGATTTCTGACTGTTCAGACTATAGTAGGTACAAACAAAACTTCGTCCTTTTCCTAGGTAAATTGAATTTAGTATAATAATTTATATTATTACCTAACGTTAATTTTTAAGCTTTATTTGAAAGATAGTCGCTTATTAATTGAGTATTAAAATCAAAATAACATTTTATATCTCATAAATTTTTAATACATTTTACAAATCTAAAGTGACCAAAAGTTGAAAATTTTACACAATTAGGGTTACGTAAATTAAGAAATGTTGTTAAAATTTTTAAATGCTTTTTAAGTTTTTTTTTAATGAACTTACTAACTACAAACATGGATAAATCGATTTATGTAAAAATATTATACGTTGATATCTGTGGGATGTGGTTGTTATTGGATATGTGTCACTACCACAACTTGTAGTGGCTCTTTATTGAAAGGCAAACGATATAAACGACGCGAACAAAAGAACATTCATAACAAAACCACAAAAACAAAAATTAATTTATTTATTAACAAGTACATAAAAAGGAAATATTACAAAAACAATACGAATATTCGAATATAGCTTGTTAAATATTCCTCTGTGCGCGTGTGTGTCTGCGTATAACTGTTGTGTTCTGGTTAGTGAACACAAGTGGTAATAATAAGACAAACAACGATATGCGAGAAAAATAGTTATATTTACAGGAAAGAGTATTTACAAGAGAGAGACTGTTAGTAATAAGAACATAGGATTAGTGATAGAGTAATGATATACTTCAACAATAGGAACGGCTCTTCTGGTCTGACTCGGAGGCTTATTCTTTTATTTCGTTGTGATATTACAACGGAGGCACAAGGCCTTATGGTTTTGGGGGAGGGGAAGGGAGCGGTCTTGCTTTAACTATATTTTCTAAGGGAACCTAGCAAGCCACATTCGCCGACCCATTCAACAATATAATGTATAATCACTTGTCCATCGCCATGCACGCAGCAACCACCAAAATACCACATTTGCTCTCTGAAAAAAAACTACTTAAAACCCGAAAGTGGTGTATGATTTTATTTACAGTATACGGTTTTTTGCAATGGATATATGGGAGAAAAAAACTCGAAAAATATATATACACGAAAAACAAGGAAAAATTCCCCGTTTGGTTGCCCTCCCATCCCGCCGTCTATAAAATTGGAGGCCGACTGTTTTCCGGGTTGAAAGAACCAGAAACAAACCGGACCTACCCTAGGTGGGACGGGAATCCTAATCTACAGGGGGAAAAGAAATAAAGGGTCGGGCTCGGTATGGGTCGATAGAAGCGGGTAATATGATTTTTACATATGAATGTTCAAGATCTTCAATAAAAGCGGACTGGGATACGGGATGAGGTACAAAAATAATGGGGATGGGGAAGATCTTGAGTGCTAACGACTTAATGACGGGGACAATGACTCACAACATACTGCTAACTAGGTTTCGAGGGGAAAAATCCTACTTACCAAGGATGGGGTCCTTAAGGACCGTACCGTAGACGCTATGGGCCGGCAGAGGAGGGAAGGATGACTCCAACATTGCCCCCTTTCTTACGACCAGGCTCGCTGCATTCACCCACCTTTTGCTGAATGTTATGCAATCCAAGCGTTTTCTATCGCATCTGATTTTGACCCTCAGCTGATGCCGAAAATACAAAACCAGATCACGATGAGAAAAGTTTGCATCGTCATACAATCCCTTGTTTCGCGTCGTCCAAATCACCATTCGGGCTACAGCTAGGATCGCGAGAAACACCATACGCTTCTCACCATGAAACGGAGGAAGAACGTTGTCTACGACGTAACCAACGTCGAGCAGCACCAGCTGTTTGGGTTCGATGCGAGCCGTTCACTCCCCGACGTGATCCCAAAACGGGCGGACTCGCTCGCAGTAGTAGAAGGCGTGCTCAGCCGTTTCTTCCAACCCAATGCCGCAGCGAGGGCAATCGGGCATGTCTGCCAGGCCCGCTTTGAAGTTTAAGCCGCGAAGGGATAACGCATTCTGAACAAGTCGCCAGGTGAGCGAGAACTCGGAGTTGTTCAAGAAGCTCGATCCTGGCGCCCAATTCCAGTGAGAGCGGATCTCCTCTGCCGCCCAGCCGTGCCGCTCGCTGAGAGGATCAGAAGAGGAACCCACCACTAATTCCCGATACAGTTCTTTCCGATGCCGTGAAAGGTCACTGGGCCCAAGAAGGTTACGAAGGGCCTTTCGGCACTCGCGGACAAACAGTGCTTCGCCCAAAGGCCTACGTCGACCTTCAACCTTTAGGTCTGACTTGAGGCGAGGAAAAGTCCGACTCGCCTTTCGTCTCCACACTGCGCCCCCCATCAAGACTCGGCCCAGATATGCAAGGGTTTCAGCAAGCCAGTGGCTCTCCAGATCAGGCATACCCAGACCCCCGTTGTGTGTACGTTGGATACAGACCTGCCAACGGACCATCGGCCTTGCACCTCCCCAGAGCAATCTGGAGAGGGATCGTTGAAGCGCCAACAGATGTGCCTTAGGCAGAGGAAGTACAGCCAGTCGGTAAAGGATCAAGGGGAAGACGTACGCGGCGCACGCCTCCGCCCTACCCTTTAAGGACAACCTCCTTGAAAGCCAGATTAATTAGTAATAAGAACATAGGATTAGTGATAGAGTAAGGATATACTTCAACAATAGGAACGGCTCTTCTGGTCTGACTCGTAGGCTTATTCTTCCCAGACTGATCTCTGCGACTGCCATATATGGCAGATGGAACAGCTCATTATGCTGAAAAGGTAGGTCATACCCAACAATAACTAACACGAATATTATGGTGAATGCGTATTTTGTTTTGGAACGAAAGGTACGAATGTTAGAATTTTTACTTACGTTTATGTGTTATTATCTAGGTGGATGCGAGAAGACTAAATATGAAAATGTCCTGTAGACTATACCTGTATGTTGACTCGATATTTCTCGCGAGGTACTAATACACAGGAATATAGCAATGAATTTTAGAAGGCTGGGTTTTCTACCAAGTAGTTCGTTTGTCTCTTTCGGGGTTTGACGAAATGCCTGAGGCTATGTGCGTGCGTGAGACTGGAACAAGTCCAGCCGAAAGGCAGAACAGGAAAGAAAAAGGTCGCAGATTATATACGCACCCATGTTATGTGTATTGAGCTGTGTGTCGCTAGCAGGCAAAGCAAAGAATAAGAGGAAAGAGAGCTGTCTCTGTCAGTCAAAATGCAAGAGAGCTAGTTATTGGAACTCCTGAGTATATATAGTTAAACCTAGACACGAGATCGGTTCCGTTTATTTTTGCACTGGATAAAATCAAATGTGCGGACGTAGTTTGGAGCATAAATCACGTGACTTCCCTGACCAATAGGTTCCATCATTGTTTCGGGAACAAGTGAATCAGTGTCCCATTTTCTAGAATTTTCTTCTATCACAGCCAATTAAAAGATATTGGAGTGTAAATCTTTTATATTTATATTATCACGGCAAACTAGTAAATACGGCCCCGCACGTAACATTTCGAGAGGGAAACCTAACCGGCCGATTTAATATAAACAAAAAAAAACATAAAATAAAAATAACCCATTCATAGTCGCATATGAAATTAACCTAAAAAGAGAATTAACTTTAAAAAATGAACTGAGAAAATAATATAATTATGTTGGTCGAATTTATCTGACGTTATTCCTTTCATCATTAAAATGCATATTTCCACTTTGTCTTTTCATAATCCACGAATTATAAACGGTTGTGAGTTACCTTACTTTTGTGATTTTCAATCGTCTATATGGCCTGTTTTATTCACAGACACAAACTGCTTTTTCTTTGTCTTCAGAAATGTAATTATAAATAATAATAAAAGATTGTAAATGTTATATACAAGCGTGTGGTTACAAGAAAAACAAGACTGACGAGAAGATTTACGGGGTGTTGTCTATTCGGCGACAAGCGGTTGCTTTGATCTGGTCGGACGGTGTAGTCGGGTGACGCTCTTAGGACGGCCGCAAATTCAACTCGCATGTGACTTCAGCTTGGCCTTTTTATATCTTCCCAACTTCAAATACCGGCTCCAGAAAATACTACTTGAGGAAAAAAAAATGATTGGTTGAAAAATGGGCCTTATTTTTATAACTGAGAATTTTCTGGGAATTTTGGATAGACTATGCGCGGAGTGCAAGAGATATAGTTAATTTACCATTTCTCTCCCCTATCCCTTTAACGGTCGGTCCCTGTCTTCCGATCTTTCTTACCGCCTATTGATTCAAATCAAGAGGGGTAAGGGTATTGACCTCCTCTTCACTCTCTCTCTCTCTATATATATATATAGCATACCACGTCACAACGTGAACATGATATAAAAAGGGGAAAATGCCCCAAATTTGGGAAGACATGTGCAAATTGCTTAAAAAGAACCATTTTCCAGCAGTATGCAAATTCAAAAAGAAAAGCATAGAGAGAGTTGCAGAAAACGAAACAAATATGGAAGTCTTTTCAGTAAAAAACAAAATCAAAAATGTAAAAAAAAAAAAAATTGGACAAAAGAAAAAAGACATTATACTAAAGATTAAAATTAACAACTTCGATTTGCATATGCAGGTGGATACGGTTAGTGAATTAAGACTTATACCAAAAAATTCCTGGGAACGCGCTGGAAACCCAACTTTACGAAAGAGCAGTTTACAACTCTGCTAATTTTAGGGGTCGGTCAAAAAATATTAAGGGTACTTTGAAGGTTCCAAGGAGTTAGAAGATGAATTTGAAGAAATACATATAATTGTCACAATTTGGAAAAAGAACCATACACTTCTTGGAAACGATGTGCTTAACATAAATTCCACCAAATTAATTAATGATATAAAAATAGATAAAACTGGAAAGTTGAAAAACTATAAAGCGAGTTTAAAATTAAAAGAAAATGTTACTACCTTTTATAATGAGGCATGAAAATTACCAGTGCATTTGTTGCCATTAGTTGTAGCAAAACTCCGAAAATTAATAGAACAGGACTTCCTTGAACATGTTCCCCCTGGGGGTAACATGTGGGCATGTAATATAATGGCCGTGGGATTTCGTTTTATATATCTTGCCTTTGGGTTTAGTTAGGCTGAGAACCTTTCGGCTCAGCACAAGGGTTAGTTAGGCGCAAACTTGAGCGCAGGTGTTAAAGCGAGCGCGGGAAGAATGTATCGTTTACAGATGTCAAAATAAAAATCCCAGATAGGACTTGGAGATAGGAATGACGTCATGCACCGGAAGTGTGCGCGGAGGATTTTGGGAGATTTGAGAAAAGTCAGTTGATTTGAGTCTTGCAGTCCGAAGAAGAAGGGTGACTTTCGTTAGCTCGCGGCGGCCTTGTGTCGGCTACGCACGTGGTTTGGGGCAAATGGAAAAGTTCGGTGTATCTCTCTCCTTATGTCGAAAAACCTTTAAACTCAAAGGTAATAAAAGGTTTCGTACCTGAACTAAGAAGTCGTAAGTGTTTTTCGTGTTTCGGGATTCCTATGTTCAATGTATATATGTTATGAACATTCTATGTACATTTCACATATTCATGTATGGCTATGTTATAGATATCACCCATTGCAGTTTTAAGAAAGTCAGATGGAGACATACGTATATATGGAGATTATAAAATAACCATAAATCACAAAGTTCGCTCGGATTCATATCCTATACCTAATGTTGAAGTTGCATTACATACACTGGCTGGAATGAGCGTTTTTACAAAAATAGATTTGAAAATGGCATATAACCAAATACCAATAGACGATAACTTCAAAGAAGAAACGGCGATAAATACGTCAATAGGTGTACTGAAATGGAGGGGGATGCCATATGGAATAAAAACAGCAAGCGCCATATTTCGAAGGGCCATCGAACAGGTTTTAGAAGAAGATATAAAAAATATAGTTTGTTACCAAGATGATATACACATATCAGCTACAAACAAAAATGAAATGAAAAAGAAAACTGACATCGTCTTGAATAGATTAAGAAACACTGGAATGACAATAAATGAAAAAAATGCGTAAATAATTGTAGTAAAATATCATTTTTTATTTCATTTCCAAAAAAGGTATATCACCAGACGAAGCCTTGAGAGAAAAAATAATAAAAATAGCTACACCTACAAATAAAAAAAGAACTTTAATATTTTTTTTGGATTGGTGAATTTCTACAGGTCATATGTACCAAAATATATGGATCTGACTGAACTGTTTGCAAATCTAAGAAAAAACAATGTTGAATTTATCTGGTCAGAGGAACAACAAAAAGCTTTTGATTGATTAAAAGTAATTATGGCAAAGAAACCAGTAGTGAAATTTTTTGTGAAGTGATCATAGACCATTAGAGTTTATATTCAATCCAAGAAAAGAATGATCCAAAGTCAGACATCGAGAATATTAACATGGTCCATAAGGTTAATGGCATTTGACTTTGATATAGAATATGTCAAAAGAAATTCAATTTCACATGTAGATGCACTATCAAGATTTTTACAAGGAGTCAAAAGATCAAACAGAAGAAGAATTTGAAGATACATTTTTAAATTGTTTTTTCTTTAGATAGAATGGCTGCAGAAACTAGACATGATCCAGTACTAAGTAGGAAAACATTGAGAATAAGAAAAAAAAACATATAGGGAAATTACTCCAGGGCGGAGAGACCCTACAAAGAAATAAGACATAAGTTAACCATAGAACATGGAGTGATTTGTAATGGGGGTATGATAATTCCCCCAGAATCACAAAGAAAATTGGTGATAAAAAGTGTACGTGATGATATGTACTGTGGAGTAGTGACCACACAAAAAAGGATAAAATTAGAAGCATAGTGGCCGGAATATTCACAAGAATATATAAAAAGATACAAAAAACGTAAAGAATGAAGAAATTTTACACAGACTACTTTACATTGGTTGCCCAGGGAAGTGGAGCCATGGAGTCGTGTGAATATGGGTAATGCGTGCATTAAGAGAGTGGGACTCTTATTAATACAAGCAGTCTCTTTTTCAGGCTGGCCCGAAGTAATCCGTGTGCCAGACAAGAAAAGTTCTACGGTAAAACAGATTCTAAGGTTCATATTTTTCCAGAAACGGCATACCAAAAACCCTGGTATCCAACAATGCACCAGAATTTTGTGATGAAGATTTTAGCTTATGGTTGAAAAAAACTGGGTGTAAACTGTATAAGACACCGCCATATCACCCTCAATCGAATGGGTTATGGGGAAAGAATAGTGCAGACCGTAAAAAGGAGCCTTGAACTGTTTACTTCATGGATGGTTTCTAGTGTGTCTGCAGTGTTGTTGGTCAGTCAGGTCCATATCATCGAAGTGTATGCGTTCATTGGTGAATTGGTCAAGGTAGTATAAGACCTTCCTGGGGGGAGCTCAAGTGATCCAACCCTACTGTTCAGAGCACTGCAAGGTATAGTGAGTGAGACCGAAGACCAGTTAAACAAACCTTGAGAAATTCTCTCTCGATGTCTTGGACGGCCTTTTCCACGACAGGGCTGTTATAGTTTTTATGGGTTACCTATCTCGATTGAAATATGGTAGCTTAGCAAGAATTCGTCGTTTTCAGAGAACTTGAAGCTAGGAGCGTAATCTGTCCTTACGACCGCGGGCGGGTTTCTGATGGGCCTGATAAGCAAACAGGTCTTGATAATGGCTTCATGCAACGTTTCTTTTTGCTAAACTGGTACAAGGAGTGTGGTGGTATAGGGACTGACTCACACCTGCAAGACAAAGATTAGTTGTTGGTGTCGTTCGATGATGTCGGCGGCAAACCTGAGCCCGAGAGAATTCGGGGTCTCTTCGCTAGACTAAGGTACAGCAACGAGTGGGGAAGTCTTCAAGGAGGCACACTGATGGCATGAAGATACGACTTCGTCTATGGCCTTAGCCATGTCCAAAGCAAAGAAATATCGGGTCACTACCTGATGCATTTGGTGTTTGGTGGGGTGCCCTAATTTGATGTGCAGTGCTGTCAGCAAATCGTGAAGGGCGTGTCGTAGGGCAACGATCGCATCTCGGTGAGGGAGAAAAGGATCGTTTCGACGGATAACCACAAGACCGTCCTGAGCTAATATGGCGGTCTGAAGATACTTCTTTATATCCTTAATGTCAGTAAGGCTCCAGTTTCGCTTTGAACTTCATCCTCGAGGATGTTTATGATTTGGCGAGCTTTGACCATATATCGTCAGCCCGACTCGGACAGGTAAGTGCACTGACTTAGGAAGTGGTTGGTGTCGGACCTTTGTACCTGACTGCACAATGTGCATATCTTCCTCGTGTGGTTCTGTCGGTGTCTTCTAATGTCATAGCGGAGTGTAGCGAATGTACGGTTCACGACCAATCATTACCAAGCGTTGCTTGACCAGCTTAAGGAGAGCAGGGTGGAGTAGACGTTGCTATGTGAGGACTATCAAATTCTTAAGTGTAAGGGTGACTTCTTTGTCTTCCGTAGGGAGACTACCGTTGTGCTTTATGTTGGTGTTCGTGCACAGTAAGGAGTCATCGATGAAGGCATAAATAAATAAATAAATCTTTCGGGCGCTTGTCCGGCTCCAGTCTTATGGAATCAAAGTCGCAGAGATGAGAGCTGCTAGTCTGGAAGCCGTAATGTGGTCTTATGATCTGCCGAACTTTTGCCAAGGACGTGGAGGACTTAACAATAGCACTCCGTGATATGCCAGGACAGTAATTTGCAACCTGCCCTGGCATCATCTCGATGATATTTTGTGTGTATGTGTATGTGTGTGTTGAAGTACGCCAATGAGCTTCTGGTATTTTTTCACCGTCATTTATAAATCCACGGTGTGGGTGGATGCGTGACTTCTTCTCCCTGCTTGCTTCGAGCAATGGTGCATAAATGTAGTCTTGAAGCAAAGAGTATGTCATATTTTTCTTCTATGACTCGAAGGAAGAGGTGGTCTTGTTATTTCCTTGGCACCATTGCTTCGGGCTATGCACAGCCATATTGAGAGATTTAAGGATTGTATGAAAAAGTGTAAAAATCAGAATTCGTACTAACCCGTTTGCCCATGGTGACGTTACGTGATGAATCTATCGTAGCGTACTGGCTACTCAAACTTAAAAATCCCCGTTAAAAAAACAAAAAATGAAAAATAAAAAAACTTAAAACCATCCATGACATCAGCTAACAATAATGTCTCGCCTACATTGAGTTGAATTTTCCGTTATCAACACGAAAGTTATTTTCCAAAAATTCTACAGAACAAATAGAGGTCGAATAAAGGTAGTAATACTTAAAGGTTTCTCGTGTTATGATTGCGAAATATCTGTAGCAGAAAGAAACTTTTTTTTTTTGTTTCGTAGGTTGTGGGTATTTGGGTTTAGAAATCTAACTTCATTATTTCTCTTCTACCCCATTAAGTGTCTGTGAAAACTACAAAAGAATTACAAAAGGAAGGAAGAAAAGAGACTAAGATACCTTTTAATTTTAACTTTATTTTTGGGTTTCATACAGCTACTCTGTAGCAAGGAATGACTTCCTGGACTATTAGAGAACAGTTGCGTCTCCAAAATTAGACGTTGAAATGCGCTAGTTGTTTTCGTTGGTTGATACATCTGTATTCGTGTCCAGTGGGTGTTTTATGTTTGTTTCGGCGGTGTCGGCTTGCTAGTCGCAGACATAACTAAGTGTCAGGCCATGAGACCGAATCAGTACATGTGTTCACTGCTAGTGGCCACGTGAAAGAGGGTCCGTTAAGTGCGACAATGGAGACTGAAGTGATGTAGAATTTCTCCTTTGCTCAATGACGGTCCCTTTTCCGGGAATGCGCCGCCCTTACTTCTTGTCAGTGGCTTCTGGGAATCTCTACACTTTTTGAATTCATCTTCTTTCATTTCTTTTTTCTTTTTTCTAATCTTCACAAGGCTTACCGAAGTCGAATTGAGAATTGGACCTATAAGAGAAAGCGATCATTTCCAGACGCGGATAAATGGATATCAGTGACACGTGTATTAACTCGACAACGTTTTTATTTCCTCAGTTTTTTTCTGCGCCCTCTCCCGGACCTTAAGTGCTCTTTACCAAAACTCGCAGGGAGTTAACTGTACATCAGTATAGTATATGTATACACGTACAACATCTGAGACCATTCTTCTGACTTGTCTGTTAATGTTGCTGTATTCGTTGGTGTATCTGATGTGATGTATACATTTTTGTCTGGGTTGTTGTCATTAATTTTTTTCCGCTATTTCTCAACACACGTGGAAGGAAGATATTACCCACCAAACAGTTACTTGAAAGTATTGTAATTGTCGATAAACTGACCTGTCAACTGTGCCTTATTTTTTATATAGTTGTTTTTCGTTATATCAATTTAACTACAATCTCAATATCAAGTCAAGGAGTAGTTAGATGGATTTGTTGATTCCATTTTGTGCTGACCAATGTTTGCTGCGCACTATGAGACCCTAACCGGAAATTGGTAAGGGAAACTTATATACAAAACCCTATTTAGTTTACGCTACTGGTTAGGACAGACGACACGGTGAGAATTTGGGCCATTTCTTTCTTGTTTTCTATTTCTTTGAAACGTATTTGCTGTTATCCTTTTATTGAATGTTATTTGTTTCTTCTTTGTTCAGTTTCACAGTGTTTATTAAAAAAATTGATAACATCAGTAAGAAGCGTTCATCGTTTTTTGTAAGAAAACTAACCGCAGTAAAAGGTATTATTTGCTGTGGAGAGAACGCAGGACCGATAAATGCGTCGATCCGATAATTTTTGAAAAAATAAGTGAATGATGATTAACTAAGCTTTTATTTGGCGAATCAATAACTATGGGATCGGTAGTTAGTCCGCTTAAGGACCAAGATGTCGTTGGAGTTGCCGGAATGTGGTAATTCACTAAACTTTTATTTTAGATATGACACAAAGCTGTATGAATGGAGCAATGTATATCTTGGGTCGTTGACTGCTGTGTTTATATCGTGACCGTCGCAATAATAATGGTATTATAGCGACGGCCACGGTTTATATGGAGATAGCTGCTGGATCTTTTGTATTTTTAGCGGAGAGAATTCTGTGTTACAAGAAGTAGGAAGTTCCTCTTTTGAATATTCGTAATAATGGGATATGTAGGAGGAGATATTGTGTTTTAATTTCCATTTTGTAGTGGTATATTTAATTTGTTTTTATATGTGGTTGCGTGTTCTCACAAGTCGGAAGGCCGCCATTTATAGCGATGGGAGTGACATTATCATTAGTAGTATTATTGGAGTTTTTAGGTTTAAGTTGGTTTTGCGTTGGTTATGTTGGTATTACGTTGGTTGCGTTGGTATTTCGTTGGTAGCGTTGGTATTTCGTTGGTTGCGTTGGTATTTTGTTGGTAGTTATCCCCTCGCTAAATGTTGATGGAAAATAAAGGTAGTGGAGAAGAACAAAGACGTAGTTAGGTTTTTGTATCAAGGTTTTATTGGCAGCATGAAGTAAAGGGGTATACACTGGTATGCTGCGAGGTTTCGTAGTAAGGAAAGAAGGTAGGAAGTTGTTAGAGTGTATCATCTAATTTGTTTTTAACTAGGATTCCTTGGTCTAGAAGAATAGACCATAAACTAGATGGCTCTCCTCATAGTGTATGATGCTGCTACTGCTATTCAGGAACAGACGTTAAGACATCCGTTCCCGTTAAGGATTTTTGAGCGAGAGAGAGATTCGCGGGCTTTCTTCAATTTTTGGTGCTGCTAGGAAATATGGTTCGGGATGAATCGGACAAGTCATCCTGATTGGGTGAAAATTTTCGGCGACTCTAACGGTCAAATTAAATTACGCGCCAAACAAAAATACAAGTTTCTTTCTGCTACACTTCTTCACAATACGAAGGAATCGATTGCTTCGGCAGCAAGTGAAGACCACATTAGCTGCTGGATTAGAACAAAGAAGTCGTTTATTTTACTTCTAGGACAAAAACGCTGGATATTTATTTTTAGATGACACCGGCAAACAAATCAATGTTATTCTATGGGATCTTCAACAAAACCACGTATAATCAACATAAACACTATAGGCTGCAAATGGATCGAAAATCGTGATATACCGAAAGATATCAGTAACGCTTAATTTGAGTTTACGAAGATTTTTTTCCGTGGATTTTCGTTCAAGCTCTTGTGAAAACGCCCATCCTTGGAGCTGATTTCTTATCTCATTTCGGCTGATCTGTGAATATGGCTAACACACTCTTTCACAGACAATAAAATACAACGCTGGCAACAAAGGTAATCACCTCACTCTACACGTCAGTCGGAATTAGTTTGGCAACACCAACCTCTAATGGACTACAGGAGTTGATAAAAAAAAGTGTCATACTCTTACCACTTCTTTAAAATATACAGATGATAATCGACACACTGCTAAACACTATATCACAACAACTGGGCTACCTACATACGCATCACCACGCATATTGCGTCCAGAGAAATCATCATCATCATCATGTCGTGCCGCCAGCACGGATATCCCAGACCCTCTCTCGCCACTTCTCCCTATCACTCATCGTCTCCAGCAGGTCTTCAGGGTTACATCCTGTGTCCTCACATAGTTGCTGTATGTAAGTTCGAGCTGGTCGTCCTGCTTTCGCTCGGCCATATATGGGGGTCCATACGAGTACATCACTTATGAGCTCGTCCTTGTTTCTCTAGCAGTGTCCCTCGTGTCTGGTTCGTCTAACTTGTATAGTTTTCGTGATGGGGGGCAAGTGTCCGTATAGTTGGTGTCTCGTGGGGTGTTGTCGCCAGGACTTGTTCAATACTGCTCTCAACATTCTTGTGTAGTTTCCGTCTAGTTTCTTCTCCAGCCGTTTAGTTAACGTCCATGTAGTGCATCCATATAGCAGTATCGACACAACCGCTGCCTGGAAGAAACTGCGTTTCGTTTTATCGGTTAGGTCTGATTTCCATATGATCGAGAGCCTATCGATAGCCGTCCATGCCTTCGTCAGTCATGTGTCGATGTCTTTTTCGGTTGATGAGACGCTACTTCCTAGGTAGGTGAATTTGTTTACTAGCTTCAGAGAGGCTCCGTCTAGTGTGGCAATGTTGCCTGTTTGGTAGTAACACATATATTCAGTTTTGTGTGCATTGACATGGAGGCCAATGCCAGCTGCGGCTCGTTCCAGACTATGCAGTAGTGTCTCTGCTTGATTAGGCGTATTCGCCAGTAACGCCAAGTCATCAGCGTAGTCGGCGTCGGTGATTGTTTTTGCGGGGTATCTTTTGCTTCTTCTCTTAGTCAGCTCGAAGCCATTTTCTCTGATTTTGTCGATCGAAGTTCTAAGCACGTAGTCTAGACAGATGATAAAGAGGTACGGGGCTAGTGTGTCTTCTTGTAGTACTCCTGCAACAATGTCAAAGTATTCCGTGTCTCCATCTGGTGAACGTACTTTCACTTTGGTGTCTCTGTAGAGAATCATTATCGCTGCTACGGTTTCTTTTGGTAGGCCGTATGCTAGTAGGATTTGCTCCATCTTCCCTCTGTGTATGGAATCGAAGGCCTTGGTAAAGTCGACAAATAGTAATGTCGCCTGAAGGTTTTTTGCCCGAATGCCTTCAAGGATTCTAGGGATGGTCAGTATATGAGAGGTTGTGGATCTATTTCTCCGGAAGCCATTTTGGTTTTTCCTAAGAATGTTGTCTATTTTGGGTTCTATGCGGTTTCGTAGTAGGGGAATTGTAGATTTTAGCTGCTATGGATGTAAATGTTATCCCTCTGTAGTTCTTGACCAATCCGAGGTCGTCTTTTTTAGGGAAAGGAAGGATGCATCCCTTCGTCCATCTTTCTATCCTATTTTGACTATAGACTGCGTTGCATTGTCGGAGCAGTATATCGTCGAATTGTCTAGTCTTCCACACTTCTGGGGGGATCTCGTCTAGCCCTGCAGCTTTCCTATTTTTAATTCTTCTAAGAACTGAGTCGAGTTCTTCTTTGGTGAAAGGACCTAGTTTAATGTCTAATTGCTTACTGATAATTCTGGTGATCGGTTCATCCGTTATTTTCAGTGGGTTTCCTAGTAGATTTTTGAAATGCTGTTCCCACAGCTTTACTCTTTCTTGTTGGCTTGCAGCTTTCAATTTTGCTTTGGCTGTGCTCTTCCTTCTACTTACTTCGTTTATTGTTTTCCAGGCTATCCTGGATTGTCTATCTTCTACCGAGTCTCTAATCTTATCTATCTGAATTTGTATGTATTCTGCCTATTCTTTTAGATATATTCCTGCTAATTGATATCGTGCCTTTACTAGTTTTCTGGCATTTGTGTTTGTTGGGTTCTTCCGATAGCTTTTGGAGGCAGTTTTCACGAATGCACGTTTTTCTCTAACCGCTAGCGTTTCCCAAGGGACTCTATATTTAGTTCTAGGTTTTGTTGGAATACACTTTGTTGCTGCCTCAAGGTGTGCTTCTACAAGTTCATATTCGTCATTTGGGGTACCTTTTTCTGTCTTCTCTTGTAGTGCTTCGAATCTGTTTCTTAATTCTAATGCATATTTGTCTCTAATATCTCTGTTGTTAAGTAGGGCCCAGTCATAGTGCTTGGTTGTTGCTTTTCGTGTGGCGTTTTTTCGTAGGCTTAGTCGTACTTTGGCCGTAACTATTCGATGATCGGAGGACACACCCTCGAAAGAGGAGTATGCCTTGCAATTCATCGCACTATTTTTCCATTTCCTATTTATAAAGAAGTAGTCTATCTGTGCTTTACTATTATTCGCGTATGTGTAGGTCCATAATTTTCCCTCCCTTTTTTGAAAGTTTGTATTGAGGCATGTTAATCTATTTTCTATCATGAAATCAATTAGATGTTGTCCATTCCTGTTTGACGTGTTGTGTAGGCTGTATTTGTCGTTTCTGTTTTTCCCGATTTGTGCATTCATATCTCCACCAATGACTAGCAGGTTGTGTTTCGGAATGCTACGTACTAGGGAGGATAGTTCTTCGTAGAAGGTGACTATTTCGTTTTCTTCGCTAACGTTGGTAGGGCTGTAGCTGGAGATAATTGTTGCTTTGGGGTTGCCATTAAACGTTGCGGCCATCATCCTAGGTTGTATTCTCTCAATGCTATTTAGTGTTTTTAACGCCCTTGGTCCTATAAGCATTCCCACCCCTCCTACCGATGCATTGACAGAGTTTTTCCATGCCGATGCAGTCACCAGCATCCATCCATTGCCAGTTTCGTGATATTTGATATCTTCGGTGTGCGTGTATCGGTGCTCTTGTATGCAAATTACGTCTATCTTACGGCTGATGCAGTTAGCTCTGATAGTTGACCTATTCTATTTAGGGTTCTAACGTTAAATGCCGCTATCTGCATTGTTTGTTTGCATTTTAGTAGGTTTTGTTTGAGCTCTGTAGCTGATTTTTCGAACACTGAGGCCAGGGCTCCCACCTCAGCAGGACGTGTTTTTTTTTACCCGTGCGAAGAGCGATGCGGTTTATGTATGTGGTTTTAGTACGAGTCATGGTTATCTTTCGATGGCTGTTTTTATTCTCATCTATAGAAGCCACTCTTATAGATGAGCAGCAGTAGTTCCCTGATCGAACTGACAATCCTGAACGTTAAGCCGCAAGACTCACACGTATATCATACTGCTTCCCATTGTACGTGTTGAAAAAAAAATTTACCGTAAGTTTTAACTTAGTTAAAGTCCAAGACTGCTGTATATTTAAATTCATAGAAATTTTGGGGTATATTTTATCCTATCATCCGATTCAGGCCCTAACAGGTTTTTATTTTATTGGTAGAATTCGATTTTGACTTGGGTTGCTTTTTTTTTTAATTATTACTGCTATGAGGGTGTGCAATCAGACTTCTAAGCCTTAGAAAAGGTTCTATTCCTATTTGCCCAGTATACTAAAGCATTCGACGAGGGTCGTTATACTTTTTTTTTAAACTGCTAAATATGCCTACATATATGAAATACACTATATTCCTCATTTAAGAACACAATATAGTAGGTACGTAAGACATAACTATTTTAAATCAGATATGTGCATTTTTAAATGAACAGTTTAGTAGAATAAATTTACTGACCTCTGAAAAAACTTCTGGAAATGGAATCACTTCCAACGTACGCATACTATTTTAACAAATGCTCCCTTAAATTATTACTAATTTTACTAGCATTTATATTAAAATTCCACTCCTATATCTTGGTCATCTAGTGGGGTAGACAGAGAGAGAAAGAGAGAGAGAAAGAGAGAGAGAGAGAGAGGAGGAGTCCATCTTTCTTTTATGGCTTCGTCTGAGCACGTGTTAGACTACATTTGAGGTGTTTTGGGGGTTGGTTTTTTTTTGCTTTTTTTGGGGGGGGAGAGTTTGGGGGTTTTCTTTTGCATATTTAGAAGTTCGTCTTCAAAAAGTAAAGTTTTTCCTGAAAATTAAGTCGCAGAAAAGTTTTCATTCTTCATTTAAACAACACATTATACAGCTGAGATTTAAGACATAACTATTTTAAATCAGATATAATACAAGATAAAAAAAAGACAAATTTCAACATATGTTACAATTAGGCATTATACGTCCTTCAAATAGCCTATATTTCTCATTGCTACACATGGTTTCGAAGCCAGACACAAGTGAATGGTGACCTTGTGATGATTTCAGGAGCGTTAATACGAAAACAGTTCCTGATAGATACTCAATCCCACATTTACACGATTTCAGCACAGGTTTATCGGGAACCTCAATCAACATTAAACTGGATTTGGTTAAGGCATTTTACCAAATTCCAGGAGATGAAGAAAACAAAAAGTCAGCTGCAATTGCAACTCCTTTTGAACTTTATGACTTCAAAAGGATGCCATTTGGGTTACGTCCAAACTTTTCAGAGACTTATTGACGAAGGTTTAATTGGTCGCTCTTTGCTTTTGCTTATATCGATGACGTTCTTACCTTTACTCGTGATAGCAAAGAACATCGAAACCATATTCGACGAGTTTTCGAGAGTCTGGCACATTACAGGTTAAAAGATCAATGTATACAAATATGATTTTACTATTTTGAAATTGAATTTCTTAGAGCATATAATCTATAAACACAAAATCATACCTGTCCCAGAGAATGTAGCAGCAACACAAAATTTCCCGCAGCCAAGATCACTGCATTAACTACGAAGACTTCAGTCCCTTCTCGAAGAAGTTTCTCACAATTCACTTATCCATGAGGCATCTTCGACATCTGCTCGAAGGACGAAATTTTACTGTTTTCACAAATCACAAACCTCTCACTTACTGTTGCATAGAGTGAAGAACAACAACAACACTGATGTATTAAAATATAATCTGCTTTCTGCTTTTTTATTATGCGAAATGTACGTATGGGTAAAGTAACAGCGAGTCGGAGATGACTGAAATGTCTTTCTGTTTCGTTCTCCCGGGTCGAAATCTTCCCTGGCTTATATAACTTTCCGGACACACATACAATCCTCGGGGTCACACCTCCCATCTTGCATTGCATGTGGACATGCCTTCTTTCTAGTATGCCACCCAGACAACTTACTCGGAACTTCCATTGAGGAATACCTGCGTCCTGTTTACTTTAGGAAACATGTGTACATCCTGATATGCCACCCACGCAACTTACGCAGTTTATCAAAGGAATCTTTTTGTCGCTATCCAACATTACACTTTAAACGTGAATACAGAAAATATACTGCCATAGAGACCAGACAACTTGATTATAAATCCAAATTTATTTCAGATATCCGTTGCATTAAAGATTCAGACAATATCATGGCAGACAGACTGTCGTGCTCCATGATACAATCTCCTGATTCTGAAAACTTTACTTTCGAGCTCATAGCGTATGGACAAGAAAAAAGATGTTTCATTAAAGAAAGTAAAGGACGACGCTTTTTTTTATATAATTGAATGAACACTCCGTCCAATTTGACCAGCGATCGGACATGCGATTACTTAACAAAAGTCCTACCACGACACTCCTACACACAGACAACTACAAGGACATGCGAACGCCGACCAAATTTCCATTTCGCAACCATGAAAACACACCAGTCAATTGCGATTTCACATACCTCCAAGAATATTTACAGATGTAGCGAAAGTAAGTCTTACCATTTTTCTGTCCGTCCACTTTCTTTTGGAACCACACCAATAAGATTTCACATATTTCTCCCCCCACCCACTCATACTCATACTCAGAGCAGAGAAATACACACTCAGCTAATATGTGCGCTTCACACACTCGCACATGCTTTTACACACATTATATTGACTGATACTTCTTCTTAACAAGAATATTGATGAACATTTGAATTTGTGGTCTCTTACAACCACAATACAACAAAGCAAAAATTACTTAGTAAATTACAAGTTTTCATATGTATATAAATATATATGGTTTTCTCCTTGTTTTTAAAAAGAAATTCTTCGCGTTGTTGTCATTAAGTTGTGTTGTATTTGTGGACAGGACACAGACTGTTTTTTTTTCTTTTTAATCCAAGTAGACAGACCCGATATTTTATCTGTTTGAATCATTCAAATTATTTTGTTGAATTAGATTGCTGATTTGGCTACTGCTTAAGATCTTATCTAACATTTTTAGAGTTTATCTTGTGATAAATTGGCCTATCTTAGTCGTAATGAAAAATCAAAGTAGGCAAATGCGTAATCTAAATATCTGGCCAAAGTAGTTGTAGTAATATTAAAATATCACGTGCCGTCTTATCTACACAAGACGATATATATTTACATGTGTATTGATAGTGTGACTGAGCTAATAGACTTGCATATCGGCCGTGTGATCTATGAGACACGGTTCAGTTTGTGTGTCTATGGTTCGTTGGTTGACGAGGCAACCCAGCAGTCGTATTACGCAGGCGGGATCGACAACTATCTCAAGTCTCCGGAGATCGTCCCCTCAGGCTCTTACTTGCTCTTGGCGAGGCTATGCTAATCGGCTGGCGCCTGAGGCGTCTCTATTTTAGGGGAATGCCGACGAGACCGAGACATTTTGGGCACTGCCTGACGTGTATAAGCTGCGGCTCAGCCCCTAGTACCCACTATTAAAAAAAGCCTTGTGCCGTACATAGGGCACCCGATAATTATCAACTAACAGACTTGCGTATAGTCAAGTGCTGTGCTACAACACGACAACATGACGTTACCGATAAACCCTTGCACGCGATTACGTAGAGACATGGATAAAATGTTTTTCAGCCGATGCCAGGTCTAAAAAAAACTAAAAGACGAGAGAAACACAGAAGAGGAAAACCAAATAATGGATTCATTCTTAGCCTACGCTGGATGCAAACTCATATTGAAAACAATCGTCATGATCTACCCAAAAGAATTAGAGGATATGACATTCAAAGAAGTATTTAAAGTAATGAAAAAGAATTTGAGATCAAAGAAAAAACTGGTTATTGCAGAAAGAACAAAATTCCTGTCAAAAATACCAAAACATAATGAAACTGTTTTACAGTATATTCACAGGTTGAAGCAGGCGTTAAGATTTTGCAAGTTCGAAAACTTGGGACTAAAGATATGACTATCGAAGAACTGCTACAATTAAGACTAAGCGATTGACTGAATGACGAAGCTAAAAAAAATGAAATAGAATGCAGGAACTATTATAAACACGAGACATATCGTTAGACGCCGGTAAAGAATTTGTGCAGCCAATGGAGCTTATAAACCAGTTAATATAACTCAAGAAAACGCACATATGTTTCTGTGTTTATGCTCGGAGGAAATCTGGCCGGAAAAACGTAAGGGTGCGCGAGTTTCGTGACGCATGCGCAACGGGCCTTCTCGGGCGCCGTTTTCTTCCTTTTTGGCTCGAGATGTGAAGAGGAGAAGACGGAGAGACAGCGAGGAAGGATTCGTAGTAACCTCGGGATGCAGTAGCTGCCGAATAGAAAACGCTATTTTTCTCCTGCTGAACTGGTTTAAACGTGAGTAGTCGTCCACCATATATTTTTCTTGCTTGGCCATTGAAGTTTATAGGGTAGCAGCTGTGTGTTTTGTGATTCTCACGGTGAAAGAAGCGTGCGAAGGTCCCACCCAAGTTTCGAGGTCTGAAGGAAGAACTAAAGTTACTTGCTGTATTGTTGCCTACCTTCGTTTTATTAAATTCGCTACATTTCTGTAAGCAATAAAAAAAAATAGAAATTCACTACAGTAAGGTACGTCTAAAGAAAGAAAGCGTTTGACATTCGCAAATATTGCAATATGAAACATGAAAGGAATTGAGACAAATATTCTGCCTTTGGACAAATTTTCAGAAGTTGCAAGAAGTTGAAAAATTTTTCAAGGGTCAACAGGTTAAAAAAATAAAACACACACAGTTGAGCAGGTATCAAAGGAACTCCTTGAAATGCAAAAAAAAAAAAAAAAAAGAAAAATTAAATTAAAGAAAATTAAAATTAATAGCATTGCATTTGTGATGTAAATGTATTTGCCACTGCCTCCCACCAGACAGGGTTTGACACAAGGTCAATGACCTGAAGGCCGATTATAGAGGGGATTTAGTCAAAAAGTCACAAAGTCACGCAGTCGGCGGTGGAGCAACAATTGGGCCGGGGACAAGCCGATGTTTTGGATGGGTGTATTTCGATATTGCAGGACGGCTCTGGCTGCCCTATCGTTGTCCAAGGACCCCTGAGGTCCTGTGTTTCCAATTATTATTCTTTTGGCTGTTTTGACAGCCAGTTCTGCCCGACTATTTGACTGAGGGTAGGCAGCAGACGACAGTCTGTGCTTTACAGCCCAGTCCTTCAGGAACTGTGTGAACGTGGAAGACTTGAAGGGTGGTCCACCATCACTGCTTAGTTCTTCAGGGGCTCCGTATGTCTGGAAGATGTCTCGGCAGATAGAAATTAGGCTCGATGCATTAGCTTGCCTTTGATTCAAGTGGTGTATCATGAGCCAGCCAGTTAGCCTGTCAGCACATGCAAGGTATGTTTGCCCCCCCCCGCATGGAATAGATCCAATACTATTTGTTTGAAACGGCCAATCGGGTGATACCGTTAAGGTGATGGGCTCTCTTGGTTGACTAGGGGCGATCCTTGAGCATTCCGTGCAGTTGGCTCTGGTAGTGCGAATCGAGGCATTCATCCCAGGCCAGTAGACTGATTCATTTGCACGGGCCTTCATGCCGACCTCACCCTGATGGGCTGAATGTAGGCTGCGGAGGATCTTTGTGCGTTGTGAAGTGGGGATTATGATTCTTTGATCCAACAGTGCTAGGTCGTTGTCAACACTGAGGCGGTGCCTCACTTCCCAGTATTCACGGATCTCTGGTACTGTGAGAATGCGTGTTTTCGGGAATCCCTTTTGTATTGTCTTAATGAGTTCGATGTATTGTGGGTCGCTGTGTCCAGCCGCACGAATGAGGTCTGGTGAGGTCAGAGCTGTGTTGCTGTTTGCTCCAAATGTTGCCATGGTTGTCGTTGACGCGACCCAATCATCCATGTCATCAGATTCTGTCACGTCTGATTGTGTTGGTTTAGCGGGCAATACATCGAGCAGTGATTTCAATACGCTAGTTGGGTTACGGGAAACAGCATCAGAAGCTCTGTGCCATTTCCCAGGACAGTGCTGGATCGTGAATCTGTACCTTAGTGTTTTTTCTTTTAGCCTGAACAATCTGGGATTTTGAATTTTGCTCAGGTCCCTGTCCCCAAATAGTCCTTTTAGGGGTTCGTGGTCTGTGACCACTATGAGGTTAGGGCAGCCCATGACGAATATACGGCATTTCTCTAAAGCCCATGCAATTGCCGCTGCTTCACCTTCGATTGGTGCATATCTTCTTTCAGCTTCGATACAGAATCTGCTGCCAGCAAATATCAGGTGCCATCCATCAGGGCAACAGACGGGAGCTCTGTCAGTAGTGCAAGAACAATGCTTTTGTAACAGAAGGAAGCCCATTCCTTCTTTGCTCCAATCTGGAGCGAGGCAGGTGATGCGATCCTTTTCAAACGTGGCAATGCCATTCCGGACTAGGTCAACTATGACCCGTTTGGAATGTTGGAATGTGGCCTCAAGGCCCTGGTCCCAAGTAAAGTGTGAATCCCGTTTAACAAGATCACGGAAGGGGAGCATGACTGGGCCAAGTGAGTACGCCCAGGCAACCTGATTGACCAGTCCGAACCATGATCTTGCGTCAGTTAGTGTTTTTGGGATAGGGAAGTTTAGTATTGCTTCCAGCATGGGTTTAGAAGGGGTTACTCCAGAGGGTGTTATCTGGAGTCCTCCGAACTGTACTGTGTCCTGGCAGAACTGGAATTTGTCTCTGTTGAGCACGATTCCATTTTTGGCACAGTGTAGTAAGAAGTCAAAGCTGTGATAGAAGGATTCTTCGATGCTGGCATCGTAGAGTAGGGTGTCGTCCACTATTTTGACCTTGCGGGGGATATCCTTTATTATTTCATCATACCTCCAAGTGTAGGCATCTCCGGATGCAAGGTAGCCCTGTGGTATCCTGAGGTACATGAATCTACCCCATTCAGTGATAAATGTTGTCAGTGGCTGTGATTCTTTGTCTAGGGGGACAGAATGATATCCGTCAACTGCGTCTAGAACTGTTTTTTTTTTTTTTTGTTTGGGTGGCACTTGTAGTGCCAGTTGGAACGGTGACTCTGTGTGGTGTGTTTCTCGTTTGCATTGAGAATTGAGGTGTTGATAGTCAATGGTCCTTCGAGGTTTGCCGTTTTTTTTTGGCGGTTATCACCATCGTGCTGCACCAATCGGTAGGCATGCCAACAGGCACAGGGCTTATGATTCCCCTTCGTACGTCTTCCCAAAGAGCTTGCTTTACAGGTTCCTTGAGGTGGAAGGGTACGGGGATTGGGTTATGTCTGGCTTTAGGGGTTGCTCCTTCTTTCAGGTGTATGTGGGCGGGTGGGCCAGACATTGGTGGAAATGCTCCATTGTTCTTGAATGCCGTGTTGGAAAATTGTTCTAGGAGCCAGTTTTTGAGCTTATCGACATTGTTTTCTGTTGGAGGGAATGGGATTTTGTGGGGGCGTTCTGGTAGCTGGTTCGTGCTTGTATCAGGTGCAGTGGTGTCATCTATACCTGCAATATTTGAATGGGTTGGTGGTATCACGATGGGGTTTGGAAAATTCGCAGGCAATATTCCTACGTCAATACAAGCTGCTTTGCTGAAGTACAGACGCTGAATTTTATTGCATATATACAGGGCCTGCTTGGTTTTCCGTCCTTGGATTGTGAATTCGACAGGCAGCCAACCTTGGCATGTCAATGTGAAGCCTCCTGCAGCTTGGACAATCTTTCGTGATGGAATGAGGTTGTTCAGGGAGAGTCCCATTTTTTTCAGGTGTTTGGGTCCCCCGAGGCATATGGTGGCACCACTGTCAGAGAAGATCATAGCTTTGATGCTTTGATTCTTTGGGGTACCCTTATTTTGTCTGGGGTCTGGCGTTGGTGAGAAGGGGGCTACGAGTGCTTCTATCTCTGTAACTTGGCCTGTCCCTTCGTGTGTGTATGTACCCGTTGCTTGGTTAAATGTGATGTGTGCAATGAGTGTGTCCATGGTAGCTTCGTTGGTTTCAGAGTTTTTTGTAGTTGCTCGCCAGAGTTTTTTAGCTCGACACACATCTGAGAAGTGGTTGGCCTTTCTACAATAGTTGCATGTTTGACCCCATGCTGGGCATTTTAATTGCCTGGAATTCGTTCCCAGGACGCCATGTTGATGGTTACCACAGCCTATGCAGGCCAGTTTATTTGGCTTGGCTTGGTTATTTGGATGGTTGGGTTGTGACCCAGTGCATGAATTCCTCTTGATTTTTTGTTGGGCATTGCTCTTTTGTCGGCGGTACGTTGACATTCGAGCTATATCAGGGGTGTTTGACATGGTCATTTGGTCCCTTACTGCTGATTCGAAAGCCTCAGCATGACTGATATTCTGCTCTAGGGTTTTAAGTAGTCCAGCTTTGGCCAGTAGGTCAGTTTGAAGTTCATCACTTGCTACACCTTTGATAAACTGATCCTTGATATATATGTCAGAGAGGTCATGTTCACATGCGGGGCACATGTAATTGCAGTCTAAGGCCTTTGCTCTGAGGCGGACGAGGTAGCTCTGTATGGGTTCATCTTCACCCTGTGACATGGAAGCAAAAGTGAGGCGGTGAACGATTGGGTTTGACCTTCGTGTAACCAGTGTTTTTAGCATCCCGAGCAGTTTGCTGGGGTTTGTGCTGAAAAAATCAGGGTGAGTGCTGATGATGGCGTTTTGCGTTTCCTCGTTGGCACAATTATAGAGGTGGATGTTAGTCTGTGATTCTGGTGTCTTTGTTATCTTAACAAAGACCTCCCAATCAATTTGGAACTTTCTGAACTGTTGGGGAGTCATCTCCAGGTTGAGTTGGGGAAGCTTAGCTGTTGGTGCCTTCATATATGTTGTTTGAGGGGTAGCCTCTTTGGCTTGTTTAAGAATGCAGAGGGCTTCTCCCATTGATGTGACCCCCAGCTCCCTCTGCATAGCTCTATCCAACATCTGTAAAGTTGCAATTGTTAGTTTTTCGTTAGCAAACACTACTGCATGGGTTTTAGCCGAGGATGCGGAGATCCCTGCTTCAATAAAGTATTGCTCCCAGTCTTCAGGTTCCATTACTTTTGTTCGCAGCGCCATGTAGAATATTGGTCAACTCAATAGAGTATATTGAGAAAAAAGACCCCCCTCAGTAATTCTGTTGAGGATAAATAGATGAATGGATACCACTCATGCAAATGAGTTGGATAGGTCCATTCTCGTGAAGTGAGCCAATCCACATGCTGTACACATGCTGCTCATGCGCTCTTTAATAAAAGAGGTGAGCTTTAGCTGGCTAGCTTTTCAAGGAGCCAGCCATGTTACTATTGGCTTGAAGGTGAGTGATATTCATTGATGTTCTATAGGGAGGGGAAGGTCGAAAACGAGCCGAGGCTCGAACCCTGCTGGTCTGTGCTGCTCATTGACCCACTAAGTGCAATGTGGGTCTAATGAGCCAAGCAGTTTCACGAACCCAAATCTAGGTCCGGGCACGGATGCCAGGTTATAGCTTGAACTAGAGAGCAAGGTCTAGTGCAATACATAGGGGACAAAGGTGTTAATGTCGCAGCTCGCCCACCAGAAGGTAGCCCAGCCGAAATTGGGGGCCTTTCGGCCTCGAATCTACCACTGATTTCAATACCCCATCCGTCACGAATGCCAGACGGCCCAGCTACATTTGTGATGTAAGTTGATACAGGAAGTAACCTTACTATGAAACCCAGAATTTTGGGGAACAATTGGGTCAATCCAGATTTTAAAACTACGCATCCTAAACTCAGACAGCTTGACGAGACGCACTCCAAAACTATGGAAATATTCAAGGCTTCTTTTGAAACAAAATAGGGGTTAAAGGTAGTTTCAATAATTGTAAGTAAAGTTGGCGACCGTTGTCGGGGGTGACCAGAAGCCCCCCTTTTCAATAGCCACTACACCGAGGTGTAGGTGAGGGGCTACTCCTTTTCCTGGATTTCTCTACTTTACCCTTGATACGTACCTTATATTGCTGAGTGTTAAGCAAGGCGGTATCAAGTACCATTTTTAAAGTCTTTGGCATGACGTGACCATTGGTGAACACTCCCGGACCATTGGTGAACACTCGTAGTGGATTGTAAAAAGGCTCACACGCTGACTAGAACAGATGTATTGAAAGTGGGTACACAAAAATTAATAATTTCGAAAGCTACTGTTAAAATGAAAGAAAATAGTTCCTCTCCTTTTTTTTTACGAATCTTGGAAAATACCAATTCATATGCCACCTATGGTCGTAAAAAAATTAAAAGGAATGATGCAGCAAGGAATTTTTGAAAGAACCCCAAAGGGAGGTAGTGAATAGATGTCACCAATCGTTGTAGTACGGAAGTCTGACGGGGATCTGAGAATTTGTGGAGACTTCAAAGTAGGAGTTAACCTTAAAATTTGCTCTGCTTCATACCCTATTCCTAACGTAAAAATAATTTTATATGAATATATTTTACAAAAATCGACTTGAAATCTGCAAAAAGTTAAATAATGATTGATGAAAAATTTAAGGAATTAACAACCATAATCACACCTATAGATTTGTTACGCATGACTCGTCTCCCTTACGGAATAAAAACAGCATCAGCCGATTACTGGAGATGGGCGCCAGGTCCAGGCTTCTTGAACATCTCCGAGTTCTCGCTCATCTAAAGGCTCGACCTGAACGCGTTGCCCCTTTCTGGCTGAACTTTCAAAGATATGCCTGATTACTAACGCATCGGCAATTGTTTGGGAGGAAACAGCTAAGCACGCGTTCTTCTATTGCTAGCGAAATCCCGAAATATTGATCGTTAAATTGTCTTTTTCAGTTTATATTTCAAATAATTCTACTACTGCGAGCAGATCTGCCTGTTTTGGAGTCACTTCGGGGAGTGAACGGCATAGTATGTGTATATTTGAAATGTAATTGCAATAATAATTAACAAAATGATTGTAGAAACGATACATTTGTTGGAGTAGGTATTGCTTTCGCTCGACTAGGATCAGGGCTCCCATCTTTTTCGTCTATGATCTATCCCAAAATGCTGTAAAGCCAAACGAAGTAAGATCAGTCCAATTATTAATCAACTTAATATCAACTCATTAATCAACCATTGAAGTCGTCCTTAATCGTATGTTATTTATGGCTATGAGCCAGTCCATTTGATAGAGTGCTGAAGGGGTGTTAGCCACTTCATAACTGTTTTCCAATTCTTTTTGGGTTTTCCCCCGTTCCCGCACAATCATTTAATTCGCTGTAAATAAAAAAACATTTCATTTATGAGTTTTAAGTTGGGTTTCATTGCAGATGAATGTGGTATTCTTGTGAATCTGTCGTGGTTGGTGAGGAACGGATGTAGTATTGTAATGAGTAAATGGGTAGGCGAATGTGACTAGCTAGAGATCCCAAGACAATTGAAGACCACTCCTTTCCCCTACCCACTTAAATTTCATGGGATGTCATATCCCGAAATGTTGAGTGTTAAATTTTCTTTTTCAATTTATATTTCAAATAGTTCAACTCCAGCTAGTGGATCAGCTCATTTTGGAGTCACGTCGGAGGCTAGACGGCCCGCATCGACCCCTAGCAGTTAGTACTGCTCGACGTTGGTTACATCGCAGACAATGTTGACCCTCCGTAGAAAGCGAGAAACGTGTGGTGTTTCTCGCGTTCCTCAACGAAGCACGAATGGAGATTTGGACGATGCGAAAGAAAGGATTATATGACGGCGAAAACTTTTCTCATCGCGATCTGATTCTTTTCCTAAGACATCAGCTTAGAGTCAAAATCAGATGCGATAGAAAACGCTTGGACTGCATAACATTGAACAAAAGATAGGTACATGTAGTAAGCTTAGTCATACGAAAGGGTGCAACGTTGGAGCCATCCTTCCCTCCACTTCCTGCACAAGGCAGCGATGGTCTGGGTCTCTCGGAACCCTCAACCTCGGTAAGTTAAGTCTTATTGTTCTCCTCGTTTCCCCGTAGTTAACAGTATGATGTAGCTAGCATCCAAGATCTTCCTACCCACCGTGGATTTTTATCCTAGTTTCCCATTATCCCAGCACACTTTTTAAAAATCTTGGACTTTCTTTCATTTCACTTTCTTCATTTCACCATTTCATGCTACAATTCCCGTCCGTGCCCTACCCAGCACATTTTTTGCTCCGACTATTTACCCCTATCCCTCAGTAGGGATTGTCCGACTTAAAACAGAAAAACAGAAAACAGTCGGTATTCTAACCTTAGAAGAGAGGTGAGGTTCCAGTAATGCTGGGGCTTTGGGGAATACGGAGTACCCCTTCATTGCCATTGCTCCCAAGTCCACTCTGGCCCAGCGTGGTAGCACCTGATAGAACTCTATCTATTGGTTGAATAGAACTAACAGCATACTTATGCTAAACTAAATTGTTTGACAAAACTGAATAGCTTGAAATAGAAATGTTATTGACAATTAAACCGTACTTACATTTAAACGGCGTGCTTATGGTAAAATGAATTATTTGAAATAAAACTGTTTTTTGACGTTAAAACTGTATTTACACTAAACTGAAATGTTTAACAAAGAACTGTTTTGACATGTAACTGTGTGTAAACAAAATCTGTACTTACGCTAAACTGAATTAGCTGAATTAGAACTGTTTGAATAAACTGAATAACTTGAAATAGAATTTTTTTTTTTTTTTTGACGATTAAACTGTGTAGTCATGCTAAACTGAATTGATTGAAATAGAACTGATTATTTGCATAAAAATGGATTTGGCGTTAAATAATCTACAAAGGTTAATATGCCATAAATCCAACCAACCTACCAACCTTAGAAGAGAGGGACGGGTGGTCAAATGAATGGAGAAATTTTCTTATTTTTCTTGTTTTATTTTAATTTTGCCCCTTCCTCTGGTGTTTAAAAAAGTATTTTATCTTCTAAAAATATAAACTCATTAAAGATTAATAATCAGGCGAATAGGTTTTCAATGAGCATTTTGGTGATTTTGGCGTATCTAATGAGTTTATTGTATTGTATGGATTGGTCAATGACTGTGGTTTGTAAGGGCCTCTTAAAACACTTAGCATAGCTCGAATAATAATGACCGCTCCCCTACAAACGGTGTAAGGCTGTAGGCTTCAAAATCTCTATTTTTAGTTGATTTTAAATAAAAAGCACTCGAGAACATTTTGCAAGGAAAAATAGAAAAGATGATCATATATCAGAATGATATATGTGTGGGGCATATAGCAAAGAACTGCTAAAGTAAAGACTTTCCAAAAAATTAAAAAGGGTCGGACAAAAGTGAGACAATCAATTTTCTCGGCTTCAAGATATCTGAAGAAGGTATTTCACCAGATCCGAAAATAGGGCTAATTTCAACACCCACGAATAAAAAAGCTTGGAAAATTTTCTTGGGCCAGCAAATTTCTACAATAAATATATTCCTAACTTTTCTGACTTGATACAACCGTTTGTAAATTTAAGAAAAAAGAATTAGGAATTCAAGTGGAGAGAAAAAACAAGACATCACATTTAACAGGGTAAAAAAAAAAGCATTAATGAACAAGCCTATTGTAAAAGTTTTAGACCCTAAAAAAAAAATGTACATACTACTGATATTAGTGAACTGACTGTGTCTACAATATTATCACTAGACGGTTATCCATTTATACACCTATACCAAAAATTAACTTCGTTCGAAGCTAATTATTCTAACATTGAAAAATAAAAAAGAAGCCTTAGCCATTGTCTGGCGCACGGAGAAGGCGAGACAATTTTCATTGGGTCGAAAAATCTGACCATAAAGTTCACTTTCAACTCTATAAAAGTATTGTCTAAAGTAACTTCGTCGCGTACTTCAATGTGAGCTATGAAGCTATTGGCTTTTGATTTTGATAATAAATGCGTAAAAGGGATCGCAATACCCCATGTTAACGCATTATCACGGTAGAAATTCAATTATAAGAAAAAAAAGAAATTAACGGTTCGGAAGACGAATAGAGCACAAGGTAGTGTCACGTGATCTCCCACTGAGAGAGGAGAAATAAGGAATTTCCACTACCCTCTGTGTTTGAATTAGCCAAAGATTGACCGTTAAAAGACAAAAAAAAGAAAGTAGGTCAACTTCGGCCGGTCGTTGAAGGAAGAGAAAATGTGGGTCAGGCTATCTGTACTCCGTGACCTCACTCGGATCGCCTGACAGGGGAAGAAAGAAGATAGAAGCCAAATGATTGGCTAAAATCCCAAAGCGGAAATAGCCACCCCATCAGCGGAAGTAGGGAATAAGAAAATCAGTTTTGGAACAGATGTCGTTGTGAACAGATGGGGCCAGTCCCATGCCAAGACACCGGGTAAAGAAGACGGAAAGTATCTAGGACAAGGGAAGAAGAAGGAGCCATAACTTCAAGGCAGACCCTAAAATAAAATAAATGCCGTCAACCCGAGAATAAATAAGAAATAAAGGAAAATACTCTCCAAAGGAAAGTCGTCGTAAAGATAAGTAAACTTTCAGACTGTTTCTCCCTATACCCAATTATATATCCTCTCTCTCTCTCTCTCTCTCAATTTGAAGAAAGACTAAAGAAGAAAGAAAAGAAAAGAAGAAAGACATTTATGTTTATGTATTATTCGTTAATAACATAGCCGACGCGTTGAATATGTGTATCCGCGTGTGTAGTAAAAAAGATTGATATATTTTAATGTTCCCACGTGTTGAAGTTGTTCATTTGTGGTGTCTCCTATCAAATTGTTTATTTCATGCTTCTTTTTCAGCTTCTATTCGCCTTATGTTATTCTCACTTAAATTGTCCTATTAATTCCTTTAAAAATATTATACGGGAAACCGGAGTTGTCGACTGCTATAATTAATATTATTATATCTAAACCCAGAGGTCAATATCTTCCATTGTTCTAGGGATAGGAAGAAATATTGGCCTTGATGGGTGTATGTGTAGTGTGAAATTTGGAAACCCCTTGCCAACGGCGGTCAGTCTAGCCATAAATTCAACCCCACATAATATGCCAGACCGCCCCGTCTTCACACGTGCAAAAAAATAAACTCCCCGTTTGTTGATAACAATATTTAAATGCACCAGGCCCCATATGCTTTTAAATGGTCGCTGATCCGGGGATCTTTTAATTTTAATTTGCCATGACATACGCTTCTAAATGGGGGCTCGTCCGGGATGTTTAATCTTTTATTCCCGACCTCATAGACTTTAAAATGCTGGCTCAAATCCTGGACAATTAATAAATATTAATAATAGTTATTTCTTGTAGTCGTTTGACAATTCCTGCCGTCTAAATCTGCCCTGGGAGACCGTGAAAAGGAATATCGTCATAACAGTCCAAAATTACCCGTTGATATAACTGTGTGTGAAAATTGAAAAACAATGGACAAAACAGAAAACTTCTTAAAAGAACCCTCCATGGAAAGTTGGAGAGGCTAAGAAAAAGCGAGATAATGAAAATTGGCGAGAAGCTAGAATTAAATGTTGTAAATTCTATGAGGAAATATGAACTCGTTAGAAAAATAGCCGAGCACATGGTGGACGAAAATGTGTTCGAAGAAGCAGCATTAGAAGAGCTACCGAGAGAGGTAGTAAAAATGACAACAGAACAAATTGAACTGGAGAAAGTCAGAATACAAGCCCAAATAGAACTGGGGAGAAATAAGATGGAGCTGGAGAAAGCTAAAATTCAGCAAGAAACAAGGTTGCGAGAAGTTGACTTGGCGAGAAGAGGACGCGAAGGAAGCCATGACAGTTTTGAAGTGACGAAGCAAGCGAGGCTAGTCCTAAAATTTGAAGAAGCCAACGTTGATGAATACTTCGCACATTTTGAGCGAACGGCACTCAACCTCGGATGGTCGAGAGAATGTTGGTCAATGTTACTCCAGACTGTACTGACAGGAAAAGCACAGAGGGCATATGCATCTCTGCCCACAGAAAATTGCGCCGACTATGATTTGGTGAAAGCAGCGGTTCTAAAAAGCTTCGAGTTGGTTCCAGAAGCTTATAGACAGAGATTCAGAACGCAGAGAAAGAAAGAAAACCACTCTTATGTGGAATTTCTGCGAGAAAAGGAGAATGCGCTGGATAAATGGTGTAACTCTAAGAGGATAGACGGAGACGTGGAAAAACTCCGGCAGCTAATATTAGCTCAAGAATTTTTAAACTGTTTGCCAGGAGAAGTCAGGGTTCACCTAAGTGAAAGGAAAACTGACGTGAGGTACGAAATGGCCGCATTAGCAGACGAGTACACCCTCACACACCGAAAAACGAAGGAAAAAACGTACACGGGAAACAGAGGGAAGTTTAAGGCAGAGTTAAGCCCAGAAGGAAAACCCAAGGAAGAGAATAGAAGGACCTTCCAAAGTAGCAGCAGAACAGTGGTCTGCTATAAATGTGGAAAAGCTGGACACATGGCCATAAGGTGTGAGCTAGGCAAAGGCCCTGAAAGAAACCGAACCCAGCTGAGAAAACCACAGGGAGCTGTCACGACCGCTAGAGTAGACAAGTCTTATCGACCCTGGACCAAAAGAGGGTTGATAAGAGGCCCAACTGGAGGGCCAGTAGAAGTCTCAATTTTGCGAGACACAGGAGCATCTCAGTCGTTACTTCTACGAGAGAAATTACCTAAAGGAGTAATAGAAGCAACACGTGAGACTGTGCTGATAGAGGGTATTGGCGGAAAGAGGGTAAAAATACCGCTATGTAAAATAACCCTAAAGTCCCAGTGGAAAAACGGACCAATTCAAGTTGGTGTGGTAGATAAACTACCTATGAAAGGAATCTCCCTCATACTGGGAAATGAAGTAAAAACTAAAAAGTGTCACCCATGTAAGATGGCGAAAATTAGCGCCAAAAATGAAGAAACCGAGATGGTGAGAATGAACGCCAAACATGGAAACAAGATGGCGAAGGTGAACGCCAAAAATGGAAAAAGCAAAATGGCGAAAATGAGCGCCAAAAAGGAAGAAAGCAAGATGGCGAGAATGAACGCCAAACGTGAAGACAAGATGGCGGCTGAGCCACGTGCGAAATGTAAACGACATAGTAGCTCGCAGAGTGAGAAGGTGGAAAGTAATGAAGTGAATCTACCACACCCCAGGAAACAAAGAGACAAAGGGACCAGTCATCAAAGAAAGGATAAAACTCCAAGGAATAATGGGAATGAATTCTCTAACACTTATCAAGAGGATAAGAAAACGATAAGAGGACCCCCACAAATGGCTAAGAAAGAATTTGAAAAGGGCGACGAAGTCCTGCTACTATCCCCAAATAAAGGGCCATACTCGGGTGAAAGATATATAGGTGCATATATAATAATACAGAGAATCGACAGGAGCACATATAGAATCGTTACCCACGAGAGAAGGAGGAAGACACAGGTGTGTCATGCAAACAGATTGAAAAAATATGTCCGTCGAGAAGGCCCGCCTCGCAAGCTTAGAAACTCGGAAATGCCGAAAAAGTTTGAGGAAAAGTTAAGCCATTTGTCTGTTTCAGAGCAAAAGGACTTAGAAAAAGTTTATGAACAAGAACCCAAGCTTATTTCTCTGACGTCCTACAAAAATGTAGTTGCCGAATAGCCTTTCACGATGGAGAAAGAAAGAGAAAAAAGAAAAAATGGAATTCTCTTTCCCAATGTTGAAATATAAGAGGGACGAGAGAGAGGTTCGTCTACAAGTAACGAAGAGGAGAAAAGAGAGAAAAGAAAAAGGAATTTTTTTCCTCACAGTTTGATAATTAAGAAAAATTATAAAGTCGTCGAAACATGACGAAGAAAGAGACAAAGGAAAAGGAATTTACCTCCTCAAGATTAAAACTTGAGACGGTCAAAACTCCAGGAGGAAAAAGAAGGAAAGAAAGACAAAATTAAAGGAAAAAAAGAGAGAGAGAGAGAGAGAGAAAGATAAAGAAAGAGAAAGGAGATTGTCTCCCTGGATGGTGAAAATTAAGAAAGACGAAAAAAGGAAAAGGAAATAATTCGTCAAAGCGTGAAGAAGAAAGGGGAATAAAAGAAAAGTAAAGTGAAAAAAAAGAGAAGAAAAGGAAAGAGGACAGTGAAAGGAATTACCCTTTTTTTTTTTTGTTATTTCTTTTATCCCTTTCTTCTCTTAAGCGGGAAGATGTCACGTGATGTCCCACTGAGAGAGGAGAAACAAGGAATTTTCACTACCATCCGTGTTTGAATTAGCCAAAGATTGACCTTTAAAAGACAAATAATGCATGTAAGTCAACTTCGGCCGGCCGTTGAAGGAAGAGAAAATGTGGATCAGGCTATCTGTACACCGTGACCTCACTTGGATCGCCTGACAGGGGAAGAAAGAAGATAGAAGCCAAATGATTGGCTAAAATCCCAAAGCGGAAATAGCCACCTCCTTCCGTCAGCGGAAGTAGGGAATAAGAAAATCAGTTTTGGAACTGATGTCGTCGTGAACAGATGGGGCCAGTCCCATGCCAAGACACCGGGTAAAGAAGACGGAAAGTATCTTGGACAAGAGAAGAAGAAGGAGCCATAACTTCAAGGCAGACCCTAAAACAAAATAAATGCCGTCAACCCGAGAATAAATAATAAATAAAGGAATATACTCTCCAAAGGAAAGTCGTCGTAAAGATAAGTAAACTTTAAAACTGTTTCTCCCTATACCCAATTATATATCCTCTCTCTCTCTCTCTCAATTTGAAGAAAGACTAAAGAAGAAAGAAAAGAAAAGAAGAAAGACATTTATGTTTATGTATTATTCGTTAATAACATAGCCGACACGTTGAATATGTGTATCCGCGTGTGTAGTAAAAAAGATTGATATATTTTAATGTTCCCACGTGTTGAAGTTGTTCATTTGTGGTGTCAACTATCAAATTGTTTGTTTCATGCTTCTTTTTCAGCTTCTATTCGCCTTATGTTATTCTCGCTTAAATTGTCCTATGAATTCCTTTAAAAATATTATACGGGAAACCGGAGTTGTCGACTGCTATAATTAATATTATTATATCTAAACCTAGAGGTCCATATCTTCCATTGTTCTTGGGGTAGGAAGAACTTGGTGGGTGTATGTGTAGTGTGAAATTTGGAAACCCCTTGCCAACGGCGGTCAGTCTAGCCATAAATTCAAACCCACATAATAT
>OY757926.1:25165926-25173426 GCA_963585895.1 Sepioteuthis lessoniana | reverse complement strand
CCAGGAAGATCTAAATATTCACGAATATTTTCTTGTCCTGATGGAATTACTCCTAACTCCGGTTTAACTGGACTAAGTATTCTATATATATATATATATATATTGTAGCAAGGAAAATGATATTACTTGTAACAAGTTACGTAAAAAAAAAAGAAAACTTCAAACATTCAACTGAATTTTGAGACAAAAAGACTTTTATAAGTTTGATTTTTTTTAAACCATTTACTTGAACTGATTTACTTTGAATTAATTTGATTGAATACAATTTGTTGAATTTTTAAATATTTTTAATTGATAATTTTTGCTTATTTATTGTTGCTTTTTGTTTGTTCCTAAATTTTAATGATATTATTGTTGGTTACTTGATTGCTATATTTGAGTTATTCCTATTTTAAATTCCTTGCAATTAAAACAAAAGTGATTGTGATTTTTCAAAAGTAAATTTAAAATATAAAAATTTAAGCAGTGTTTGTTAAATTGTTTTTAATATTTAGACGAATAAACGAAAAATTTGGTATTTAAAACCGTGTTTATTTACAAAGATGACCGACAGTCAGTGATGTTTATGTTTATATTTTCTTATTAATTATTGTTTTTCTTAATTCTAATTAAAATTAATAAAAACATGTACAAATCAAAACATGTCTCTTCCTTTTCTTTCTTGTTACATTTTAAAGGGTTTTAAAATCTTTATTAAAAAAACGACTTGGTGATTATAATTTAACGTTGTCATGAAGCGTGAGATTCATAGATCCACTAACGTGACGTCACATTTCATCCGGCAGGCCACGGTGTAAGTCATTCTTGAGTGGTTGGTAAGTTATTTGTCACACGGTGTGCGTGACTGGGGTCGTTAAGCTATAAGCAGTCTTGGTTTAATGTTGGAATGCAGGGTTTAATTTGGTAGGGTGTCAGCGTTCTTTGATTTAGTCCGAAATGCGACACCTGGAGGTTCTCTCTCTTTCTCGAAGTCCTCCGAAGTCGACTGACTCTTTTGAACCTTTGTTGAGCGTTTTATAGCCACATTTGGGATCGAAAAACTTTGGAGGGGAAAGTTCATGATTGGTTGAAAAAAGGGACTTTTTTTTAATTGTAAAGTTATTTATACATTTCAACCGGATGGATGCGAGTAGCCTACCTGTGCAGCGACGTATTTTATTCATTTTGGTCTAGGCCATCGTCTAGACAACATCCGGTTGATGTTAACTTTTTCAACTGAAATGTACACTTGTGGTGTTTTTATTAGTTTGTATATTTATTCATTTTGCTATTAAGTTAGTTTGGAATGTATTAGTAAATCAGAAAAGATTTCTGCTTTATGTCCTATTCTACAAATGAGAAAATGTGGTACAAAGACACACCTCCTGAAAAGGTCAACTTCGTTATGCAGAGAGGACATAACACGGCCCGAATAAACAAAAATGAAAGAAATATGCTGGCAAACAGAGAGCAGAGAAGAACCAGAATAGAAGAAAAGTTTGTGGATATGGAAAAAGAAAGGAAGGAAGAAGAGAGCTCCGCAGAAGGTGATACAGACGAGTCCATGCAAAGTGAAGACGAAGAACATAATCCACATCATTCGCTCTTGATCCTTGTTTAGAAGATTTCCCACCTCCGACATTGTAAGAAGGGGCAGAAGGTCAACCAGGGGTGTAAAACCACTTCGTTTCTGGGGGATGACGGAATATTATCATATCACGTGCCGTCTTGTCTACACAAGACGATACAAATTTACATGCGTATCGACAGTGTGACTCAACTAACAGACCGTGTGTTCTGTTAGACACGGTTCGGTTTGTGCGTCAATGATTCGTTGGTCAAGGCCGCCTGGTATAGGGAAGCCCGACAGTCGTGACACGCAGGCGGGATCGACAATTCCTCGAGTGGTCAGGAGGCTGTCCCCCAAGCTATTACTTAACCTTGGCGAGGCTATGTTTATTGTCTGGCTCTTGAAGCGCCCCCCCCTTTTTTTAAGGAATGCCAACGGGGCTCAAGGAATTTTTAGCACCTCCGAGCGTGTGCGGGCTGCTGCTCTGCGCCTGGTATCCACAATAAAAATGCCTTGTACCGCACTCTGGCGTACATGGGGTGCCCGACAAATATCAACTAACGGACTTAATCTGGTTGCAGTCATACTTCGGTCAGCCGAAGCACCTCGGGTGGTGTAATGGTTGGCAAGCTAGACTAGCAAACTAGCACGAGTGACTTCCAGTCTCATTAAGTGCCCCATTCATACGGCCATGGGCCTCAACTAACCTAAAAAATATAAGCTTAGTAAATTACTACTTCGACCAGCCGTGGTGGAATGGCACGGTTCTGGTAAGATGTGTGATGGCTTGTCGGAATGTTAGTTAGTCGAAGCTGCCTGACGCGGAAGCCTAGCATTCGCGACCGGAACTGACATACAACTCGAGCCTCAAGAGCCCGTCCCCCCAGGTTCTAACCCTCTAAGGAAGAGCGAGCTTTATCGCCTGGCACCTGAGGCGACCCATTTTAGGGAAATGCCGACGGGGTATGAGGTATTTTTTGGAATGCTGAATGTGTCTGGACCCACCTTTTAAAAATGCCTTGTGCCATACTCGCCCGTATGGTGGGGCGCGTGACAAGTAACCAATAAACAGACTTGCATATCGGCCGTGTTTTCTGTTGGGTACAATTTGGTTCGTGTGTTTATGGTTTGTTAGTCAAGGTCGCCTGGCACGGGTGCCGTGGAAGTCCGGCAGTCGTATCACGCGGGCGGGATCGACAATTCCTCGAGCCGCAGTGAGCCGTCTCCCCATACTCTTACTTTCTCTCGGCGAAGCTAGGTTTATCGTCTGGCGCCTGGGGCGCCTTTTTTTAGGGAATGCAGACGGGGCTCGAGGTATTTTTGGCACCGCTAGGCTTGTGTGGGCTGCGTCCCAGTGCCTGGTACACACAGTAAAAAAGGCCTTGTGCCGTACTCTGGCGTACGTGGGCCACCCGATAAATATCAATAAACAAGCACGATTCGGTTTGTGTGTCTGTGGTTTATTGGTCAAGGCCGTCTGGCATGGGTGCCGGGGAAGCCCGGCAGTCGTGTCATGGGGACGGGATCGACAATTCCTCGAGCCTCAAGGAGCCGTCACCCTGGTTCCTGAGGAACTCTTTTTTAGGGGAATGCCGACGGGGTCCGAGGCATTTTTGGCACCGACAGGCGTGTGTGGATTATGGCATTACGTCTGGTACACACAATAAAAAAGGTCTTGTGACATACTCTGGCGTACGTGGGCCACCCCATAAATATCAACTAATAGACTTGCACGTCGATAAGTGCTGTCCTACAACATGCCAGTAGTTACGGCAAATTTGAAACACATACTAATGCTTAATTCGATAGTTGTCTCTGGTAACAAAGATTATATAAAAGGACAGTTGAAAACATGTTGATGACAAAAAATGGTTTATATTCAACGAATGGATATGCCACTTAATCAGTTTATTTTTTAATCAGTTCTTTTACATAATATTCTACTGTTTTTATAACAACGTCAGTCATAATTCTGTCAAAGGGAGGTTACCGTACAGTCAACTATTTAGGGAGAAATTAGAACGAAATACAGTTTCAGTGATAGTAGAATAGAAAAAAATAAAAATAAAAATAACTCAAACCTTATAAGTTTAAGAGAATTGATTTTAAAATAATTTGAGCAAGTAGCAAAAATGTTCGCTAATAAGTAGTCAACCAATTTACAAGATAGCAAAATAGCATTAAAAAAATATAAAATTATTAAAACTATCTACTTTTATACAGTTAAACACAATTCTCAAGATGAAAAAAAAAAGTGTTTTATTTATTTATTTATTTATTTATTTGTTTGTTTTAAGAGTCCTGCATGAATTAACAAACGTCCAACTTGTTTTTGTTTTGTTTTGTTTTGTTTCTGAAAGAAAGAGCGGGGGGTCTTCATCTTTTTTGGTTCCAAAAGGGGGATAAATTAGATTAATTTCTCGAAGTCGTAGCAGATGAATTTCACAGTGGCCGCCCTTCGTTTGACAACACCAAATATCTAGATTAATTTTCGTTTGTATATTGTTGGAACAAGCTATATGAAATAAATATTTTCTGCATCAGTAGCTGTAAACAACGAAAGAATTTTACATTACAAAATGCTTTTAAAAATTATAAACTTGCATGGGGAAAATAAGCCTACAAAAAGTATTTATACCCTCTGGTTTGGTTTGGTTGTGTTGGGTTTTATGGCATATCAACCACAATAGGTCTTTTAATGCCAAATCCATTATATATATATAAACAGTTATATTTCAAACAATTCAGTTTAGCATACAAAAACAGTTCCATTTCAAACAACTCAATTTAGTTTAAATCTTAAAACAGTTCTATTTTAAGCAGTTCAGTTTAACATAAGAACACAATTTAGTTCAATTTGACATATAGGATTTACACTCCTATATTTTTTTAAATGGCCGTGATAGAAGAAAATTCTTGAAAATAGGATACTGATTCACTTGTTCTCTAAAAAAAGATGGTGGACGTCGGTAAACTAATTAGTTTCGGGAACCTATTGGACACGGAAGTCACGTGATTTATGCTCCCAACTACGTCCGCACCTTTGATCTTGTCCTGCGCAAAATAAACGGTGTGTTTGGAGCCGATCACATGACAAGATTTAACTATATATACTCTAGAGTTCCTATAATTCGCTCTCTTACATTTTGACTTCCAGAGACAGCATTCATTCTTTCTGACATTCTGAATCCCAGCTAGCGACACGTTGCTCCAGAAACATACAAAAGGCACGTTTATTGTATGCGAGTTCTTTGTTCTCATGTTCAGCCTATCCGCCGAAAGCCATCAAACAACCTCAGACTCTCCGGCAAAACCAGAAAGAGATAAGAGGCCGGCGTATTAGTATTTTTGAGTAAAATACTTTGTCAACATGTACATGAAGCCAATAGGACACTGTTAATATTTAGTCTACCTGCATACACCGAGATAATAATCGCTTACACACACACACACACACACACACACACACACACACACACACACGAATATTTGACGAACTATATTTTGAGCATTCGTAATATTTTTTTACAATGTACTTGTTGATATATAAATGTATTTTGTTTGTATTGCTTTGTTGTGAATGTTTTTTGTCCGCGTCGTTTATATCGTTTGCTTTTCAATAATGAGCTACCACAAATTGTGGGAGCAACATATCTAATAACTACAACACCACACACACATAGATAGGACCCTATCAGGGGCTACTAATCCTGACCAGAGTGGATATGGGAGCGATGGCAATGAAGGGGTACTCCACATTCCTCAAACCTCAAGCATTACTGGAACCTCACCATCAGTGTGTTTAGTGTCATATCAAGGACACTCGTTGGGAGGGGCTTTTACCCCTCTGCAGAGAAGCGGTTGGTGTATTCTACTGCTCCAGCCGACTAGGCAGTACACCCTCTGGGTACAACTGACATATTTGTGATCATAATTTTCCCCTATGCATATGAAAAAATCATGATTTAAAAATTAGAGTTGTGTCTGCTTTACATAGAGACGACTTAAGCTTGTTGCGGGGTCGATAAATACACCGATCCCTCAAACTTTTTAAAAATAAGTGATTGACGACAAACTAGACAAGGATGACAAAGACAAGAGAGTTAATTTTAGGAGTCAAGCTTTTATTTGGCGGATCAATAACAAAGAAATGTTAGTTGGTCCGTTCAAAGACCAAGATATTGTCGGAGTTTCCGCAAATTATAACAGTACAAAATAACGGCACGGGCTCTTCTATGTAAATGATCATTTTTCAACAAAAAAAAAAAATCCAAACCTATATATATATATATAAATTTTTAACAAGACTCGCCTGATATATATATATATATATATATATATATATATATATATATATATATATATATTATAACTGTTGGTTGTCACTAAAGCACTTTATGGGTTTGTGTCAAACCAAGTGCAATATAATATGAAGAGTGCTCAATATCTAGGATAGATAACAAGACTCACTGGATATATATATATATATATATATATATATATATATATATATATCCAGTGAATCTTATCTATCCTATATATACCTACACAAGAATGTTGCGAGCAATATTGAACAAGTCCTGGCGGCAACTCCCCACAAGGGACCAACTATACGGCCACCTGCCTCCCATCACGAAAACTATACAAGTTCGACGAACCAAACACGCAGGACACTGCTGGAGAAACAAGTACGAACTCATCAGTGTTGTACTCCTATGGACCCCCGCATATGGCCCAGCAAAAGCAGGACGACCAGCTCGAACATACATACAGCAGCTATGTGAGGATACGGGATGTAGCCCTGAAGACCTGCCAGAGGCGATGAATGATAGGGAGAAGTGGCGAGAGAGGGTCAGAGATATCCTTGCTGGCGGCACGACATGATGATGATGATATATATACCAGTGAGTCTTGTTAAGAATTTGTTTAAATACCAAAGGATACATGACATTAGACATTGACATAACATCTGGTTTTGACACTAACTTTTAGCCCATATCTTATTGTCCCCACCATCTCTTTCTTTCTTTCTTTCTTTCTTCATTCATTTCTTTTTAACGAGTAAGAATCCGTTAAAAGAATATTTCAATTTTTTTTCTCTCCATTACATGATGGCTATCGTCTGAAGAGTTTGGATTCTCAGATGGAGTGACCAGATTAAATAAATTTATGATAGCCAAATGACGGTCAGTTGAGTTTTTTCTTTCAATTATACATACATTTTTTTTTTCATCATACAACGTGTGAAAGCACGTGCGATAACCTGTCCTCATCAGCCGCCAATCACCCTGGTTGGCGGCTGATGAGGACAGGGTATTGCACGTGCTTTCACACGTTGTATGATAAAAATATTTAAATATATAATTGAAAAATTTCAACACACCGTTCTATAGCTATAATAAATTCATTTCAGCTGGAAAAGAGAAACTACCTTCTTTAGATAGCCATCATGCTATAGAGACGGAAACAATTATATATATTTTTTCAATGGACGCTTAAGTTTGAAGTGGAAAGAGCAGTATTTTACTGATGTCTGATTGGTGAACACTCATCCGTTTATTTTGCGACTGGTTACACGTACACCGAAATAGCTTGTTCGAAGTTTTGGAGGTCTAGTCAAAGAGGAATCAACCTATGTAGTCAAATTATTCAACACGCAAAATAAACTGATGGATGTTCACCAATCAGACATCAGCAAAATACTGCTCTTTATTTCCTTGAAAAATACAAGGAAGGCACAAGGCCTTAAGTTTTTGGAGGGAAGGGAGCGGTCTTGCTTTAACTATTGTTAACTAAGGGATCCTAGCTAGCCACATTCGCCGACCCATTCAACAGTACAATATATAACCATTCATCAACCGCCATGCACGCAGCAACCACCAAAATACCACATTTGCTCTGATGAAAAAGACCTACTTAAAACCCCGAAAGTTATGTATGATTTTATTTAC
>OY757926.1:24970926-25160926 GCA_963585895.1 Sepioteuthis lessoniana | reverse complement strand
AATGTTTACTTACTAATTCATTTTTTAAGGATTAAAAACCCTAAACTAACTATAAAAAAAATTATTCATAAGTTGAAAATCTCTTTTTTTTTTTTTCAATTTTTTTCAATGGATTATTATCGATGATAAACTTTCGAATTATCAAAAAAGGAAAAAGTGTTTGGAAAATATTTTTGAGTGTTCATTTTTTGCTAAATATTTTCTAGAAATTAAATACTTTTTAAATTATGTTTTAAAATTCAAGTGTGGTGGTGTGATTTAATCCTTTGTGTTTCAAATAAATTCAAAACTTATTCAGAAATGATAGGTTTAAACAAAGTTTAAGTCATCATTTTCAAATTTAAATTTTCGGCAATAGTGACTGGACTTTTCGTACAAATAATTTTACAGCGTTTTCAAAAAAAACCTTAGAAATAAAACAAATTCTTTAAAAATTGACTAAAGAATAAATTTTGTAGTTTTTAGTCATTCAAGAATGAACAAAAAAATTAATTCAGGAATATTTTTTCATGTTTAAAAATGATTCATTAAGTTTCAAGTATAGAAATGTTAAAAGATTTTGCGATAGTTTTTTAAGAATTTTTATTTCAATATTTCATTGAAAAGAAAACAATTTTTTAAAATAAAATATCAATAAGAATAATTAATTAAAATATCTTTAGAAAATATAATGTTTAATTTTCGGCTTCAGTTTAAATTTCAAAACTGCTTTCTTGTGCTACGACAAAACTAATTTTTTAACAAATTTTGAATTTAGCGCCTGTTGAAATAAATGGTGATTAAAATTTTAACTACTTACCTTGCTAAATGAACTTGGGGTAAAATTCTCCCTTTTAATGGCATATTGCCATTTATCAAATAAATGCTTACTTTTTGGAAACGAAAAACAATGAACTCTGGGGCGATTTTTATAATTCCCTTTGCATTTTGGTACAACACGTGGGGTAGGCATGTTTAGTTCTGAAACAGTGTCAACGCTGACTGACGCCGTGTAGTAAATAAAACATATCCACTGATAGTGACGTCAGCCACTGAAATCTGATTATCCGGTGGGCCTTGGTATTATAGCGACGGCCACGACCGTAGAGGCCATGGGCCGGCAGAGGAGGCAGGGATGACTCCAACATTGCCCCCTTTCTTACGACCAGGCTCGCTGCATTCACCCACCTTTGGCTGAATGTTATACGATCCAAGCGTTTTCTATCGCATCTGATTTTGACCCTCAGCTGATGCCGAAAATACAAAACCAGATCACAATAAGAGAAGCTTGCATCGTCATACAATCCCTTGTTTCGCGTCGTTCAGATCACTATTCGAGATACAGCTAGGATCGCGAGAAACACCACACGCTTCTCACCCTGAAACGGAAGAAGAATGTTGTCTACGACGTAACTAACGTCGAACAGCTCGAGCTGTTTAGGTTCGATGCGAGCCGTCCACTCCCCGACGTGATCCCAGAACGGGCGAACTCGCTCGCAGTAGTAGAAGGCGTGCTCAGCCGTTTCTTCCAACCCACTGCGAGCGCAATCGGGCATGTCTGCCAGGCCCGCTCTGAAGTTCAAGCCGAGAAGGGGTAACGCATTCCGAACAAGTCGCCAGGTGAGCGAGAACTCGGAGTTGTTCAAGAAGCTCGATCCAGTGAGAGCGGATCTCCTTCGCCGTCTAGCCGCGTCGCTCGCTATGAGGGTCCAAAGCGGAACCCACCACTAGCTCCCGATATAATTCTTTTCGAGGCCGTGAAAGGTCACTGGATCCAAGAAGGTTACGAAGGGCCGTTCGGCATTCGCGGACAAACAGTGCTTCGCCCAAAGGATTACATTGACCTTCAGCCTTTGGGTCTGACTTGAGGCGAGGAAAAGTCCAACTCGCCTTTCGTCTCCACATTGCGTCCCCCGTCAAGGATCGGCCCAGGTATGCAAGTCTTTCAGCAAGCCAGTGGCTCTCCAGATCAGACATACCCAGACCCCCGTTGCGCGTACGTTGGATACAGACCTGTTTATGGACCATTGACCTTCCACCTCCCCAGAGCAATCTGGAGAGGGATCGTTGCAGTGCCAGCTGACGTGCCTTAGGCAGAGGAAGTACAGCCAATCGATAAAGGATCAAGGGGAAGATGTACACGCCGCACGCCTCCGCCCTGCCCTTTAAGGACAGCCTCCTTGAAAGCCAGATTCCCACCTAAGCATTCACCTTAGCTTGTACTCCCGACCAATTTCGCTTCAGTTCGAGGTCGGGCCCGAACCACACCCCGAGGATGCGGATTGGTCCGTCACTCCAGCGGAAGGGCCCTGGAAGAGTATTGCTACCCCTCCAAGCACCGAGCCGCAAACCTTCGCTTTTGTCAAAATTGACCTTGGCTCCTGTAATCCGCTAGTACTCGCCAACCGCCTTCTTCATAGCCTTTATGTCCAGGCGGCGGGACACAAAGACTGTGATATCATCAACGAACGCGGAAACCCTTGCCGTAAGAGGGCCTGCAAAAGGGACACCGCGCAGGGCCGGATTTGTCCTCCCATCCCTAAGCCTACGGAGCAGGGGCTCCAAAGTGAGAACATAGAGAAGAGGAGACAGGGGCAGCCCTGCCGGACCGAACGCTCGATCGCGAACACCCTCGAACGCCTTCCGTTCACTTGCACCACTGCCTGAGGGTTGTGGTACATCATGTTAATCCATATGCGGAACTGCGGTTTGAATCCTGCAGTCTCCAAAACAGTCGCCAAAAACCGATGGTCAACCCTATCTAAGGCCTTGGACTGATCTAAACTGATCAGCGCGGCTTCTGTGTCGTCTTCTATCCCCTCTAGGACCTCGCGAATCACGTGCAGGTTGTCTTGGATCGATCTTCCCTTCACAGCAAAGGTCTGCTCGGGGCCGACCAGATCGCTAATGACAAGCTGTAAACGATTCGCTAAGACCCGGGCCAAAATCTTTAACTCTGTGTTAAGCAGAGTTATGGGCCTGTAATCGTCTAAACCCTCTCCAACATGCCTGCCACCTTTCTTCAGCAATGTGATCACGCCCTTGGTAACACTCCCTGGGCGAACCAATTGTTGAACATATCCGTCAGAATAGGGACAAACATGTGCGACATCCTCAAGTACATTTCGTAGGGCAAACCATCTACTCCTGGCGACTTGTTGAGGCCGACCTGCTTCAACGCATCACGGACTTCGCATTCAGTGACCACACCCTCGCAACTAGTCGCTTCAGCCGCCCCAAGGCGGGGGAAGTCGGCAAGATAGCTGCGAAACTCCCGGAGCGGGAGATCAGTGCAGCGGGCAAAGCGATCCCGAAAGTCAGCCCGAAAGACATCACGCATCTCGCGACTCGATCGCAGCAGTCGCCCATCCAGGGTCTTGACAGAATCGATATACTGATCGAGAAACCTTCGCACTTCTTCTTCACGCGCAATCGCGTTCGATTTCACAGCTTCGTTGAGAACTTTCTGTAACCTAGATCTAACTACGTATCCCTTGTAGCGCTCGATACTCTCACGCTCAAGGTTCCCCCTAGCTAGCTCTACGGTTAGAGAGTCCCCCCAGCTACCGCCCGGGAAAGTCTATCATCTATAGATTTCGCCTCCTTGGTCCTATCTAAATTGAGCTGTCGGCCGTACTTAGTGGCGAAATCTCTCATCCTATGTTTAAGAGAAACCCACCACCTATTCCCGGTAATCACCCCACTAACGTCCGCTTGATGAATAATTCCAGTCGCTCCCGGAAGTCCCGTATCTCCAGTAAGGAGGTATTGAACTTCCAGTAACCGGCTAGACTAGGCCTATTAGCTAACCGTAGACTGACCCTAACAAGTTTATGGTTAGTCCACGCTATCAAGTGGAACATGGGACAACTACAGAAATCGAGGTCAGCTCTTCTCACTATCACTCTGTCCAAGTAGGATCCTACTTTGGCAGAGGGCGAGCTATCTAGCCACGTCCACATCTCCCGCCTTGGGTGATCCAGACGAAACCAGTCGACCAAGTTATGACGAGTCATAAGGCCGACAAGGCTGCTATCACACCTTCCAATCCTTCTAGCTCCTCGCCCGACCTTATCTATCTTGGGATCAAGGATCGTATTCCAATCACCCATTAAGACTAGCCGCTTCGTATCGTCCAGGAACGGCGCCAACCGACGAAAAAAGGAAACCCTCTCCACAACGATATTGGGCGCATAAACCGCAACCAGACGGAACTTCAAACTTTTAACGGCAAATTCGGCCACAACCAGTCGGCCCCCGTCACCTGCAAAAACAACATCAACAGCAGCATCAAGGCTACGTCCAATTAGCAAGGAGGTCCCAGAGCTGGCGCGGCTGCTGTATGCTGAGAAAACGTTAAAATCGCTTTTCAGCACCCGACAGTCGGCACAGCAAGTGAAGTAGGTCTCTTGCACCGCAGCGACATCTACGCCGGGGTTCTTGAGTTCACCAAGCAAGCGCATACACTTGCTTGAATCCCTCAGTCCCCTCACCTTCAAAGTGGCAAGGTTTAGAACCATCAATCCCACTTACCTTACTCACTGTCGACTACGGGCCGGAAAACCTTTGGGGTAAGGATGCTGACGGCCTGACGCAGGAAGCCGGTGCCGAGCTCAGTGCTAACTTGGTCATCCCTGGTAATTCCGCCAGCATCCACGGGATACATCAGTTTTAGGGACCTATAGAATGATGGGTGAAATAAAATCGGGGCCCTGCCCGAACAAAAAGAGAGCATTTTTTTTTAACATGACATTTTTGGTGTCGGTCAACATTACGTCCGCCCGACTGGCTTCGTCAATAAAGTGCCGCAGCTCTTTAGTTCGGTTGCCAGCCGAACGGATGAATGTGGTCAACATTGGTACATTGGAGAAAAGATACGGGTTTGTGATATCTTTTTCATTAATTTTCTTAAGGAATGATAATGGTTTTAGTGATTTTTTTTATCCAGTGGTCTAAATTTGGATTATCCAATACATCTTCACAGAAGTAGAAAGCGTTTATTGCACTTTGGACTTCTGTAGAAGCCGAGCGTGATCTTGTTTTATGTGCTATTGCTTGAGGGGGAGATGAAAGTCTTGTCACCAAGTGTGACCGTGCGAGTATTTTGATGGTTGTGATTGGTGAAAGAGAGGATGATTTGGGGGATAGTGGGAATTCAGTTAGGTGTGCTGGGGTGGTTTTTTGTTTTTGTGGGGGAGGAATTATTTGAGCAGGTCGCTCTGCTGGAACTGGTGATTTACTTATTTTTTCTTTCCCCTTAGGTTGAGGCAGGGAAGGTGCTTAGGAATGGGTTCCTGTTTTGTCTGTTGGTTTTTGGGGTGGTTTCTTAATGTGTTTCTTTTCCCCCTCCTCCGCTAACGAGTCCCCACTATCCCTTCTTCGTTTTAAGTTTATTGAGCAGTCCATAGTTTCTACTTCTTTATTTTTTTCTTTATTTTTCTTGGCTGCTGCTGTTGCTGATGATTTAGCTGTGGAAGTAGTAGCTGTAGTGATAGTGGTAACGGTAGTGGCTGTTGTTGGTTTTGGTACGGTTGTTGTTGTTGTTGTTGGTGGTGGTGGTGGTGGTAATTTTTTTATGGGAGTTTTCTTCTTTTTCTCCATTTACTACCTGGGTCCAGCCCTCTTCATTGTCGGGGTGGTCTTCAGTTTCGGGTTTAGGACTTTCGCTCGTTAATACTGTAGTCGCTGCTGCTGCTGCTGCTATAGTCGTCGTGGTCGTCGTCATTGTTGTCGTTGGTGTTGTAGTTTTGGTGGTCTTTTGAGGGCAGGATTTGGAGAAATGCCCCAGTTGTTTACTGTTCCAACACTGGGGCTTCCTACCCTCAACGACCACCGTCATAACTTGACTCTCATAGTCGAGAGTATGGGGTATTGCCATGAACCCCCGCCCATGTCAGGGAACATGGTGAAAATGTAATCACCGTGTGCTGTCTCGTTTGCCGACTTTGCCTTTACAACCTCCTCTATATCTCCATATCCGCTTAGGTATGCTGCCAATACCTCTTCGTTCAATTGGATCGGGACATTGCACACGATGATTTTGATTTTTCTTTTTCCCGTGTACTCTGGCTGCAGCCGGAAGTACTTCGATGTGATGTTTCCTCCGGCCAGCTTCGTTGCTAATTCCTCGTTTGGCAGCAGTACATCCCAGGTGACAAAGCTGGTTCTGCAGTAATATTTGGCTGGGATGTCTGTTGCCCTTAATAAATCTTCAAATGTTTCCTTTCGGATTCCAGCCAGCCTCCCGGATTTTATGTCTGTAATCACAAAGGAAACGATTTTCGTCTGTACTTCCTTGACTAGTTCGGGAATAGGAAGAATCTTATTCCCTTGGAATACTTTTCGTATTTTTCCCGAATTCTTTCGTAGTTAATTGTGGCTTTTTTTGTGATTTGTGCCGTCCAGGAGGCTGGCACTGGTGGCACCTTTTGGGCGGGCTGAATTGTACTGGCCGGAGTTGATGTTGACGACAGTGCTGGCCATTTATCGTCTGGCTTTGAGGTGGGGGCTTAGGCCGTCAAAAATGTCGGGTGACGATGATGGTACTGGCGATGGGGATTTTTCAGCCATAGTTACTTATGAGGCAACTAGGCGAGAGAAAACGAATGTTCTTGTGTTTTTTGCGAGATGAGATGATGTTGAAATGGGAAATGTTCGTCGGTTTTTTTTCAACAAAAATTTTCAAACAATAAGAAGTGTGTTGACCCCCCCCTCAGAAAACAAATAACAATTGTTTGGGGGAGGGGCACTTCAAACAAAACAGCAGTTCAACAATAACCAAAAAGATTTCAACAATAACAAAATTTTCAACAATAATCAACAAGAAAACTTACTGGTAAAAAAAAAAACACCTTCAAAAAATCAGGTTTTGCCTAAGTGTGGCTTCCAAAAACTCAGCAAAATACTGCAGTATTTGATGCACGCCCCACCTTACGGGCATGTATGGCACAAGGCCCTTTTTTTGGGTGGGACCAGGCGCAGGGCCGTAGCCCACACGCGCCCGGAGTTTGCCAAAAATACCCTCGGCCCCTTCGGCATTCCCCTTGTTAGGGGCGCCTCAGGCGCCGGGCAATGAACCCAACCCCCCTCGAAAGGGGGTAAAAGCCTGGGGGGAAGGCCCCCTGAGGCCGAAGGAAATTATCCAACTGCCAAGACGCACCTGGCCGGATCTGTGCCGCAGTAAACACAGCCGACGAAATGCGACCTGACAATTGAATCAGTAAAATACTGCTCTCTTCCACTTCAAATTCAGTCTCTTTTATATTCATCAAATCTCGCCACTTCACGGAGGATTATCTCGTTCTCCTCCATAAAACAAGTCACACCTCTTGCGTCTTTTTTTTTTCTTCTTCTGGTTTCTACGTGCCGGTAGCAGAGAGAGCACACCTTCTGTTTCTTCGAGGTAAGATTGTTCGTGGCATTACTACTACAATTAATTATCATACATTGAGCACTCCTGGAGATTTATAAGAATCCTCTTATATATTTTCAAATTAAATCATTCCCGACTTTATTTCTATGTTATTTACATAGAAGGCACAAGGCCTTGAAGTTTTTGGGGAGGGAAAGGGAGCGGTCATTCTGTTCTCTATGTTCTAAGGGAGACCTAGCTAGCCACATTCGCCGACCCATTCAACAATACAATATATAACCTTTCTTCCATCGTCATGCACGCTGCAATCACCAAAATACCACGTTTGCTCTATGAAGAAGTCCTACTTAAAATCCCGAGATTAATGAATGATTTTATTTACAAGTATGATTTATTTACAATGAATGTGATGGGAATGGGGAAAAAAACCCGAAATATATACAAAAACAAAGGAAAAATGCCCCGTTTGGTTGCCCTCCCATCCCACCGTCTATAAAATTGGAGGCCGACTGTTTTCCGGGGCGAAAGAACCGAAAACAAACCGGACCTACCCTAGGTGGGGCAGGAATCCTAATCTACAGGGGTAAAAGAAATAAAGGGTTGGGCGTGGTATGGGTTGATACAAGCAGGTGATATGATTTTTATACATATGAATGTTCAAGATCTTCAGTAAACGTGGTCTGGGATACGGGTTGAGGTACAAAAAATAATGGGGATGGGGAAGATCTTGAGAACTAACGACTAGATGACGGGGACAATGACTCACAAACATACTGCTAACTAGGTTTCAAGGGGAAAAAACAGTCCTACTTACCAGGGGTGGGGTCCCTAAGGACCCGTACCGTAGACGCCATGAGCCGGCAGAGGAGGGAAGGATGACTCCAACGTTGCCCCCTTTCGCACGACCAGGCTCGCTGCATTCCCTACTCATCATTTTTGTATATATATATATATATATACATATATATATATAGTAGGAATTTTGTGAATTCAGCAATTGATAACTGCTCGAATGCAATTGGCTAATTTTGAAGTTGGACAGTTACTGGCCCCTGTGGCGATATAAATAGTCGCCTGGGGCAGATAGCCCTTCCTTTTTTCTTTTTTCGCTTTTGGCATCTTGCCTTTTCGCCTCAAACTTTGTTTTAGCTCCCTTTGCTTTCTGGCAGTTTGGTCTCTGCCAAGAGCTAGGGGAAACATGCCTCTGAGACCATTTTGTTAGGCGAAGAATGCAACTATTCAGCCGACGCAAGATAATTCGTCGGATGGGTCGTTATTATAGAAATAGTCACCCAAAGATCATAAAGACCTAAAGGAAAGGAATTAGAAGGTCGTGGAGAAACCCAATGAGATTTTTCTCTACGCTGAAGGAAAGCGAGCGTTTTAGTATCACGTATTTAATCCGATAGAAAGTAAACTTCTTCCGAGATCGTAAAAGAGAAGAATTGAAAAGGATATTCGGAGCGAAGTTTTAGAAACCGCCTTTGACTCGTTAACCAAATTGTCGATAAAAGCTGCAGAGAAGGGGAATTATTTAGCTAAATACAGAGTATCTTCTCGGATGATTAGCGGACTTTCAGTTGGCAGAAGTAACCAAAAAAAGGAACATTTGAAAAAGATGAAAAAAGGAACTTTTGGATTGTAATACCAAGTGATGGTATTTACTTGAAAAATTATTAAATAGCTTTTTGCAAGTTGGCGGTTTGACAAGTAAGTCATGGTAAAATTCCAATTGCTTTTCTGTATTTTCACCTTAAGTTTACACTCCTTAGTATTATTTCATTGCATGTTTTTTATTTGTTTTGTGTTCAAAAAGAGTTGAGTCCGTAATTCAACCTGCATGTGGAAACATATGCAGAGCAGGTGTTAGCATTTATTATATTTACCCAACCCCTCCGCTCAGGCAGGATATGACACAAGGTCAGTTTTTGAGCGGAGTTTAGCAGGTTTGAATTCAGAGTAATCCTTCTCCTAGACTTGTTGCTTCACCAACACTGAAGAACCCAGTCTGTCCTACTATTTACCCATAGCTGGAAGGAGAATAGTTGGAGTCATACCTTTCCCAAGGGTATTAGTGCAATGTGAAATGCAATCAGTCTCGTCCAGGATTCGAACTCGTGTCGCCGTATCCATTTCCTACGACGATAACCATTACACCACGGTGTTAGCATTTATTTGTAAGGTTCATTTCTCAGAGAATAAATTCTTTTTAGTGGGAGAACAGTTATTTTGTTGTTAGAAATCTAGTCGTCACTTTTTTGCAGGTTAATCGTCGTGCTGACATTGCGCTTCCTTTTTTCTTCACGTTTTTTCTTACCTTTCTTTATCTCCCCTACTCCGCCGGACTTCGTTGACTACTGGGTCTGTTTTCTGCTACTCTAGCTCAGGTGTAGTTAACACTTAAAGCATACCTTTTGAATATGTGGTAATTAAAGGAAAATTGTATACGAACAACGACTAACGTACGTAAACTTGCGTATGTTGACCTTATCAATTTTTCCCTATATATATATATATATTATAACACTGCCATAATCAAGCAGCGGAATTGAGTTTTTTCCTAAAGACTTGTTCCGCCAACATGTTGAGTGCTAGAAGAACCTGCCCAAACACTGAAGATTTTCACGCCAAGAACTTCTTAAATACAGGGTGGAACGATAAAATTGTCGTCCTAAAGAAAACAACACTACAGCTTTATTTTTAAACTTTTGTTGAAAAAATCAATTCAGGTAACTTGATTATGGTGTAGAGCTGATATCTATTCAATGTAGCCGTCTTCAGCCTCAATCACCGCCTCGATACGGATCCGAAACTGGGAGTATGCCTTTTCCACAAGCGCCGACGGGAGCTCGGCGAATACTCAGCGGATGGTAGCGATCAGGCTGGCTTTGGTGTTGTGGAAGGTCATGTTGGTGATGTTCAAGACGTATGACCAAACGAAGTAGTCCAGCTGGTTCAGATTGGGGGAGGAGGGGGGCAGTGAGTGAAGGGTACAAAGTCGTAGCACTCCTTCTGAAGCCAAGCATGGGTCTCTTTGGACCTTTTCAGATTCTTTCAGTTTTATTCTGTGGTCAGACAGCAAAGTCCACGATTTTGCAAATTCGATTTTTTTTTATTATTATTATAAAGTCTACTCTTCTGGCCGAGATTAGGTGATCCGTGTGTATGTCAAAGTCCCATAGGAGTTTGTGAGTGTCCTTTTCTAGGACAGAAGCTGGGTTGTGCATATACCATTTGTTCGAATGTTCAAATTCAAATTTCTTGCACATCTCCCAGTAGATCACCTTGCCGACCCAGTCGTGTCTTGTCTTATACTCCTTCTGTGCAAAGTTGTTGCATTTGCTTATTATGTGATTGATGGTTTCATCTCTGTCACCGCATAGCTTACATTTGCTATTTTATTGCGTTTTATCTATTGTCGCTTTGATATTATTGGTTCTTATGGCGTTTTTGTTTTTTGTTTTTTTTGTGCTGTTATTAGGAGAGATCCTGTTTCTCTCTTAACGTTTTCTTTTCTTAGTCACGTCCAGGTTTTCTCGTGCGAGATGTTGCTTATTAGTAGTTAAAAACGCCCATAGAGTTGTTTTTCTTCCCATTTTTGTTTCCTAGTTATTGTCATTCTGTTGTCCGTTGTGTTGTCAGTATTGTTTCTGGTGGCTGTAATCAGTCCCTCTTCGGGTTTTCCTATGTAGTCTTCAAGTCGTTGTATCGATGTGTCAACGCTGTCTTCGATGCTGTCAAGTCATCTCCCCCCCCCCTTTTCTTAATACATATAGTCTGTCCACGTCGTCTCTGGGATGTAACGTCTTATGCATGGTTATTCGTTTTCTTGTTCTTTGGTCTATTTGTTTAAATCAATCTCTGATTCACTTCAGAAAAGTTCCGAATATCTAACTAGGAGTACAGCCCAGGTATTTATTCCTTTGATAAGGTTTCTGCTAAAGAGTTTTGTCTCGAGTAGTTTTCTATTTCTCCTGAGATATTCTTTTTGAATTTTGTCTTCCATTTCCACTTGTTTGATGGTGTCAGCCTCCAAGATGCCCTAGTATTTGTAGGTTTCGTTTTCTCCGGGCGTTCTAATCTTGTCTTGATTTGGTAGTTCCACTCCGTCAGTTATATATTGTTTGCCGCTTTTCATTACAAGCATGGCACATTTTTCTATGCCAAATTTCATTCCTATGTCCTGCCTCTATATTCTAACTGCGTGCATTAGAGTTTCTTGTCCTCTTTCATTTTTGGAAAATATTTTGATGTCATCCATGTTCATTAGGTGATTGACCTCTTCTTGCGATCTACTAAGTTTATATCCGACTGTGCATTTTCTGAGTCTGAGGTTAAGTGGCATCATGGCAATTATGAATAGTAACGGTGATAGTGCATCTCCTTGAAAAATACCTCTTTGTATCTTTGCTTCAGCTAAGCTTCTTCCACCTGCAGTCAATTCCACTCTCCTGGTTTTCATGCTTTTCACGATAAAGTTTATGACTTCATGTGATATTTCGTACATTTTGAGATAGTTTATTATCCAGTTTTGCGGAACCATATCATATGCCTATTTGTAGTCAATCCAGGCCATAGATAGATTTTTCCGTCTGGTCTTGCTCTCATTTAGGATGTGTTGATCTATGTAAAGTAACTCTGCTGTGCCTCTGGATCCTTTGCAGCATCCTTTCTGTTCCTCAGAGAACAATCCGCGGTTTGTTTGCGAGTAGTAAATCTCTTCCCTTATTTGTGCTGTTAATATTTTCCACATCATCGGTAGGCGAGTTATGGTTCTGTAATTGTTTGGAGTAGTTCCTTTGCTTGGGTCCTTTTGGATCAATATGGTCTTTCCTTTGGTCATCCCCTCAGGTACTTGTGCTCCTTGTAAGCATCTGTTCATTTCTAGTGCTAGTCTGTCGTGAATGGACGTGAATTTATTGAACCAGAAACCATTCCATCATGGCCTGGCGTTTTCCAGTTTTATATTTTTTTAGTGTCGTTTTGAGTAAATCGATGTGTATTTCTGTTTTCGGACCTTCTTCAAGACCTTCTAGTTTTCTTGTCATTGTTTATCCATTCAGCCTTTTCGTTATGTTTTTCGGTTGCCATAATTTAGTCAAAAATCGTTCGGTTTCTTTGGCATCCGGTTGTCGGTATGTTTTTGTGTCGTCTCCTCCCAGTTGTTGATAGAATTTTCTTTCGTTGTTTTGGAATGTCCTGTTTTGTCTGTATTGTTTTACCCTTTGTCGATATCTCTTTAATCTTCCTTCTTTTGTCAGTACTTTCGGGTTTATTTCCTCAAGTTGTACTGTTATTTTTTCTCGTGTTGCCTTTCCCTTTATGTTCCAGCATCATTTTTTTGTTGTACCATTTTCCCTGTTTTCGTAGATTTTTTTATCTGCGTTTCCAGTCGAATTTCCCGTCCAGGTTTTGACTTTCTCTTCGTGCTTTTTGAGGGGATCACACTTTTCTCAAAAACTAACTTCACCCCTGCATAGATTAGTTCATTTAACTCGGTTATATTATTCGCTGATCTGTAAGGTTGTACTTGATTTATTTTATTCGTTTCTATCTTAAGTGTTATCCATTCTATGTTTCTTAATGATGGTAAATTAGTCTTTTCACTATTCATAATTCTCTTGACATTTTCTAGATTTATCTTTCGTTCTTGTGATAGTGTTTCTTTAGGGTTGCTTGGTTATGTGTTGTTTGGTAGTGTGGCGTTTTCATTTTCCGAAGTTGGCAGTTCATTTCTGTTCGGTTGTTTTTGTTTGACAACTCTTGATGTGTCGGGTATTGTATTATTTTCTTGTTTATTTGTTTTCTGATGTATTTCTAGTATTTCAGGGTCAGAAAACCAACCCTTTATTATTGTTTTAACTTGGTTGGCAAGCCTTTGGTTTGTTGTCTGAAAACTAGCACATTCTTGCCAGATCTCTATCATTCTTTTCCTTATATCCTCTTTGTGAAGGGTTGCTCCTAAAATAGCAGTGTAGTGCAAGTTGATTGTCTTCCCTAGTTCATATTTTGCGTTTAGGTCTCTGGTCGTTGTAGTTCCTTACGTCGTCATTCGTGTACCAGAAAAAAGAGCAGCTAATAATTCGCAGGATGACGTTCGGGCCTCACATGTTGGATATCAGGAGAGCACTCGCTGATCATGACACCCAAGCCTGTCGCCTGGGTCTCACGTTGTGTAATATTGTGATTGGGCATTTTTTTCATGGGTGGTATATTGCGGCTATAACAGACCCAGGGGTTGTTTATGATCTGCGCGCCTGACACAGATGTGACCGAGAACAGTCATGGTGGCTGTTCGTGAACAGCGGGTCACAGATATATATATATATATATATATATATATATATATCACCCGAAGTTTTAAGCCCGTTGTCCTGCTACTTTTTATTTTACTTCCCAATCAAGTACCCTGAACTAGTTTCAGGTTTTCCTGTATCACTTTTATGGTTTATATCTACTGTCATATTTTTAGACTATATTTCTAAAGAGGCTGTTCATATTTTATTAGATAAAAGGCTTCTGATGACTTTCCGGTTGAATTGAGGGCGGAAACTGTCCACCGATCAAGAAAAGTTATGAGTCATAGAGATTAACACAGTAAATTTAAACAAATCTTTCGTGATTTCGAAATAGTTTAGCTGAAAATGATTTAGGGGATTATAAAACTCTTCATTTAGATATATAATAGTTCACCAAAAGATTTTACAAGTAACGGAAAAATCAATGTTTTTTTTTTAAATTAGAGGCATTTTACGGACCCGATTTTTCCCGAATATCGCATAGTGAAGATTTCTGTTAGCTGCATTAGTGGTTCGATTCCTATTATTATTATTATTATTATTAGCACCATTTCTTTGGGTTGAATGCTTTTTTAATCTCTGGCATAAAACCTTTGTTTCGTACTTTGATATGAAAATATGCCGAAGGAAAAGGTCTGGTTGCTGACTCCGTCGACCACGTGGGACAGAGGCCTTCTGCTTTCATTTGGATGCTAGGCAGGATAGAGAGCAGTTGTGCCTATTATGGCTCTGCCTAAATTTACTGACTTCAGGACTTTGAATTTCAACTTCGAAAAGTTGAATTCGTTATTTTTTTTTTTTTTTTTAACTTCTCAACAGCCACTGAGGGTGACTGCTGGCTACGAAGGCTCTGGCCCTGAAATATAGGCTTTGGGCATTATAATTCAACTTTGAAAAGTTGAATTCTCCTTTTTACTCCATGGCAGGAGAGAGCGGACGTGTGTAGGGGGACATGTTATTTGGTGAATATGTTTGGTCCCCCATTTTGTAGTTGGTTTATGTTTAGTGGTATGTTATTTATGTTTGGAAAAAGGCACATGGAGGCAAATGTAGTAACTGAAGTAATGATATGAAAGATGTGAAACGGGGCGGACAAAAGGAACATTTAAGACAAAATGGTACAAACAAAACCAATTTATATCTCAACAATTCATGCAATGAAACATTTTAAAATATTACTATGGTTCTCTTACTGTTCATGAAATAATCCTCTCAGTGTGTTTGTGTGTGCGTAACTAACACAACTAAAACTACAAAAAAGGACTAAATAACAAAAGTGTCATATGTGTGTTGACTACGTATTTCTACTGTTTGTTTCTTTCTGTGGTTCGACGAAATTTCTGTTTTCGAGGCAGGAAAAATGTCTCACCGACAAAGTATAACGAGGAAGAGAATGTTCACATGTAGTATACATTTTCATGGTGGTTGGTTGTGGAAGTCGAATGTAAAAAGGAGGAAGAGTGTGTTGACTCAGTTAGTTGAAATTGAGAGTGAGAGTGTTCTCTCTGGAACTCACACTAGAAAGAGTGTGTTAGCCCTGTAAGTGAAAATGTGAAAAGAGAAAGAGTGTTGGAAGACGAAGTATTTATAGAAATTCTCGTCATGGAGTAGGCTCCAAAAACGCGGGACGAAATTGAAATGCGGACGTAGTTTTGAGCACTAACCGTGTGGTTCTCCTGGCCAATGGATTTCCGAGACTGAATGTTTACATGGGTCTGCCATTTTTGTTTCGGGAACAAGTGGCATAACGTCCATTTTAAATTATAGGATGGTAAGTCCTATACGTGCCTAATGTAGCTGGAACTGAAATTGACTGATATTGGGACTTTGTGGTTCAACTTCGAAAAGTTGAATTCATTTATTCGCCTTAATCCCGGCATATGCGACATATTCCTGCGAGAAATTATGTGCTCTAGCGGAGTCTAGAGGAAGGAGTATTCAAACAAGCAGCTCTTTACACTTGTCCTCCAACTTGGAATGTAACAAAAAGAAAGAAAAGAAGACATTATCACCTGCATCGCAGACTACTGAAAGAAACGAAAGTTGAAATTTCGGGGAGAAAAAAACAGGACGAAGGCTTGAAGTTTTTTCAAGAACAACAGCGAATCTGCGTGTGGACTGCTTATTTTAATTTGTACAAATTACCGTGGGTTAATTTTGTTTGTAAAAACCTGTTTGAGTAAGTGTATTTCTTTCTTTCCCTATTGTACTAATATTTTCGTGGGTTAATTTTGTTTGTGGAAACTGTAGGTGGATGGACCTGTATTTAGTATTCATGCTTCCCCACAATTTTATGTTGAGTTTTGATATTGAGTGTTTAGAAAAAAGGTAGAATAGGTATAGATACATGGATAAAGTAGTAAATGGAGGAAGCCAATGAAACAAATGAGTGAAGGATATACAACAAATTAGTAAAAATATGAAACAAATGAAACGGCGCGGACAAAGGGAACATTTAAAACAAGGCGACGAACAAAAACAAATTTATATTCTACAACAATAAAACTTACATTGATACATAAAAATATTGCTAATTCTCCTAACAAAATAATAGTGTGTGTATATGTGTGTGTGTGTGCGTGTGTAACACAACTAAGCTACAAAAGGATTACATATTTAAATGTCCTTCTTTTTATGGTTGGAAACAGGCAGTTTCTCTGAGATTAGAAAAGTCTCATAGTCGATGTATGTTTTGAATGTCTGCGAGGCCCATCCATGTTGTTGCATTTTTCACTCCTGTTGATTCATACTGGAGGGAGTGTGTTGCCGCTGCGAAGCAATTGGATAAAAGAGAGAAAGGGTGTTTGAAGACGACGTATTTATAGAAAATACGCGTCTTGTAGGTGGCTCCAAACGCAGGACTAAAATTTACGCGCGGACGTAGTTTTAAGCATGTCACGTGGTTCTCCTGGCCAATGGTTTCCCGAGAGTGAATATGTGAGCGTCCGCCATCTTTGTTGTGGGAACAAGTGACATACCGCCCACATTAAATTATAGGAATGTAAAGTCCTATAAAACCCATCCTGTAGCAACTGTTTTATGTTATTTTATTTTGTTACTGGGCGCCTATATTTTGGGGGAAAAATATTGTGACGCCTGCATATGGGAAAATTCATGCAACTTTGCTGTAAATAAACTCAAGACCATTCATCTTTCCATCCTGTTTTTTCCCTCCCCATTTTGTTTCAGATGTGGGTTAAGGTTGAAATTATCAGCAAGAAGATAAATTTCCCACATCGTTCGCAGTGAAAGGCTTTTTTAAGTCAATATTTTAAATATAATCTTGATAACTAAATGCTAAAATTCCTCACACCTCCTTTGAAATATCAATATCTGTTACAATTGAATACGATTCGTCGAGTAAGTCCATATTTACCCAACCCCTCCGCTTGGGCAGGATATGACACAAGGTCAATTTTTAAGCGGAGTTTAACAGGTTTGAATTCAGAGTTTTCCTTCTCCTAGTCTAGTCGAGTAAGTCGACTAGTATTAGTGTATTCATTTATTTCCTCGCCAGGCTAAAATGTGACACAAGGTCGGTTTATGTGCTGGTACTTCGCAGGAATCGAAATTCCAACGCAGAAATACCAAAAATTGCTTAGCTCCGTCGGCATTCCTCTCAGACATCTTACCGGTGTGAAACTGCAGTTTCCACATAAAAAGTTAGTGAAGTTGGCGCCCTGAAAGCTTCCTTTTCGATAGCTACTACGCCGACATGTAAGAGAGGGTGCTACTCCTTTCCCTGGATTGCTCCACTTTACTCTTGATATGTACCTGAGTGTTAAACAAGGAGGCATCAAGTACCATTTTTTTTTTTAGTTATTGGTATGACTCGACCTGGGATTGAACACCGGTCTCCCGGGTCATTGGTGAATGGGCACCTACTGAGAATCGAACACATAACAATGGTCTGTTAACCTAACTCGCTAACTATAACATAACTTAACTCAAGGCATCCACAGATTCGGTGAGTATAATTTAAACTTTGTAGTAATGGTGGATTCGTGTCAATTACAGTGAAAATATTTCTGTGTATCTAGTAATATTAAACCGTGGAATTTCCACAAGTTCAGCTAGTCGTAGTAATTTAGCTTAGTGTGGCACAAGGCTAAAAGAATAGGTCCAACTGAGAGTCGAAATCATAACAATGGTTTGCGAGTATACTTTGAACTTTGTAGTGTTTACGAGGTAAAAAATGTTTCCGAGTGTCGGTGTCAGCTGACACCGGTAATCACATGATAACTTTTTTGTTTTGGTTCCCTGAACTGAAAGATTTCAAACAAAAATACTTGTTCATGTGACAAAAGTCTATCCGGTTTAACGTGGGTGATTTTGTTTTATTTTTTTAAACTTTACAGAATTTGTTTGTTTTTTTTCTGACGTTTCTAAAATATAATTCCATGTTTCAGTAAAGACATTTAACAACACTACATAAAAAAATACCATAACGTAAACAATGTCTTTATTCACCAGAAAATCTATGTTTTGGTTTGTCGTCTTGTTTGTTATATTGATTTCTTCATTAGTCAAATCGGACACACCAGCCAACTGCCTTTATGATGATATTATTGGGACCTGGAATTTTTTTATCGGCTCGGTGAGATCTTTTTTTTTTTTTTTTCTTTTACTTTATTTTGGTATTGTTGAATAAATAAGAACTTTCTCTGCTTGCATACAATTCTCTCCCTCTTTTTTCTTCTTTTCGTTGTTTATTATTATTATTAAAGGTTACATAAAAAGATATATATATATATATATATATATATATATATATATATATGATACTTCGTTATGACTAAGCATTTGTCCACAGAATTGACAATTATTGATAATTTAAAAAAAGTCGTTTAAAATTGATATAAAGAAAAATTGGCCCAAAAATTACTGAAAAAAAGTTTATTCTCGTTTTTCTTATTTTATTTTCCTTTTCTATTAAAATTTTCTTGAGATATATATTTTATTATTGGGATATCCGGAAATGAAATAAAAAGGATTTTTATACACACACACGTGCGTATATATATATATATATATATATATATATATATATATATATATATATATATATTCAAGCACATAGAAGAATAAAGCATCCGTGTGAAAATAAATATCTTGTATGTAAATTTTCGATATTATATTTTTAACCACATTTATATATTGTGAAACGTGGTAATTGTAAAATCTGGCCCCTAAACTTTATTTCGCTTGCTAATTACCGAATTATTCTCCATTGTTTACAATTTACCGAGACTCCTATTGCAACTTTCGTTTTTACACTGAAATTTTCTTGTCAGATATCAGTCTGAATTTTTTTTTTATTTTTGAATACCAAAATGAAATACTGATATCTGAACCGAATGGCTCCTCCTTCAGTGAAACTTGATTTAATTTTATTTAAAGTTGCCCAAAAACTATATAGACAAGAGTAATAATATAGGTAAGACTGATTCGTCAGACACTAGGTTCAATTTTCTCAAACAAAACTAACCGTTACTCAAAATCTAATTGCACTGTCGGCTGGGGCTGTAGAATATATCAACAGATTCTCTGCAACGGGTGTCCTAGATATGACGCTAAACAATCTGATGGTGAGGTTCCAGTAATGTTGGAACTTTGGGGAATGCAGAGTACCCCTTTTATTGCCATCGCTCCCAGGTCTATTCTGGCTTGGAGTGGTAGCACCAAATAGGTCTATAGGTCAAATAGAACTAAACTGTATACGTATGCAAAACTGAATTGTTTGAAATAGAACTGTTTTAATATTTAACCGTGTGTAAACAAAATAACTATACTTATACTAAACTGAATTGTTTGAAATTTAATTCGGTGTTAAATGACCCGGAAACGGTTGATACACCATAAAACAAAATAACCAACCCAAAATCCACGTCTTCAACTCTCAACAATTGAACCATTGGCCATCTTTTCTTCCTTTAACTATTGAAGTTTTCGTATGTTGTATCCGCGTTATCGCTTTGGTTTTCTGATATGCAGCTCATTTATAATTGTAACATTTTTCTCCTTTTTTTAAAATACAAATTAAAATGAAATCATTTTGAAAGAGAAATTTTTCGTTTTAATCGAAATTTAAAACTCAAATCAAGATTCCATTTAATTATTTTTTAATCGATCATCATGAGACTATCAGACGTAGATAATAAATAGACTGGTTGAATATAACTAATGGGTTCGAGTCTCACTGGGTGCCTCATACATCCGGCTTTGTGCTACAACTAAACAAAGCTTAGTAAATAACCGGTGATTGTTGAGGATTGGAGCATTGTAATTATTTATTTATATAACAATACTGAATTGATATCCTATTATTTGTTTATTTTTTTAGATATCGCAAGAACGAAAAATCGTCTTATTGCTGTGATAATATCGAAAAAAAACCCCAAAAAAACCCATAGAAATGTAAAACTTACATTCACCATCCAGATAAGAATAAGTCTCAGTCATTTATTTAAATCCAAAAAATGATATATAATCGGCAATCGGCCGGAATTCTTTGTTGTTGTGGGAGACATAAACCAGAGGAGATATGGCGAACTGGTAAATTTTAGCTAGCTGAAAATGTGATTTTTGGATTTAATTGTGCAGTAAAAAAAAAAAAGCAAATCACTGTAACTTACTCTTATCTGGATCGTGAATATATATATATATATATATATATATATATATATATATATATATATATATATACACACACACACACACATTACCGCGGACATTTATCAGCGTGCTATTCTGGACAAACACCTAATTGATTTTAAGTACAGTACACTCGAGTTTTCACTCCTGGAATAAATGTCTTTCTTTCGTTACAGTTTATTTCTTTTTCTTTCTGTGACCTTTCCTAACTTTGGATAGAACCTACTTAGTTATAGGAGACGCTAAAGACTCAAAGAAAAGTACTTGTCTTTGTAAAGAGAACACAATAGAATTTCCACACTATAATTAAATCATTTTAGTCGTACTCGTAAAACTTTGCCAATCCCCGCTTTAAAAAAGGAAAGTTGGAAAACTTTTTAAAAATTATTTTATTGCCTATCCTCATTAAAAAAAATGAAAACCCTTATCGTTCTATTAAAAAAAAACAACACGTTGATTTTATTGTTTCTTGTACACTCTAAGGTGTAGATTACAATGTCGGTATTAGTTGTTCGTCCCACCGACCGGACGAGTGTGTCACAAGGCCTTTTTTATGTGGGTCCGAGCGCCGGGCCGTAGCCCAGACGCGCCCGGCGACTCCAAAAATGCCTCAGGCTCCGTTGGCATTTCCCTAAAAAAGGGCGCGCCAGGTGATAAACCTAGCCCCTGCAAGGAAGGTTAGAGCCTGTGGGACAGCCCTCTAAGGTTCGGGATGCCGGTCTGGACGCGCCCAACATGAATGTCAGCGTACCAAAACTCATATCAGACGGCCTTGACCGAATGCCAGCGGAACCAGGACTCACAGGCCAGATCCGTGTATCGACCAACATGGCTGACTGAAGCGTGTCCAATTTCGAGAAGAGGTTTCTCTGACACCCTACGAGGCCCCTTACGGATTTGCCAACTTTCTTTGGGAGATGATTATTTATTCTAACCCCACATTATTAATCTATTTTGAGGCTGCATCACATCGAAATATGAAATTGTGTTTTATTTTTTAGAATTCTGTTCAACAACAAACTAAAGTAAGTTCAAGATAATTATTGGAAAATACTAGCATGAGTCAAAACTTTTGAAATATTGCAGTTTACGGCTCATATATTATGTGAGCGATGCAGTTCAAGTTATCGTAGTTAGTATCGTAACGTTAAATGACTGTGATGAAATGAATTTAAACAGCGCAGCACGACTTCCGTTGGTTCGCTTGATACAAAAATTTATTCTTGGTGGACCATTTGTATCTGTCGCCGTAGATATGCAAACAGTTGTACATATGCGAAAGACAAAAAGAGAAGAAACAGCAGCTATTATTATTATTCTCACACCGGTCGTTTCTGTACACGTGCGACCCCCACCGTCGACCGCTTCCTTTCGGTGTCTCTTCATGGAGCCTGGGTCTCGTCTAGTCTACCGTCCGCCTCATCTACGAATCCGTTCCTTATATCTACATCCTAAACCTAATCATTACGCAATCGTTCAATTACACGCCATAATTAAATCCTTTTTTGACACGTCATTACTAAGTCACAAATATCAGCTGATTCTATCCAATTGTTTATCTTAGAATATCAAGTATTAGCTGATTCTAAAATAAACTTGTCCATCTTCGAATTGACTTTTTATGATATGAATGACACGAAAACAAAGGCTCAGTCGAACCTTGACCTTTACAAACGAAACCCGTCAACTTCAAACTTACTGTGTGGTACAATGCTGTTCATTGCTGTGTGTGATTTGAAAGACACAGATAAACGTGCAACGTAGCCTAATTTGGGAACTTTGGTTTTATGAGTTCAAACTGGGCCATTACGCCATCAACCAAAAATATCTGTTGTGTGAAAGGTGAAAGTGCACTTGATCACAGTACAGTAACCAAATGGTTGAAGAAATTTCGCACAGGTTGTAAGACCCTCGAAGATCGGAAAAGATCAGGTAGGCCTAAAATCATGGATTCCAAGCCATAGAAGCAAATTCGATGATTAACTCTCGGAGAGTATCAGGTGAGCTCGTCATCTCACAGTTCAGAGTGATTCGTCACCTTCACGACATTTGCTTGAGTCTCCAGAGCTGCCAAAAATATTACCAAACTTTTGAATCGCCCTATTATTTTGGTACTGGTAGACAAGTTGATTCTGGGCAGTATTTAAAAAGGAAATAAATTGTGAAACAGTCTTTAAAAAACAGTAAATAGATATATTTTTAATAAGACATTTGGGCTTGAACATCAGTGCCTGGTGACATGTTGCATTAAAAATATACTTGAAAACAGCTTGTTGATTATTTTCAGAGAAAAAGGATCTAATTTAAATGAAACATACAGTAATAAAATTCAGTAATAATCTGAAGAAAAAAAGAGAGAAAACAACATCAGTTATCAGTTCAACTTTGAAGGGTTAAATAAACCAGATATACTCCTAGTAGTTAGAGTGTTCGCTAATGGTCCGGGAGACTAGGGTTCAATTCAAGGTTGAGTCATACCAAAGACTCAAAAAAGAGTACTTGATGTCGCCTTACTTAACACAACATTATAAGGTACGGATCAAAGGTAAAGTGTTGTAATCCAGGAAAAGGAGTAGCGCACTTCCTTAGACCTTAGTGTAGTAGCTACTGGAAAGGGAGCCTTCTGTCGCCAACTTTACTTGCAATATCTTTAATATTTATTTAAAAAATCTATCACTTTGTACTGATCTGGTCTGCACGAATCAAAAATAGTCGATTTGGTACACTGATATTTGATTGAAGTTAAGTTTCCTTGTAATTGATTTTGTTTTTTAGTACATCACGCTTATGCCGGAGTTGAATGCTGCTATGTAGTTGAATATATAATTTCTTTTGATTTAAAAAATACATATATCTGAGAATCCACCCACCGGATTTTTTTTTCGGTGAAAACTTTAATAGACAAAATTAAAATCTAAAAATGTTGTTCTTAATTTTTTCTTTGTTTCTTTCTTGCGAAAAAGAAAACTCAAATCTCTGTATTAAAAAAAGTTAATCTATTATAACCTAAATTAGTTTGCTAATTGATGAGTTTCGAATAGTTAGTTTTATCATCATCACCATCATCATGTCGTGCTGGTAGCACGGATATCCCTGACCCTCTCTCGCCACTCCTCCCTATCGTTCATCGCCCTAGGCAGGTCTTCAGGACAACATCCCGTATCCTCACATAGCTGCTGAATGTATGTTCGTGCTGGTCGTCCTGCTTTTGCACGGCCATGTGTGGGGGCCCATAAGAGTACATTTCTTATGAGTTCGTCCCTGCTTCTCCAGCTGTGTCCTGCATGTCTGGTTCGTCTAACTTGAATAGTTTTCGTGATAGGAGGCAGGTGGCCGTACAGTTGGTGTCTTGTGGGGTGTTGCCGCCAGGACTTGTTCAAGATTGCTCGCAGCATTCTTGTGTAATTGCCGTCTAGCTTCTTCTCCAGCCGTTTTGTTAGTGTCCATGTAGTGCACCCATATAGCAGTATCGATGTGACCGCTGCCTGGAAGAAACTGCGTTTCATTTTATCGGTTAGATCTGATTTCTATATAATCGATAGCCTATTGATAGCTGTCCATGCTTTCGTTAACCTCGTGTCGATGTCCTTTTCGGTTGATGCAACGCTGCTTCCTAGGTAAGTGAATCTGTCTACTAGTTTGAGGGGGGTTTCGTCTCGCCTCTCACTTTTAGAAGTAGTCATTTACTTTGCAATTTGTTTAGATGTGATACAAGGCCGTATGAATTGGACACCCAGTGACATTCAAACTCACTCGTGAAGGCTTGCTAGTCTATCATTACACCGCCTGAGGCGCCAATAACAATAATCTTTAAAGCATTATGGGTGTCATGTTCAATAATTATCTCCTAAACGCTATATTTTCTGAATTAAATTTCTTAAAAATGAAAATATTTCTTGCCAAAAAATAGATAAATGAAATATAGAATTAAATATAGAATATATAAAATATAGAATTAAAGATAAACAAATAAAAATCGATAAATAAAAACTTGAATAAATGTACTAAAAATTCCCTCTGTCTTTTTTTCGAAAATTAAGTTGCGAAAATTTTATCAAAATAAAGATTGGTTGGAAGTAGACAATTTTTTCGCAACACGTCTTATCTAACAGTCGGTTACTTTTTAAAAGACTGAAGAGGGTTATTGTTCCTTACGCTTTATAACAGTGGAAGACTTCCATTATTCTCAACAGCTCGCACAGCTTCTTTTGTTGAACGACCTCATCCCACTTTGTGTTTGTTCAGAAAAAAATAGTCATCTACAATTTTTTTTGGGGGGGCATGGGTCCACATACACACAACGAATTCCAGAATTTACACTTATTTATATTCACTCTTTTGGTTTATTCGGAGTTCGGGGAACATGATTCTTTGCTTTTCCTGGCAAGTTGAACAATTGGTCAGTTTTCTATTCTTTTCAGTTTAACTTATATAGACATGCTCGAACCTACATGCATAAACATTATTGCCCCTAAATATATGCACCCGGAGATAGAAGAGCTTGTCGCGTTACGATTCAGCGTTGTTACATTTAAGAAACAAGAGCTCAGTTTGTTACAGAGAGTAAAAGAATTCAACCAGAATCGTTGATCTGAAAAACATAATCCCTACATTCCCAAAACGAGATCAGCGTGAAAATGTTTCTTTTTCTCTGAACGCATTCCTAAAAATATAAATGAACAAGTAAAAAAAAAAAAAGTGTCCTTGAGAAGAGCTATATTGAATTATGCATGTTTCTAAATTCTCTAAACTAAGGCTACCAACCCGACGAAAACGAGACTATCTTTTTTTTTTTTAAGAAAATAAATTATCTTTTAAGAAACGTATTATCCTGTTGTTATTTCATTAAATAAGAGAAGAAATGGGAAACGTCACCTCCAAAATTTTGAATGGTTTGGCTTTATGGCATATCAACCATTGTAGGTTATTTAATATCAAACCCATTTTTATACGTATAAACAGTTCTATTTCAAACAATTCAGTTTAGCATAAGTACGCAGTTAAGTTCTATTTGACCCATAGATTGGACCCTATCAGATGCTACCACTCTGGACCAGAGTGGTCCTGGGAGCGATGGCAATAAAGGGGTACTCTGCATTTCCGGAGCCTCACTATCAGATTGTTCAGTGTCATATCCAGAACACTCGTTGGAGGAGTCTTACCCCTCTGTAGAGATGCAGTCATTGTGTTTTCTGGGACCAATTTCGAGGGGAAATTTCTTTTAAATAAAATAAAATTTTATCAAAATCCAATAGTAAAAAGTAAAGTTGGTGAGGTGTAGGGAAGGGCGCTACTCCTTTGCCTGGATTGCTCCACTTTACCCTTGATACGCACCTGATATTGCTGAATGTTAAGCTTGGAGGTATCAAGTACTATTTTTAAAGTCTTTAGTATGATGCGACCTGGATTTGAACCCTGGTCTCCCAGACCATTGGCAAACACTCTACCCAATGTGCTGGTCTAGAAACCTATATTTTACGAATTTCAAAAATCAGTGCTTTATCATTATCAAGGCGTCCAGACAGCACGAATTTCTTTAACTCTTCCTATCGGTTATCACTCTTGACAAGTCTCGTAGGCGATATCTAGTGTCCGAACAGTTGATGAATATAAGGTTTCGCTTGCCAGCTAACACTGGTGTGTCTATGTATAGGAGTCCATAGGAGAACATCGTTTTTGAGTTCGTCCTTCTCCAACTTACCTTGCTCATCTTACTTGGACGGTTTGTGAGATGGGAGGTTAGTGGCCGTACAAGTGCGGTTTTATGGGACGCTGCTTCCCAGGTTTGTTTAAAACAACACGTTCTCATCTAGCTTTTTCTCCATGCACTTCATTAGAGTCCAATTGGTGCTACTATACAATAGTTCTCATATGGCTACGGCTTGGAAGAATTCCTGTTGTAATTTGGTTTAATTTCTTTGTTTAATGGCATATCAGTCTTCGTGGATTACGTTTTTATTAGATTTCTAATTTCCAGCATTCATGTGTCTATAAAGCTGCATGTTTGGTTTAATTTCTTTGTTTAATGGCATATCAACTCTTTTTAGGTTATTTAATGCCAAAGCCATTCTCCTCGAAGAACAGTAGTGGTACTATTTAACCCATAGCTGGAAGGATAAGGGGGTTCATACCTTTGCCAAGGGTATTTGCTCGAAAGTGAACATAATAGCGCGACTGGAGTACAAACTCGTGTACTACAATTCTGCAGTCCAACGCTTTAACCATTACACCACGAGGACACCCCCTGACATTTATGGAGGACAATGAATATGGCGTTTTAGTGAGACTAACAAACATTGGGTCAGTTTTGCTTTCTTTGTCCAGTGACATGTCAACCTTTTTGGGTTATTTAATGCCAAAACCATCCTTGCAGAAGAACAGTAGTAGTACTATTTAATCTATAGCTGGAAGGATAGGGGGGCGCATACCTTTCCCAAGGGTATTTGCCCGAAAGTGAACGTAATAGCGCGACTGGAGTACGAACTCGTGTACTACGATTCCGCAGTCCAACGCTTTAACCATTACTCCACGAGGAGGACACCCCCACTGCATGTTTCTCTTCGTACCAAATAAATAATGTTATGTAACATACTAAATAAATGTAATATGAGTAATAGTCTTTTCAATTTTTATACGAAACTTAATTCATTTTTTCCTTTTTTTTTTTTTTTAAATTTTTGATAACTTAAATTTTAGTCTTTAAAATAATAATATGTGTCTGTATGTAACTTACTACATCACCACCAACTTCATAGTTCTCTCAGTTATTTATGTCATATTCTCAAAGATTATTTAATAATCATTACTCAGCATCTTATGGGGGTGTCCTCGTGGTGTAATGGTTAAAGCGATGGACTGCGGGATCGTAGTACGCGAGTTCGTACTCCAGTCGCGCTATTACGTTCACTTTCGGGCAAATACCCTTGGGAAAGGTATGAATCCCCTTATCCTCCCAGCTATGGGTTAAATAGTACCAGTACTGTTCTAGGAGAACGGCTTTGGCATTAAATAACCTAAAAAGAGTTGATATGCCATTAAACAAAGAAACCAAACCATCAGCATCTTATTTATTAACAATATCACAAAGTCTAGCTGAGTTAGAGTTGCTTCCTTACAACCCTGTTATTTTTTTATTTGTTGACTGCCCCATCAAATGGGCAAGTGTAGCACAAGGCCTTTTTTAAGGTGGGTCCCTGTTAACAACCCTGTTATTACTTCAGTATCTATCCAACTTCCCACAAAGTCAGATTTGATGTAAAGTCATTATATAATGGGGTGGAGGCACCTAAGAATCGAGAATCATGTGTCGTGGCCATCACAAAAAATGCTTGATCACCTCAGCATTCATTGTTTTGGGTACCAAGCGATAAACTCTATTCTTCCAAACTGGTATTGTATGAGGGGAAAACTCCCTGCAACCAGGTGATCAGGTGACCCTCGGGAAACAGGAAGGGTGAGCCAATGGAATGCCTTTAAAAAATCCTGCTGTGTGTGTGTTATATATCACTAAGAAGGAAAGTTTTACATAATATATGGTGCGGATAATTTGCATTGTGGTTTTAACAAACGTTTGATTTCTAATATCGTTTTATTCTCAAACATATTAAAAGGAGTCGTATGTATAATTTTTTTATAGAAATCAATAAGAATAAAATAAAATGAAATGTAATCTTTTTATGTTCTTATTCAGTTCTAATAGTCTTTCTAATTTAATAAAACAATGTTTTTATTATAAATGTAATCTAGTTTTGATAGTCTTTCTAATTCAATATATTATATTATATTGAGTTAATATATTATTATTATATAATATAGTTTTGATAGTCTTTCTAATTTTCTATATTATTATATTGTATTATATTATATTATAGTTTTCTAGTCTTTCTAATTTGATATATTATAATATATTATAATTATTATATATTATGATTTTGATAGTCTTCCTGATTTTATAAAAAATGTAATTTAGTTTTGATAGTCTTTCTAATTTGATATATTATTATTGTTTTTGTTGTTATTATTATAGTTTTTATAGTCTATGTAATTTAAGATAACAATGTTTTTATTATAAATGTAATTTTATTTTGATAGCCTTTCTAATTTATTATTATATCATATTATATTATATTATATTATTTTATATTATATTATATTATATTGATATATTATTATTATTATATGTTATAGTTTTGATAATCTTTCTGACTTAATATATTTCATTAAATTAAAAGTTAGCTAGTTTTAGTTGTTGCTTTTTTTGTGTTATTTAGTTTTTTGCTGGTAATGATAATAAATTTTATCAGTTTATTTGAAGTGTAATTCAGCTCAAGTTTTACGACGACAGGGATGGGCTAACAGTGATGTATGACCTACAAGTTGGATCTGTGCAACTTACAAGAAATTTTTTAAAATTTAAAGATACACCCTCAACATCTTCCTTCACAGAATGAAAATAATATTCCTACTATTTCTATCAATCCCTTCCATATATAATCAATAGTGATCATATTTTGAAATTTGGAATCTAGAAATAGCCAAATCTGGAGGGTTGCTATTATTAATTTTATGTACTATTTAGGATTTGGTGTATTAATTTAATTATTGATCATGTATCATTTAGGATTTGGATTCATATTTTGATTAATTTTATCATGTACTATTTAGGATTTTGAATATTCTAATTAATTTTAATATGTACCATTTAGAATTTAGATTCATATTTTAATTATCAATTAGGATTTGGATTTATATTTTAATTATTAATTTTATTATGTAATATTTAGGATTTAAGTTTATATTTTAATTATTAATTTTATTATGTACCCTTTAGGATTTGGATTCATATTTTAATTGTTAATTACATTATGTATTATTTAGGATTTGGATGCATATTCTATTTATTAATTATGTATAATTTAGGATTTCAATTCATATTATTTATATTTTTTATATACCTTTTAGGATATGGATTTATATAATAATTATTAATTTATTATGTATAATTTAGGATTTTGATTCATGTTTTAATTATAATTTATGTATTATTTGGAATTTAGAAACATATATTGATTATTATTTTTATTATTTACAATTTAAAATTTGAATTCACATTTTAATTATTAATTCTATTATGTACTATTTAGAATTTAGATATTTATTTCAATTATTAATCATGTACCATTTAGGATTTCAATTCATATTTTAATTATTATATTTTATGTACCATTTGGGATTTAGTTTCGTATTTTAAATATTAATTTTATTATGTACAATAATTTCAATTCATATTTTAATTATTCATTTATTGTGTATGATTTAGAATTTGATTCATATTTAAATTATTAATTATGTATCATTTTGAATGTAGAATCATATTTTCATTTTTACTTTTATTATTTAACATTTAGGATTGGAATTCATAATTTAATAATTAATTTTATTATGTATTATTTGGATTCATATTTTGATTAATAATTTATTACATATCATTCAGGATTTCAATTTGTATTCTAATTATTAATCATCATTCATTTAAGATTTGGATTTATGTTTTCATTATTAATTCCTTAACATTTAGAATTGAGATTCATATTTTCATTATTAATTCTTTACCATCTAGAATTTAGATTCATATTTTCATTATTAATTCTGTACGATTTAGAATTTAGATTCATGTTTTCATTATTAATTCTGTACCATTTAGAATTTAGATTCATGTTTTAATTATTAATTATGTATGATTTTGAATGTAGAATAATATTTTCATTATTAATTCTGTACCATTTAGAATTTAGATTCATATTTTCATTATTAATTCTGTACCATTTAGAATTTAGATTCATATTTTCATTATTAATTCTGTATGATTTTGAATGTAGAATCATATTTTCATTATTAATTCTGTACAATTTAGATTCAGGTTTTCATTATTAATTTTGTACCATTTAGAATTTAAATTCATATTTTCATTAATGATTTGGTACCATTCAGAATTTAGATTCATATTTTCATTATTAATTCTGTACCATTTAGAATTTAGATTCATGTTTTCATTATTAATTATGTACCATTTAGAATTTAGATTCATATTTTCATTATTAATTCTGTACCATTTAGAATTTAGATTCATGTTTTCATTATTAATTCTGTACCATTTAGAATTTAGATTCATATTTTCATTATTAATTCTGTACCATTTAGAATTTAGATTCATATTTTCATTATTAATTCTGTATGATTTTGAATGTAGAATCATATTTTCATTTTTAATTCTGTACAATTTAGATTCAGGTTTTCATTATTAATTTTGTACCATTTAGAATTTAAATTCATATTTTCATTAATGATTTGGTACCATTCAGAATTTAGATTCATATTTTCATTATTAATTCTGTACCATTTAGAATTTAGATTCATGTTTTCATTATTAATTATGTACCATTTAGAATTTAGATTCATATTTTCATTATTAATTCTGTACCATTTAGAATTTAGATTCATGTTTTCATTATTAATTCTGTACCATTTAGAATTTAGATTCATATTTTCATTATTAATTCTGTACCATTTAGAATTTAGATTCATGTTTACATTATTAATTCTGTACCATTTAGAATTTAGATTCATATTTTCATTATTAATTCTGTACCATTTAGAATTTAGATTCATGTTTTCATTATTAATTCTGTACCATTTAGAATTTAGATTCATATTTTCATTATTAATTCTGTACCATTTAGAATTTAGATTCATGTTTACATTATTAATTCTGTACCATTTAGAATTTAGAATCATGTTTTCATTATTAATTCTGTACCATTTAGAATTTAGACTCATGTTTTAATTATTAATTCTGTACCATTTAGAATTTAGATTCATATTTTCATTATTAATTCTGTACCATTTAGAATTTAGATTCATGTTTTCATTATTAATTCTGTACCATTTAGAATTTAGAATCATGTTTTCATTATTAATTCTGTACCATTTAGAATTTAGACTCATGTTTTAATTATTAATCATGTATGATTTGGAATGTAGAATCAGATTTTCATTAATAATTCTGTACCATTTAGAATTTAGATTCATATTTTCATTATTAATTCTGTACAATTTAGATTCATGTTTTCATTATTAATTTTGTACGATTTAGAATTCAAATTCATGTTTTCATTAATGATTTGGTACCATTCAGAATTTAGATTCTTTTTTTCATTATTAATTCTGCATCATTTAGAATTTAGATTCATATTTTAAGTATTAATTATGTATCATTTTGAATGTAGAATCATATTTTCATTTTTACTTTTATTATTTAACATTTAGGATTGGAATTTATAATTTAATTATTAATTTTATTATGTATTATTTAATTTCATATTTTGATTAATAATTTTATATATACAGTTTAGAATTTCAATTTATGTTCTAATTATTAATTATCAGTCATTTAATATTTGGATTCATGTTTTCATTATTAATTCCCTAGCATTTAGAATTTAGATTCTTTTTTTTATTATTAATTCTGTACCATTTAGAATTTAGATTCATAATTTCATTATTAATTTTGTACCATTTAAAATTTACATTCATATTTTCATTATCAATTCTGTACTATTTAGAATTTATATTCATATTTTCATTATTAATTCTGTACCATTTAGAATTTAGATTAATATTTTCATTATTAATTCTGTTCCATTTAGAATTTAGATTCATATTTTCATTATTAATTATGTATCATTTCAAATGTAGCATCATATTTTCATTTTTACTTTTATTATTTTACATTTAGGATTTGAATTCATAATTTTATTATGTATTATTTGGATTCATATTTTGATTCATAATTTATTATATACAGTTTAGAATTTCAATTTATATTCTAATTAATAATTATCAGTCATTTAAGATTTGGATTCATGTTTTCATTATTAATTCTGTACCATTTAAAATTTAGATTCATATTTTCATTATTTATTCTGTACCATTTAGAATTTAGATTCATATTTTCATTATTAATTCTGTACCATTTAGGATTTGGATTCATAGTTTAATTATTAATTAATATCACTTAGGATTTAGATTCATATTTTAACTATATATTATATAAAATTTAGAATTTAGATTCATATTTTAATAATTAATTTTGCATCATTTAGGATTTGCATTCATATTTTAATTGCTAATTTAATTATATACCATTTAGAATTTGGATTTATATTTTAATTAATTTTAACATTTAACATTTTGGATTGGGATTACTATTTTAATTGTTAATTTTTTTATGTACAATTTAGGGTTTGGATTCAAATTTTAAATGTAAATTTTTATTATATCTTATTTAGGATTTGGATTCATATTTCAATTATTAATTTTTCTGTCCTCCTGGCTGTTCCTGTACAATACACCGACTGCACCTCTGCATACGGATAAAACCCCATGATGAGATTACCTGTTGGCCATGGGTGGTGACCCATAATGCTTGAGGACTGGATCTTGTTGGCTGAGCAGTTCATGACCTGGCAACTAAAGAGGTCATGTGACCTGCCACACTCCTCTTTGGTTCTTATTGATAAGGACAAGTGGTTAGAGAGGCCCAATCCGATGAATCAGTTGATCATATCAGCCCTCTTTCAGATTTTTGGAAAAATCTGAATGAGAGGGCAATACCTGTAGGATCAATCATGATAAAGAAAGACCTATACTCCTTTCTGTGCCAGGGTGTGTGATTATCTTGGGAATGAAAACCCTGTGACAAAATTATAACTGTCTGCCATCAGCATGAGTATACTGGCTATGTAGCCCTGATGTTATGAGTTTTTTCCCTTGGCAAATCTCCATGTAGGGCTCCATGGTGGGTGGGGAGCATAGCCATTAAAACTCATAAATTTTCTTTAACCCAAGCCAAAACAAGAGACCTTACATCGAGTCGGACTACTCTAACAAAGAAAAAATACAGCATGAATCTCCATTCCCAAAATTTATAATATTAGAATCGATTGAAGATACCCCATTAACAAAACTATCCCCATTTCTTATTGTTGGGTATCACCCACCTTCTTCCACACAATGAACTAGTCCATCTGCCATATATAGCAGTAGCTACTAATACCAGGGCAGACTAGTTCTCAAGATCTTCCCCATCCCCATTATTTTTCGACCTCAACCCGTATCCCAGTCCACGTTTACTGAAGATCTTGAACATTCATATGTATAAAAATCATATCACCTGCTTGTATTAACCCATACCGCGCCCGACCCCTTATTTCTTTTCACCCCTGTAGATTAGGATCCCTGCCCCACCTAGGGTACATCCGACTTGTTTCCGGTTCTTTCGCCCCGGAAAACAGTCGGCCTCCAATTTTATAGACGGGGGGGATGGGAGGTCAACCAAACGGGGGATTTTTCCTTTGTTTTTGTATATATTTTGGGGTTTTTCTCCCATTCCCATCACATTCATTGTAAATAAATAATACATGTAAATAAAATCATTCATGAATCTCGGGATTTTTAAGTAGGACTTCTTCATAGAGCAAATGTGGTATTTTGGTGATTGCAGCGCGCATGACGATGAAAGAATGGCTATATATTGTATTGTTGAATGGGTCGGCGAATGTGGCTAGATAGGTCTCCTTAGTATATATAGAAAAGTATGACCGCTCCCTTCCCCTCCCCAAAAACTTCAAGGCCTTGTGCCTTCTGTATATTTTATACAGAAATAAAGCAGACTAGAAGGTGAAGAGCAGCTTCTTATAGGAATAGTATTAGAGCATTGGGGACTGGACATCGCACTAGATCACCTTATTTGCTACCGTAATAACGGAAGCCAGTACTATCGTTGAACTATATCTTTATTCTGTATTCACTAATCCTATGTTCTTGTCTACTAATAGTATCTCTATTGTATATACTTTTTCCTGAGAATATATCTCTATTTCCTCTCATATCGTGGTTTGTCCTTTATTTAATATTACAAGCGTTCACTAATCCTATGTTCTTGTCTACTAATAGTATCTCTATTGTATATACTTTTTCCTGAGAATATATCTCTATTTCCTCTCATATCGTGGTTTGTCCTTTATTTAATATTACAAGCGTTCACTAATCCTATGTTCTTGTCTACTAATAGTATCTCTATTGTATATACTTTTTCCTGAGAATATATCTCTATTTCCTCTCATATCGTGGTTTGTCCTTTATTTAATATTACAAGCGTTCACTAATCCTATGTTCTTGTCTACTAATAGTATCTCTATTGTATATACTTTTTCCTGAGAATATATCTCTATTTCCTCTCATATCGTGGTTTGTCCTTTATTTAATATTACAAGCGTTCACTAATCCTATGTTCTTGTCTACTAATAGTATCTCTATTGTATATACTTTTTCCTGAGAATATATCTCTATTTCCTCTCATATCGTGGTTTGTCCTTTATTTAATATTACAAGCGTTCACTAATCCTATGTTCTTGTCTACTAATAGTATCTCTATTGTATATACTTTTTCCTGAGAATATATCTCTATTTCCTCTCATATCGTGGTTTGTCCTTTATTTAATATTACAAGCGTTCACTAATCCTATGTTCTTGTCTACTAATAGTATCTCTATTGTATATACTTTTTCCTGAGAATATATCTCTATTTCCTCTCATATCGTGGTTTGTCCTTTATTTAATATTACAAGCGTTTACTAACCAGAACGCAACACTTATACAGAAGATCATATCTACAGATGTTGTATTCTCATATACATGTTCATGCAGCATCATACATATGTATACTGATGCAATAATAAAGACGCAGGAAGACTTCTTTAACAATATTTCCCTCTCACTTTATTGCAAGGGGTCGAAAAGGTTGTGTTAAAAATTTAAGAAATAGCTCAATAATGATTGAAAGTGAAAATTTTAAAAAATACAGAAACTTTTTACTAAATATGAAAATTTTCACAATTTAAAAAAAAAACATAACCCCATAAAACACACTCATATGTACTCAAACAAGAACAACCACCATACTGTGTAGGATGTCACTCTCCATATTCAGTAAAACACTTCTTGATAGATTGCATCAACCTAACACCAAAAAGACAATATTTCTACATATAAAAGAGCTATTTGAACATGTCAAAGTAAGCAAAATACTAGCATTTCTAAAAGCAGTTGGTTTATATAAAATAACTTAAAACTTTGATATTCCATTCATGTACATGATGCAAACACTAGACAACCAAATCAACAAAAATTGGTATTAAATAAACTGAAAAAGGATTGATAAGCCATAAAACAAAACAATCAATCAACATATTAATTTTTTTATGTCCCATATAAAATTTGGATTCTTATTTTAATTATTAATTTTAATTCTTACTATTTAAGATTTGGATTCATATTTTAATTTTATCATGTACCATTTAGGATTTGCATTCATATTTTGATTATTAATTCCGTTCCTTTTGGGATTTGGATTCATGTTTTAATTAATTTTATCATGTGCCATTTAGGATTTGGATTCATATTTTAATTATCAAAAAAATGTTGTGTTATAATTGTAGTTTTTATAATCATCTTACTATCAGACTAAATTATTTTATATCAGAATTTTAATACTTTCATGATTTTTTTTCATTGAATTTTAATCGTTTCATTTGAGCACACCTTTGGAATAACATAAAACCATTTCCTCCTTCCCAGCCCAGTTTGGGATAAATTGTTATGCAAACTGGTTCCTTTAGCATTGGTACAGTAACCAACCTCGGAGAAGGAAAAGTATGAATTCAAACCAGGTGTATTTTGCTTAAAAATTGATTTGCCCTTGGCAGAGGGGTTGGGTAAATAGTTACTTTCATTTGAACATATCTATGTGTCATACTAAATTGGGATAATAGTATTAACTTTTATGCCCACAAAGTTAATTTATAGCTACAATGAGCCCTGCGTATAACACTAGGCTTCATCTGCTGGTGAGGCTCCACTTCTGAAAATCTGGGAAGTGTAGAGTACCCTTTCATTGCCATTACTCTCAGGTCCACTTTGACCCTGAGTGGTAGGACCTGTTAGGGTTTCAGTTATGGTTCAAATAGATCTGTTAAAAAATCAGTGTGAATGTACAATGAATGTGATACCCTAACCACTTGGCATAAAATAATCTTGGACAGATTTACATACTGTTAAAAATAAACAATCCATAGCTACAGTTTCACAAAATATTTAAACAAACTTTGCTTTTGTTTGGTCAACATATTTGGTGTGTCTTATTATGGAAATTATTTCCTAAAGTTTATTCACCTACAGTAAAGTAAGTAAGAAAAGTTGGCAACCTTAGTCAAGGGTGACCCGAAGGCTCCCTTTTCAATAGCTACAACACTGAAGTGAAGAGAAGGGTACTACTTTTTTCCCTCTGATTTACGTTATTTTGGGCTACATCAAATTTGCCTTTACACCATTTTTCTAGACTAAGTTTCAGTTCAATGAACATCATTATGCCCATTACATTACTTAGCAAAGAACATGAAATAAATAGATTGTTCCTTTTGATATATATTTAAACTAAATAAGATAGATAAAAATTAACAGTAAAAAATAAAAGAAGCTAAAAAAAATTTGAAATACAATAAAACACCTTAAAAATGTATATATAGTAAATTAAATATTTACTTTAAAAACTTGTAAATGAATATATGCTATTTTATTTATTATTCCTTACAAATTAAAACTAAAATATTATTTAGATTCTTAACAGCCTTAACATTAGTTATATTTTTCTTCGTGTTGCTTACACTAATAATAAATTGTTTTTTCTCATACTTAAGGTGTTTCTAAGGGCAAATTACAAAATAATTAACATAATTTTATCAATTGTGTCTATTATTCTTTTAAAAGTACTACACACACATGAAAGTTGATAAATTCATAAATATTATAAATTGATTCTTTTCAACTTCTTATTTTTATTGTTTTTATCACAAGATTTCAGTTTTCATTTACAAAGCTGACCCTACTTTGACACAAGGCTAGAATTATGAGCCAACTTAAAAGGTGTCTATCACAAGGTTTCAGTTTTCATTTACTAAGCTGACCCTAGTTTGGCACAAGGCTAGAATTATTAGCCACCCTAAAAGGTGCCTATCACAAGGTTTCAGTTTTCATTGACTAAGCTGACCCTAGTTTGGCACAAGGCTAGAATTATGAGCCACCTTAAAAGGTGCCTATCACAAGGTTTCAGTTTTCATTTACTAAGTTGACCCTAGTTTGGCAAAAGGCTACAATTATGAGTCACCTTAAAAGGTGTTTATCCCAAGGTTTCAGTTTTCATTGACTAAGCTGACCTTAGTTTGGCACAAGGCTAGAATTATTAGCCACCCTAAAAGGTGCCTATCACAAGGTTTCAGTTTTCATTGACTAAGCTGACCATAGTTTGGCACAAGGCTAGAATTATGAGCGACCCTAAAAGGTGTCTATCCCAAGATTTCTGTTTATTTACTAAGCTGACCCTAGTTCGGCACAAGGTTAGAGTTATGAGCCACCTAAAAAGGTGTTTATCACAAGGTTTCTGTTTTCGTTTTCTAAGCTGTCCCTAGTTTGGCACAAGGCTAGAATTGTGATCCACCTTAAAATGTGTCTATCAGAAGGTTTCAGTTTTCATTGACTATGCTGACCCCAGTTTAGCACAAGGCTAGAATTATGAGCCACCTTAAAAGGTGCCTATCACAAGGTTTCAATTGACAGTGTGGAACTTTAGAGTGAAGGAAAAAGTTTATTAGTATTATTCAAACATTCATTTAAGTGTGTGTTAAACAATTGTCTAAGGCACAAAGTTTGTGCATGCATTTATTTTCAGGTATAAAACATAGAATTCAAATCCTTGAAAGTTTGTATTGAAATAACAAGTTTTTTCTTTGAGGCAGTAGTTTACATGCTACTAATACTTCAGTTCCTTAAGACTTTTTACATTTACAAAAATTATGGAATTATAACACTTAAAGGATGATGTTCACCTGGGTTTTTTTTTAAATTTTCAATACATTTTTATAATAAAAATCATTTCTTATAGATTTTTATAATAAAAATCATTTCTAATGCATTTTTATAATAAGAAACATTTTGAATGCATTTTTATAGTAAAAATCATTTTGAATGCATTTTTATTGTAAAAAACCATTTTCAATGAATTTCTTTAGTCAAAAATATTTCAAATGCATTTTTATAGTAAAAATCATTTCCAAGGCATTTTTTACTGTAAAAAATATTTCCAATGTGTTTTTATTGTAAAAATCCTTTTGAATGCATTTTTATAGTAAAAATAATTCCGAATGGATTTTTATAGTAAAAATCATTTCAAATGCATCTTTATAGTAAAAATCATTTCCAATGCTTTTTTAGAGTAAAAATCATTTCCAATGCTTTTTTAGAGTAAAAATCATTTCCAGTGCATTTTTATAGTAAAAATCATTTCCAGTGCATTTTTATAGTAAAAATCATTTCTAATACATTTTTATACTTAAAATCATTTTGAATGTATTTTTAGAGTAAAAATCATTTTGGAATACACTTTTATCGTAAAAATCATTTCCAATGCATTTTTCTATTAGCCCTGACAAACATAATAGAATTAATACACTTATTTATTTTTTCTTTAATCCTCTTTGCCCTGTGGCAAGATGTATTATTGTCCTGAAAAATGACTTTATCATTGCCAAACTGATTTTCTATCAACAGGATGAGAAAATTATCCAAGATTTCAATCATGTGTATTGTTTGTTGAAATAATAATTGCTTTGTCCTTGAAATGACATGCAACCCCATATCATAAATGAGTTAGGAAATTTATGGCTTTCTTACAGCAGCTATCTTTATATGTTTCATTTGAACAGCAACAGACAAAAGTTCTGACATCATCACCTTGGCCAAGGCAGATTCTTTTTGATTCATCACTGAATATCACTTTCATCTAATTGTTCACACGCCATGATTTTTTCTCTTTAATCAACTTTAACCTCATTTTCTTCCATTTATGTGTTAGTGCTGATTTTTATTTGTCTTTTAGCTATGTGATTCTCATTTTATTCAACCAATTTCTTACAGCTCTATAAAATATTTGGATACTAAAAATTCTTTCTTTTTTATAAAGATAAGTTGTAATATAATGGCCGAGGGATTTTGTTTTATGCCTTTGGGTTTAGTTAAGTTGAGAACCTTTCAGCTCAGTGCATGGGTTACTTAGGTGCAACATTAACGCAGGTGTTCACGCCCGTGGGCGGAACGGATGTGTCACTCAGAGATGTCACAAAAGCCCAGATTGGAAACAGGGCTAGTGAGTGCAGGTGACGTCACGCACCGGAAGCACGCGGAGGATTTTTGGGGATTTTGAAAAAGTCAGTTAGTAGAGTTGAGTTCTGCCTCGGGAGAAGACGGTTGACTTTCACTTGCTCGCGGAGGCCTTGCGACGGGTGCCACACGTGTTGGGGGGGGGGGCAGATGAAAAAGCCAGAATAGAAAGAATGTGTATCTCTCTCCTTATGTCGAAGAACCTTTAAACTTAAAGGTAATAAAAAGTTTTGTACCTGAACTAAGAAGTCGTAAGTGTTTTTCGTGTTTCAGGATTACTATGTTCTATGTATATATGTTATGAACATTCTAATGTACGTTTCACGCATATCTGGATATCTGGCTATGGTACAAAGTCACAAGAGAAACTTTGTTGTAATCCTTATACTAGATTAGTAGGTTAGTGCAGTGGTAAAGTGCACATGCTTTGTCAGTAACTACCATTAGTAAGTTGGCCTGACTGTAGTTGAGGGCGACCAGAAGGCTCCCTTTTCAATAGCTACTACACTGAGGTGTATGTGTGTTTCCCTGGATTGCTTCACTTACCTTTGATCAGTACTTTATAATACTGAGCATTAAGCAAGGCATCATCAAGTACCATTTCTTGAGTCTTTGGTATGACTTGATCTGGGATTGAACCTCAGTCTCCTGGGACATTGACGAACACTCTAACCATTCTGCCAATCTCACTGTTTCTTAAGGTTTGTAGAGTTGTGTTTTCAAAGCTTTGTGCTGTGAGTGATAACTGGATGTTTTGGTCATGGATATTTCCTCATGGGATATTTCAATCATGTTTTGATAAAATGAGTTACTGGATATAATTTTTAATAAAATACAGCTGTGTTATATGTATTTAATGCAATATAATCATGTAACATTTTCATGTTTTATTCATATCTTTTTAATTTGTTAGCTTTTATTTTGTTTTTATTACATATATAAAACAAGTAAAATGGGTTAAGATTCATTTTTCACCAAAATACCTGGATATTTAAAACTTGCCTTAGTAAATTTTTACCCTTTAACCCATCAGATTTTAATGAAAACTAAAAATCAGATTCTACTTTTTTTTTGGCGAATACATGTCAACCGGCTGAAAAAATATCCGCAAAGAAGAAATTTTGAAAAAAAAAAAAAACAATATTTTAGAATTTAGGCAAGTTTGTTATATAAATTTAACATAAAATGATTAACCACTTCCGGACTAGCAAGCATTACAGATGACCAGAGATAACAGTAAAGGGACATGTAAACCAAATTTATTTTTTCATTTTTTGTTGGTGAATCAGATGGAGAGGGTAAAGGTGTTTACTAAACTTATTTGGGGGTGGGGATTTTTTTCAGAATGAAATAAAAAAATTGTGTGCTAAATAAAAAAAATGGTGGTGGGGGTTAAAGTGATAAAAGAAACTTTAAAAAAGCGCCCACATTTCAGCAGAAAAAAAATAAGACATACAATGTGGTTGGGGGCACTAACTATGGCCAATTTTTTTTCTATTAATTTGGTTACACATCACTTATTGCTATCTCTGATCATCAGTAATACTTACTGGTCTAGAAGGGGCTAATCATTTTACGTTAAATTTATATAACAAAGTGGTTCTCCCCCCCCATTCTAAAAATTTTTTTTTTTTTTTTTCAAAATTTCTTCTTTGCTGATATTTTTTCAGACTGTTTACATGTATTCACCAAAAAAAATGGGTATAATCTGATTTTTAGTTTTCGCTAAAATCCGATGGGTTAAAGGGTAAAATTTTACCCTTGCTTTTTTTTTTAATGTGGTAAATACCTTTAACAAAAATTTTATTTGAAATGAAGAAGTTATATAATACATATTTATAATAATTCAAAATAAAATCGCAATGTGCAAATATAATGTTGTACTGAAATAGTTAAATGTATTAGTATAAAATTTAAGTATATACACACTCATAAGAACACACATACACATCTATATATGAGGGAAGTGTATTACAAATTGGGATCTCTAGCCTTGGAAGGATGAGCAGTTTAGGAAAAGGAAAATCTCTGAATTCAAAACCTGAAGAGTTGGGAAAATCTGTTGCATGTTGGTGCACCATTTTTCGGCTATCAGCTCATCCAAAAAATGTGCCTGGTTCTTAAAGAAACTTTCACCGCTGTAGATATAGAACATCACTTCTGAGGTCGTCCCTGCTTCACCAGCAGTGTCCTGCATGTCTGGTTTTTCTAACTTTGATAGTTTTCACGATGGGAGGCAGGTGGCCGTACAGCTGTTGCTTTGTCGGGTGTTGCCTCCAGGACTTGTTCAATATTACTCGCAGTATTTTTGTGTAGTTGCTGTCAAGCTTTTTCTCCATCCGTTTAGTTAGCATCCATGTATTGCATCCATATAGCAGTATTGACACAACCACTGCTTGGAAGAAACTGCATTTCATTTTATCGGTCAGGTCCAACTTCCATATGACCAATAGCCTATCAATAGCTGTCCATGCCTTTGTTAGTCGCATGTCAATGTCTTTTTCGGTTGATGAGACATTCCAAGATGTACATTTTCTTTTTTAAGTAGAGGAATTATAATGTGAATTGAATGATCATGACCAGAAAATCCGGGGAACACCTACGCATGACATACGGAAACACTGAATGGCTGTTTCGACCTTATTAGGTCTCATCAGCAGCATATACTGTGATCTCCACTATTGGAGATCGAACCAGTGACCACAGATTGCAGAGCCGAAACCCTACAGCTGAGATAGCAGTCCATATTGCACACAAGTGACGCCAGATTAACTAGTCATGGTAATTGCGGGGCCAATTAACCTGAATGTGTCTTGCAAGTTACATCTGTACTCTTTACAGAGGACACAGTCACCTCCAGAGCCACATCTTCCCAAGATTTGTGTGCAATATGGACTAGTAGCTCAGTGGTAAAGTTTTCGCTCTGCAATCTGTGGTCGCTGGTTCGATTTCCAATAGTGGAGATCACAGTATATGCTGCTGATGAGACCTAATAAGGTCGAAACAGCTGTCCCATGTTTCTGTATGTCGTGTGTTGGTGTTTGCCGGATTTTCTGGTCATGGTAATTAAATTCACAGTACTTATCCAAGTAAGATAGTTGTAGAGGTACTTATATATTTTATTTGTCATTGTAAAAAAATATAAATAAACTAAAGTTAACTGTAAAAAGACTTTGAAAGATTTACAAAAGACAAAACCTCATGAATTTATTCAACTTCTCACGAAGTCAAATTTGGCATGAAGTTATTTTATAGTGGGAGGAGGGCATGTACACATCAAGACTCGTGTGTGGCTATCACAAAAATGCTTGAGGTGCCCGTGGTGTAATGGTTATCATCATAGGAAATGGACACAGCGACACGAGTTTAAACCTGCACGAGGCTGATTGCATTTCACATAGCACTAATACCCTTGGAAAAGGTATGAATCTAATTATTCTCCCTCCAGCTATGGGTAAATAGTAGGACAGACTAGGTTTTTCAGCCTTGGTGAGGCAACTAGTCGAGGAGAAGGAAAACTCTGAATTTAAACCTGTTAAACTTTGCTTAAAAATTGACCTTGTGTCATATCCTGCCCAAGCGGAGGGGTTGGTAAATAGGATCACAAAAATGCTTGATCTCCTCGGTATTCTTTTTAAGGGGCACCTTAGGCACCGAGTGATTAAGCCACCCCTGTCCCTTCATTAACTATTGATTAATGTAAGTAAAGTAAAAGTAAATTTGGCAACCATAGTCGAGGGTGACCCAAAGGCTCCCTTTTCATTTGCTACCATTCCGAGGTGTAGGGTAGGGTGCTACTCTTTTCCCTGGATTGCTTCTCTTTACCCTTGAAAAGTACCTTATAATGCTGAGTGTTAAGCAATGAGGTATCGAGTACCATTTTTTGAGTCTTTGATATGATTCAACCTGGGATTGAACCCTAGTCTCCTGGGTCATTAGACCAATGGGCTGCATTAAATTTATATATTAATATCGTATTTTATTATTTTTGTTATTAAAATGAAACCAAGGTCTTACTCAGTCGACTTGAGCTGTAAAATATACTGACTGCACCTCTGCAGAGGGGTAAGACCTCCCTCCCCCAACAAGTTTCCTGAATATGACACTAAACAATCTGATGGTGAGGTTCCAGTAATGCTGGAGCTTTGGGGAATGTGGAGTACCCCTACATTGCCATCGCACACAGGTCTACTCTTGCCTGGAGTGTTAGCACCTGATAGAGCTCTATCTATGGGTCAAACAGAACTAAACTGCTTACTTATGATAAACTGAACTGCTTGAAATAGAACTGTTTTTGACATTGAAACTGTACTTAGACTAAACTAAATTGTTTGAAATAGAACTGTTTGACTAAACTGAATCGCTTGAAATAGAACTGTTTTTGACACTGAAACTGTACTTAGACTAAACTAAATTGTTTGAAATAGAACTGTTTGACTAAACTGAATCACTTAAAATAGAAATGTTTTAGACAATTAAACTGTGTAATTATACTAAACTGAATTGTTTGAATTAGAACTGTTTCTTTGTGTAAAAATAGATTTGGCGTTAAATAACCTGCAAGGGTTGATATGCCATAAAACAAACAAACAAAAATGAGGTGTAAATGGCTTCCAATCATTGTGTCTATATAAACTGAAGAAACGTAAAATTTATGTTTAATTCTTTTTTAATGCTTTGTAGTACAAGCAAGTTTATTCAATATAACATTAAGGTCTTGTATGAGAGGAAATAGTTTATCAGTAGACGCTAATGAAGGAAAAGGGAGTTACAAAGTTCAGACAAAATCAAAAAAAGGTTATCTTCAGAAAGTTTATCATATTTCACACGAGAAAATTTCAAGAAAAAAATAGTGTCTATTTAAATGTTCATTTTTCCCAGATGATGAGGCTTAGAATACACTATATATTTATTTTGAATGATCTGGGGAGTGCAGAGTACCCCATCGTGGCTTTTATTCCTAGGTCCATTTTGACCCAGAGTGTCTTGTTAGAAAGAGAAAATTTAAGCTATTAAGATGTGTTTGGTTTAGTTTGGTTTTTATAGTATATCAACCATTGTAGGTCATTTAATGCCAAATCCTCTTTATACATATATATATTAGATATATATAATTTGGTTCAGTTTTATGGCATATCAACCATTGTAGTTTATTTAATACCAAATTCTCTTTATACATATATATTAAATATATATAATTTGGTTCAATTTGGTTTTATAGCATATCAACCATTTTAGGTTATTTAATGCCAAATCCTCTATATACATATATATTAAATATATATGATTTGGTTTGATGGCATATTAACCATTGTTGGTCATTTAATACCAAATCATTTTTATACATATATATTAAATACATGATTAATACTTTGAAATGAGCCTGTCCTCATTTTTTTCTCACAATTAAATGGTTTCACTTATTTCAATCTAATAAGAATACACAGTTAAATGTAAAAACAGTTCTATTTCAAACAATTCAGTTTAGTATAAGTACAGTTTTATTGGTTTATTCAGTTAAATGATCAAAGAGTTCTATTTTAAACAAACTTAGTTTAGCATGTCAACAAAGTTAAATGGTTCCAAATATTGCTATGTATCACTAACAATTCAATTAGACATCAGTCATTTGTTTACACACTGTTAAATGTAAAAATAGTTCTATCCCAAACAACTTAGATTAGTATAAGTACACAGTTTAAATGTCAAACAGTTCTATTTGATCCATAAATAGAACACTATCTGGTAGCAGTACTCCGAGCCAGCATGGATCTGGGAGCAATAGCAATGAAGGGGTACTCTGCAGTTCTCAAAGCTCCAGCATTACTGGACCCTCACCATGAGATTGTTTAGTGTCATATCAAGGACACTCATTAGGGGAGTCTTACCTCTCTGCAGAGGTGCAGTTGGTGTATTCTGCAGCCCCAGTTGACTGAGCCATATTAAAATGTGTAAAAATGAAAGAATTAAAAGTTTTTTTGTTTTTTTTAAATAAATGTTTCTATGTTCTGTCTTGTAAAAGATCTTATTACAAAGATTGGAATCCACAATGGCTTCAGGCTTGCTTGTTGTTAACAAAGCGGATTTTACAACTTATTTTGTTCTGATACAATTAAAGGATTATAATTAGGACACCCAGTCATTGTCTAATGTCTAGGAAACTAGATCAAATGATATATCCATGTATTGTAATGCAAGGAAAAAGAGAAAAAAAAAAAAGAAAATGAGAAATAAATTTTCAATCATTAAGAAAATAAAATATTGACAATTTTTTCAGTTATTGGCAATTTTCAAAGAGCAAATTGAAAAACAATTCATCTGAATTTGTTCCTGGAATCGGATGTGGTATTTCTTGATTGCTTATGTTGTAAAAATATAGAAAATGGCTATTATTCCCTTCAAACTTTACTTTTGTATCTTGGACAAAACTATTTAAAAGAAAGTTTTTCTTGGATAAGGATGTGGTATTTCTTAAATCCTCATGTCAAAAAAAAACATATAGGGGGGTGTCCTCGTGGTGTAATGGTTAAAGTGATGGACTGCGGAATCGTAGTAAGCGAGTTCATACTCCAGTCACGCTATTACGTTCACTTTCGGGCAAATACCCTTGGGAAAGGTATAAACCCCCTTATCCTCCCAGCTATGGGTTAAATAGTACCACTACTGTTCTTCGAGGAGAATGGCTTTGGCATTAAATAACCTAACAAAGGTTGATATGCCATTAAACAAGGAAACCAAACTGAAACCATCAAAAAAATATAGAAAATGGCCTTTATTTCTTTTAAACTTTGCTTTTGTGCCTTAATTAAATCATTTTCTATGTAAAGGTAAGCAAATTTCTATATGTTCATTTACATCAGGTCCGAGTAAAACTACATATGACTCAATTTACATGTATTTATCATTCAGTTTAACAAAAATGTTTATTCAATTCTAGAAAATATTTTTATCAGCTACTCATCATTCAGGTCAGTAAAGCAAAGTTTGTAAAGGAAAACAGGTATTTTCTCTTTACTTTAGACATAAGCAGTTTAGAAATAAACAATTTCTGCTTACAAGCAAGAAAAAGTAAAAATTGCATTACATAATGTAATTAAACTTGTTCTCCTATGAAGCAGTTTTTCAATTGAGCAATGGTTCATAAAAATTGTATTACATAATCACACCAACTTGTTCTCCTATGAAGCAGTTTTTCAATTGAGTAATGGTTCATAAAAATTGTATTACATAATGACACCAACTTGTTCTCCTATGAAGCAGTTTTTCAATTGAGCAATGGTTCATAAAAATTGTATTACATAATGTATTACATAATGACACCAACTTGTTCTCCTATGAAGCAGTTTTTCAATTGAGCAATGGTTCATAAAAATTGTACTACATAATGTATTACATAATCACACCAACTTGTTCTCCTATGAAGCAGTTTTTCAATTGAGCAATGGTTCATAAAAATTGTATTACATAATCACACCAACTTGTTCTCCTATGAAGCAGTTTTTCAATTGAGCAATGGTTCATAAAAATTGTATTACATAATGTATTACATAATGACACCAACTTGTTCTCCTATGAAGCAGTTTTTCAATTGAGCAATGGTTCATAAAAATTGTACTACATAATGTATTACATAATCACACCAACTTGTTCTCCTATGAAGCAGTTTTTCAATTGAGCAATGGTTCATAAAAATTGTATTACATAATCACACCAACTTGTTCTCCTATGAAGCAGTTTTTCAATTGAGCAATGGTTCATAAAAATTGTATTACATAATGTATTACATAATCACACCAACTTGTTCTCCTATGAAGCAGTTTTTCAATTGAGCAATGGTTCATATTACCATGACAACAGAATTTCTCATTACTCAGTCAGGAGACGAGCTTAAAAGAACCTGGTCTTGTTACCTCATTGTAGCAGTATTTGAACCAAATATTAATACAAGTACAAAAACGTTTTATTTCAATATTTCTTTTAATTGTTGTCAGTTTGAAGCAGTAAAATAACCATGCATTTTTAAATTTCCTTGAATAACATCTCATGTAACAATTGTTTATATATATATATATATAAAAGGTGCATTCAATAAGTTTCCAGACTTTTTTGTACAGGCATTTAAAATTGTCATAGACTCTTGAAAATTCACTATGTTATTGCTATACATCTTATGATATGACTGACCAATTTTTATGATTTCAGGTTTAAATGAACAGCTACAGCAGGAATTGGAATACACCCTACTAAAGCCTAATTGTCACCACTGGTGAATTTCAAAAATGCAATCTGGATGTGAGGACACTTTAGAAGAATGATATGCAATAAAATTCTGTTTTAAACTTGGAAAAAATGCCATAGAAATGTATGGAATGCTTCAGACTGCTTTTCGGCCATCTTGCATAAATCGAGCATCAGTTTTTGAGTGGCATAAGAGATTCAAGGAAGGCACAGAGTCTGTGAGGGATGATGAGAGGTGTGGCAGGAGTAAGGAAGTCAATACACCAGATTTGATTGGCCAAAGGCTTAGGGTTAGGGTTACTATGTTGAGGTTTTAAGGGAGTTCAGGAAGAGATTCCATCGGAAGAGGCCAGCACTCTTCAAATTGGCTCAGTGGCATTTCCACCCAGACAATGCACCAGTCCACAACTCCATCCTTGTCACAGACTATTTGAGCAAGATGGGCATCAAGACAGTTGCTCACCCTCCCTATAGCCTAGACCTTGCTCCCTATGACTTTTAGTTATTCCCTAAGCTCAGAGGCTGTCGTTATGTGACAATTAAGGAGATGAAAGAGGCTGTGATGAAGGTCATTGACACGCTCACAGAAGAGGACTTCCATGGGGGCCTTCGAGAAATGTTGGAATGGTAGAACAAGTGCATTGCAGCCGGAGGAGATTACTTTGTAGGGGACTAGAGTTTCATGTGTGTACTATCAATAAAAGTGCCCATACATAAAAAGTCTGGAAACGTATTTAATGATCCTCGTATATATGAATATATTTCTTACAAAAATGATTCCTGAGAAATTTGAAGGTTTTGAAAGTGACACCTCTTCTTGGAGATAATCTGACCTGGATTAGTTCTTGAAAAATGAGTAAAAGCTGGAACATCAGTTTTTAATTTAGAAAGTTTTCATTTTAGAAAAACTTTGTAGAAATATAAATATATATTTTCTATTATCTCACACACACACACACACACATATATACGAGGATCATTAAATAAGTTTCCAGACTTTTTTCGTATGGGCACTTTTATTGATAGTACACACATGAAACTCTAGTCCTGTTCGAAGTAATCTCCTCCAGCTACAATGCACAAGTGCATTGCAACAAGTGCATTGCAGCCAGAGGAGATTACTTTGAACAGGACTAGAGTATATATCCTCGTATATATGTGTGTGTGTGTGTGTGTGTGTGAGAGAGATAATAGAAAATATATATTTATATTTCTACAAAGTTTTTCTAAAATGAAAACTTTCTAAATTAAAAACTGATGTTCTAGCTTTTACTCATTTTTCAAGTACTAATCCAGGTCAGATTATCTCCAAGAAGAGGTGTCACTTTCAAAACCTTCAAATTCTCTCAGGAATCATTTTTGTAAGAAATATATTTTCTCATGCAGAAATGATTGGAAAATTTGAGAAATTAAATGAAATAACAGCCTTAAAAGATATATATTTCAACAAAACTTTCTTACATAAAAACGTTTCAAAAATAGTGAAGGACTATTGTGAAAATTGTCCAAGTTGGGAGGAGGTAGTCTTTGTGGTGTAGTGGTTAACTTTCAGAACTGTAACATTATAGGAAGCAAGTTCAATCTCCAGTCATGCTATTATGTTCACTTTCGGACTGGTATGACCTTTTATTCCTCAAGCTATAGGTTAAATATTACCACTTACGTTTTTTCTACAAGAATTTATTTAGCATTAAATAATCCAAGAAGGCTGATATGCCATTAAACAAAGAAACTAAAACTATGTTTGAATTTTCCAAAAATACCTATAACTCAGCTGCTAATAGCCGAATCTAAGTACACTTTTATCGCTGCACAAATCAAGTGTCGAAGTTCTGTTGTATATCATACTCACACTTGAATGTTGTTCACATATGTTGAATTCCGCATTGAGGTGAATCTGCTTTGAGCATGAGGAAGGGAAGATTATATGCACATCATGGCATTCTACGATGCGCAGGTGGTCTAGTCCATTCTCTAGGCAGTGATTGGCTGCCAGCCCAGGAGTGGCTATGCTAGCGGGCATATATACTGGCCCGCTCATTGACATATTTTTGTCGGCCAGCTGGATGCTAGCTGGGTTGCTGAGCTGGTAAGTGTTATTATTTTATCCTGCACATTAGGACAGTGGCTTCTTCATCAAGATGTTCCTTACCATTGAAAACCTTAGGCTAACTAAAATATCTTGTTTTCCCAACAATTCACTTACAAACAAGATCTCATTGCATAATAGATTCATTTTATATTATTTTGATTTTATAGTTTAGAATAGAATTATCTATTATAATTTTATGTATATACTGAGGAAGAGGAACGTATACTACACTTGAATCCAAGGCCGAAGATTTACACTTGGATCTTTGGCAGAAATACTGAAGGGTAACATTTTGATTCAAAGCAGAGTACACAGGTACTACACACTGAACCTAAACAGAGATGCCAATCCATATCTAAAAAATCTTATCATTTTTATATGGAAGAGATAGGAAGTGTAAATAATGGAGTACCAATTTAAAGAGGCAAACGAAAGAATTTAAAATATAAACAAAATACTTGGGTAAGTCAAAAGTTTTGCAATATTTAGTACATACTAGTTTGTGATACTTGTGACCAAAGTAGTTAAAGCTACAGAATATATTTGCTGTGGTTGGTAGTATCATGGTAATTGGTACGTTGACACATTATGCATTATTTTACTGTGTGTGATTTGGAAGCTACACTGATGAACATGCAACTTGGTCTAATTTGGGAACTTATGCTTTACGAGCTGGAACTGGGCCATACAATCATTAAGCAAAGACAGGTAGGTCTAAAACTGTGAATTCCAGTGAGTACTACTAGGAGAGTATCAGACGAGCTCAGCATCTCACAGTCCACTCTCGTTCATCACCTTCACTACATTGGCTAAAGACACCCAGAGCTGCCAAATTGTGCCTCATGTTATGAAAATATTGCCAAACATAAAACTTACCCTCGTATTGATTTAATTTTGTATTTAAAGGATGACCAAGCTATTCTCTTTTAGGTACATGAAATCAAAAAAAGAAGCTTCTAAACTGCTATATTGCATAAGTTTGTATATAATATTTTATTTTATTTATTTAAGGGTGGTCATGATCGAAAACTTGTCTGCAGTGATGATCGGCTCTTCTCTGTTGAAAGAAAAACCCAAATGACACTTTATTTTCCAAATTTGGTATTCGATGAAAGGGGAAATAATGGTATGTTTTTTTATCCTTATTATTAAACTAGATTTCCTTGAATTATCTAAACTATTAGTTATATTCAACATGTATTTGTGTATAATACAAAATTCTGGAAAAAGATTTCTCGTGTATAATACACATTGGCTTTTTTGAATCTGCTAAATTTAACATTTTTTTCAACTTTCTATCTGGTTTGTATTATATAAAAATAATTTATATAGTTTATATAAGGTTTAGTAAAGTTGGCGACTGTAGTCAAAGGCAACCAGAAACTATACTAATTTTTTTCCTAAAAACTTTCTCAACTTCAGGTCAGATATGTTTGAGAAGCTGGCATTATAAACCTTAACAATTAAAGTTCTACTGCTCTTGTTCTTTGGGAAAGAGAGGATGTAACTTATTATCCTTTCTCTGTCATCTTTTAGTTACATACAGCTTATATAATCAAAACTGCTTGTATGATCATTTTCAATGATTACTTATTATATTCTTCGATGAATGCTGCAGTTCACTATCAATAATCTCTTAATGAGTATATCAGATTGACATTTGATTTTTAATTCTTTTATTTGTAAAATTTTAGAAGAGAATTCTGAATTTAAACTTAGAGCCAACTTTTTGTCAATTAGATCATCTTAAAGTTTTCATTTTCTCTCTCCAGGTACTTGGACAATGATCTACAATCAAGGTTTCGAAATAAGAATCAACAACCAAAAGATGTTTGCCTTTTCTCAATTTGAAAAAGTAAATGACAAATATATCAGTTTGTGTCATAAAATCAAGACAGGCTGGGTTCATGACTTTGATGGCACTAACTGGGCTTGTTATTCTGGATCCAAAATACAGCATGGAGGTGACATAAAACGTACCAAGAAGTTTGTTCGAAACATACCGCAACCAGCTGCCAGCTCCTTCAAGAATCGGTTGTATCAAGTAAATCCAGATTTTATCAAAAGTTAGTTGCATTTCCTAAAATTTTGTTTCTTATTTTATTAATTTTTTTCAAAACTATGAGAACATGAAATTTGAACAATTTTTCCAAATTTTAATATATAGTATCGACCATAAATAAGTAACCATGTGCCAGACTAAGCATTGTAAGTACCATATCGACCATGAATTAGTATGCTCCTAACAATCTTTTATGAAAGGGAAATTTTCTTCTAAATCAAAGATAGCAAGGTTTTATCATTCCTAATGGAACATTAAACAACCAGAAAGAATATTATTAGGCATTATCTATAACCAAACTCTACAACACTGAGGTTCTATAACCAAAAATATGAATATGTAAGTTAAGTAAAAGTATGTAAAGTTGGCAACCTTAGTCAAGGGTGACCTAAAGGCTCCCTTTTCAATAGCTACTACACAGAAGTGTAGGGGAGGGCACTACTCCTTTTCCTGGATTGCTCCACTTTACCCTTGATCCCCACCTTATAATGTTGAGTGTTAAGCAAGGCAGCATCAAATACCATTTTTAAGTCTTTGGTATGACTCGACCTGAGACTGAACCCTGGTCTCCTGGACCATTGGCAAACACTCTACTCATTAGGCCAATGGCTGGTATTGAATATGTAGCAGTCCAAAAATAGGTGCTCTTCTTATATATATTCAGGCAATTTTATTTTTGGTTATAGTTTCATTGATGTAGAGTTTGTTTGTGAATAATACCTAATAACACCCAATCTGACTGTAATGTTCAATGAGAAATAATAAGATCCTAGTATCTTTGGTTTAAAAAAAAGTATTTTTATTTATAAAAAAAATTGGTTAACAATATATATATATATATATATATATATATAAGGGTGATACTGTGAATTCTATTTATAGATTGTAGAAATAAGGCCTTTTCTTTTGGAACTTATAAAAAGCATATTTTCCTTTATAGCTAAATTTGAATTTGATTCACCCTGGTTTGATTTGTTTAATAGCATATTAACTTTCATGGGTTATCCAATTCTAAATCCATCCTTGTAGAACAATAGTTATTCTATCTGACTCATAACTAAGGAGAGATAAAGGAGTTTATACCTTTTCTCCGAGGGAATTTGTCTGAAAGTGAATGTGCAACTGGAGTTTGAACTCTCTTACATGTTGCTGTCTAAAACATTAGCCAGGAAACCACAAGGACTCCACCTAACCCACTCTGTAGGTAGGGCTTAGAATATGCTGACTGTATTCCCTTGCAAAGGGGTAAGAGGTTTCCTGTGTATGACGCTAAACTTCATCTGATGATGAGGCTCCAGTTTTAGAGATCTAGAGTGTGTAGAGTACCAATTGTTGCCATTACTCCCAGGTTCACTCTAGCCTGAATTGGTAGTACCTGTTAGGGTCCCATCTATGAATCAACTGTTTAAAAAATATTTCTATTTGATTGAACCATGAGCAAAAAAAAAACTTAAGAAATAACTACATAAAAAATATAAATATGATGTATAACGAATACAATTCCCTAACCTTTAAGCATAAAATAATCCTCAATAGGTTGATATACCGTTAAAATCAATCAATCATTAAATTAGTCCTTATCGAAAAAAAAAAAATTTCACTGTATACTTTTTAAAATTTAAACAAGTTAATTGGGAATTAAGTAAGTTAGCTGACTGTAATTAAGGGCAACCTGAAGGCTCTCTTTTCAGTAGCTACTACACTAAAGTGTAAAGGAGAGTGCCACTCCTTTCCTTGCATAGCTCCACTAACTCTTGATTGATACCTTATAATACTCAGTGTCAAGAAAGTAGGCATCAAGTACCTTTTGGCAATCTATTAGATAAAATTCCAGATTGCTATCTTGTATTCTTTTTGTGTAATGGATTGCCAACATACATTCAATTGTAGATGCTTTTTATTCACTTTTATATATATATATATATATATAACTCGGACTGACATTCTTCTTTCATTGACAAAGCTCAACTTATTCCATTCAGAGAAGTCGTCACAAGAAAAGATACTATACTTTTTTTAGTTTAATATTCCATTTAATATATTTTTTCAGTTTGATATTTGTTGTTATTTTTGTTTTTTTTTAATATTCTTAATTCGTTTAATATCTTATTAAACAAGTCACAGGAGGTTGTCCAAAAATAATGTTATAAGATTTTGGGAAAATTGTATATGGGTTCCTCAACAAATTAAATTTGGTAACCTCTGACCTGGAATGGTTGCACCTAATAGGGCCCTATCTGTGGGTTAAACAAAATTAAACTGCATACTTATGCTAAACTGAACTGTTTGAATAAACTGAATAGCTTGAAATAGAAATGTTTTTGACAATTAAACTGTGTACTTACATTTAAACTGCATACTGACGCTAAACTGAATTGTTTAATATAGAACAGTTTTGACATTTAACTGAGTATAAACAAAATATATACTTATACTAAACTGAATTAGCTCTGTTTGACTAAACTGAATTGCTAGAAATAGAAATGTTTTTGACAATTAAACTGTGTACTCTTGCTAAACTGAATTGTTTAAAATAGAACTGATTATTTGTATTTGGCATTAAATAATCTACAAAGGCTGATATGCCATAAAACCCAATCAACCATCCACATTTGCCAAAACTCCAGCATTACTGAAGCCTTACCATCAGATTGTTTAGTGTTATATCCAGGACACTCATTGAGGTAGTCTTACCCCTCTGCAGAGATGCAGTCAGTGTATTCTACAGCCCTAGCTGACTGGGCCAATGGGGAGTCTTACCCCTCTGCAGAGATGCAGTCAGTGTATTCTACAGCCCTAGCTGACTGGGCCAAGGGGGAGTCTTACCCCTCTGCAGAGATGCAGTCAGTGTATTCTACAGTTCTAGCTGACTGGGCCAAGGGGGAGTCTTACCCCTCTGCAGAGATGCAGTCAGTGTATTCTACAGCCCTAGCTGACTGGGCCTTATTTTGTGATGATTTTCAGAAGAAAACACTACACATTTATTGATTTATAGATTCATTTATTTGTGAAGATCTTCGGGGCCGGGGGGGAGGTACAGTTAAGGATGGGTTTCTAAACCATTGAACCCCAACTCTTGGAAATCATATTTCTCATCCTGTAAACACATGCAAATTTTGCATCATGCCTGCTTTGAATAATGGCAAATTGTGCCAGTAATTACCTCACCTTTTTCCTCCTTCCTAGTTCGAGGGAAATATATTTTGTTGCTAGAACTTTTTATAATACCTAAATAGTTTCATTATGCTCCCTGTAACTTGTTCATCTTCATCATCATATTTATATTTATATGACTTCTCTCAAAGTCAGGTTTGATTTTATTGTGGGAAGTCATACAAGGCCATGCATGAATTAAAACTTGGCTCTCACAAAGATTGTGATTCCCTTAGCATTTCCCATTTTGGGGTACCTCAGGGACCAAACTATGAACTTAGCCCTAGATATTGCCATGAGAGAATACCCCCAAGAACGAGTTAATCAAGTTACAAAGGCCCTCCCAGGAAGAGGCCAGGTGAGCCCTGGCCTAATCAGTAGTTCACCTTCATCATATGTGAGGTCCAGAAACATTTTTATATTTCATAGTAAACTGATTATCTCTTTCAATCTGGTAGAGAAAGAGCAGTTTTCACCCCAACTTGACTTGAAAATGACATCTAGTAAATTTGGGTGTCATAGACACCTATCAAATGTTTCCTTTCATGTCAAGTTACAGTTACAGACTAATTTACAGCACCACCACCCCCGTCAAACCACTAGTCCCACTCTCTAAAACCAAGCAAGAAATTATTTTCTTTTCTACTGAGAATTCCATTACTTCAGGGTAAATTTAAGATCACATAATTATAGATGATTTCAAGGGATAGTTTGGTTTGGTTTGGTTTGGTTTCACATCAACCATTTTAGCTTATTAATGCCAAATCCAATTTTATACATAGAAACAGTTCTATTTCAAACAATTCAGTTTAGCATAAGTACACAGTTCTATTTGTGTTGTATAGCCACATACAACTACACAATACATATACAAATATACACAGAAACATGCTCAAACATAATGATGAATGAACACACTTCTTTAGAAAAATATACTTCTCACACTTTATTCTCAAAAGAGTTGATATTGGTTATGTGTGAGAGGTGAGTTGGAGACGGGGACAAACTGCAACATATTGACCCCAAGTTCCTCTGACTATAGCAGCACTTTTCCTCATTCTGCTGGGCTGTTCAACCAGGGTCCTGAGGGCCCAAGCCCTCTGTCTGGCGCTGACTCTCACTACGGCATCTTGTCCCCAACTGCGACTGGAACTCGAACTGTGACTGCAACTCGAACTGAACTCTGCCTGCTTCGAACTCCAACTAACTCAAGCTGTCTGTGGCACCTGGTTATATAATTATTTGATACCCACCTGCTTCATGTGGGCATACGTATCTGCACCGAATTCAAACACGTCCACAGGTCAAGGTGATATCTTCAACTGGATGCACCTGTTTCTTCTGCTTATTTACACAGGTGCATCTATTAATTGACAACTCGGTCGAGGGTCGATATGTTAAATTTGACCCATAGATAGGACCCTTTCAGGTGCTACCAGTCCAGGCCAAAGTGAAACCTGGGAACGATGGCAATGAAGAGGTATGCCGCATTCCCCAAAACTCCAGCATTACTGGAGCCTCACCATCAGATTGTTTAGTGTCATGTGTAGGACACTTGTTGGAGGTGGGGGGGGTCTTACCCCTTTTCAGAGAAGCAGTCAGTTTATTCTACAGTCCCAGGTGTCTGGGCAAAATTTCAAGAGATGTGGAAGTTTCAGAAAAGCATTTCATTTTGGTCAATTCTCTATTTACAAAAAAATCATCTTGAGCAAAAAGTATTTCTAATTATCTAAAATAAAAGTTACATTTTGTGTATGAAATTTATACACAACTATTATTTATGTCACAACTATTATGGGGCCGAAAAAAATAAATCAAACTACCTCTGTCCCATAATAGTTGTTACATTTAGTATATAAAATTTATATACAAATGTAACAACTATTATGGGACAGTTAACTTGAATTAATCTTCCCTTGTGGAGCTGATCTGTGGCTTTTATAGTTTTAACCAAAACCTGCAGCCTAGTAATCTTTTTTAAAAATAAATAAGAGGGAGAGAGAGAGAGGAGGTCACCTAGAAGGTAAGATGGGATGGGCTACAGGTCAGTATTATCATTGATGAGTGAATTGTAGCAAGTTGAAGACTTTAATTTTGGGATTTGTTTAATAAAAAACAAAGCAAATGACTGAAACTTACTCTTATCTAAATGGTGAATCTAAGGGTTACAATTCCATGTAGTCTTTTGTACATTACTGAAGAATTAACAGGATCTATCTATCTGAAATACTTACATTCACCATTCAGTAAGAGTAAATTTCACTAATTGGCTTTGTTTTTTATTTACTGAACAGTAACATTTAAGTTCCCACAGCCAACTAGTAAATACAGGCCCTGTATGTTACATTAATAGGCTGACTTCTAAAAGGCCGAACTAATGTAAACAAAACAAAAAAATAACCCATTCATAGCTACATTTGAAATTAACCTAAAAAAAAAGAAAACTTAGAAAATTGAACTGATAAAATAATATAATCATGTTGATAGAATTTATCTGATATTATTTTAATTCCTTTCAACATTAAAATGCATTTTACACTTTGTAAACCATGAATTATAAACGGCTGGGAGTTACCTTGCTTTTATGAATTTTAATTTACTAGTTGGCCATGAAGTTCCAAAAATAGTATATTGGCAACCAACATCTTAGAATTTGGGGAGAATCAGACAAAAGAAATTTGGCAGATAATAGGATTTTAGCTAGTCGAAGATGTAATTTTGGAACTTAACTGTTCAGTTAAGAAATGTCTCAAGTTAGTGAAATTTACTCAAATATCATCTTTTTTGTACATTGCCAAAGAATTACCTGAATATTTCATTGTTAAGTTATCCCATAAATTTTAAATCCATAAAATAAAGATTTAGATGTTAGCTGTTAGATTGTTGTAAAAGTTTGTTGTAAATTTCTGTTTAATTCTAAACAAATCTTTCCTTTTCCTTTCTTTTTTTCCAAACAGCCATAAACAAGAACCAAAATTCCTGGAGAGCTGGTCACTACCCACAATTCCAGAACATGTCCCTCAGACAAATTCAACAGAGAGCAGGTGTCCAACTTCAATTACCTTTCCCTCCATCTGCACCTGTAACTCGAGAACTGGAAGAAGGTAAAAATAACTTTTAAAGAAGTGTATAATGAAATGAACAAATCATTATGAAAACGTTTTTTCTTAAATCAGACAAGTGCTCAAATATTGACTAGTAGAGCATTATAAAATCTAAAATAGTTTTCTAACTTCCTCATGTCAATCTCATAACTATAAGTTTCATGTATTTGTAAAAAAAAATATATATATAATCTTCAGATGAAACTTATATATACATGTGTGTGTGTGTATGTGTATATGTATATATATATAAAGATCTTATTCAATCCAGTAAATCTGAAATAGAGAATAATTCCAATAAGGACCAATAAAATATTCAAAAATAGAATATTAAATTTAAATAATCCTGGTAAAGAGCTCAATGTAAATAAAATCCACAGAGCAAATAAATTTTTTAAAGAAAAACCAACAATCGGTCATATTAAGGTGATAATAAATTTATTTCCATCCTAAGATTTTATTTTCTTGTTGGAGATGAAGAAATTCTGTTAATTTTTTTTAGAGCATTGATTTATATCAATGCTTTTAACAGGATGGAAATAAATTTATTATCATCCTGATGTGATTAATTGTTGTTTTTAAAAATATATATATATATGTGTGTGTGTGTGTAACAATCTTTCATTTAAGCATGTTTGATTAAATAATAAAGACACATTTTGTCTATATAATTTTAAGATCCTTTCAAGTTTCCTGATAAGTGTCTTGGTTTCAGGCTCAAACACACTGAATATATATGTATTCAGAGTGTATTTGTGTTCTTTATGTGTAAGTTATATGTATCAGGTATTTTTTATGTTAATTTCAAAGTAATGCTATAAAGAAACAAGTACTAAGAAATGGATAACTTAGCTAATGAGATCATGTGACAGCAAATGTTTTTCTATTAATTTTAGAGTAATATCATAATGAAAAGAAAACTCCTAGAAAAAAGTGACTCAACTGAGGAAATGGATCATGTAACAAGTATTGCATGTAGTTTTAGAGAAGAAAATGTATCTATGGTTAGCATAACATTGTGAACAGGATGTAAATTGATGAGTTATTAAAGAAATGCCTACAGAAGAAACATTTTTAGTCAGTGGAAAACAAGTGGCTTTTGTGATGGAAGTTAACAATCTTAGTCAAACAGATATGTAGTCTGATGACTGGCCTACCAAATAAGGAATGAAAAGTGGTTGGAAGTTAGATGATATCAATTTTGGTTATTGGTATCAGAACAATGTTATATTTAGCATATGGTAGCAAGAAAAAGACAAACACAGATTGAAAGTTTTTAATTATATTAACAAAAAGGAAAAACAATGCAATAAAGCGAAGAATCAACTGTACAAAATTGTAGCATACAATATCAAGTGAAAGAGTGAACGTGGTGTGTGTGTGTGTGTGAAGCCAAAGTTCATTGACAGTCTTGTATGTTATAAGTTAAGAAACTCACTTGGTTAGTATGGTGGTATAAGGGTGGTAAGGGTATCAGATGATCTTGGTGGTAGTAGCAGTCGTGGACGGGGTGGCGTTGTTGCTAAGTCAACAGTTGTTCACAGCAGGTGGTGTGTCAAAAATCCGTCAGAGTTCAGATGAGTTCTTAATGGCCATAACATGTTCTTCCCTTCAACCCTCGATAGGCCAGTCTGTGCCTTTGAAGATTTTCACTGCTTAAATAGCTACACTTTGGATCAAGTCGGTTCTGGGAAATTTTTTTTAGGGGGAAGATTTATGATTGGCTGAAAAAGGGTATTTTGTTAATGAGAATTAATTTCTTGCATTCATGTTCAGAAGCCCTGCACAAAGCCTCTTGCACAAAGACATATTTTATTCATTGTCTCGGCAGCAGCTGTCAGGCTAACATTCAGTCAAATGCTACCCTTCTCCAGCCACATATGTTTTTTGAATGAAACCGTAAATCAGGAGAGATCTGAATCCTGCTATATAACAACGATATTGTGAAATACCAGTTCGAGACATGGAGAAACAGCCAACTCTAAACAACCAATCGAACGAGAAAGAGAAGCAATCCAGATCTGTCAAGTGTCCTTTTGTTCATGAAGCTCATAATTAAGGAACCTCTTTTTGGTCCCTGTATCTCAGAAGACAGTTTTCTTCCAGTAAACTGCTTCTTTTTATGTTTCTTCCATATTTCCCTATTCTGTAAGGACTTTCATGTGATCTATTACTCACCTACAAGCAGCAAAGGACTACCGTAATATTGTAAGAAAATAGTACTGAAATGCAAATGGATAAATTCAGACTCTAGCCAAGGTGTAACAAGATATATTTGATTTAGCTCTGAAAACAGAAGTTCATTAGAAATTACTTTATCACCAGACTTGATTAGCTATCCAAGTGGTAGTGGGGTCAGGCCAGAAAATATTGCCCACACAAGATTGAAGCAATAAAAGAAACTGTTTTTAATCTTCTCTCTTTGATAGCTGGAGACACAAGATGTCCAGCAGTCATGTGAACAGAGAGCAATTGAATCACACAGTTACAAGAAGAGCTAGTTGCTACTAAAACAAAGAAGTAGCCCTACACATTATCTCCATTATCCATTCCCATATATTTTTACAGCCTCAGAAACTGAATAAAATGGCAGAGGTCTTATATTTGAGGCAAGTTGTGTTTTTGTATTTTCCCTTGGTCTCTAGAAGATTGCTATTACCAACCTAGCAATTATTGGTGAGTATGTTACAATAATGAGAAAAACCAGGAGATTATGGTAGTCCAATGTTGTGTTCAATCTTGTTCTGGAAATTCTTGTGGTGACGCCAAAATACCAAGCTGCATAACACCTTGTCTTTTCCTTATGTGATAAAATTTATTGTTTAGTAAAAGTCTAGCGTCCATATAATTTGCTCTGAATGGTATATTAAAAATCTTGTTCAAGGATTCGAAATACTGTTTCTGCTTCATAAACTTTTTTTTTTCTTTCTTTCTCCACACACACACATTCTCTCATTCATTCCTCTTTCTCTTTCACCCACTCACAACAACCTTTTTAGCTATCACTTTCTCAAATTATTTGTCTTGAATTTTTAAACAAATAAGTGTCCATTTAGTTGGTTGATTGATTTTAATGGCTTGTCACCCTCTCTATTGTTATTTTATACTTAGAAGTTAGTAAATCTTATTTATTGTATGTTCATATTTACATTCTAGTTTTTGTACTTCCCCATCTCCATCAGATGATTAGCCATCACCGACATAAAGGTTATTTGTAATTATAGTACTCCAGAATGATTTCTTTGTTTTATTAATATACAGATATTCTTTCTGTCCAAGTTGGCATAGGTATTTTTGTAAAATAATCATATTTACCCAACCCCTCCACTCGGGCAGGATATGACACAAGGTCAATTTTTAAGCAGCATTTAACAGGTTTGAATTCAGAGTTTTCCTTCTCCTAGACTAGTTGCCTCACCAAGGCTGAAGAACCCAGTCTGCCCTACTATTTACCCATAGCTGAAGGGAGAATAATTGGATTCATACCTTTCCCAAGAGTATTAGTGCTATGTGAAATGCAATCAGTCTCATCCAGGATTTGAACTCGAGTCGCCATGTCCATTTCCTACAACGATAACCATTACACCACGGGCAAAATAAAATTGTAAAATAATACTCATTTTTTCCAGTTGCAATAATGAATTACAATGTATTTTAGGCCTAATTGTATTTAATATAAAACTGGAGAAATGATTTCTATACTGAAATAACCTAATCAGTTGGAGCTGTGGAATAGACTGACAGCATCTCTACCGAGGGGTAAGATCCCCCAACAAGTGTCCTGGAAATGATATTAAACTATCTGATGACAAAGCTCTAGCCCTAGAGCTTTGGGGAATATGATGTACTCCTTCATTACCATTGCTTCTAGGTCCACCGTGGCCCAGAGTGGTAGTACCTGATAGGGTCCTATCCGTGTAAAAGAAAAAAAAACTGTTTGACATTTAAACTGGGTGTAAACAAATGACTTATGGTAAATCGAATTGTTAGAAATAGAACTGTTTGATCATTTAACTGTGTGTGAACAAATGACTGCTGATTAATTGAATTATTAGTGATACATAGCAATACTTGGAACCATTTAACTGTGTGCTAAAGAAGGAATAATGTTGAATAGAATTGTTAGTGTTGATTAGTAATTGAATTGTTAGTTGCATAGCAATGCTTGAAACCATTTAACTATGTGCAAATAAAGGTCTTTGTTAGATTGCCATATTTGAAACCATTTGAGAGCAAACAAATGATTGATACTAAATGGAACTATTTGTGCTAGGATATTTGGAAAAATTTAACTGTATGCATGCAAGTTAGTTCTGTCTGATTTGAAAATAAGACTACTAACAAACTACTTACTTACGAATCCTGTGTATAACCATTACCTGTATGCAAATGAATGAGCTTTGGTCCATTTAAAAATGTTATCAACAAACTATGCATTTACGAATCATATATTTGTAAAGAGGATTTGGCATTAGATATCCTATTATGGTTAATATGCCACAAAACCTAACAAAATCAAATCCCTTCCTGTCAGCTGGGGCTGTAGAATACGCTGACTACACCTCTGCAGAGGGGTAGCCCCCAACCCCCACCCCACCAATGAGGCTACCTGTTGGCCATGGGATCCCACCCATAATGCTTGAGGGTGGGATCCTGGTGAATGAGCAGTCCTTGGCCTGCAACACTCCTCTTTGGTCCTTATTGGGCTAGACGGATGGTCAGAGAGGCCCGATCCGATCATTCAGCTGGTCATGTCAACCTTCTTTCAGATTTTTGCAAAAATCTGAATTAGAGGGTGATGGCTGTAGAGTCAGTCATGCTGAAGAAAGACCTATACTCCTTTCTGTCCCTGGGTGAGTAATTATCTTGGAAATGAAAACCCAGGAACAAAATTAAATTATCTACCATCAGCATATTGACTATGTAGCCCTGATGTTACTAGGCGAATAGGTTTTCCCCCTGGCACATCCCCATGTGGGACTCCATGATGGATGGGGAGCATAGTCAATGAAGCTCAGACTTTCTTTATAGATTATGAAAATATAATCCAAGCAAAAGGAAACAAAATAAAAAGACCCCACTCAGAATCCTCTTCAGAAAGTGAACACGAAACTAATGAAAACTTCTATTAATTCATTTTACTTGAATCAACAGAAGAAACCCCAATCAGCAAACTATCCCCATTGCTGATTCAAAAATGATAGAAACACACTGCAAACCAATCAATATCAACAAAGCTATGTACAGCACCATTATTATACAAATAACAAATCAAAAACAATCAGAAAAAATTCGAAAATGGAAACAATTTGGAAAACTAAACATAAAAATATACCCTTATCCAACCCTAAACTTCTCAAAAGGACTTATAAAATCCCTAGACCTTGCATCGTGTTCCCTTTGTTGGGAACAAAACATAATTGTCTCCCTTTCTTGTGATTCATGGATGGAGCTTCCGACAATCATGTGACTGTTGGTCATGTGACAGTTTGAGAAGTGAATCCTACCACTTTTTGACCAAGAATGTCCTAAGGATAGGTGTGACAGTGAACGAGAGTCAAATGAAGATTCCAGCAGAAAGAGGGCAAGACTTTGGCGTGTAGAGCAGAGAAATAAGAAGACTTACCTTAAATTTGATGCTGGCAAAAATCGAGAAAATGTAGAATATTAGTGAGCGGAATATGTAGAGAGGAAGCCTACATCGTATACAAATTTTTGTTGCATAAAAGTAGGCTCGGAGACAAACACGAGGACTGATACCAGTGAGTAAGCGAGTAATTGTAAGAAGAAGAGAGAAAGAACGGACTGGACGAACAAGAAGCAAAGTTGGGAGTTAAGATACTCTGCCCGTAAAACAGCGAACTAGTATGATCAACCCCCTCCCCCTGAAACAAACACTTTTTTTTGAAAGACAATTGGACATCTACTTCAGCTTCTGCTTTGTGAGAAGCACGTGCATACAAATGACTTTACGATAACTCGCACTAGAAAAGACCTACATAAATGTAACTTCTGCCATTCATCACCTTGGATATGGACACGGCGATACGAGTTCAATTCCTGGACAAGACTGATTGAATTTCACATAGCACTAATACCCTTGGGAAAGGTATGAATCCAATTATTCTCCCTCCAGCTATGGGTAAATAGTAGGGCAGACTAGGTTCTTCAGCCTTGGCGAGGCAACTAGTCTAGGAGAAGGAAAACTCTGAATTCAAACCTGCTAAACTTCGCTTTAAAAATTGACGTTGTGTCATATCCTGCCCGAGCGGAGGGGTTGGGTAAATAGGATCACCTTGTTCTAGGAGAAACTATTGAACTTTTATTTAGTATGGTTTGGGACAATCATTGGGTACCATATAGGTGAATAATAAATCTTTGCAATTTAACTGAAGTCATATATATTATATATACAAGGATCATTAAATAAGTTCCCAGACTTTTTTCGTATAGGCACTTTTATTGATAGTACACACATGAAACTCTAGTCTCCTTCGAAGTAATCTCTTCCGGCTGCAATGCATTTGTTCTACCGTTCCAACAACTTCTGGAAGGCCCCATCAAAATCCTCTTGTATGAGCGTGTCAATGACCTTTATCATAGCCTTTTTCATCTCCTCAATTGTCTCATAACGACAGCCTCTGAGCTTAGGGAATAACCAAAAGTCATAGGGAGCAAGGTCTGGACTGTAGGGAGGCTGAGGAACTGTGTTGATGCCCATCTTGCTCAAATAGTCTGTGACAAGGAGGGAGTTGTGGACTGGTGCATTGTCCTAGTGGAAACACCACTGACCCGATTTGAAGAGTGCTGGCCTCTTCCGACGGAATCTCTTCCTGAACTCCCTTAAAACCTCAACATAGTAACCCTAACCCTTACCTTTGGCCAATCAACTCTGCTGTTCTGACTTCCTTAATCCTCGCACACCTCTCATCATCCCTCACAGACTCTGTGCCTTCCTTGAATCTCTTATGCCCCTCAAAAACTGATGCTTGATTCATGCAAAATGGTCGAATAGCAGTCTGAAGAATTCCATACATTTCTGTGGCATTTTTTCCAAGTTTAAAACAGAATTTTATTGCATATCATTCTTCTATAGTGTCCTCACATCCAGATTGCATTTTTGAAATTCACCAGCTGTGACAATCAGGCTTTAGTAGGATATATTCTAATTGCTGCTGTAGCTGTTCATTTGAACCTGAAATCATAAAAACAGGTCTGTCATCTCATAAAATGTATAGCAATAACAGTGAATTTTCAAGAGTCTACGACAATTTTAAATGCCTGTACAAAAAAAGTCTGGAAACTTATTGAATTCACCACGTATTTGTATCAAGAGGATTTGGCATTAAGTAACCTATACAGGTTGATATGCATAAAACAAACCAAACCATACTATATTGAAAATTTCTTTAGCAAATGGCACGACTTTGGAATATATGCTTAGGATAACATTTATTGTTGTAGGAAATGGAATGGGTCACTCAAGTTCAAATCCTCGACAAGACTGGTTGTGTTTTATTCAGTGTTAATGTTCTGGAGAAAAGCATGAATCCAACAGTCCCTAACGAAGTTTAAATAAATAGAAGAGCAGGCTGTGTTTTTTAACCTTGCTTGAGTGATAAAAGTCTAGAAGGAGAACTTTAAATTTATACCCACTTTATCCCACTTGAAATTTGATCCTGTGTCACATCCTGTTCTTAACTATTTTTTAACCACTCCTGAGGATCTGAAAAAGTTACTGCCATGATGTTTTGTAGATTCTCAATTAAGGAAAAGGGGAGTGTCTTTGTGGTGTAATGGTTAAAACAATGGACTGCGGAATCGTAGTAAGCGAGTGTGAACTACAGTTGCGCTATTACGTTCACTTTCGGGCAAATACCGTGGGAAAGGTATGAACCCCGTTATCCTCCCAGCTATGGGTTAAATAGTACCACTACTGTTCTTCTACGAGAATGGCTTTGGCATTAAATAAGCTACAAAGAGTTGATATGCCATTAAACAAAGAAACCAAACCAATTAAAGAAAATGAAAATAGAAGGCAACATCCTTTGTTATTTATTTGGTTTCCCATGGAATAGTGAGAATTTTTGTCCTTTTCTTTTACTTTCATTCAATCAAATATCAGTAATATTAAATGTTCTGTGGAGGTTTTTGTTGTTGTCAGATGGCTTGGGGTGGGTGAGTGATTGAATTTTGCTCCTCATGGATAAAAGGGAAGAAAAAAATCATGATGAAAGTTATGATAATAATAATAATAAGCCTATTTACCCAACCCCTCCGCTCGGGCAGGATATGACACAAGGTCAATTTTTAAGCGGAGTTTAACAGGTTTGAATTCAGAGTTTTCCTTCTCCTACACTAGTTGCCTCATCAAGGCTGAATAAACCAGTCTGCCCTACTATTTACCCATAGCTGGAGGGAGAATAATTCAATTCATACCTTTTCACAAGGGTATTAGTGCTATGTGAAATGCTATCAGTCTTGTCCAGGATTTGAACTCGTGTCGCCGTGTCCATTTCCTACGACGATAACCATTACACCACAGGCACTTCCAATAATAATAATATTATATAATAATGATTATTATTAATAATAAGATAAATTTTGTTCCTGCATCGTATTTATTTCTTATTTGCATATGTTGTAAAAATATAGAAAATGGCTATTATTTGAAAAAATAGAAAAGGGACTGTAGTTTGGTTAGGTTTTACAATATATCAACTGTTGTAGATTATTTGATGCCAAATCCAGTTTATTCATACATATTAGATATATATGATTTGTAAACATAAGTCAATAAAGTTAAATGGGTCCAAGTATTCCTATGTATCACTAACAATCCAATTAAATATCAGTCATTTGTTTACACTCTGTTAAATGATCAAACACTTCTATTTTTAACAATTCAATTTAGCATAAGTCATTTCATTGCACTCAGTTTAAATGTCAAATAGTTATATTTGGCCTATAGGTAGGGCCCTATCAGGTGCTACCACTCTGGAAGCGATAGTAATGAAAGGATACTCTGCATTCCCCAATGCTCCAACATTACTGGAGCCTCACCATCAGTTTTTTTAGTGTCATATCCAGGACACTTGTTGGGAGGGGTTACTCCTCTACAGAGATGCAGACAGTGTATTTTACAGCTCCAGATGATTGGGCTGAAAAGAGACACACGTAAACGGAGAACACAGGAAAACTGCTGAGATCATTTAGAATACTTAGAAGAGTCCTGGATAGCTGATAAGACTTGCTGTCACTTGGACTTCAGTGAAGTGAAAAGCTCATAAAGAGATAATGATAGACTTTGTCACTAAATGAAATTTTAAAAAGAATAGGGGAAAGGTATGTGATGTAATGGGCTAATCAGTGCAGATTCAGAAACAGAAGTATGACCCTGAGTCAGGGAGGGTCAAGGAAGTTTATGATATATGCTGCACAGCTGTGAGAAAAATAACAGTTCATGAGTGTATATATTTAATCTCCCTATCACTGGCAGGAAGTGGTACAAGATAGAGCAAAATGATACTTGAAGGAGTTAATGTATAGTGGCTAATGTGTTGGACTGTGACATCATAGTATGTGAGTTCAAACTATATGTACCATAGCCATATACATGAATATGCAAAATGTACATGGGACGCTCATTACATATATACATAGAACATAGGAATCTCGAAATTCAAAAAACACGAAACAACTTCTCAGTTCAGGTATGAACCCTTTTATTACCTTTGAGTTAAAGGTTTCGACATAAGAAAGAAAGATATACATTCTTTCTATTTTGGCTTTTTCATCTGCACCCCCCCAACACGTGTGGCACCCGCCACAAAAGTCTCCGCGAGCAAGCGAAAACCAACCGTCTTCCCCCGAGGGAGGTCTCATCTCAACTCTTCCAATGTCTACACTCAACTAACTGACTTTTTCAAAATCTCCCCAAATCCTCTGCACACTTCCGGTGCGTGAAGTCACTCGCATTGTGTAATCCCGTTTCCCATCTCGGGCTATTATGATATCTCTGAGTGACACGTCCGCTTTGCGCGCACGCGCATGAACACCTTTTCCAACGTTGCACCCAACTAACCCATGCGCCGAGCCGAAAGGCCCTCAACCCAACTAAACCCAAAGGTATAAACCGAAATCCCTCGGCCATTATATTACACCCAGTCATGCTATTACATTCACTAGTTTGAATTCAAAGTCTTCCTTGTTCTAGATGGCCCAGTTGGTTGGGGCTACATCTCTATAGAGAGATAAGACTCCTTCCAATGAGTGTCCTGTATATGAGACAAAACAATCTGAGGGTGAGGCTCCAAGAATGCTGGAGGTTTGGGGAATGTGGAGTACCCCTTCATTGCCATCACTCCCAAGTCCACTCTGGCCTAAAGTGGTAGCACCTGATAGGGTCCTATCTATGGGTCAAATAGAACTAAACTGTGTACTTATACTAAACTGAATTGTTTGAAATGGAATTGTTTTTGTATGCTAAACTGAATTGTTTCAAATAGAACTGTTTTGACATTAAACTGTGTGTAAACAAAAACTATACTTATACTAAACCGAACTGTCTGACTAAACTGAATAACTTGAAATAGAAATGTTTTTGACAATTCAACTGTGTACTTATGCTAATGACACGAGACAGTCTGATGGTGAGGATCCAGTAATGCTAAAGATTTGGGGAATGTGGAGTACTGCTTCATTGCCATCACTACCAGGTCTGGTCTGGTCTAGAGTGGTAGCTCCTGATAGGGTCCCAAATAAAACTGTTTAACATATAAACTGTTTACTTATGCTAAACTGAATTATTAGAAATAGAACTGTTTGATCATTTAACTGTGTAAACAAAAATTGAATTACTAGTGATACATGACAATACTTGAAACCATTTAACTTTGTTGACATGCTAAACTGATTTTTTTTTAAATAGAACTGTTTGATCATTCAAGTATGTGTCAACAAATGACTGATGTTCAATTGAATTATAAATGATACATAGAGATACTCGTTGCAAACAAATGATTGATTGTAAATAGAATTGTGTTCGATTGAAATAAGTTAAACCATTTAATAGTGTGGAAAAAAAGAGCTCAGGCTCGTTTAAAAATGTTATCTACAAAATGTTTAGAAATATCTAATATATATGTATAAAAAGGATTTGGCATTAAATGACCTGCAATGGTTGATATGCCATAAAACCAAACCAAACCAAATCTTTCCCCTAGACTAGTTGCCCAACAAAGACTAAAGAATCTATTATGCCCTTTAAAAGGGAGCCTTCGGGTCACCCCCGACTATGGTCACCAACTTTACTTTTACTTATTAACCCATAGCTGGAAATTGAAGAAATGGATGGGTTCATGCCTTTCCTAAAAGCATTAGCACAAAATGAAACCCAAACTGCCTCATCCATACAATTCATGCTTGTATCCATGTGAGAGTTGAATAAGAAAGGGTTGTGTGCTGGTAGGTTGATACATGCCATCTGATAGAGGGAACAAAAAAATAGAAAAAGTAACTTTGAATGTTAGATTGTGCTTGATTTTAATGACATGTCCACTTGTTTAGGGTTATTTTATGCCTTAAGTTTAAGGAATCATATTCATTATATTTTTATATTTATGTTTTGTGGAGTTGTTTCTTAAGAGATTTTTTTTTTGGGGGGGTGCACATGGTCCAATCAAATTTTCAAGCAGATCTATTCGACTTGTAGATGGGACCCTGAGAGGTACTACCACTCCAGGTCAGAGTGGACCTGTGAATCATGACAATAAAAAGGTACTCTATGCTCCTCAGATATAGCTTAGTGTCATACCCAGGATGTCTTTCAATTGTTTTTTTAAAGAGCAGAATCCACTCATCCGGTTGTTATATACAAGCGTGTGGTTACAAGAAAAATAAGACTGACGAGAAGATTTAGTTTATTGAATAAATACAATAAACAAGTGGATGAAATATGTGGCCGGCGACAAGCAGTTACTTTGATCTGGTCAGACGGTGTCATCAGGTGACGCTCTTAGGACTGCTAGCGATTCAACTGGTGTGTGACCTCAGCTTGGCCTATTTATATCTTCCCAACTTCAAACACCGGCTCCAGAAAATACTACTTGTGAAAAAAAAAAATAATTGGTTGAAAAATAAACCTTTTTTTATAACTGAGAATTTTCTGGGATTTTCGATAGACTTGCACGGAGCCTATGCGCAGAAGCCATGATTTTCCCAGTTTGACACTGGCCGTTGTTGGGTCAACATCCAGTTGCTGTTATTTTCTTCTACAGTGTCAATGTCTGTGGGTCTGTGTTTTAGTAGTTAGGTGTATGAAGAGTTAAGTGGGTAAATCAGAAGAGATTTGATATATTTTACTATAACAAGGTGAAAGTGGTTCATTGCTTGTCATTGATTCACAAAATGCCATGTGAATCTATGCTTGTCAATGATTCCCACCTGGCACGAATGCCAGGTAAAGCAATTGGCCCATTCAAAAAGCTTAGAAGTATTGAAACTTGAATGTATGTTTAACAGAAATGAATGTTGACTGAAACATTAATTTCCTTTAAAAAAAATGCCAAAGCCGTCAACAACATTAATTTCAATGATTTCTATTGCCTGAAGCATCTTGGAAATTTCTCTTTTGATGTCCTGTAAAGCTGAGCTATCAAAATTTTTTTAGTGTCTTTCATATTCTTAAATTTTGCTCTTAAGATAAATTTTCACTTTAAGAAACCAAAAATTGCATTGAGCTAGGTCTTGGAAAATATTGAGAATAATGCACTTTCATAATTCTGTTTCACACTGCTGTTAAACAATGAAACTAACTTTTTGATTTTTGTTTTTTTAAATTTGCACTGGCATGTCAATACCATCCCTGGGACATTAAGTGCTTGGAGGTGGCTTCAGTAATATGATTTTAACAATGAATTTCTCCTCTTCCTTTAAAATTACATTTTTGAAGAGATTATCATCAAGGCATGCTGACTGCACAAATTTCCTTGACTATCTATTGCCATCCATTCCTGCTGTCCATTGCTCTTGAAAAGTCCTCTAGACGGCACCCAGTATCCAAACAGAGCAGATAAATGTACGTTTTTGCTGCTCTGCCTACACGGGCATGTCCATGTGTTGGAGTCCATAGAAGAGGATTGCTTTTGAGTTTGTCTTTAGTGCTCTGCATATCTTGCTTGTCTTACTTGGATGATTTGTGAAACGGTAGTTACGTGGTCATACAGCTGCTATTCTGAAGAGTGCTGCTTCCGGAATTTGTTCAAAACTGCATGCTGCATCCTTGTGTCATTCCCATCTCGCTTTTTCTCCAGGCATTTCATTAGAGTCCAAGTGGTGCAGCCATACAGTAGTACTAACATGGCTACAGCTTGGAAGGATTCCAATTCTATTTTATCTGAGAGATTAAAACTGATTTGAAATGAAATCAAGAAATAAGAGGGGGATTTAAAACTGTTAATGTTTACAACTTCTTTTTGTCATCTGGATAAAAACTATGATCAGGCGACAACTTGACTGACCCTGAAAAATATAACATTATAAAAATGTGCCAAGTACAGCCTATTGATGGTAATGATGTGTTTGAGGACTTGGTTAACTTTTAATGTCTTCTTCATGATAAAAAGCAGCAGCTAAGAAATGGTGTATATATATATATATATATATATGTGTGTGTGTGTGTGTGTGTGTGTGTGTGTGTGTATGGATGTGTGTGTATATATGTATGTATGTATATGTATGTGTGTGTATATATATATATATGTGTGTGTGTGTGTGTGTATGTATGTATGTGTGTGTGTATATATATGTGTGTATGTGCGTGTGTGTGTATATATATGTGTATGAGTGTATGTGTATATATATATATATGTATGTATGTGTGTGTATATATGTGTGTATATGTATATGTGCGTGTATATATGTGTGTATATGTATATGTGTGTGTGTATATATGTGTATGTATATATGTGTGTGTATATGTATATATGTGTGTGTATATGTATATATGTGTGTGTGTCTATATATGTGTGTGTATGTATATATATATACGTTTGTACGCGTGCATATATATATATGTGTGTGTGTGTGTGTGCGCATATATATATATGTGTGTATGTGTGTGTGTGTGCATACGTTTATATGAGTGTGTGTGTATATGTGTATATGTATACATATGTATGTCTGAGTGTGTGTTTGTGTGTGTGTGTGTGTGTATATATATATATATATATATATATATATATAAACACACACACTTGCTATGTGTGTGTGTGTGTGTATATATATTTTCCCCTCTCAATTGATCTATTTGTGAATTAAACTGAGAGAAGTATTAGCAAATGCTTGATAAGCCTTCATATATTGGGAATTGGTAATAGCTGTTAAAAACTGGATGCTAGTACATATCCTGATACTCAATGCACTGATGACAGAATTTTTTTTTTAAATCTCAATAATAAAACTGGATAATGATTTCCTGTGTGATGATAAAACGTCACAAATGACTCTTAGACATAGAAACCTTAGTGACGTGAATAAATTTCCAATTAGTGACTTGCTGACTGGAACTCACAGCTGGGTTTTTTATACTAAAATTTATCATTTCCTGTTAATTCAACTTTGCATGAAAATAGAAACTTGTTCCTATAACTTCAAGTCCTGTGCTGTACAGTAAATTATTCTACTTTATTGAGTCAAAAATTTTAGTATTTAATGATTCACTTTGCCATCCATGTTTTTAAAAAAAATCCATTATTTCCTACAAACTTTTGTCTGAGGATTGTTTATTTTTATTAGTTTTTTTTTTTTTTAATATAAAACGAAAACAAAAACAAAAAACACACATGAAGCTAATAGGTACAGATGAACAAATAGTGAGATAAGAATTATTTTGGGTTTTATACTGCTCTGCTTACTGCCACATGAGCACTTTATTTCATCCAGCATTCTGTAATGATTGTTTTTTTTTTCTTATTCATTGTTTTCATACATACACACACACACATACACATACATAGAGTTTAAAAAAATGTTGATATCATTTGAGATGTACTGGGTGTTTGAGAAAAATTCAAACTTGACTTTTCTTTTCTAGTGAATGGCATTTATATGCCTGAAAAGGAAAAAAAAACATTAAACTCTAGAATCAGTTATACTTACCACCCTAGGGGTTCAAACTACCGTCCAGTTGGCAGACAAAGATAAAACGGGCTGTAACTGAATACAGACCCTGGTTATTTGTCCAATATCCCACAAATATTGAAGTATGGCACAAGGTCTTTTTAACTGGGGAGCCAAATACAGGGCTGTAGTCCAATGGCTTCAAAAATGCCTTGGGTGCCTTAAGCACCAAGCGATAAATCAAGCCATGCTGGAGCAGGTGAAAGCCTGGGGGAGTAGCCCCCCAAGGCCCAAGGAGAGTCAGACTTAGCCACTTGGCACAAATGCCGGGCCTCCCTGTTACTCATATCAGGTGGCCTCATCTGTTTACCACAAAAGCCAAGACACAGCCGACCTGATACATGTACCAGGGGACACAGCCAGTTGAAGTGTGTCCCAGCCCAGTGGGCCAGGACTTCAAGTCAAAAAGACTAATACAGACCCTAATATTTGTCTGGTACCCCACATGCACCAAAGTTTGGCTCAAGGCCTTTTTAGAGTGGGAACTAACCTCTGCCAGAGTAGGTGAGAGCTTGAGGGGACAGCCCTCTGAGACCCTAGGTGTGTTGATCTTAACTGTGGGACATGAATGTTGGGTTTCCTCAGCACCCATGTCCGGCATTCTCAACCGACAGCCACCAAATCCAGGACAGACCCAACCTCATATCAGGGTACATGACCAGCTGAAATGCATCCCATTTCAGTGGGCCAGGACTGCAAAGTCAAAAAGACTAATACAGACCCTGTACTATTAAGCAATCAAAGCTGGGTATTTATACACTGATAAATCTACTCAAAGCCGAGCAGCCAATTGGAACCTGGAGAATAGGCTGGCCCATGTGTACACAAGAAAAAGTAATGACGTAATTTGAAACAACAAACACTGATTCACTAATTAAACGGCCAACTTTTTCTTGTTATACAAATTTACCCTGGGTGTTTGTATTTTGCATTTTTACACATCCATCGTTGATTTAACATCACTAATATCATCCCCCCTCATAGTCCTGATGATGGCTCATTAGAACTGAAATGCTACAGTGTCAACTTTGCTTCCCAGTAAATCTCTCCTACTTGGATTACCATGTTATCAATTTTGCGTTATATATATGTTTATGGCAGATAATTTTCTCTCCCTAAATTCATTTATTCCTTTATTTCATTTGGGTTTAAAAGTTTGTCATAATATAAATTACTTAAAATGAGGTGAAAAGGAAAAAAAGGTCAACAATTGATACATCTTGCTACATGAATTGTATGACAGGAAAAACAAAAAAAAAAAAAAGGAAAGTTGAAATTTAAGTTAGGGAGATAGGGTGGCCAGAATTTCATGGATTTTTCTAAATCTTCATTAGAAATTTCTCTTTTTTTTTTTTTTTTTCTCATTTTTTCTTTGTCTGAAGATGCAGATTTAACATTTTGAAAAATAAAGGGTCTGTTGAAATAAATATTATCCCCAAAAATATCAGTGATTTCTGAATACATATATATATGTGTGTGCATGTTTGTGTGTATATATATATATATATATATATAATGTGTGTGTGTGTGTGTGTATATATATATATATATATATATATATATATATATATATATAATAATTGTAATAATAATAAAAAATAAATAAATAAATATTAGTTTTTATATATATTTGATAGCTTCAATGCTTATCTGCGACCACAGGTTTTCATGCCATCTTATTATGACAATCATCAGGCAGTGGAAGAAAGATATTGGAGAAATGGAAAAGTAATCAAAAGAATGTTTACGGTGGGATTGCATATAGTAACTCTTTTTGTGTGTGTCTTTATGTAGATTATATTTGCCTATAATTGTGTGTACTTATATATGCAATCATTAGTATGTGTGGGTGTATGATGGTATATTCGCCTTGTGGTAGATTTGAGATTGTCTTCTAAATATAAGTATAGTGATGTGTAGTGGACGTCATGGAACTGAGGTCAGGGCAAATAAATTTTTTTTTTTTGTGTAATGATGATTTTTCACTAAGGAACAAATTTATCATTATTACATTATGAAGAAAATGAATTTTTTGATTTGACATGTAAGTATAATAGACGAAAATGGATGCTGGATCTAAAAACTTGGTGTAAAACATTATATTGTTGATTGGTTGGGTTTTAAAGCATATCAACCTTTGAAGGTTATTTAACGCCAAATCCATTTTAATGTAAATAATCAGTTCTATTTAAAACAATTCAGTTTAGCATGAGTACAGAGTTTGTCAAAATCATTTCTATTTCAAACTATTCAGTTTATTCAAAGAGTTATATATAACAATTCAGTTTAGTGTAAGTACAGTTTCAATGTCAAAAACTGTTCAATTTCAAAGAATTCAAGTTCAAAGAATTCAATTTAGCATAAGCACGCAGTTTAAATGTAAGTACAGTTTCTTTTTCTAGCTATTCAGTTTAGTCAAGCAGTTCTAATTCAGCTAAGTAGAAGTACAGATTTTATTTACACACAGTTAAATGTCAAGACAGTTCTATGTTAAACAATTCAGTTTAGTGTAAATATTGTTTCAATGTTAAAAAAACAGTTTTATTTCAAATAATTCAGTTTAGCATAAGCACACAGTTTAAATCTAAGTATGGTTTAATTGTCAAAAACATTTCCATTTCAAGCTATTCAGTTTAATGAAACAATTTAGTTTTGCATAAGTATGCCGTTAGTTCTATTTAACCCATAGATAGGGCCCTATCAGGTGCTACCTCGCCGGGCCAGAGTTGACCTGGGAGCAATGGCGATGAAGGGGTGCTCTGTATTCCCCAAAGTTCCAGCATTACTGGGACCTCACCATCAGATTGTTTAGTGTCATATCCAGGACACTTGATGGGGGGGGTCTTACCCCTCTGCAGAGGTGCAGTCAGTGTATTCTACAGCCCCAGCCGACTGGGCAACATTATATTGTAATATAAAAGTAATGTTAGCAACCATAGTCAAGGGTGACCCGAAGGCTCCCTTTTTAATAGCAACTACACCGAGGTATAGGGGAGGGCGCAACTACTTTCCCTGGATTGCTCCACTTTATCCTTGATCCATACCTTATAATGCTGAGTGTTAAGCAAGGCATCAAGTACCATTTTTTGAGTCTTTGGTATGACTCGACCTGGGATTGAACCCAGATCTCCCGGACCATTGGCAAACACTCTACTCATTAGACCAATGGCCCAGTGTTGAATTGCAATAGTAATTTGTATTAGCTGTCTATGTTGTGTTAATATTATATTACATATATGTTATTGTAATCTATGATGGTATGTACATAAGAAATATGATAAATGTACTGTATTAAGATGTTGCAATAATAATTTGTGTTAGCTGTCTATGTTGTGCTTATGGCAATGAAGGTGTACTCCACATTCTCCAAATCTCCAAGGCTGGAGACTCACCATCAGATGGTTTAATGTCATATCCAGGAACTCATTTTGAGAGAGTCTAACCTCTCTGCAGAGATGCCGTTGGTGTATTCTACAGCCCCAGTCAATTGGGATGTCACAGATGGAGTAAAGCAATGCACAAAATGCCAGCACACCAACTATCACTATACTACCAATCTTAGCAAGTACCTATTGTTTGAACTGCTTCATTTACATGATATATGTGCCTCAAATTAGCAAGTGTTGTAAAATTTTTGATTCCCTCTAGTTACATGCTAATTTTGGTTTTTAATCTTAAAATACGTCAAAATAATAAATGTTTCCCTATAAAACTTGCTGTAAGTTTTTTTCAATTTCTTTCAGTGGCCAAGCGGCTTCCCAGGTTCTTCGATTGGAGAAATGTGGGAGGGGTCAACTATGTGTCCCCAGTGAGGAACCAAGGTACCTGTGGGTCTTGTTACGTCTTCTCATCCTTAGCTATGCACGAGGCTCGAATCAGAATTGCTACCAACAACACCAAAACAACCATTTTCTCTGCACAGGAACCTGTCAGCTGTTCTGAATATTCTCAAGGTTGTGATGGAGGCTTTATATACCTCCTTGGAGGTAAGTACATCCCATTAACATAAGGTTAGAGTGTTCGTCAATGGTCTAGGAGATTTGGGTTCAATCCCAGGTTGAGTCATACCAAAGACTCAAAAACTGGTACTTGATACCTCTTTGCTTAACACTCAGTATTATAAGGTATGGATCAAGTGTAAGTGGAGCAATCCAGAGAACGGAGTAGTGCCCTCCCCTACAACTTGGTATAGTAGCTATTGAAAAGGGAGCCTTCAGGTCTTCCTTGACTACAGTTGGCCAACTTACTTTCTTACTTACTTTTGAAACAAATAGGATTAGCCCCTGCTAGTGAGAAAATTAAGTTAAATAAACAAAACAAAAGACAATTAAAATAAAAGTTAAGGTCTCACCAACTCTAGGTTTGAAGGGAGGCTGAAAAAAGCATTCGGCAAAGAATTCTTTCCTGTCTTCACTGCAAAGGTTTATTTGGTTGATTTGAAAAATACAAACTTGTTCTGTTGGTCAGAACTAGAATAAAGTGACTGCATCCCTTGACCTCCTCTCCAAAGAGAGTATCCTATATCTAGCATTAAGCTACATCTGATGGTGAGATTCCAGTTCTGAAGATCTGGGGAGTGTGGAGTATTGTTATATACTCACATATGCAGATTCACATCTACATACATGCACATATATATGTAGAATAATTCACAACGACACAATGATAAAGACAGACGCAGAAAGACTTCTTCAACAAAATATACCTCTCACTTTATTTGTAAGGATTCAAAAAGGTTATTCAAGGTTTGCGTGTGAGAGGGAGTTGGAGACCGAGCAGAAACTTCAATATTTTGACCTCCACTCTTATGGCCGGCAACGTTGTGTCTTTCTCGTTCTCCAGATGCTCAACCAGAGGCCCAGCGGCCCAGCTCTCTGCTAGATGATGGCTTTCTTTACTGCATCTTATCAGCAATTTCTCTGGACCCCAACTCATCAGAGCCCCAAGGCCCCTTCGGCCTGATGTGGCTTTCCTTACCACGTCTCGTCTATAACTCTGTCCGTTCTCCAACTGGAACTTTCTTGACTTCTGTCTTGACTGAGTTATATAATAGTTCAACGCCCACTCAGTCGCCTACTCGATCTTTGAAATCGCATGTTTGATCGTCATCAAGCGGAAATAATTGTCATGCAGTTCACAGGTCACTCTCTTCCGGTGCATCAGTCTATGAGTGTACCTTGGGAATTTTTTTACTTCGTCCCATTTCATCAGCCAATTTCCACCCATGCGATTTCCTCTCATAACTGCCATTAGAATGTGTCACTTCCTTCCGGTGCATCACCTTGGAATGGCATTTTTGGCCGGATCGAAGGTCAAAATACAACAGTATGTCCTTATTACCATATTTACCCAACCCCTCCACTCGGGCAGGATATGACACAAGGTCAATTTTTAAGCGGAGTTTAACAGGTTTGAATTCAGAGTTTTTCTTCTCCTAGACTAGTTGCCTCGCCAAGGCTGAAGAACCTAGTCTGCCCTACTATTTACCCATAGCTGGAGGGAGAATAATTGGATTCATACCTTTCCCAAGGGTATTAGTGCTATGTGAAATGCAATCAGTCAGGTCAAGGATTTGAACTCGTGTCGCCGTGTCCATATCCTGCGACGATAACCATTACCATTACTTCCAGATCCACTCTTGTGGTGGTAGTACCTGCTAAGGTCACATCTATGGGTCTGATAGATCTGTTTAAAAATCATTTGTATTTGATAAGACTGTGTGCAAGAAATAAATACAAAAAAATGTAAACTTGAATATACCATGAATGCAATTCCCTAACCTCTAGGCCTAAAATGTACATAGTCTTCTTTCCACACATTTATCTTGAACTTGGCTTTATTAAAAACTTTATAAAAACAATAATATACAATAGACCTGGTATTGGCGTAATTGGTTTCAGTTTTTGCCTTTGGTTCAGGAGACTAGGTTTCAATCCCAGGTCAAGTATACTAAAGACTCAATACAACCATTTTCTCTGCACAGGAACCTGTCAGCTGTTCTGAATATTCTCAAGGTTGTGATGGAGGCTTTATCGAGCTATTCATAAGTACACGGTTTACTTCTATTTGACCCAGAGTGGACCTGGGAGCAATGGCAATGAAGGGGTACTCCGCATTGCCTAAAGCTCCAGCATTACTGGAACCTCATCAGCCGATTTCTCTCTCCTAACTGACTTCTTTGACTGTTTTTGTGCCAAGACCACCCACTAGTAATCTACACAAAGAAATATCTCTTAGACAATTTGATGCTGGCCTAGTTCTATTTGACCCATAGATAGGACCCTTATAAGTGTTGTACTCCCTGCATATTGAACTCACCCTCCTCCATAAATACATGTTAACGGAGCGTTGATCGGCATTCACCAGAGTTGATCCAAACCCACATGACACAATTACGTGATAGCATTTGCGTTGTAGATAATAGTCACTACCTGACTGGACTCTCAGCTAACTACTGTCTAACCCAGTTTGTTACGTTCCGCCCTCTGGTCAAACAAACAACAACATGGAATTTATATATAACAATATATATTTATTTTCACAACGGACGCTTGTGTGAAGTAGGAGCAGTCAGGAGAGGAATTAGGATCGTTCGTCGATGAGGCTTGAACTTTTCGATGTCAGGAGACAATGGCCGAGACAACGCACACAGCGTGACGACGAGAGAGGTTTCGTGAACAGCGGGATCCTTTTTTCTCTGTCTTCTGTTCAATTCGTCGGCCTTATATTACCTTCAAACTCCCACACAATTTTTCCGATATCAGGCGATTGGGATGTGTCACTTCCGCTCATTTGGAATGGCCTGTGTGATTGTCGTCGAGTGGAAATAACTGTCATGCAGTTCACAGGTCACTCTCTTCCGGTGCATCATTGAAGTGGGACCTTCACCTCGTCCCATATTATCAGCCGAGCACACCTGCGCGATTTCTTTTGATTATTGGCCATTGGGATGTGTCACTTCCGCCATCTTCGAAATTGCAGGTGTGATCATCATCGAGCGGAAATAACTATCATGCAGTTCATAGGTCAATCTCTTCCAGTGCATCATTTTTTTATGGCACAGTGAGAATTTTTACCTTGTCTCATATTGTGAGCCAAGCTGTATTTTACAAGTTCACTTGTATCTTGTTTCTGTTACTTGAATATATATGTTTTTCTATTTACCTTTTCGTGTTCCCCGTGTCTTTCTTTTGCCAACATCATGACAATAAGGTAAGTGAAATATTCCAGAGAAAGGAAGAGCACCCTCTCTTTTACACCTTGGTGTAGTAGCTATTGAAAAGAAAGCCTTCAGGTTACCCTTGATTACGGTTGGCCAACTTAAACTTATATATTCCAATACCTAGAAATAAAATTTGGCAGATAAGAAAATGATACAAAACTGAAAACAAGCATTTTCATTCAGCTCAAAATCAAAATTGATATCTGACTGCAAGTTCAAAGGTTGGTTGGTTTGTTGGTTTTATGGCATATCAACCTTTGTAGGTTATTTAACGCCAAATCCATTTTATGTAAATAATCTGTTCTATTGAAGACAGTTAAGTTTAGCATAAGTACACAGTTTAATTGTCAAAAACATTTCCATTTCAAACTATTCAAGCAGTTATATGTAACAATTCAGTTAAGTGTAAATACAGTTTTAATGTCAAAAAACAGTTCTATTTCAAATACTTCAGTTAAGCATAAGCACACAGTTTGAATGTAAGTACGGTTTAATTGTCAAAATCATTTCTATTTCAAGCTATTCAGTTTACTCCAACAATTCATTTTAGCATAAGTATGCTGTTAGTTCTATTTAACCCATAGATAGGACCCTATCAGGTGCTACCACTCCAGGCCAGAGTGGACCTGGGAGCGATGGCAATGAAGGGGTACTCCGCATTCCCCAAAGCTCCAGCACTGCTGGAACCTCACCATCAGATTATTTAGTGTCATATCCAGGATACTTGTTAGGGGGGGGTCTTACCCCTCTGCAGAGGTGCAGTCAGTGTATTCTACAGCCCCAGCTGACTGGGCTGCAAGTTCAAAGGTAAACTGAATCTACTGGATCTGGTCTTCATTTGAATTAATTGTACAGACTTTTCTTGGGTCTCATAGAGCTGAAAACAATGCTGATTTAATAAACAACAGGCAAACAGTGCACTAAAATATGGAAAAGCATTGCTTTCTCATCTCAATTGTTTTTCTTTGACTAATCTGAGCAAGATAAGTGATGAGCATGGAAAAAAGATTCTGACAAAATATTTCAACAATAGAAACTAGATATGAAGGTTATGGAAATACCCATGTGCTTGGCTGGTAGATCATCTTGTGAGGACTGCCACTATAAAATCTTACACCTGGCCAAGTGGACATAAACTTATCAAACAAAAAAAAAAGGACAATAAAAAAAAATAAACAGAGGGAGTAAGGAAAGAAAAGACAACAAATAATGAACTTGAGACAGCAGAACCAGAAGAAAAGGGAGTCTGGCATATTTCTGGTACTCTGTGTGTATGTGCATATATATATATATATATATATATATATATATATATATATATATAATAAGTACCTTTGGAAAATCCTAACAGCTATCAAAAACCCTGACTCTCTCTGTCCCCAGGCCAACTGTCTATCTCTGACTGGTCATTGTCATCACTTCTCTGAGAACCCTCTCTGCATTTGTGCTGATTTCTCTGGCCAACATGCCAAGTGCTCATCGTCTTCACTGCCTGATCGAGACTCTTCTCTGATTGAGTCTCTCTCCTAACCGACCTATATGCCTTGGTCCTTCCACTCCCACTTCTGTCTCAGTTCTTCATGTACATTCATGCGGACTGATCTCTTTGTCTGTTTTTGCACCAAGACCACCCACGAGTAATCTACACAAAGAAATGTCTCTTAGACAATTTGATGCCACCCAACGATGAATAAGATAAAATCCTTTTGACTTGGATATCTATCCACACACACATACACATATATATATATATATATATATATACATCAGTGCACATTATTCTGCCACAGGTGATTACTACTGGTTTCTACAGCAGGAGACTAGCATCTCCTACAAGCACAACCGGAAATGTCTCAAACACTTTTGGACATTATTGTTTCTTTGTTTGGGTTTCATGGCATATCAACCCTCGAAGGTTATTTAATGCCAAATCCATTTTTATACAAATAAACAGTTCTATTTAAAACAATTCACCATTATATTGTTTTGTGTCATATCTAAGACACTCGTTGTGGGAGGGTGCCTTACTCCTTTGCAGAGATGCATTTTATGGTCGCTAGTTTGATCTCCAGTGGGGGAGATCATGATATGTACTACTGATGGGACCTAATAAGGTCAAAACAACTGTCCAGTGATTTTGTATGTCCTGTACAGTGTGTTGCCTGATTTTCTGGCCATGGTAATTCAATTTATATGATAAAAATTTACCAAGAGGGCAAGGCATCAGTTCTAATGATCTGGGATGTGTGTAGTAAGCTTAAATTGTCATTACTCTCTCTCTCTCTCTCTCTCTCTCTTTCTATATATATATATATATATATATTCTGGTCCATAGACCTAGTGGTTAGAGTGTTTGCTAATGGCCTGAAAGACCGGGGTTCAATCCCAGGTCGAGTCATACCAAAGACTCAAAAACTGGTGCTTGATACCTTCTTGCTTAACACTCAGCATTATAAGGTATGGATCAAGGGTAAAGTGGAGCAATCCAGCAAAAAAAGTAGCACCCTTCCCAACACCTTGGTGTAGTAGCTATTGAAAAGGAAGCCTTCAGGTCGCCAGCTTTACTTACTTTTTATATGCTATAAAACCAACCAATCTACAATATATTTACCTATATAAATTATTCATACTTTTAATTTCTTTCTAAATCATTTTAAATGAACTGTTTACAAAGGTATAATAAAAATGTACATTTTCTTTTTTAACTAGAGGAATTATACTGTAAATTGAATCACAATGATCAGAAAATCCAGCAAACACTGCATGCAACACTGGACAGCTGTTTCGATAAGGTCTCATCGGCAGTGTATACCATGATCTCCACATTTACCATGGCTAGTTAATTTGGCATCGCTTGTGTGTGATGTGAACCAGTAGCTCAGTGGTAGAGTTTCGGCTCTGCATTTTGTGGTCGCTAGTTTGATTTCTTGTGGGGGAGATCATGATATGTACTGCTGATGGGACCTAATAAGGTCAAAACAAGTGTCCAGTGGTTTTGTATGTCGTGCCCAGTGTGTTGCCTGATTTTCTGGCCATGGTAATTCAATTTATATGATAAAAATTTCCAAAAGTTTTTATCAATTAATTTTTTTTTACTTTGTTTTTTTAGGTAAATATGGTCAAGACTTTGGTTTTATTGATGACAATTGCTACCCTTACATTGGTGAAACAGGTACCTGTAAGATATCAAATTGTACTCGTCATTACACCGGAGAATATCATTATATTGGCGGATATTATGGTGCTTGTAATGAACCCCTCATGATGTTGGAATTGGTCAAGCATGGGCCTATAGGAGTTTCCTTTGAAGTTTACCAAGACTTCTATAATTACAAGGTCTGTTTTCTTTTTTCATATTTTTGTTGCTTGTTTACTACCAAGTAATAGTAGATGCAATAGTCTTAATTTGGCTAAATTTCTTAGATGAAGCATTTTTTTTATCAATTTTTTACTAGTTTTTCTCTTATCTAGTTAATGTTGCTTTTTATCACAATGCTCAGGTTGTTTTGAATTCTAAAACCTTTTAGTAAGCAGCATTGTTTAGAAATAAAGAATAAGCCACCAACAAGAGTTGAACTCATACCCCATATCCTTGAAAGTTTATCTGACATGGATAACACTTCACTGATTTGTTTATCAAGACCCCCACACCACCAAATCAACAAATGAAGTTCAAATCTAGTTATGTATCAAACATTCTTCTTTATTTGATTTACTCTATGCTACATTGCTCCATTTACTAACAAGTATGTATTTACCCAACCCCTCCACCAATGGAAGGATGTGACACAAGGTCAATTTTTAAGAGGAATATGTATTTTCCCAACACCTCCACCAATGGAAGGATGTGACACAAGGTTACTTTTTAAGAGGAGTATGTATTTACCCCTCCCCTAAAAGCAGGATGTGACGCAAGGTCAATTTTTAAGGGGACTGTGCATTTACCCAATCCCTCCACCAATGGAAGGATGTGACACAAGGTCAATTGTTTTTATTCATTTCTCATTTAACCTTCTTTTTTTTTTTTAAATCACTATTGCATTTTAAAAACAATCTATACTCAGATCATATTACTGACTTGTCAATGGTGCTTAGAATATGCTGAGTGTATCCCCCCCCCCAATACACACACTGCGGAGGAGTGAAACCTCTTCAAAATGGAGTGTCCTGGGTATGACACTAAACTACTACAAGTGGTGAGGTTCCAGTTCTAGAGTTTTGGAGAGTGTGGAGTACCCCTTCATTGCTTTTTGCCCCTGTCCACTCTGACCCAGTGTGGTAATATCCATTTGGGTCCCATCTATGAGTCAAATACAACTATTTGAAAATATTTGTATTAAATAGGAATACCTGATATCATATACTTTAAATCCCATAACTGTGTGCAAAAAATTTAAGAAACTGCACAAAATAGGTAAATATATATGTACAATGTATGCAATTCCTTAACCCCTAGGCATAAAATAACCCCAGGTGTGTTGACATGCCACTAAAATCAATCCATCACATTACACATGGAAAACAATTTAAAGTTACCCAGATTATTTTTTTAGGTAAAATATTTCTTTTTTATTTTCAACTTGTTTTTCATTTTATTTTCATTTTTGCTTTTTATCACTGTACTCCAATTATATTACATTCAGTAATCATTCTGCTTAGGTGTAGCACAAGACCGGATGAATGGGGCACCAAATGAGAATCACATTCAGTTATCATTCCATACCAAGTTAATTAAATCAGGGCATAAGTAAATTTAATACATATATAGTGTCTGTCTCAAAAATAATAAGACTAAAAAAAAATCATCAACAATGTTAATTATAAATCAACTTTATCTCCTTCAAAATAGTTTCCTTAGGAAGCCAAACATTGACAAAGATGTATTTCCCACTTCGCTGGAAGTCTTCAACTGACACAACCATCAGTTTGTTCATCATAACCTGTTGCATGTTCTCAGAAGATCCCAAATGATGACCATAGAGCCTGGTTTTGATTTTTAAGAGAAGTCGTCACAATGAAACAGAAATTAAGGAACTGTGGTCCTGCGGGATTATTCTTTTTGGCCAAAATCTCGTTCTCAGAGAGGGTTTCATTTTTGCGACACACCATAATCAAACACACTTGTAATAATCCAAGATTACTCAGTTGAACGTGAATTTTGTGAGAGAAACTTGAAGGGAATGTTTTCACACATGTTAAAGGGAAACATTGATGAGCTGATTTTCCATAAAGGTTGCCAACCTGAAAAATAAAAAAATCACTCATCATTCTCTAGACAGTTGTTACATAGAGACTGAGAAGGAAGCCATATCAATTATAGTGTCACCTCAACCCTTCATAGTACTCTATTGGTAGGGCTTAGAATATGTATGACTCCCTCCCTAAAGGGGTATTTTGAGTACACCACTAAACTGCATCTGATGGTGAGGCTCCAGTTCTCAAGAAGTGTGGAGTAACCCCGTCATTACCTGGCCCAGTCAGCTGGGACTGTAAAATATGCCAACTCCAGCTCTGCAAAGGAGTAAAACCCACCAACCCTCCAAAAGGAGTGTCCTGGATATGACACTAAACAATCTGATGTTGAGGCTCCAGTAATGCTGGAACTTTGGGGAATGCGGAGCACCCCTTCATTGCCATCATTCTCAAGTCTAATCTGGCCTGAATTGGTAGCACATGATAAGCTTTTATCTATGGGTCAAATAGAACTAAACTGCCTACTTATGCTAAACTGAATTGTTGGAAATAGAACTGTTTATATGTATAAAAATGGATTTGGCATTAAATAACCTACAAGGGTTGATATGCCATAAAATTAAACCAAACAAAATGAGACGAGAGAAGTTTCTTATACACAATGACATGTCTCTTACTTTCAGATACACTATCAGGTGCTACCATTCCAGGCCCAAGTGGACCTGCGAGTAATGGCAATGAAAGGGTGCTCCGCATTCCCCAAAGCTCCATCATCACTGAAACCTCACCATCAGATTGTTTAGTGTCATATCCAGGACACACCATCGTAGGTTATTTAATGCCAAATCCTTTTTTATACATATAAACAGTTCTATTTCAAACTATTTAGTTTAACCTTAGTATAAAGTTTAGTACCAAAAAAGATGTGCTCTTATAATGACACTTAAGTGTTTCTGATGGTGAGGCTCCAGTTCTGAAGAGTGTGGAGTGACCCTTCATTTCCATTACTCTCAGGTCCACTCTGACCCAGAGTGGTAGTACCTGTTAGGGTCTCAGCTAATGGTCAAATAGATCTGTTCAAGAATTATTAATATGTGATAGGAATACTTGATGCCATATAACTAAATTATTTGTATCAAGAATAGTTACTTGAAGCTAAAATTGTTTCCTAAAGATTAGATATAAATAATTACTTGAAACAATATAATTATTAATATAGGGATACTTAAAACCATACAACTGTATGGAAATTATTTGTATTTGATAGTTATATTATATCAAGTATTCCTGTATGCAAAAAAAAAACCAACTATAACAGCTACACAAAAAATGTTAATGTACAACAAATGCAATTCCCAAACCTCTAGGCATAAAATAACTCTTGACAGATTGACATGCTGTTAAAATCAATCAATTTTAATATATTGTACCTCAGTTTTATTGGAGAACTATACTGAAAAATAAATCAGCTTACTTGCTTTTTTTTTTTTTTTTTTAATTTATGGGTTTTCAGACCTGATACTCTTTAACTCTTCATCCTTAAAAGTCAAAACACAATTCAATTGGTTTATATTCTTTCATTAATAACTAAATAAAAAACAAAGCTTTCAATATCAAACTTCATCAATTGAACTTTAAAAGGCTGTTCTGTTCAAATCAAGTTAATTGTGGAATATCGGCTTTCATTTCAACATATACAATTTCACTCCATCCTAAGTTGTATAGATTCTTTTAAGATAAGATGAGTTATTTACAGGTTCAAGGAAAAAAAAAAATAGGGATGGTCACATTCAGATATTTTAAGAATTTATTTTTCTTATAAAGCTGACTCATAGCTTACATAATTTTGAATTTGTTCCAGTCAGTGGCAGTAATAACTCTCAACATTGACCTTTCTTATCCTGTTTTGTCAAACAACCAGCTAATTCTCATGTCTGTTTTTTTTAAACTTGAATGAGATAGGCAGGATCAATGTGTCTAGACAATAAGATCAGTGCTATCTAGAATTATAACTTGATAGTCATTTCCTTAGTTTTTTCCTTGAAACATTGTTTGGGCTTCTAGAAAACAACCCTACATCTCTTTCATGAACCTCCCAAAAAATAAAGTGCTTAAGAGGTTAGTAACCAGTTCATTGGCCTAATGAGTAGAGTGTTTGCCAAGGGTCGGGGTGATTGGGGTTCAATCCCAGGTTTAGTCATACCAAAGACTCAAAAAATGGTATTTGATACCGCCCTGCTTAAAACACTCAGCATTACAAGGTTAGGATCAAGGGTAAAGTGGAGCAATCCAGGGAAAGGAGTAGCGCCCTCTCCTACACCTCGGTGTAGTAGCTATTGAAAAGGGTGCCCTCGGGTCACCCTCGACAAAGATGGCAAATTTACTTACTTTTAAGCACTGACCTTTGACCTACAAACTCCAAAGAACTGTTTATATGATAGACATAAAAAAAAAAACTACTGATTCTTTCATTTCACATTGAGAAATCCTTTTATTTTATTTTCTATTAAAATCTGACCACCTTTCTAACTTGTTTAGATATGTCATTATGCACACACACATACTGTCTACACCCACATTCATTTATACTAAACTGATACACATATATACCATAATTATTTGTACATAACATGCACACCAAACGTTGGACTATGAAATTCTGAAAAAAACATTTCCATATATAGCATGCACATTTTAGAATTTTAAGTAAAGTTGGCGACCTTAGTCGAGGGTAATCCGAAGGCTCCCTTTTCGATGGCTACTGTACCGAGGTATAAGGGAGGGTGCTACTCCTTCCCCAGATTGTACCTTATAATGCTGAGTGTTAAGCAAGGAAGTATCAAGTACTATTTTTTTAGTCTTTGGTATGACTCAACCTGGGATTGAACCCAGGTTTCCCAGGCCATTGGCGAAACTTTTTCAGTTGAGAAATCTGGAAAAAATAGTATGTTTTATGCACAAATGATTACACTACTTATATAGACATGCTCATACCTTTATGTATTTTTGCACCTAAATATGCGCACTTAGGAGAAGAAGAGCTTATAGTGTTCCATAATGTCATCTTTTTTTCTTTTTTTTTTTAGGGTGGTATCTACCATCACACTGGTATTCTGGATAAGTTTAACCCCATGGAAGTAACAAATCATGCTGTGTTGGCTGTCGGATATGGAGAGAATCAGGAAACCGGAGAAAAATACTGGATCATCAAAAACAGTTGGGGTGATGTTTGGGGAGAAGACGGTTATTTCCGTATCCGGCGTGGTGTGGACGAATGCGGCATTGAGAGCATGGCTGCTACAGCTTTACCTTTCCAAAAGACAACCAGTTCCAGAAGTCGTCACTAATGATATCAAAATATGTTCTTTCATAGATAACCAAAAACTTTTTCTTTGGAACTGGTTTGATTACCAGTCTTATATCTTTTTTTTTTTTTTTTTTTTTTTTTTACACTTAAGACAAAATAACTTTTATAGGCAATTTTGATTATTGTAATATCATTACCATAATTATTTGTGTATAACATGCACCTCTAACTTTGGACTCTGAAATTTTGGAGAAAAACAATTCCCTGGTGTAATATGCAGAATTTGTAGCAGGTAAATTTGGCTTGATTGTTGTTACCTAACAAAAAGGTTACTGAATGAGAAATAGCTAAAACAGATGTTGGAAATGAAATGGAAATCTTTATAACATTAACAAAATACAATACTCACCAGCGGCGTGAAGAAAGTAACCCACAACTAGTAGTCAGCATATTCACCTCATAAATAAAGTCCAATGCATTTATGAGGATTGAGACATACTAATTAATATTCATAGGTATGGTATATAACACTAATTTAGCAATTGTTCAACTTTTTACCAGTTTACACTGACTAAAAATAAGAATTTATATGGTTCACATTATGTCTTTTAACACATGGACATATTCACACAAAAAGGCAACAAGCTTGCAGCAAAAGTAAGCTCATATTTGGAGAAACAGAATTATGAATTATTATTTACTACACCTTCATTCCTGATGCAGTTAGATTTTGTTATATCATTGATTTGTCATGAATAAAATCCACAAAGGAGAATTAATTTTGATTGACAGTTGATTACAATAAAAGCAATAGTTATGTACCCATCCCTTCAGCTTACAGGCATTTTCCTATAAGCAGCTACACTGTGTTGGTACCCAATATAAACAGCTACAACTGTGTTGAGGGTACCCAATATAAACAGCTACAACTGTGTTGGGGGTACCCAATATAAACAGCTACAACTGTGTTGGGGGTACCCAATATAAACAGCTACAACTGTGTTGGGGGTACCCAATATAGACAGCTACAACTGTGTTGGGGGTACCCAATATAAACAGCTACAACTGTGTTGGGGGTACCCAATATAAGCAGCTACACTGTGTTGAGGGTACCCAATATAAACAAATACACATTCCAGTGGATATTTCTCTGTAAGACATTAGTTTGGACTATTGCTATAACTCACTTTTATTCATCTCGTCCAGAATATGGTGAGGCATGTGGCCAGAAAAAAAAAATTGATTACATCGTTCTTGTGTATAATACACACCTCTCACTTGTAGGCTGAAGAATCTGGAAAAAAATAGTGTGTTTTATACACGAATAATCATGGTAAATTCTCCCCACCTCCTCTCTACTAACAATGCAAAATATTTTTAATAATTCTCTTAACAAATGAAGCATAATATACGGTCTTTCAACAGAGGATCATCAAGATACGGTCAGTAAGATCCAGAAATCAAATATGAATTTTCCCCATCTACCACGAGAGGAAATCAATTACTTCTAAAATTTTTGTATCTTTATTTTTTTCCTGACTTTTATATCATTGAAAATAAATTCCCACATTCAAAATTTGTACACATTGATTTACTCTCAAATATACACAAAAATATCTACATATACCAGACTGTGGATTTGAAATCACCATATACATGGCAGAGCAGAAGTAACAGGGCAATCAGTAATACTGCACAATATACAGACTGCTTCATTACTTCTATCTCCTTTGGCAAGACAGATGTTAAACAATATCTGTTACCTAAAATAATTTTTAGCTATCAGAATAGGTTGTGTATTATATACTCTCTCACCCATAAATAAGTACCACCCCAACCATTTTTTAATAAAAAAAAAAAGTTTTTTCTTCAAAATCAAAGATATCAAGATTTTATTTCTAGTAGAAAATTATACAATGAAAACGGATCTCATTAGGTATTATTTATTACTCAACTCTACAACATTGAAACTCTGAAAGCAAATCACTAAACTGCATCCGGGTTCGAGGTTCCAATTCTGGAGCACTGGGAAGTATACAGTCCCCATTTAGTTGCCATTACACCCAAGTCTGCTCTGTTGGGGTCCCATACATCTGTATGTAAGATAAGGTTTAAAACGATTGTGAACTTTATTAATACATTGGCTCTTAAAACATTTATATGGAAACTAAGTACAAAGTGTTTAACTGTTTAAAATGATTCTGAAGATAAATTTTTGTACCAAATAGAAATACTTGACATTATATAACTATGTACAAACAAATCATTATTATTGAATAGGAATACTTGAAATCATATAATTGGTTGTGAAAAAAAAATGACTTCAGCATCAAGCCAACAAGAGTTGACATACTGTAAAACCAGCTAATAAAAATATGAATATGTTGCTGTCCAAAAATTAGTACACCCCCTATGCAATATATTTTCAAAACCATCTTGAGTTCTTTTTTACAGAGTTTCAATGTTATAGAGGTTTGGTTAATAGATATTACCTAATGATATCCATTTAAATTTTATAATGTTTTACTATAAATAATAAAATCTTGGCACGTTTGTTAGGGGTGTACTTATTTATGGGCATTATTATAATATAATGACTTGATACAATGATTATAATATAATGACTTGATAAACCTGAAGATTGGCCGCCTGAAACTCAGTCATGAGTTTTTATCCTGTTTTATTCTATTTTATAATTGGAAATAGTGTGTGTGTATGTGTATATATATATATATATATATATATATAAGGTATCATACAATAACTGATGTTTATACAACAGCATTGCTTCTAACAAAGCCCTTATCAGATGATGACTCTGGGTTCAGGCATGGTGTTAGGACCGAAGCATCATTACCACTAACCCAGAGCGCCCCAGCTGTATCTCACAACACCACCAGACTTTGTCAGATTGTTGTTGCTCTATGGGATTGCCAGATCCATGCTGATGCAGTTAGAGCCTTATCTTGGATCTTTTCCATGTATTTCCTCTTGTCTAATGGAGGAAGTCCAAGATTAGTTAAGAAAACGGAGGTTAAGTTGGCAATAAAACCTCTGCATCCGACTTCAATAGGAAATACATTCGTTATCCAGCCATTTCTGACACATTGTTCTCGCAGATCTTCATATTTTCCAACTTGCACTGATGTGCCCAGTCAAAATTTTCTTCATAAGGGACCATTAATTCAATAACGAAAACTTTTTTGCTTTATTTATATATATGAAGTGAAAGAAGTGAAGTTGGCGACCGTAGTCGAGAGCGACTAGATGTCTCTCTTTTCAATAGCTACTACACCGTGGTGTAGGGGAGGGCGCTACTCCTTTCCCTGGATTGCTCCACTTAACCCTTGATACATACCTTATATTGCTGAGTATTAAGCAAGGAGGTATCAAGTACCACTTTTAAAGTCTTTGGTATGACGCGACCTGGGATTGAACCCAGGTCTCCCGGACCATTGGCAAACACTCTACCCACTAGACCAATGAGCCGGTTATATATATATATATATATAAAGAGCCATCAGGGTAATTCTGAATTGGAGTCAACATTATCCTGATGATCCAGTAGGTGAAACCTAGTTAGATTACTTCTGCGATATTTGTCTCTGCCTCCCAGCAGACAGGACTTGACACAAGGTCAATGACCTGAAGGTTGGATTATAGTGGGGATTAGGGGAGTGTCATTGGTTCACTTAAAGCCTGATGAGCCAAACATGGTCCTGGCATGAATGCCTGATTATAGCTTAAACTGGACAGCGAGGTCCAGTGCTATACAAAGGTGACAAAGATGTCAATGCTGCAGCTTGCTCACCTGAAAGTGGCCCAACCGAAGTCGGGAGCCTTTTGGTCTGCTGGGTATGGACCACTTCTCAAAGTTGCAGCTCACCCATCCGAAGGTGGCCCAGCCAAAGCCAGGGACCTTTTGGCCTCAAGTCTGTCAAGGCAGATTACTTCTGGCTCTTCAGGTATTTTAATTTTGCCCAACTAAGTGTAATTATTTTCAAGCAGTACGAATGTTTTTAGTCTTTTCTTTTTTTTTTATTGAGTTTTCAGTTTATGTAATATTTTCTTATTTACAAATTGTATCATCTGTTGTTTTTTTTTTTTCATACTGTTAGAATTATAGAATAGGTATAAAATAATATATATATATATATATATATATATACGCGCGCACACATACACACACACACACATTTAAATTTAATGAAAGACCAAAGGCTAGGTATTTTTAGTTAACTTTTCTTTATCTACAAAAGAACTCATATTTAGTGTTGTCCCTTAGTGTTTTTATGACAAGTTTGTTTGTTTGTTTTGTTTTATGGCATATCAACCTCATTGGTCATTTAATGCCGAATCGAGTTAAGGAAAATGAGTCTGAAAAGAAATTCGAAGTAAAGGTCTTAGGAATTAATAATAAACTTTGGATAATTAGTTGGTTATTTGTTTTTTTATTAGGAATTTATTTGTAGGGAATCATAAAAAAAAGTTTTTGGGGTTTTTTTGTGAAACAGGTTGGGGAAGGGATCAGTTTGTTAGAATATATCTAGTAAAGAAAGTGTTTATAGAAGTAGTTTGGTCTTATTGTAAATTTCTTTAGATTTTTGTGTATAACTTCACTGTTTTTAGAAAATATGACAAGTCTAAAAGTATTCAAACAAACAAAAAGCATCCACTGGTTTTTATAATGACCAGAATTATGGTAAAAAAACACACAATCACAAATGTGTGTTTTCTGATAAGTAAGCAAGGACATTTTGGAAAAATTCCTTGTCTATGGTTACTCACCAAACTTATGTTAATTTTTAATGAAGAATTCTTCTGCCTTTTTCTATTTAACAAGTTGAACTTTAAACAATGGTGGTTAAAATAAAGGGTTCAGTTTGAGAGTCAGTGTGGACTCACGAGTCTGACATGAAACACTGGAAGAAGGCCGAAGGACATATTGGAAGAAACGTGATTATAACAATAAAGATTTGGTCAATAATCTGAATATTCTAAGTAATAATAATTTAAAACAATTTGTTTCTTAATGAATTTTTTAGCTATAGAAACAGGATATGAATATAATTATACAAGTTTGATTGAAGACTGTAGGCAAGAAATTTTTTTTTAGTTAACTTTTTCTTGCTTCCGTACAAGAGAAAACCCATTTGTTATATGTGGCTTTGAGTATGATATCATCTCATGAAACAATTAACAAACGCTGTAAGGTCAAACCTAAGACTATTCAAAACTTTAAAAAAAACAATGGCTGCTGTTATTCCCTTATCTTGATAATGGCATGAACTATGATCAAAGAACAAGAGACAAACATTTAGGAAATATTTACCTTCATTAGATCTAAACATGAATCATACATAATCATGTCTCATGCAAATTTTCAAGACCCAATATGCCATACACAAGATACAAACTTTATGAGTGATAAATAGTTGGCCTAGGCTAGGCCTACAATTTCCAGCTGCAAAAGTTCAATTTAAGTTTCAGAAAACTGCAGGAAATATTCAGTATCGTCTCATGCATAAAGAAAATTAAACATTTAAAAATTTTAAAATATATTCATTTTTGATGATTTTAATCAAACTTGTATTAATTTTTAAGGAAGACCTGTTGCCTAAATACTCAATATACAAGGTGGGGCAAAAATAGAAGAATAGTAAATATTATTACACAATACAGTGACTGTCTTATTACTTTTGCCCCACTTTTGATTTATCAAAATGAATTTTAAAGGATATTTGTTAACTGATGCTATTTTTAACGATAGAAATACTGTGGGAATCATATAATACAAGTTTGATTAAAGACTATTTTTGTTTCCATACAGAAGAACGCACCCTGTCTTATTGTTTCCTCCTGCCAAACAATTAATGAATACAGTAAAGTCAAACTGAAGACGAAAACATTTTTTTTTTTTAATTCAGTTTTTCCTTGAACTTGATAATAATGAGAAGCACTAAATTGTAAACAATTAAAGGATGAAGAGGCACTTGACATAATGGTTATTGCTGTAGCAAAGGAAATTCACAACCCGAGTTGAAATCATTGATAAAACTATTTGTGTTTCACTTTGCACTAATGCCATTGAAAAAAAAGGCATGAATCCATCTGTCCCTCCCACAAGTTATGGATAAATTGGCTAAACAGATTGGTTTCTTTAGCCTTGGTTAGACAACCAGTCTAGAAGAAAGAAAACTAAATTCAAACCAGCTGTACTCTACTTCGAAGTGACCTTGTATTACATGCTGCCAGTGGCAGAGGGGTCGGTTAAATACATCGTGTTTACATTCATTTGATCCAGCTGAGAGTTAAACAAAAATTAAAAAAAAGAAAGTCCTTGTCTATAGTCTTTAATCAAATTTGTATTAATTTTTAATGAAGAACTGCTGATATACAGTATGGGGTCATAGTAACAGGGCAGTCAGTCGTATTACATAATACAAAACATCTTTATTTTTCTTTTATAGATGTTGACTGAAGTTATTATTGACTGCTCTATTTTTTCTGCCCCACCCTCTATATATCTACATCAGGAGAGCACCTGCTTCAGGAAGATGACTGCTAAAAAACTGATTTGGACAGGGTGCACTTTTATTGTGGCCTTGTTCAACACCCTGCTAACTTTATTAGATATCTATTTTTGTCAACCAAAACATACAAAATTTTAATGATATATTTTAAATATCAAAGGTTTTTATTAGGAGTTGAGTAAGATCATTTTGTAATATTACGGATGGGCGCTGTTATCAATCAGTGAAGGTGTCACGAGACTAGCGCGTGTGGGCAGAATGACCTGCAAAGTTAGACGTGATTTTAAAATAATCACAGATGTATCATCACATGTTTCACTAGTGACATTGAACATTCGAGGATCTTCGATCTGTTCTCCAAGATCTCTATATAAGAAAACAAGTAACGAGCAGTTGTCAAAACGGGTGCGTTAAAGGTTCTGGAGGCCCCGACCTGTCATATCCCAGTCTGCTATGACCTATCTGCTGTGACAGGCGTGTGTCAAACAGCCAGCTCTCACACACTCCCCGTCATCACCGAGAGGAAGGGAGAAGAAGGAACTTTTTGAGTTGCAGTGATCATAGCTGAATAAAAGCAACTGCTATATTTTCTTCCCTTACCTTCGAGTTTGAGTATTTCTTTTTCTGCGGACTTCTTTTTTTACAGCACAAAACGTTGGCCCTATGGTACAATTTGATTCGGTTCTCACCTGCAGCGGTTGATTATGGATTGGAATACTTATTTTGAATTAAATTCACCCAAATCAAAACAATAAACCTTACATGGTAAATGTGGAGAATGGGGACAGGATTACAATTTTGTTACCATACATTTTACTTACCTCCCTGAAATTGTTTCAATTTTGCTTTTCTAGACTCATACTACAATAAATATATAAAAAGGGGTTCAAATACTAAAATCAATTGATTTACTTCTTTGTAGATTTGTACTTCATTTGCTGCCCAATATTATTTATAAAAAATTCAAAAATAACTAATTACAAATAAATATCTTCATTTGTATGAACACCTTCATTCATTCTCTCTTGCTTATATATATATTTTTAAAAAATTTTTTTATATATATATATATGTTTTTTTTTTCTCATCATACGACGTGTGAAAGCACGTGCAATATTCTGTCCTCATCAGCCGCCAACCAGGGTGATAACACAGTTTTGGTAGCTCAAGGCAGTACTGCCACTCCTGGCGCTACCAAGCAGCTTTTGCCACCAGACAGGTTATTTTAAAAAAATATATATCTATATGTACACCAGATCAACTAAAAGCAGACATTACATTGGATGTTCGTTCATCTTAGTGCAGTTTGTGATTTAAAAATGCATTTACTTTCGGCCGTTGATGTAATAGCAACCATTTCTTGATTTTGTGTAATCACACGGGGAAGGTGGTTCCACGTGCATATCATTCATGTTGAAATTTTTTCTATATCCATCATCTATTCAGTTCGTTTTCCTTCAAAAAATAATATATATATATATATATTACATTCTTTTTTTTTTTTCATCATACAACGTGTGAAAGCACATGCGATACCCTTGCCTCATCAGCCGCCAACCAGGGTGATAACACAGTTTCTTATCTTAAATGCAACCAGCGGCCTCAGGTCACTCTGTCAATGTGTCTGTGGAAAATCTGCGGCAAACAGGGCATTTTCTGGGTAGGACTTGGGACCCTTCCCTCAATCAAATCTCAAAGTATCTTCAATGAGCAACATATTACTTGCTCGGGAGAAGCCGATTCAACCTGACCAGGGTGAAAGCTGATACAAGTACAAGTAAGTATATATATAGTGTGTGTGTATAGTGTGTGTTGACAAAATGACCATTGAAGGAGCATTATAATAGTTACAAAATGACTGGGCTGTCGTTTTTGAAAGAAGTTTTGTAATTATTATATAGCTCCTTCCATGGTCATTTTGTCAACACACACTTTGCACTGACTGCATATCTGCTGAGGGGTAAGACACCCACCTTCATGAGTGACTTTGATATAACATTAATCCACATATGGCGAGGCTCCAGCTTTAGAGATTTAGGGAATGTGGAGTACCCCTTCATTGCCATTGCTCCCAGTTCCACTCTGACCTGGAGTGGTAGCATTTGTTGGGGTTCTATCTAAGTGTGCAAACAAATTAGCATTATGATTGGGTCCTATCATTTGTTTGTACACATAGTTTTTTCTATTGGTCAAATAGAACAAACTGTGTGTGCAAACAAAGGATTGATGTTAAATTGTGACTCAGGCTTGTTTAAGAATGTTATCTAGAAAATGTGTTTACATTTTATATATGTATAAAGAGGATTTGGCATTAAATAACCTACAATGGTTGATATGCCATAAAACCCAACCCAACCAATCTTTCAAAAATAAATATGCTCATCCTCATCATCAAGGTATGCTGAAAGCACAGATTCCCTTGATTCTGTCTCACCATCTGTCCCTATCTTGGTAAGTTATCTAGATATATGTCTAGTATATGCACAGAGCTAATATATCTAGTATATGCACAGAGCTAATGAACATAAGTTTTTACTGTTTGGCTAACACCCGTGTGTCCATGTGTACGAGTCCATAAGAGAACATCACTTAAGAATTCGTCTTTACATCTCCAGCAATGTCCTGCATGTCTTGTTCGTTTAGTTGGATGGTTTGAGAGATGGGAGGTAAGTGGCCGTACAGTTGCTGTTTTGTAGGGTGCTGCTTTCAGGATTTGTTCAAAACAGTATGCAACATTTTTGCATAGTTCCCATCTAGCTTTTTCCCTAGGGGTTTCATTAGCATCCAAGTGGTGCAACCATACAGTTGTACTAATACAGTTACAGCTTGGAAGAATTCTACTTTTATTTTATCAGTGATCAGATTTCCATATGGTTGGATAACTTGTCAATAGCAGTAGATGAGATATTGCTACCAAGTAACAGCAAAAAACTATCCAGATACATCTGATATTACAAAAGAAATAATGGGAAAGAACCTGAAATTGATCCTAGAAAGAGGATATCCTTATAATAAATGATCAGGGAAACTTGAAGGTCATGTCTGGAAGACAAAAAATTATATTATAAGCTTTCCGGACTCAGGTTTGGTTTGGTTTGTTGGGTCTTATGGCATATCAACCTTTCTAGGTTATTTAACGCCAAATCCATTTTTATATAAATAATCTGTTCTATTTAAAACAATTCAGTTTAGCATAAGTATACAGTTTAATTGTCAAAAACATTACCATTTCAAACTATTCAAGCAGTTATATATAACAATTCAGTTTAGTGTAAATACTGTTTTAATGTCAAAAAACAGTTCTATTTCAAATAATTCAGTTAAGCATAAGAACACCGTTTAAATGTAAGTACGGTTTAATTGTCAAAAACATTTCTATTTCAAGCTATTCAGTTTACTCAAACAATTCATTTTAGAATAAGTATGCCGTTAGTTCTATTAACCCATAGATAGGGCCCTATCAGGTGCTACCACTCCGGGCCAGAGTGGATCTGGGAGCGATGGCAATAAAGGGGTACTCCACATTCCCCAAAGCTCCAGCTGGAACCTCACCATCAGATTGTTTAGTGTCATATCCAGGGGGGGGTCTTACCCACTCTGCAGAGAAGCAGTCGGTGTATTCTACAGCCCCAACTGACTGGGAAATTTCCAGACTCAGATGAATTACTGAGTAAAAGATTGAAGTTGGTTAGGAGATGCTACCACGAGAGCAAATATTTACTTTGCAATTTGACACCAGATTGAATCACAAGACCTATTATTCCATCCACCTTATTGTCACATGACTCAAGAAGAGTATAAAAGAAATCCAATTGAATATGTCATATGTATGGATTATAAGTTCACCTGACAATTGTAACCATGAAACTCATCATCATCATGTCGTGCTGCTAGCACGGATATCCCTGACCCCCTCTCGCCACTTCTCCCTATCATTCATCGCTTCTGGCAGGTCTTCAGGGCTACATCCCGTATCCTCACATAGCTGCTGTATGTATGTTCGAGCTGGTCGTCCTGCTTTTGCTTGGTCATATGCGGGGGTCCATAGGAGTACATCACTGATGAGTTCATCCTTGCTTCTCCAGCAGTGTCCTGCATGTCTGGTTCGTCTAACTTGTATAGTTTTCATGATGGGAGGCAGGTGGCCGTATAGTTAGTGCTTTGTGGGGTGTTGCCGCCAGGACTTGTTCAATATTGCTCACAAAGGCAGCAGTCGTATCGATACTGCTATATGGATGCACTATTTGGATGCCAACTAAATGGCTGAAGAAGAAGCTAGACCACAATTACACGAGAGTGTTGCGAGATGAAACTCATAGTTGGGAGTTTTTACCCTCTGTTACTTATATATATTTTTTTCATGATTGATTATGTATTCTATATTGCCCTATATTTTTTGTATATTGAGACCTGAAAAGATTTTGTGATTTAGATGCACATTAAATCTTAACTCATATATATATATAATCATATAAATATACTGCTGAAAAAAAAAAAATTAACAATTCATTGAGATCTTATACACTAACTTCTGATTTGAATTTCATAGAAATTCTATTCTTGTTCAGTGTACTGACATGTCATCGAGTCAGTTATTAAAAAGTAGTGAATACTAAAAAATACAAAGGATTGTATAAAGAGGCAGCATCTTGATCTAGCATTCCTGTGATGTGATGGAAAACCAATAAAGTCTGGCAATATTGTAAGATACTTCTGGAATGTTCTGGGTTCATGGTAATGATGATTCGGGTCTGAAACCCTGCCTGTCCTCAGTCATCATCTGTTGATAGTGTAGAGAAGAGGAAAATCTCGTATTTTGGTCTGGCGCTCAATTTATTTCAACACTTAATTTCAACCAATCAGAATGACTAATCCTAGTCAGCCCGGACCTTCATTTCCGCCCACCAAAGCTTGTAAGCTGCCAAACCCAGTCTCTTTGGCTTGAGAACGCCGACCAGGGCAGACGTCCTCTGGCCGTTCTTAATTAGCGATGCTTTTCAGCTAGACAAGCCACCCAGTGTAGACATCTCACTGCGGCTCTAACATAGCAGCAGCAGCAACATGGACACTTGAGGGAATTCATCTAATTTATGGATTTCTTACATGGAATCCCAGTTGAATATAAATTAGACGCATTCAACATGCCGTGCACAGGCACCACTTTATGTCACCCCAAAATTGGGTATGTCAATCTGAGCATAATACCGCTCTCGACACTAGTTCCCATTTCACCTCTGGTCCACATTAATGGAGATAACACCTACTCTCCTCCCCAAAAATACCAGACACACAAAACTCACAGTGACATCCAAAGTTCAATCCCTCACGTCCGACAACACACGCTGCCATCTCAACACCTCATAACTCCATTTCGTCTCAACACTAACAAGCCTAAACTCCACGAGTCTTGCAGCACAAAAGAAAAAACTAATATTCCATGCTGCAAATAAAAACCTTATCCTAAAAACACCTTTCGACCCTCGCCATCTTACTTCATCATCATCATTCTACCTTTTATTTCTCACAAACTTAGCGAGGGGACTAACAACACGCTAAGCGAGGAAACACTACAACATAAACACACATACATAACCATCTTCCTCGCTTATCAACAACTAAACCTCTCCAGCTAAAATCATCCAGACCAAAATCAACCCAGGCCAAAAACCCCGTACAAAAACTCCAGTACGAAAGCTTTGATGGCTACACAGCTTTTGTTTTGTTTTTTGCAGTGTGTATATATAATATTATTAGATATCATTATCATCATCATGTCACGCTATCAGCACGGATATCCCTGACTCTCTCTCTCGCCACCCCTCCCTATCATCCATTGCTTCCAGCAGGTCCTCAGGGCTACATCCCATATTGGCACAGAACTGTTGTAAGTTCGAGCTGGTCATACTGCCTTTGCATGTCCATGTGAAGCGGTCCACAGGAGTACATCACTTATGAGCTTGTCCCTACTTCTCCAGCAGTGTCCCGCATGTCTGGTTCAAAGCCAAAACCCTGCTACATAGTCTGGAACGAGCCGCTGCAAGCATCAGGCTCCATGTCAATGCACACAAGACGGAATATATGCGCTTTAATCTAACAGGTGACATCTCCACACTAAACGGTAGCTCTCTGAAACTAGTTGACAAGTTCTCTTACCTAGGGAGCAGTGTCTCATCAACCAAGACAGACATCAACATGCGACTAGCAAAGGCATGGACAGCTATCGATAGGCTATCAGTCATATGGAAGTCAGAAGATTTCATTATAATAATATATTATAATAAGCATCATTTATAATTTAATAAATATTAAAATAAATATATTTATATTATAGATATCATGGCTTGAAAAGATATGAATTCGAGTTCCACATTTCTTCAATTCGGATTTACATTCCTTCTTTCAAAAACAAGAATAAGACTTTTTTTTTAAATGAATACATTATTCTTTGTCTCTTCTTTTTAACCTAACATGCATTGATGAGAAACTGCTGCCTATATATATATATATATATAGAGAGAGAGAGAGAGAGAGAGAGAGTTGACAAATTCTCTTTAAATAAAGGGAAGGTAAGTAAAATTTTGGGAGCCCAGTGGTAATTACATCCTAATTTTTCACATATAGCCTTTACTTTTTTTTTATGATGCACTTTTGAAATGACTTGATGAGACCTTTAAAAAGTACTACACACTCAATCCACCATATTTTCTACACACAAAGTAATTTGTGGGGATCGAGTAAAAATATCTCCTTCGTATTATTATATATCAAACATCAGAAATTATTATTATGTAGTTAGGATATTCTCCTTTTTCTTAGGTGTTATTGATTTTTCAGCCATCATACACTCTGGTCTTTTTCAGATGCTTATCATAGTAACATTTTAGAAATTTTAAACCAAATCCCTATTTTAAGGGGTCAGCAAGCTATAGCCCTTGGTTCAAATGCAGCCTGCAAGCTGAGTCTGTACAACATTCAAGAAGATTCTTAAATTCAGAAATATACCCTCAACATCTTCCTTCACAGAATGAAAAAAATATTACTCTTATTTTTATTGGTTCAATTCATATATTGTTAATTTACAGATATTTTCAAATAGGTCCTTCATATTGTTAGCAGACATATTTAAAAATGTCAACATGATAACATTTTGTCTTTCTGGAGAGAATAAAATTACCACAAAAATTATTGATGTAAACATATTAAGTAATTATTTAAAAAAAAATATCCCAGAGGATTTTGACATAACATTGAAATGAAATATTAAAAAAAATTGAAAGTTGACATTCTTTTTTGCACTTTATACCATAAATTCTGTTGATTTGGTTTCCAATGTCCAAAAACCTCTGGTGGCAAAATATTTACCCAAGAGCAGATAATTGAAGTCCAACATTGCTTTATATTTGGCCTAGTACAACTTTATTAACTAGGCTGGAAGAGTTTCTTGTTATCAAGGAATCAAATAATAATTCAAATTGAAATGTGAATTTAGATTTTAACAAAATTTTCCTTAAATTCAAGAAACTTGTTTTGTCTAAACAACAAAAAAATCGGATTAAAAAATGCAATAAATTTTGATACTTCCTCCATTCTCAAACACTTAATGATACTTCATGTATAAAATCAATAAACAAATTTAATAACTATTTTGGAACTAAAAATAATGTTAAAATCTGTTTTAAAATTTGAAAAGTTTAAAAAGTAATTTTACAAAGGGAAATTAGGCTGAAATACATCCTTATACTGTATGTATATTTGAGATTTTTTAAGTGATTCATGAGTTATTCTGATTTTTTTTTCAGATACAAATAAAGCTATTTTCATTTAAAATTTGCTTTGTCTCTAACTACTTTTAAAAAAATAGTGGAATGAATAAGAAGTATTTTTTTAAATCAGCTAAATCTTCGTAGGAGACTTACAGTCAATTTAAGCAGTAATGAGCCTCATCAATACTTAGATGGGAGACCACGTAGGTCGACAGTACATAACATTATTATGTCTCAGACAAAGCAAAGCTTTAGTACATAACAACAAAGACTTTATGGAAATTTCTTGAGCTATATGTATTTTTACACTTATGTAAGATTTTACAGACAAGGTGTAATGGAAAAGACTGAAGCCTTAATATTTTTTTTTATAGATTAAACATTTAAATGAAGATGTGCTCAGCTAAACAGCTTTGCACCGACACTCATCAGTTTATTATATAATAAAGGGATAATATTAAAATGAGTCACTAACAACTCTTGATAGCTTTTGTATCAGCAGGATTGTTATATTCTTCATATGGTATCTTTTGATGAAGATTCTAACTCTGAAAGTTTATTCAATGCTCTATGTATCTTATATGGTATTTTAATGGTGGGATACAAAGGGTAACTGGGGGTGTCCTCGTGGTGTAATGGTTAAAGCGATGGACTGCGGAATCGTAGTGAGCGAGTTATTATGTTCACTTTTGGGCAAATACCCTTGGGAAAGGTATGAACCCCCTTATCCTCCCAGCTATGGGTTAAATAGTACCACTACTGTTCTTCTAGGAGAATGGCTTTGGCATTAAATAACCTAAGAAAGGTTGATATGCCATTAAAAACAAAGAAAGAAACAAATAAAGTGTAACTGTTATCATCACAGGAGATAGAATCAGTAATCTGAGTTCGAATCTTGAATGAAGTTGTTTTCACTTTGTGCTAATGCACTTGAGAAAGGCATGACTCCACTTGTTCTCCCTCCAGTAGGGTGGACTGGGCTCTTTACATTTGGTTAGTCTACCAGTCTAGGAGAAGGAAAATGAATTCAAACCAGCTTTACTCCACTTAAAAATTAACCTTGCATCACATCCTGCCAGTGGTTGTTTGGTTTCTTTGTTTAATGGCATATCAACATTTGTTGGATATTTAGTACCAAAGCCATTTGATTGACAAGCAAGAAATCATAAATCATTCTCTTCTGGTATGTTAATTTGAAAACCAAGATAAAATAAGGTTTTGTAAAAGTGTTGCACTGTGATTGGCTTGGAGATAACATTAAACTGACTCTGGCATATTGTAAGATTCAATGTCAGTGAGGCTCTCAACTCAAAGCAGTGAGGCTTAACATCTAAATTCCTGGAGAGCTTAACATCTAAACCCTGGAGAGCTTAGCTCTCCAGGGTTTACTGTGAAATGACTTTGCTAAAGAATTTCTCTTTCTCATAAAATGATGATTGAAGACTTAACCCTAAAACAAAGACAGCTGCCTCTTTTAACTAATACTAATAAATGTGGAAACCTAAAACATATAACACGTTTATCAACTTATTTCCATTAACTGAATATAAAATGATAATCAATGGTGTTTGATTTCCATCCAGGATTAGGTGATGACATTTTGATATACTCGCAATGTAACATATTTTTAGATGATGACATTTTGATATACTCGCAATGTAACATATTTTTAGATGATGACATTTTGATATACTCGCAATGTAACATTTTTAGATGATGACATTTTGATATACTTCCAATGTAACATTTTTTAATGAGTTATTTGTGACTGTTTTTCAGATACAAATCATAGATTATCCAAAATTTGAGCTTTTCCCTTTAGGATCTCAAGTATTGAGTATCTTATTGATTGATTGATTTTAATGGCATCTTAACCTGTCAAGGGTTATTTTATGCCAAAAGATTAGGAAATTACTTTCATATTTCCATTTTTGTGAAATTGTTTCTGATGAGGGATTTTTTTCACAGTCCTTTTGAATACAAATAATTTTTAAACAGATCTATTTGACTCATAGATAGAATCCAAACAGGTACTGGGATGTCCTTGTGGTGTAATGGTTAAAGCGATGGACTGCAGAATTGTAGTAAGCAAGTTCGTATTCCAGTCGCGCTATTACATTCACTTTCGGGCAAATACCCTTGGGAAAGGTATGAACCCACTTATCCTCCCAGCTATGGGTTAAATAATACCACTACTGTTCTTCTAGGAGAATACCTTTGGCACTAAATAACCTACAAAGGTTGATATGCCATTAAAACAAAGAAATCAAACCAAACAGGTACTATGACTCGATGTCAAAGTAGATCTACACTATACTTCCCAAATCTTTCTAACTGGAGCTTCACTATCAAATGCAAGGGCACCCCTTTTGGGAGGAGATTCTTATCCCTCTGGAGGGGATGCAATTAACATATTCTAAGCCCCACCAACAGGCGACAAAAGGATAAAAATCTCAATAAGTTAGAATGCTTAACACCAGTTTTGAGAAGCAAGGTCAGATGTCGTTTCTCAAATTTTCTGAAGTCGAATTTAAAATAACATCCACAATTTGCAAAAAATTTTTCCATTAAAAGATATCAAGACTAGTTTTATTTTACTTATGTTTTCAAAATGGCACTAGCTCATCAAGACAAAGTCTGAATTTTTGAGAGGCAAGTCATATTGAAAGCACTGCTTAATTTTCTAGTGTAATGGTTAGCAAGCTTGTCTTCAAGATCAATTACTACCAAGAAGTGAGCTTGATCCTCACTGAGTGTTTCATACTAAAGATTTTGTACCAAATCTAAGCTCAGCTTAGTTTTTGGAAGGCCAATGGTCTAACCATACTGAAAGCACCGGTTTCAACAAAGGTAAGCAATAATAAACCTGCTCAGGACTTAGATGGGTAACAACCAAGGAACAGTAGATATTGTAAGCAGCTAGATTGATTCATTGATTTTAATGGTATGTCAACCAGCCTGGAGTTAGTTTTAGAGCTTAGGGAATAGCATGCTTTGTACATTCAAATATACATTTTTTGTGTGGTTGTTTTGGGGTGGGGGGAATGAAGAGATAGATTTCGAACTTTTTCTGAAGGCATTAGTATGAAATGAAATGCAAACAGGCTTGTCAAAGAATTGGAACTTAAGTTACCAATTCCATTTCCTTATATTTCTTGAGGGCATTAGCACTAAATGAAATGCAAACAGTGTCTTCAAGAATTGAAACTTAAGTTAGCAATTCTATTTCCTTATATTTCCTGAGGGCATTAGCACTAAATGAAATGCAAACAGTCTCTTCAAGAATTGAGACTTAAGTAACCAATTCCATTTCCTTATATTTCTTGAAGGCATTAGCACTAAATGAAATGCAAACAGTCTCTTCAAGAATTGAAACTGTAACCAATTCCATTTCCTTATATTTCTTGAGAGGATTAGCACTAAATGAAATGCAAACAGTCTTGTCAATGAATTGGAACTTAAGTTACCAATTCCATTTCCTTATATTTCCTGAGGGCATTAGCACTAAATGAAATGCAAACAGTCTCTTCAAGAATTGAAACTGTAACCAATTCCATTTCCTTATATTTCTTGAGGGCGTTAGCACTAAATGAAATGCAAATAGTCTCTTCTAGAATTAGAAGTTAAGTTACCAATTCCATTTCCTTAAATTTCTTGAGGGCATTAGCACTAAATGAAATGCAAACAGTCTCTTCAAGAATTGAAATTTAAGTTACCAATTCCATTTCCTTATATTTCTTGAGGGCATTAGCACTAAATGTGATATTTTGGTGGTTGCAGTGCCCATGGCGATGGATGAGTGATTATATATTGTACTGATAAATGGGTTGGCAAATGTGGCTAGCTAGGTTCCCTTAGATTACATAGCAAATGCAAGACCACTTCCATCCCCTTCCCCCCAAAAAATTTAAGGCCTTGTGCCTTCCTTGTATTTTCAAGGAAATAAAATTAGCACTAAATGAAATGCAAACAGGTTTGTCCAAGAATTGAACTTGAGCTTCTAATTCTGTTTTTGACAATGATAATCATTATGCTAAGAGTACTTTCCGTAATATATTGGTAAATATTGCCCATGTGAATGAAGCAAATATGACCTGAATTTTTTCCACACATTTCAAGTTCAAAATTGATTAGCTGATTTTTAATCAGGATGCCAACCTGAAAAAAAAAAAAAAGTATCATTCTCATTATTTCTAGATAAACCTTGTATATGTATTTACTAACCCCTCTGCATGAGGAGGATGTGAGACAAGGTCAGTTTTTAAGTGGAGTTAAACAGGTTTGATTTCAGAATTTTCCTTCTTCTAAACCAGCCGCTATACTAAGGTCAAAGTGCCCAATCTGCCCATGGTAAGAGGAAGAATAGTTGGATGCATACATTCTTCAAGAGTATTAGAGTTATGTGAAATGCAAACAGCCTTGTCCAGGATTTGAACTCGGGTTGCCATGTCCATTTCCTATGACGATAGCCATTGCATCACGGGCACCTCCACATGGGGAGGATGTGACACAAGGTTAATTTTTAAGTGGAGTTTAACAGGTTTAAATTCAGAATCTTACTTCTAAACCAGTTGCTTAACCAAAGTTAAAGAGTCAGTCTGCCCTACTATTTACCCAAGGTTGGATGGAAAATAGTGGGATGCATACCTTTTTCAAGGGTATTAGAGATATGTGAATTGCAAACAGCCTTGTCCAGGGTTTGAACTCAGGTCACTATGTCCATTTTCTATGATGATAGCCATTACACCATGGGCACCTTCTTAGAGCTTATATATGCCAAGTGGGAACTCGTGTATTGAGTATCTTAAAGTTTCTGGTCATGAAATATTTAATGAAATAGGCTAGCATAATATTGTTTGCTAGTTCAATTCTTGTTGATGCCTGATACATCTGCTTGGTGGGCAAATAGTCTTGGAAAAGAATATCTCTGAATTCAAGAGCTGAAGTCTCAAAAGCAGTCCAACATTGTCTTCAAACTTCTTTTTGCAACTCATACAACACAACACTAGAGAAAAGTGATGCTTTGATTCATATATGAACTGAATATTTTCCACTCAACACTCATCAGCTGATTTTTAATCAGGATGCCAACCTGAAAAAAAAAAATGATAAAGCAATCAATCTCATTACTTTCTAAATAGACCCTGTATATGCCACCTCAGGTGGTGCAATGTTGCCTTTCCAATGAAAATGAGTGGCAGGGAGAGAGAAGACTTGCTGCATAGGAAACTGCCACTCTTTCATTGTACCTTGTTTTGATCCAGGTTTTCTTGAGACTAGCAGACACCTTCAACAAGAAATTTTTGAAACTTGTTCTTTTGTAAGATCACACAGGCAATCTACATGGTTTAATTGTTAAGAAGTGAGACTAGCAGATCATTGTTAGTGAGTTCAATCCTCACAAAGGGTCAAATCTTAGTTTTACACCATAGCATGGTATAAAGGTTAGCAAACGAGTCTAGTAAATCAATTATGACAAAGTAGTGAGCTTGATTCTTACTAGGTGCCTCAAAGCACTGGTTTTGTGCCAAATCTAAGCTCTGCTCAGTTTTCACTTTGTAATGGTTAGCAAGCTTGTATAACATATTAATTATGACCAAGTAGTGAGCTTGATCCTTACTAGGTGCCTCAAAGCACTGGTTTTGTGCCAAATATAAGCTCTGCTTAGTTTTCACTTTGTAATGGTTAGCAAGCTTGTATAACATATTAATTATGACCAAGTAGTGAGCTTGATCCTTACTAGGTGCCTCAAAGCACTGGTTTTGTGCCAAATATAAGCTCTGCTTAGTTTTCACTTTGTAATGGTTAGCAAGTTTGTATAACAGATTAATTATGACCAAGTAGTGAGCTTGATCCTTACTAGGTGCCTCAAAGCACTGGTTTTGTGCCAAATATAAGCTCTGCTTAGTTTTCACTTTGTAATGGTTAGCAAGCTTGTATAACATATTAATTATGACCAAGTAGTGAGCTTGATCCTTACTAGGTGCCTCAAAGCACTGGTTTTGTGCCAAATATAAGCTCTGCTTAGTTTTCACTTTGTAATGGTTAGCAAGTTTGTATAACAGATTAATTATGACCAAGTAGTGAGCTTGATCCTTACTAGGTGCCTCAAAGCACTGGTTTTGTGCCAAATATAAGCTCTGTTTAGTTTTCACTTTGTAATGGTTAGCAAGCTTGTATAACAGATTAATTATGACCAAGTAGTGAGCTTGATCCTTACTAGGTGCCTCAAAGCACTGGTTTTGTGCCAAATATAAGCTCTGCTTAGTTTTCACTTTGTAATGGTTAGCAAGTTTGTATAACAGATTAATTATGACCAAGTAGTGAGCTTGATCCTTACTAGATGCCTCATAGCACTGGTTTTGTGCCAAATATAAGCTCTGCTTAGTTTTTAAAAGCCACTTCAGAGAATGTTATAACAACACCAAGAAGGCATTGGTTTTATGGCTGAAGGGTATCAGTAGTGCAGTATCAATCCTAATTCTGCAAGAGAGAATCTTTACCTATCATAACTAAATCTTCTCTTGCTGGTGTTACATATTTAGCTAGCTGCTGTTGTCTAGTAATTTATGTTAGTGTTGGGTCTGTGGGTTTTCTTTAATATTGATCAGGTGATGTTTGACAGTGTATGGCACTGGTTTGCTGAAAGAGTGTTGCTGGAACAAAACACTGGGCATGGAATTGAATAATGAACACACACTGTTGAAACTTTACAACAGTTTATTCAGTTGAAGTCCAGTATGCACAATCTATGTATCCTTCTACTTTTCAAGAATGAGGCAATATGTTAATGCTAAACTTTATCTTAGAGCTGTTGATTCTTCACATTAGCTGCCGCTAAAGTCTGCCAAAGACTTGCTGAATGACTGGTGATGACTGTCTAGTACCTGCAAAGACTGGCTAGCTTATCTAATCTTGTTTCATCTTGTATATTTCAAATCAAGAGCAATTCATTTCAAAGAGCATTTATCTTCCCTGTTCAATGTCATATGGTCTAACTCTGATACATAACCATCAACAAGGACCACTTAGTTGACCAACAAAGAAATTCCAATGATCTCTTAATCCTATTTACCAACCCCTCCGCTCAGGCAGGATATGACACAAGGTCAATTTTTAAGCAGCATTTAACAGGTTTGAATTCAGAGTTTTCCTTCTCCTAGACTAGTTGCCTCACCAAGACTGAAGAACTCAGTCTGTCCTACTATTTACCCATAGCTGGAGGGAGAATAATTGGATTCATACCTTTCCCAAGGGTATTACTGCTATATGAAATGCAATGATTCTCGTCCAGGATTTGAACTCGAGTCGCCGTGTCCATTTCCTATGACGATAACCATTACACCACGGGCCCCTTCATTGGCTCCCCGGCAGGGAATCGAACCCCGGTCTCCCGCGTGATAGGCAGGGATACTTACCACTATGACCTCTTAATATCATGAAAGAATTCAGGTGGATCCAGGTTCAATTCTCACAAGTGCTGATTCTGATTTCAAGTTACTTTTCCTAATTATCATTTCCAAATTGTTCTTCTTTTATTTAATCATTATACAATTACCATTTCTCTGTTAAAGTTCTTGTTAATAAAGATGAAGCCATTCAATGCCTCAAACTACAAGTGTATTCTCATGCACTAACATGATACCATCCTGTTATAAGTGTAATTTCTAGCAGACCATTGTTAGTGAGTTCAGTTCTCACTGGGTGTCTCATACATCTGGCTTTGTGTCACAACTAAGTTGAACTTAGCAAATAGCTATACATAAAGTCAAACTGTCTTTTACACCGGGCCATTGGCCTAATGAGTAGAGTGTTTGCCAATGGTCTGGAAGACTGGGCTTCAATCCCTGGTCAAGTCATACCAAAGACTCAAAAAATGCTACTTGATGCCACCTTGCTTAACACTCAGCATTATAAGGTAAGGATCAAGGGTAAAGTGGAGCAATCCAGGGAATGGAGTAGCACCCTCCCCTACACCTTGGTGTAGTAGCTATTAAAAAAAAGGAACCTTCAGGTCACCCTCGACTAAGGTTGACTAAGGTATTTTATATATACTTATACAACCATTTATTGACCCAGAAAGGACAATGAAAAGTATTTAGAATACAACCGATCGATTTTAACAGGATGCTAAAGCTAGCATATCTTGCTACACGTAGCTTACTAAACAAGATGTCAACTTATCTGGCAACTGGCTTTTGTGATTACTTATCTATTTGTACTCAAGTGTCATTTGCTTAAAGTGCCCCCAAAATATGAGGTATCCAATAAGAACCAAACTTACAAAGAATGGTTTGCAAGTTTAGTTTGATTACCATTACATCATATGTATTTGCTAAATCTGCTTGGTTGATTGTTATGAGAATTTGAAGCTGAAAAAAAATGGATATCCTTTTTCTCAATCCTGAAAGAACCACTTTTTTTATCTAAGAAAAAAAAACTCCAGAGTCTATCTAACAACAAAAAAAAACCCCACCGTATGATATAAAAGCAACTAATAGAAGTCATAATGTGACACTACATGGTCTTCAGTCCCGAGTTGCACATATTCAGGTGCAGTAATGCATATGCATGTAGGTAAGTGTATCTGCATGACTGAGTATACATATAGGTAGAGCATTTATGCATATGTGGGTGAATAATATTATTAAAGGCAAATTAATATTATTACATGATAATATTATCAAAGACAAATTAATATTATGACATAATAATATTATTAAAGGCAAATTAATATTATTACATAAAAATATGATTAAAGGCATAACTAAACAATTGGTGAATATTATTAAAAGCATAGCAATTATGCATGTGTGTGTATAATATTATTACACAATAATGATAATAATATTATCAAAAACATAACTAAACTATTGGTGAATAATATTTTTAAAGCCATAGCATTTATGCATATGTGGGTGAATAATATTATTTTCATTATTATTAAAAACATATCTAAACAATTGGTGAATAATACTAAAGGCATAGCATTTATACATATGTGGGTGAATAACATTGTTAAAGGCATAATAATAATATTATTATTACTATCATTATTATTACTTGATAAAATTATTAAAGGCATAACTAAACAATTTGTGAATAATGTTATTAATTAAGCCATAGCATTTATACCTAAGTGAGTGAATAATATTATTACATAATAATAATAATAATATTATTATAACATAATAATATTAGAGGTATAACTAAACAATTGGTGAATGATATTAATTAAGCCATAGCATTTATACCAAAGTGAGAGAATAATATTATTACTACATAATAATAATAATATTAGAGGCATAACTAAACAATTGGTGAATAATATTATTAATTAAGGCATAGCATTTATGCATATGTGGGTAAATATTATTATTAAAAGCATAACTAAACAATTTGTGAGGTTAACAAACTTTAAAAGGTTGATAATAAAATTTAAAAAAAGATTTCTCAAAATAATTAAAATGGAAAGGATTATTTTTAAATGTCTATTAGAAACTGAAGTCTTCAGCACTAGTACAGTCATAGGTTACCAGACCAGAATCAGAAGAGGAGTTAGGTTTTCAAAGTGAATCTGGACTCTGAGGAATGAGAGATTTTTTCATCACTGGGGCATTCCATTGCACACATGGTTAAGTCCATTCTCTAGACAGTTACTGGCCTAAGAATGGACATTTTAGCGAATGTGACTCCGACAAGATTTGCCAAGAAATTAAACGCCATTGCAAAAGCAATGGATCCCAAAAGCAAAAGCAATGGGTCCCAATTAGTCTGAAGTAGAGATAGTAGTTTGCATTTAACTACTGAGTGAAAAAGAAAGAGTTACTAGTGCCTAAGTCTGGTTTCTCTTCCACTACCTGCTATACTTGGAAGTGGTAGTTCAATTTGAGCAGGAATTTTAGAAAAGTCTAGCAGTTAGAAACAGTGAGGAAGAGGGCTATCAGTTCTAAACTGGGGTATCTCTTCCACTCCCTTTTTCAGTTATAGCTAAGATCAGCTTGACTTAGGTTGAAAAGCTAGTGATACAGATGTCACTCAAAAACATTGGTCTGAGAGAAGCTGTAACAGTCATCAATAAACTGTTTCTTTTGTCAACCTGATCCATGGCTTCAAAGGTTTTGATCAAAATCAACAAGTGACTTCATTTTCAAAATTGAACAATTAAGCAAGGAGGTATCAAATACCATTTTTAAAGTCTTTGGTATGACGGGACCTTGTATTGAAAACAGGTCTCCCAGACCATTGGCGAACACTCTACCCACTAGACCAATGAGCCGGCAGATAAGTACTAATACAATAATATAGAATTACTTAATTGGATTGAGTGAATCAATTTTGATCAAAGCACTTTCTATACATTGAAGTAGTAAAAAAAGTGCTTTGATCAACAGGTTTTCTGTAAACCAAAAATATTGGACACTCAGTGAGGATTAAATTCACTAACAATGGTCTGCTAATCTCACTCACTGACCATTACTCCACATGGTATTATAATAGCTGACACTTCAGAATTGAGTATGGCCATCAAATAATATCATCTTGGTATGGTTTGGTTTGGTTCTTTAGAATATAAAACATTGTTGATTATTTAAATCCAAATACTGTTTATACATATATATTAAATATATTTACTAACTTACTATCTACCAGCATTCACGGTTACCAGGAAAAAGAAAAAAAACACCAGAATTTAGAGATAACAATATCCCAAATCACTGCCTGGGGGAAAAAGGAAAAAAAATTCTTTTGGGGAAAAAAATAAAGAAAAGGCCAACTTCGTCACACCAGTTGAAAAATATCAAGAGATATGCAGTCCGTTGGTCAAAAGAACAAAAACCCACCAGAAAATGCTGCAATGCTACTATTACAAATAGTGCTCAATACAAAAGTAGAGCTAATTACAGAAATTAAATCACAAGTCTGGACTATCCTACTACAGTTTTGCCTAAACTGGCTCCTCAGGGTATCGGTGCTAGATACCCTGAGGAGCCGGTTTAGGCAAAACTGTAGTAGGATAGTCCTGACTTGCGATTTAATTTCTATATTAAATATATATGATTTGTAAACATTTTCTTGATAACATTTTTAAATGAGCCTGAGCTCATTTTTTGCATACAGTGAAGGGATTTCAAGTATTGCTATGCATAATTAACAATTAAACACCAGTCATTTGTTTACACACAGTTAAATGGTTAAACAGTTCTATTTCCAACAATTCATCATAAGTCATTTTCTTGCACAGAGTTTAAATATCAAACAGTTCAATTCGATCCATAGATAGAACCCTAACAGGTGCTACCACTTTAGATCAGAGGGGACCTAGCAGCAATTGCAATGAAGGGGTATTTCACATTCCCCGATACTCCAGCATTACTGGAGCTTCACCATCAGATTGTTTAGCGTCATATCAGGACACTCGTTTGGGGGGGATCTTACCCCTCTGCAAAGTTGCAGTCAGTGTATTCTACAGCCCCAGCTGACTGGGTTGAATATCATCTTGTAAAAGAATAATTAACCCTGCCATAAATAGAGGTGTTTTTTTAAGCTCTAAAGTCTGGTTCAAATTTGGCACACAAGTTTAATCTTATATGAAACTTGTTATACAGTTTCTATGTATTTTAAATCAGCCTTTTAAGCCTACCTATTGACTTACATTCTTTTCTTCTATCGTGACATAAGATGTTGTTGTTGGTAGTAATCTGATAATCCACCCTATGTTCTCCTTTTTATTCCAGCTGTACTTAAGCAGATCCTTCCATACAAACATTGCAAGTTAGTTCTTGGTGGTCACCTTTCAGAGGATAAAGCTCAACTTCTAAGTCTTTCTGGGCATTTCTTTCAAGTTTTTCAATTTTTGGTTCTGGAATTGTTCAAAAACAGTTTTCCTCAGATAAGCCTGAAGCTCCCAGTTGTTAGCTCGAGATATTTCCTGCTTCAAGCAAGACTTTTAAACAGTTTGATTATCTCATTTCTGGATTTTAGAGAGGTCATTTTCCATTTGGTATTTGTTCATTAAAAAGTGATTGAGGAACTCTTCCATCATTCATTCTACTTAAATGCCTACTTTATTTTAGTCTATGCTTCAAGGCTATCACCATAATATTTTCACACAGACATCTCTGCATACACAATAATAATAACAATATGCATACATGATAAAAATAATAATGATATGCATACATGATTATAATAAGAATATGCATACAAAATAATCATAATAATATCTATACATATTAATAATATGTATAAATAATAATAATTATATTCATACATAATGATAAGAATATGCATACACAATAATGATATTATGCATACATTATAATAATAATATATATATATACATAATAATAATAATAATTATATGCATACATAATGATAATTTTAATAATTATATGTATACACAATATTAATGATTACATGCATACACAATAATAATATGCACACATGATAATAATTATATGCATAAACAATAATAATAATCATTATATACATTCATAATAATAATAATCATTATATGCATACACAATAATAATAATAATGATAATAATTATATGCATATATAATGATAATAATAATTATATGCATACACAATGATAATAATCATTATATGCTTACATGATAAAGTATAATAATTATATGCATACATGATAATGATAATAATATGTATACATAATAATAATTTACATACATACATAATATTAATTATAATCATATGCATACACAATAATAATAATAATCATATACATAATAATATGCATACATGATAATAATAATTATATGCATACACAATAATGATAATCATTATATGCATACATGATAATAATCGTAATTATATGCATACACAATAATAATTATTATTATTATTATAAGCATACATGATGATAATAATAATATGCATACATAATAATAATAATTATTATATGCATATATGATAATGATTATGATAATAATAATATGCATACATGATATTAATAATCATATGCATACATGTTAATAATAATAATATGCATACAATGATGAAGGAGTTATCATTGAACATGGGCTTGGCAACCCGAGTTCAAATCCTGAACTAAGTTGTTTGTTTCACTTAGCATAAATGCCCTTGGAAAAGATATGAATCCATCTGTTTTTCCTCCAGCTATAAGTAAATAGTAGGACAAACTGTGTTCTTTAGCCTTGGTTCAACAATCAGTCTACAAGAAGGAAAATTCTGTTTTCAAATCAGTTGTACTCCACACTTTGAAAAAATGACCTTTGGTTTTATCCTGTTTGTGGTGGCATTGTTAGGTAATTAATATGTATATGATGATGGCTGTCATCTCAGATTCAAGTCTGGTCATCGTATGATATCATCTTGTAAAGTAAAAATTAGTCCCACTATGAAGCTTTTTAAGTCAGCAAGTCTTTTAAAGTCTCTGACACAAATTTGGTAAACAGAAGGGGAAACTTGTTGCACAAGCTTTGTAGAAAATGGAATCAGCAACCCAAGTTCAAGCCCTGGTCAAAGCAGTTTGTGTTTCATTTCATGCTAAAGCCCTCAGGAAAGGCATGAATCCATCTGTTCTCCCTCCATCTATGATTAAATGGCAGGATAGACTGGGTTCTTTAGCTTCAGCAAGGCAACTGGTTCTACTCTACTTAAAAACTGACCTTGCTTCACATCCTGTTCATGGTGAAGGAGATGGGATAATACATACACAATTTCTTGGCATTTTAAATCCCCACCTCAAACTTGTATTCTTTCAACAGGTGTAACAGGTACTGTTGCATTTAGTAAGTATTTCATAATCCATTTATGTTCTTCTTTTATAAGTAAATCAATAGATTTTCATTTCATCCATATAGACTTAGACACATTCACCTTTTTGTCAACCTAGTTGATTTGGAGATCTAGACTGACTGGAGAAAATGATTCTTTTTGGTTCAACCATGCTAGACAGGCCAATTGGTAAGATTGAAATATAAATTTAACCACTGTTAGAACAGAGAAAGAGAGAGGAGTCATGCCATCCGTATCTAGCGATAGAATAACAGTCATCAGCCAAGATGGAAGAGAGATACTCTTAATGAATCCTTTCACATGCATTGAGCAGTTTATTTGCTTCTCAACACTAACTTCTCAAATAAATAACTCAAAAAACAAACAAAATCAATAATAATGATAATGAGATTTATTGCCTACCAATAGAGAGCATTTAAAAAAAATGGTCTTTAATAAGTGAAGTTTTGAATAATTTGAAACCAATAACAATCTTCATTTTTGTATGGGAACAAAAAAAAATGAATTGATGTGTATGATGATGATAATGATGATGAAGATGAGACTTATGAAAGAATGTGGGTAGGGGGCTAAATATATGTATTCAGGCACAAACTAATTACCCCCCCCCTGACCAGACACCACTGGTATCAAAGTTGATAACATTTTCTAGATTTCTAGGAGCAAGCAAATTTCCTAGGGTAAATCCAATATTACATTTATAAAAAAAAAATGTAGGTACAAGAGTAAAGATGTGGTCCCATCAATTTTTATGAAACACTTCCCCACCACTACAGCTTATGTTCTTTTAGTGATACTGATAACTGAAGTTGTCATCTTTCTCGAATGAAAAAAAAAAAATTTATTAACTTTCAATAAAGAAGGTTGTGACGAGACAGCCTCTGAATGGAGGAAGAGGTGTCGAAAGAAGGAAGACTTCTAATCTAAAAAAAAAAAAAAAAAAAAGAAAAATTGATGATATCAAAAATGGGACCACAACTTTAATATTGTACCAAATAACATTCTAAAGACAGGGAGGAAAGTCAAGCTCAAGATGCCACTGTCTGCAAAATACACACGCACACATGCGCTCTATCTTTGGAAGATAAATATGGAATATCACCAGTTATCTTGGAAACAAGTCGGATTACTCAAAAGGAGAAAAATTGAGTAAACCAGGAAACAAATGAAAGTAAAAACTTCAAGTAAAGAAAAAAGAAAAAGAAAACAAAAACAAGAAACAAAAAAAACAACAGGATTTAAAAAAAAAAAAAGGAAACAATAACAGTTATTTACAAGGTATATGAGTTATGTCCCTTGTTTACGGGCGATATCTGCTGCATTGATTGATTTGAGAACTTGATTGTTTCCTATTTTTTAGGAATGCTGCTTCGACATGCATTGATCAGGGTTTTCTTTTTGTTATTTGCTAAGCGCCAAATGTTTATTCAACGTCCAAACTGCGATACGTACCAACCAAGCACTCCACAGTTTCATCTTTTATCAAATGTTTACTGGCAACTTGTAATGCTTCAAAGCCATATTTGCTTTCTTCTTCAAATTCAGCATCAAACTTTAGTAATCTTTGAATCCATTCCTGAAAGAAGAAATTTTATACAGTAATCTTCTTATATATAAAATACCATGTGACATAGTGAATAATATTATATATACATTATGCTGAAAAAAATGAAAAAACAACAGCTGTTACTACCAACAAAGCTTTCATCAGATGATAACTCTGAGGTCAGGCATTGTTTCAGGGCCAAAGTATCATAAAGAAGGGGAAGGAGATGCAGCTCTGAGAAGAGACAGATATTAGAGTTAGTCCAACTATAACCCTGGCAGTTATAAAATCAGTAATAAAATTATGTGTGGAATGTTAATTGATTGATCTGGTACTGGGAGGGTGGAGTCTTTATGGCATAGTGGCAAATGTGCTCAAGTAAGACATAGTAGTAAGTGAATTCAAACTCTAGTCATGCTATTATGTTCACTTTCTTGGGAAAGGCATGAACCTCCTTATTCCCCTTAACTATTTATTTAAAACAAGAATTTGTAGCACAAATTTGTTTTGAGGCATGGAGCCTCTATAAAATGTTGTGGGGGAGGGAGTGGTCATGCTTTTCTAAAGAGCCTTAGCTAGCAACAATCTCTGACCCATTCACACAATACAATACAATAACAATTCATCCATACTCCTAAGATGTGCCAGACTCACCATAATACCACATATTCTCTATGAAACCCTACTTAAAAAAACATATTTACAATATATGAAATAATAAAATTTTACAATGATTTATAATATAGGTTAAATAGTATTACTACTACTCTCCTGCAAGTTGGTTGGTTGGGTTTTATGGCATATCAACCTTTGTAGGTTATTTAATGCCAAATCCATTTTTATGTAAATAGTTCAGCATGAGTACACAGTTTAATCATGAGAAACATTTCTATTTCAAGCTATTCAGTTTAGTCAAACAGTCCTTATTCAGCTAATTCAGTTTAGTATAAGTATAGATTTTGTTTACACGTGGTTAAATGTCAAAACAGTTCTATATTAAACAATTCAGTTTAGCGTATGTACAGTTTCAATGTCAAAAACAGTTCCATTTCAAACAATTCAGTTTAGCATAAGTGTGCAGTTTAAATGCAAGTAAAGTTTAATTGTGAAATTTTTTCAAGCAATTTAGTTTAGACAAACAGTTCTAGTTCAAACAATTCAGTTTAGCATAAATGTGCAGTTTAGTTCTATTTAACCCATAGATAGGGCCCTATCAGGTGCTACCATTCCGAGCCTGAGTGGACCTGGGAGCAATAGCAATGAAGGGGCACTCCACATTCCCCAAAGCCCCAGTGTCACTGGAAACTCACAATCAGATTGTTTAGTGTTATATCCAGGACACTCGTTAGGGGTATTACCCCTCTGCAGAGGTGCAGTTGGTGTATTCTACAGTCGCAGTCTCTTTTGCAAGAATGGACTTAGCAATAAATAACCCATGAAGTTTGATATGCCATTAAATAAAGAAACCAAAATAAAATATGATCTGGTACCAGTGCACTGTAAGAGAGGGAAACTGGGTGTGAACAATAATTGGATCCGATTGAGAATGGATGTCATCCACCATGGTGGTAGACATATCTTAACTTTATTCGACTGTGGACTCTTGTTATGAAAACCCATCCAATGCCAGGACTCAATGTTATTTGTCAATTGGAAGCTGGCTTTTGTGATCAGGATTCACTGAATGAAATTCGGACAATGAAACTGTCTTCACTTGAGGGAGCTTCATAAACTTCCAGAAAGATTGGGGTATGCAGCTGCAATGTACTTACATCTCCCTCCAGCCAGAAAAGATATCACAGAACCATAAAAACCATTGCAACCAGGAAACAATGCCCTACACAGGAAGCAGTGTACAGGTACACTATGACGCCCTATGTTCCCTTTAGAAGGAGTGCACTAGAGAAGACACTGGCTTTTTGTGAATGCAACATCATGGAGGAGTGTAGTGAAATCAAATCAGGAAGTTCAAATTTACTCAATGCAAAGAGACCACAATATTTTACCAGGCCAGTTGGAACCACAATTTACAATTCTGTCAGTACACATATGTTGTTTTATCTCTTAAGACTATCTCTAATTTCATGCAGGATCATAACAATGAATAAAATGAAAATAAAAGGCAATGAATTCTTTGCAGCTATTTTCTACAAGAGAGGTTTAAGAATCTCTTTAATTTTTTGGTTTGAATTACTAATCAAATCAAAACCAAATTAGCTAAGTTTGGTAAAGGACAAGCAGTTTTGTTGTTCAGAAGTGAAGAAAAAAAATGCCTAGTTTTATCTACAACTAGTAAGGTAAGGAGAGGCAGGACAAGTACAAAAGAGTAAAAGGGGAAGGCAGGACAAGTACAAAAGAGTAAAAGGGGAAGGCAGGACAAGTACAAAAGAGTAAAAGGGGAAGGCAGGACAAGTACAAAAGAGTAAAAGGGGAAGGCAGGACAAGTACTGTAGTGATGAAAGTAAAGTCGGTGACCTTAGTCGAGTGTGACCCAAAGGCACCCTTTTTTATAGCTACTACTGAGGAGTAGGGGAGGGTGCTACTCCTTTCTCTAGATTGCTCCACTTTACCCTTGATCCTTACCTTATAATGCTAAGTGTTAAGCAAAGTGGCATCACATACCATTTTTTGAGTCATTGGTAGGACTCAACCTGGGATTGAACCCTGATCTTCCAGGTAACCTACCTAATTAGCATAAGTGTAAGAGAGAGCTTATATAAATCTCTCACTAAGAATATATTGGAGGGAAGCTTGATTAGCCATTAACCAGTGCTAACCTTTCACATCACAAAAATGGCATCGCCTATGGGATACCATTGGTCTCTCAAAGATTCCGAGTTTGTCAATACATGGCTACGATGTTTTGCTGCTAGCACAAGAAATAAAAAGCTAAAAGGCAACAAGGAAAAGGGAGGAGAAAATGAGATTACAGATCTCTTTTTGAGTACAGCTGAATGCGAGGCGATAATGAAAGTCTCCACCATGGCATATCCCACAAACCTGGAAGACCTGACTTTTGAAAAAATAAGTCAGATCATAAGAAAAACTATGAGACCCAAGAAAAGGTTGGTTGTGGCAGAAAGAATGAAGTTCATGTCGATGAAACAAGAAATTGATGAATCAATCATAAGATATCTACACCGTCTACAAAATACGAGTTGATATTGCAAGTTGGAAAAACTTGAACAAGAAGAACAGACAATTGAAGAGGACTTAACTCAATTAAGGTTAGTTGAAGGTATGTACAATGCATCACACCAATATAAAATAATGGAACAACTACAAATAGGAAATATGTCTTTAAATACCTGTATTGACTTTATACAAGCAACAAGAACAACAGAAATACAACCATGATAAAAGTCAACCCAGCAAACAAATATTCAGATAAAAAGATTAAAAAAAATGTTCGTATTGTGGACATGAAATTAAAAAGGAAAAATATCCAGCATTTGGGAAAACTTGTACAAATTGTTAAAAACGAACCATTTTCAAGCAGTATGCAAATTCAAAAAGAAAAACATTGAAAGAGTTGAAAAAAACGAAACAAATATGGAATGTCTTTTCAGTAAAAAACAAAAACGAGAATGTAGAAAAAATGGGACATAAGAAAAAGGCATTATACTAAAGGTTAAAATCATCAACTTTGATTTGGATATGCAAATGGATACCGACAGTGAGTAAACATTTATACCAAAAAATTTCTGGGAACACATTGAAAAGCCAATTTTACAAAAGATCAGTTTACAACTCTGCCAATTTGATGGGTTGGTCATAAAAACTTTAGGGTACTTTGAAGGTTCCTGGGAGTTAGAAGATGAATTTGAAGTAATACCTATAATAGTCACAATTTGTAAAAAGAACCATGAACTTCTAGGAAATGATGTGGGAAGATAATTAAATATGTATAAAGCTTACCTCATTATCAGTGGTGGGAAGATAACCATAATAAGCCTGAGGCAAGTAATCTGGAGATACAAATTCATGTAATGCTTTCACATTTTGTCCATGGAAATGTAGCTGAAAAAAGGAAAATAAAAACAATAGAAAAGACAGACATGAAATTAACAGGATTTATATATAGTAACAAGTCAAAAATAGAAAGGTCATAAAAAGAAAAGAAAAATTAGGTTTGTTAGGTGAGATAAAGATTTTTGAGAGAAATTAACAGAATTGGTTGAAGGAAATCATAGAAAAAGATAATGAATGCAAGTTTTTTGGGAAATTTTTAAATTATTTGTAAAACTGTTTTGTGGTTACTATTCATTTCTAAGTGAATAACATATCAACTTGTACAAACCAATTCTAGTGGGTATCATAGGTAACATGTGTGCTAAAATCAACAACCTTTAATAAATAACTACAATTACATTAGTACTTAGGAAAGTTAAGCAGCAATGATGCTGCTCAGTGTTGACATGGGTAACCATTTAATAACAGCAGCTAATGTAAGTAACCTGAAATCTGTGTGCCATATAAAATAAAACTTAGTAAATTTAAGGTGCCTCTAATGAGGTAATTGTCAGTGGCCTTGGTTAACAGATTACTGTTGGTGAGTTCAATTCTTACAGGTTACCCCATATGTCTCGTTTTGTGTTGAACTGATGTAGCATAAAAGGGCATTTAGATAGATTTTAGTCTAACGAAAAATAAATGTATATACATATATGTGTGTAGTTAGGCAGCAGTCCTTCATTTAAGCATGTTTATTAAATAATAAAGACATATTTTGTCTATATAATTTTATTAGGATCCTTTCAAGTTTCCTAATAAGTATTTTTGGTTTTAGGTTGGAGTTGGTGGATGAATTTACTAAAACTGTTCAGAGTGCCATTAATATTTATAAAAAAAAAAAAAGAAAAAAAAAGAGGTATTTCAAAACATTGTCGCTAATTTCAAAGTTAATAGTATTAATTCTAGATTTTTTGTTTTTATATGTAGGGTTTCTTGGATTTATAGTCATGGCTTATCAATTTCATGTGCTATTATAGTAGTGTTTTCAACAAGAATTTTCTAAAATTTGGATTTGGGAAGAGTGTAGCTTTTAAGATGTAAGGCTATAGAACTAGAATCTTTAAGGTTATATATATATATATATATATATATATATATATACACACATTGGGACTGCTTTGTTTTAAAAGAAAAATGTCTATTATCTGTCTGAAATTTTGAGATGAGGCTAAATATATATTATTATAATTTTGATTTTTAGGACTGTTGTCCACATCTTCCTTGTAATATGTTAAAACACAACATTTTGGTCACTGTATCCTCCAGCCTTCTTCAGGTGTCTCTTGTTTATCTGAGTATAGGAATGATTCAACCTGGGAAATCACTTTTAAAGTTTGACTGTTTATCAAACAAGGCATTCATAAACTTATGAAAATCTTATTCAAATAATGACATCGTTGTTTTTGCATGCCAATCCATCCGAGAAGCATCACAAGAAATGTCATAAGAAGAATTCGTAGTGTAAAATCCAATCGTATCAGTTATTCTTGATATTTTTAATTTTTAAAGTAATTTACTTTAAAAATCAATTTAATTTAACCTTTTTAGTTATTGGTTCCTATGTTGTGTTCTTCATTCTTGTAATATATCCAATGGGTACAGACCTGATATATTACAAGAATTAAACCCCCTCACACACACACACAAAGCAGAGGTGGGATCAGTGTAATGTCAAAAGCACACATGCTAGTGTCTGCACTTGGGTAGAATGTTGGCACTAAATAACCCTGTGAGCCAAAGTAAGCATGAGGCTTCCCACAGGAGTGGGGTGAGGAACAAAGAAGTAGAAAATGACCATGCACTTCCTGTTTCTCAAATGTTCTGGAGTTATCTGAAAGATTCTAGAGAAATTCTACCACCCTGATGATGGATATAATTGTTTGCGTAAATGATTAAAACATCATCAATATATCATTAGTTAAAATATAGTTGAAAGGTTTGGATTCTAAAAATTCTAGAATAAAGCAAGCTAAAACACTGCTTAGTGGTGATCCCATCAGAAGGCAAAATTTTTGTTGATAAAAATGATTGTTATATTTAAAAAAACAGTTACCAGTACATAGTGCAACTGTTTTTTTGGATTATTTTAGTAACAAATAAGGGGAGAGAACTTTTGATTTTTTCTAATGGCATTTTGATTGTTTGATTTTATCAATAGAAAATACAAATACAACATACCCTCCATCACCAATAGACTCAACCAAATAGAACCAACCATAAACTTTACAAATGAGCTTGAAAAAAAAAATTCCTTACCTTTCTTAGATATACTATTAATAAATAATAGCAATAAGTCAAAATTCAAAGTCTACCACAAGGTTAACAGCAAAAATGATGACATACATTTTTATTCAAACTATAGTGATAAAATAAAAAAAACGACATTCTCATAGGTTTTTTCCTCAGGGCCTTAAGAATTTACTCTCCTAATTTCCTAAATGATGAATTTGAACACATCAAAAACTCTTTTTCTCATATCTATGAATTTATATATATATATAAATCAAATAATATATGTGTGTATATATATATATATATATATATATATCATCATCATCATCAAGTTGTGGAAACAGCACAGATTCCCTCAACTCTCTCCCTCCATCTGTCTTTATCATCCATCGCACCCAGGGTCCAGCATCTGAGGTGCGTCTAAAGGGGGAATACCAATGGAGCTAAACTTCTCTGCATTATGGCAAGAGGAGGGGGTAAATACATACACTGAAGACTACTATATTCTGTTGATAAATATATTTTTACAAATACATACATTGGAGACTAATATATTCTATTGTACAAATCTATGAAAATGTAAAAAGAAAAACTTACTCTTTTGACAATTTTTTCCTTTAAAAATGGTCGGATGATCGAAAAAACAAAGTCAAACATGCTGGGTTCATTAATGTAGTGGATACCTTTGATCCGCAATGGGAAACATTCCTGGATATTAAGAAAAGAAAAAAGGAAAAAAAGACCAATCAGAATGTTACATTAAAAAATAATCTCTGATTTTTACAGACAAGGAATTATCATTATCATACATTGATTTACAAGGACATTGTTACATCATATGTGTTTCTTCACCAGGATGGTTTAGATTAAGGAGTCGAACATGGAATTGGGTTCAAAAGGGTGTTTATTTAAAAGGTACGAATCACCAGAAGTTCATATAAATTAGGAGCGAATAAGTTTAGGGTTAAAAGGATTATCTAAGGGACTTAACTAATGCAACAGACATGGGCATGCAAGATCAAATCCTAGTTGATGCTGTTTGCATTTCACATAGCACTAATATCCTCGGGAAAGGTATGTATCCAACTGTTCTCCCTCTAGTTCTGAATAACTAGGGCAGATTAGGCAGTCTTGGAGAAGGAAGACTCAATTCAAACAAATTGTAATCCACTTAAAAATTAAACTTTTGTCACATCCTGCTCATGGGGGAGGGTTTGAGTAAATCCACATACAATGATTTATTCAAACTAATATCCTCATCTTAACTGTTATCATATTTACCAACCCCTCTGCTCGGGCAGGATATGACACAATGTTAATTTTTAAGCGGAGTTTAACAGGTTTGAATTCAGAGTTTTCCTTCTCCTAGACTAGTTGCCTCACCAAGGATGAAGATCCTAATCTGCCCTACTATTTACCCATAGCTGGAGGGAGAATAATTGGATTCATACCTTTCCTAAGGGTATTAGTGCTATGTGAAATGCAATCAGTCTCGTCCAGGTTTGAACTTGTGTCACCGTGTCCATTTCCTATGACGATAACCATTACAACACAGGCACATTGAATCAATGTGTTGATAGTTGACCGAAGAAACCATTACACCACGGGCACCTCCTCAATCTTAACTGTTATAGTCAGAATATTTAATGGGAAGTTTAACATATCTTAAATAGAAACTAAGAAGATGTAAATCAGTTTTATAAGTATTATATTGCTAATAAATAAATGCATCCTACTTATTTTTTTGTAAGAAAATTAATTTTTTCTGATGCCAGGATAAAATTTCTTGTGGAACATTATCCAAATGGACATTATTATATCCATTTGGATAATGTTCCACAAGAAATAATAAAATCCTGGCATCAGAAAAAAAATTAACTTTCTTACAAAAAAAAATAAGAAAGTTAATTTTTTCTGATGCCAGGATATTATTATATATTACAGTATAACCCATAAAATAAGTATACCCCTACCAATCTTTTTGTACAAAAATCATTTTTAAAGCACACTTTCTAAATATGGACAGCATTCCTGTACACAATACTTAAGATGAAGATATATATCTAGCTATTATACAATCCAAAGAAAGTTAATATTTACAAGACATTACCAGAAATTAGATTTCTATTAATCAAGAAGGATAAAAAAAAACCTACCCCAGATGACTGGACCATCTGTTGATAGAGTGGCTGAAAAGGTTGTATTTTTTGTTTTTAAATAAGCAGTTTATTATGTGTTGTTATCAAGGAAAATAGATACTGTCAATTTTTGTACACCAAGCAGAACATATCAACGTAATGTTGCAAGTCTAATGCTTTTCTACCAATGAATGTTGCAACTCTGATATTCATTTTATTACAAAATGTTAAAATTCTGACATTTTTCCATCCCTGTACATTGCAAATCTTGTGCTTTTCTAATAATATATTACAAATCTTATAAAATCTGTATAGGGCCACAATGACATCCCATGTTTGTGATGGGGCAAGTAGGTTTTATGGGGAAGGGGAATTGCTAGCCCTAAACTCCCTCTGGTTTTCAATTCAGAATTTTCTTTTTCCAAGATTGATTGCCAAACCAAAACTAAAGAGCTCAGTTTGCTCTACTATTTGCTCATAACTGGTGGCAAAAGAGATGGATTTATGCCTTTCACAAGTGCATGAATGTGAAATACAAACTGCCTCACCTAGGATTTGAAATTGGATCATCCAGTTCATTTCCTAAGAGAAAATCCTTACACCATATTTCTCTAACAGATATTTGCAATAAAAGATAAAATCAAAGATATTTATAAGAGAAAAAACATTTTAAAAATTTTTGCAATATTATACCATAAATAGAATAAATTTTTTGAATATTATTCTAATTAGTTTAATTTGTATTAAAGTTATTGGTTTAGTGAGACAGTTTGTTTGTTTGGTTGGTTGGTTTTATGGTACATCAACCCTTATTGGATTATTTAATGCCAAAGTTAATCTTTTTTTTTCCTATAAGCAGAGTAAAGTTGGTTTGAATTCACAGTTTCCCTTCTCCTAGACTGGTTGCCAAACCAAAGCTAAAGAACCCAGTCTGCCTTACTATTTACTAATTGCTAGAGAGATAATAGATGGATTCATGCCTTTCCCAAAAGCATTACCTTGTGAAACACAAATAGCCTTGTCCAAGATTTGAATTTGGACTGCTGATTCCAGTTCCAGTGAAAATAATTGTCAAATATAAATATAATTATATTGTTTGAAGTAACAAATAATTATTATTTGTAGAGAGAGAGAGTTCCCATGACATAATTGTCATGCTAAATATAATTATATTGTTTGAAGTAACAAATAATTATTATTTGTAGAGAGAGAGTTCCCATGACATAATTGTCATGCTAAATATAATTATATTGTTTGAAGTAACAAATAATTATTATTTGTAGAGAGAGAGTTCCCATGACACAATGCCTAACATGCTAATCTATGACATTGGAGTAATAAACATTTATAGATGATTAGAACTTCAAATAACTTTTCTTAACACAAATTATTTGCATAAAGTTATATAATTTCATGCATTACTACTTCATACAAATAATTTTAAAACATATCTATGTGACTCACAGATGGGACCCTAAAAGGTACTATTACTCTAGTTAAGATTGGACCTGAGAGTAATGGCATTAAAGGGTGCTACAAATTCCCCATATCTCCAGAACTAAAGCCTCACCATCAGATATAGTTTCATGTCATACCACGAACATCTCTAGAACATCCCCTTATTTTAGGAAGGTTGAGTCTAACTCATCTACATGAGTTACAATCAGCATATTCTATGTTCCGTTAATAGGTTTGGTTTGGTTTTATGTCCTACCAACCATTGTAGGTTATTTAATGCCAAATCCATTTTTATACATATAAACAGTTCTATTTCAAACAATTCAGTTTAGCATAAGTACACAGTTTAGTTCTATTTGACCCATAGATAGGACCCTATCAGGTGCTACCCATCTGGATCAAAGTTGACCTGGGGGTGATGGCAAAGAAGAGATACTCCGTATTCCCCAAAGCTTCAACATTACTGGAGCGTCACCCTCAGGACATTCGTTTGGGGAGTCTTCCCCCTCTGCAGAGATGCAGTTGGTGTATTTTGCAGCCCCAGCTGACTGGGCCATCTGTTGATAGAGTGGCTTAAAAATGTTGTATTTGTTGTTTTGAAATAAGCAGTTTATTATGTGTTGTTATCAAGGAAAATAGATGCTGTCAATTTTGTACATTCCTTGCTTTCTTCAATGAGCAATAATATTGGAGTGTTAAAAATTGTTTTGAAACTCTGTCAGTAAATACCCTCAACAAAAATGACATCCATCATTATCACTTACCTGTATCAACGAATTAAGCTTTTTGGCATAAAATGGTGACATAGCTTTGGCTTGAGCCCAACCAAAATCTTTCATATCAATAATAGCAATAATACCATTCACTTGAGTCTCTTCATCCTGAATAAAGAAAAAAAAAGAAACAAAAATGAATGCAAAGAAAAGTTCTGAGAAAAATTTTGAGTGATTGATTTTAACACATATCAACTAGTCTAGGGTTATTTATGCCAAGAAGTCAGGGAATTGCATACATTGTACATTTATCTATATCCACATTTTTTTTGTATTATTAAATTTCCCTTATAAAACATTATAACCAACGGAAAAAAATTGTCGAAATTTAACTAAATTGAAACAAAAATATATTCTTTGAAAAACAGAGAATAAAATACATTTTAAAAGATTATTTTTATTATTTCACCCAGAAATCAATTCACCCAAGTTATGTTATTAGAAGGATTTTGTTTGCTTTTCATGAGCCTATGGGTAGAGTGTTTGTTAATGGTCCAGGAGACCTGGGTTCAATCCCAGGTCGCGTCATACCCAAGACTTTAGAAATGGTACTTGATATCTCCTTGCTTAACACTCGGCAATATAAGGTGCATATCAAGGGTAAAGTGGAGCAATCCAGGGAAAGGAGTAGCGCCCTCCCTTGCACCTTGGTGTAGTAGCTATTGAAAAGGGTGACTCGAAGGCACCTTTCTTATGAACACTATCAGCACAATTTATCTAAGTTAGTATTTTAAGGCCTGAAAAAGCTATAAGTTAGTGAGTTAAAATAATTATTTGTGAGGGTTCAAGTCAGGATGTTGGGTCCAAGTCGGGACGTTGGGTCATGGGCAAATGACTTTTTCTGAGAGAATTTTTACTACTTGGAAATAGATACTGAGTTTTATGATAGCAAGGATCAGTGTATATCCAAGATAATAAAGGATAAGCTCTCTACTGATGGACCTTAAACTTAGATCCACTTTTGACTCCAGAAAGCCTGGTTTTCCATATAAACCATGTCTCAGGTGGTAACATAGCTGGTATAGAAAATCAAGTTTCCCTGAAGGGAAAGAGGAATGTGAGTATTGTATACAATTATGATATAACTAGCAGAAGAACCAGGCATTGCCAGGGATAAAAATTATATATTAAAGCAAATTTTGTTCACCAAAAAATTACACTCCCTTATGTGGCAGGCAAGGACTTCTGAAGATAATCTTATTTGCTTTCTGGACAAATTAGATCAAAAATGTTCCAAGCACTCCTGAGCACAGAGTTGATGGGAGTCCACTGTCTCTGATGTGCACTGTTCTTTGCTCTCATAGAAATCAATTTCAGCACATTCATCATCATCATCATCATCATCTAGGCATGCTAACAGCATAGATTCCCTTTGATTTTCTCCCTCTCACTATACCGTCTCTATGGGTCATCGCTTTAGGTAAGTCTTCTAGATGATATACAGTGTCTGCACAGAACTGATGAATGTCAGTTTGTGCTGGTCAGTTTACTCACTTCTAAATAAGTTTGGTTTGGGCTCTGTAACCAATCTGCTTCACATTCACCCAGCTGTATCCTATTGTTCCCAATGCTACACACTAAGCCCATTAATATAATGCCTCAGTTGAAGTTATTTTGCAATTATCTAATTTATAAAACATTTTTCCAAGTTTTACTTATTATACATTGATTTTTTAAAAATTAATATTACTTTTGTGGTATTATCCCTATTTCCGATACACAATGGACTCTTCAAATAAAGATATAACATTTGATTGAAATCCACTCAGCAAGTTGGTAACAAAGCTACACTGGCGACACAAAGTTTACTGTAATATATATCACCTTGTAGTAGTAATGCCATGAACAATCTTACCTCGAAGAAACAGAAGGTGTGCTCTCTCTGCTACCAGCACGCGGAAACCAGAAGAAGAAAAGGACGCACGAGGTGTGACTTATTTTATAGAGGAGAATGTGATAAGCCCACGTGAAGTGGCGAGATTTAATGAGCATATAAGAAACTAAGTTTTAGGTGGAAAAAGGAGAGCAGTATTTTGCTTATATCTGATTGGTGAACATCCATCAGTTTATTTTGCGTGTTAAATAATTTGACTACCCCCCAATAGGTTGATTCCACTTCAACTAGACTTCTAAAACCATGAACATACCTTTATTCTTCTCTCTTAACATTTGTTTGTCTTATTCATTTTATGCCCTTTTCTGAGGACATAACAATTAACATTTTACAAATCACGTTAGTGTTGAGAGTTAAATAAAAGACAATAAAATTAGAGGTATTTAATTTTATTGAAAACTGAAAGAAAATTATAGATGTATAAAAGGGTTTTTTAAAAGGTTCTAAGCCTCATCAGGAAAAGATAGAACTGTTAGAAGTAAATATTTAAAAAAATTACTTATACAAAACTCACCTCAATTAGTTTAGATAAGATTACAAACCAGGTTTTGTAGTTATCAAATAATGGAAATTTATCTGGATGCCATTTTCCTGCAAGAGAAAAAAAAATAAAAACAGGTTATAATCTAATTAATGGTTTATCATAGAAGAAAAAAAAATAGCATAACTTCAGGAAAAGTATTGTATACAATTATGATATAACTAGCAGAAGAACCAGGCATTGCCAGGGATAAAAATTATATATTAAAGCAAATTTTGTTCACCAAAAAATTACAGTCCCTCATGTGGTAGGCAAGGACTTCTGATGATAATCTTATTTGCTTTCTGGACAAATTAGATCAAAAATGTTCCAAGCACTCCTGAGAGTAGGGTTGATGGGAATCCACTGTGCCCTCCTTGTTCCTTCCTCTGCAGATGTCTTTGAAATACTCCTTGAGGTCAAAGGAGATCACATGCCAATTTTCATCAAATTTTTCCCATTAGCCAAGGTGTCCATAAATAAAATGAGTCCTTTCTCAGTAGTTTTCTTTTCAGAAGTTCTAGAGAAAACTCTGGCAGATGCCAAATTAATTTGCTTTCTGGACAAAATTGACCTTCCTGATCAAGTTTAAGTTAAAATGTTCTGAGTATACTGCTTAAAATACTTAATAAATGCTAATTTTCTTTTAAATCAAAGTTACCAGAATTTTATCATTTCTAGTGTAACAATATTCAATCAAAATGGATATTATTAGGTATTATTTATGACCAAATTCTACTGCATTGAAACTCAGTAAGCAAAAATATAAATATGTAGCAGTTAAAAAAATAAGTACAACTCCTTTCTGTATATATGTTTATATTGAAATGCTAGATTCTGGTGAATCTGACAATATGATAAAAATAAGTGGAAAGATGGATAAATCAAACACATACAAAGGTTTAGCAGTTGTGATATTTCATTCTTTTATTCCAAGAACTTTTCAGACTAAACATTTTTTTAGTTCTTTACTAAAATATAGAAAAACTAAAAAAATATGATTTATCTGATGAAATTCTTGGAATAAAAGAATGAAATATCACAAACACACATATATGCAATTTTGTTTCTTGTTACAGAGGTAAGGAAACTTTTTCTTTCTTCTAGATTTTCAATGCATTCCGATAGTGAAGTCATCAGTAATGCATTTCCATTATACATATGTTGTAGAGTGGCTAACACCCCTTTAGCACCCTACCAGATGGTCTGTCTCATAGGCAAAAATAGCCAATGATTAAAGACTTCAATGGTTGATTAATAAGCTGATTAATATTCGAACTGAACTTAAACCGTTTGCCTATACAGCATTTTGACCCTCCTCTATTTCTTGTAAGTTGCCATTGATTGTTTGTAATTTATTGTACTGTGTTTTTTGTACATATCTGTTAGCACTGGATACTGATACTGAATAGATATATTAAGCACTCATTCTTTGTGTATCGTTCACCTCGATGATACAACAATATAGTAACTCTGTCCTAGGAGTAATATTTGCATCAATTCCTGGCCATTGACAATCCCTTTCTTTTTGATTTATAATGAATTTATATCAAAATTATATATAATAAATTTTTAGCGAAATAGCATGAACAACGTATTTCTTCAGAAAAATCTTTAGCTATATATATATATATATATATATATATATATATATATATATAGCCGCATTCTATGATTAATTCCTGACCATTGAAAATCCATTTCCTCTTGTTTTTCAATGTAAAGTAAGTAAAGTTGGCGGCTGTAGTCGAGGGCGACCAGAAGGCTCCCTTTTCAATAGCTACTACACTGACGTGTAGGGGAGGGCGCTACTTCTTTCCCTGGATTGCTCCACTTTACCCTTGATACATACCTTATATTGCTGAGTGTTAAGCAAGAAGGTATCAAGTACTGTTTTTAAAGTCTTTGGTATGACGCAACCTGGGATTGAACACAGGTTTCCCGACCATAACATTTATGATGAATTTCTACAGTAAAATAATTTTCAACCAATTTATATAGTAAAATAATAAGCAATTCTTGACCACTGACAATTATATTTTTGTCTGATTTTCAATTCACAATATAAACCATAATTATTTGTATATAATGCATACCCATATACGCTTTGAAATTCTATTAAAAATATCTTGTGTATAGTAATATGCTTTAAATTTGTAGCAGCTAAATTTATACTAAATACAACATTTGCTCAACTTTTTATCTGGTATGAATCAACTATAAATAAAACTTTGTATAGTTTATATAATGTATCAAAAGATAAAATTTACACAGTATTTAGGGCAAAGGCAAGGACATATTCACATAAGAATGTTAAACTTTTAGTAAAAAAAAAATTCACAATAGAAGAAACAAATTGTAAACAAAGAAACATTCCAGTGGCTATTTCTCTGTAGTGGTATAAAACACAAGTGTTTGTTACACATTAGTTAGTTTGGAAACATAAATAAAACTTACTTTTGATCATGCCATTTTGAATACATTGAAACACATGACCAGAAAAAAAAGGTAACATATAGTTCTTGTATATAATACACACCTCCAACTTTCATTGGCCTGTGGGTAGAGTGTTTGCCAATGGCCCAGGAGATTGGGGTTCAATCCCAGGTCATTGATGCTACCTTGCTTAACACTCAGCATTATAAGGTACAGATCAAGGGTAAAGTGGAACAATCCAGGGAAAGGAGTAGCGCACTCTTCTACACCTTGGTGTAGTAGCTAATGAAAAGGCGCTTTTGGGTTGCCCTCAACTACAGTCACCAACTTTATTTTTTTTACTATACACAAATAACTACTGAAGGCTGAATACCAAAATTTGTAAAACAATTTTAAGTTCAAAACTGCAAAATTCAGTTTTTAATGATTTTTTTATCATTTGGTTTCTAAGTGTATAATACAATTAAACCTAAGCAGTGGTTTGTTATACAAATGGTCTTTTTTCTGTATGATCCAGTGAGCTGTCAGGGATTTGTAAAGCACTCACTCTACAGGGCCTATTTGCCCCATAGATAGGACCCTATCAGGTGCTACCACTCCAGGCCAGAGTGGACCTGAGGACGATGACAATGAAGGGATACTCCACATTCTCCAAAACTCTGACATTACTGGAAACTCACCATTAGATTGTTTAGTGTCATATCTTGGACACTTGTTGGAGGGAGTCTTACCCCTCTGCAGAGAAACAGTATATTCTACTGCCCCAGCCAACTGGGCAATTGGTTGGGTTTTATGGCATATCAACCATTGTAGTTTGTTTAATGCCAAATTCTCTTTATACATATTCCTCAAAGCTCCAGCATTACTGGAGCCACACCATCAGATGGTTTAGTGTCATATCCAGAATATTCGTTGGGGAAGTCTTACCAAAATCAAGAAAAAATCAGAACACTTGGAGAAAAGGAAACATAAATATTTGAAAATATTGGAAGCAGACACCCTCAAACAAGCCAAAATGAAGGAAGAAAGGGTATTTCAGGAGAAGGAGAAAACTCCTCGAAACCAAACTATATAGCAGGAACACCTGGGCTGTCCCTCTTGTAAGTTACTTGGGGCCATTCTTAACGTGGATGAGGGAAAAACTTCAACAAATGGACCAGAGAACAAGAAAACTCATGATGATGCATAAGGCCTTACATCCTGGAGATGACATAGACTGGCTGTATGCGTCAAGAAAAGAAAGAGGAAGAGCACCAATACAGTGATAAGACAACTCAAAAACTACATAAAAAAGAACAAAGAAAGGTGAATAACAGTGACCAGAAATAACACAAGGACCAACAGAATAAGAATAACTAGAAAACAAAAATGGGAACAAAAGCAATTGCATAGATATTTCAAACAGCAAACAAGTGAACTCTCACACGAGAATACCTGTACTTGGCTAAAGGAAACCTTAAGAGAGAAACTTATTCTCTTCTAATATGTTAAAATGGAATTGTGTGATTGATAGAGAACAGTTTCTGAAAGAAGAGGAATGGTGGATAGTATGCCTTGTCAGTAACAGAAAGAAAAGAGTCTCTCGTAACTGAACACGTAGAATCAATTTCAAGTGCTGTTGCTGTGTCATCTTCTTCTTAATAAAAGGTGGACAGCCGAATTTCTACACTGAAAATGATAGCTTCTTCCTATGAATTCCTTTTTGCCTGCAACAATTTTCTTTAACAGTCCTACATCCAAGCTCGTCTCTTGTCATGCTTCACCAAGACTCAAAAATGTCTCCCCTATCCCCTGCATTCAGGCAGGACTTAAATAATGATACCAAAATGCCACATCCGGGTCAATCACACAATGTGGTAATTTACATGCTCACCAATGCATAGGTAGTCCTACACGATTCACGATTGGGAGGATGGGAGTTTGATCTCCCCAATCGCCTGTTTCTCCGCCCCCCAATCTCACCTTACATGATAGACATATTTGTGCACACTTTGAGTGTGAGAGATTTCTCTTGCCACATAATAGCAGCATAAAACACCTTAAGGACAAACTATATCAAAGTAAAAATTGCAAGTGTAGGTTATGTGGTGATAGAGACCAAACAATCAATCATATTATAAGCAAATGGAGTAAATTATCACAAAAAGAGTATAAGACTAGATATGACAGAGTGGGGAAAGTGATCCACTGGGAATTGTGCAAGAAGTTTAAATTTGACCATACGAACAAGTGGTATATGCACAACCCCAAATTTATCCTAGAGAATGAGATGCACAAACTTGTTTGGGATTTTGAGATACAAATGGATCACCTAACCTCAGCCAGATGACCAGACCTAGTGATAGTCAAGAACAAAAAAGAGAACCTGCTGAATAGTGGTCTTTGCCGTCCCGGAAGACCACAGAGTAAAATTAAAAGAAAGTGAAAAGGGAGATAAATATCTGGACCATGGTAGAGAGCTGAAGAAGCTATGGAACATGAAGGTGACAGTCATACCAATTGTAGTAGGTACACTTGGAATGATCCCCAAAGGATTGGTAAAGGGACTGGAAGACTTAGAAATGAGAGGACAAGTAGAGATCCTCCAGACTACAGCATTATTAAGATCAGCCAGAATACTGGGAAGAGTCCTTGAGACTTGCTGTCACTTAAATACCAGTGAGAAACCATGAGCTAACATTGATGTGAAAAACTGTTAAAGGAGTAAATAATAAAAGACAAATACTTGGACCTTACCTGAGAACTGAAAAATCTGTGGAACATGAGGGTGATGGCAATACCAACGGGCAAAAAACCTACAGGCGACATTACGATTTGTTGACTTTGCCAAAGCCTTCAATTCCATTCACAGAGGGAAGATGGAACAAATCCTACTAGCATACAGCCTACCAAAAGAAACCGTAGCAGCAATAATGATTCTCTACAGAAACACCAAAGTGAAAGTATGTTCACCTGAGACACAGAATACTTCGACATTGTAGCAGGAGTACTACAAGGGGACACGCTAGCCCCATACCTCTTTATTATCTGTCTAGACTACGTGCTTAGAACTTCAATTGATAAAATCAGAGAAAATGGCTTCGAGCTGAAAAAGAAAAGTAGCAGAAGGTACCCTGCAAAAACAATTACCGACGCCAACAACGCAGATGACATAGCGTTACTGGAGAATACACCCAACCAAACCGAAACTACTGCATAGTTTGGAATGAGCCGCCACAGGCATTGGCCTCCATGTCAATGCACACAAAACTGAATATATGTGCTATAATCAAACAGGTGACATTTCCACACTAGACAGAACCTCTCTGAAACTGGTAGAAAAATTCACCTACCTAGGAAGCAGTGTCTCATCAACTGAAAAAGACATCAACACACGGCTAACGAAGGCATGGACAGCTATCGATAGGCTTTCAATCATATGGAAATCAAACCTGACCCATAAAATGAAATGCAGTTTCTTCCAAGCAGCGGTCATGTCGATACTGCTATATGGATGCACTATTTGGACGCTAACTAGACAGCTGGAGAAGCCAGACAGCAATTACACAAGAATGTTGTGAGCAATATTGAACAAGTCCTGGCAGCAACACCCCACAAGACACCAACTATATGGTCACCTGCCTCCTATCACAAAAACTATCCTAGCTAGATGAACCAGACATGCAGGACACTGCTGGAGAAGCAAGGACAAGCTCATAAATGATGTACTCCTATGGACCCCCGCATATGGCCAAGCAAAAGCAGGACAACCAGCTCGAACATACATTCAGCAGCTATGTGAGGATACGGGATGTAGCCCTGAAGACCTGCCAGAGGCGATGAACGATAGGGAGAAGTGGCGAGAGAGGGTCAGGGATATCCGTGCTAGCGGTACAACATGATGATGATGGAATGGTCCCCAAGGCTTGGATAGAAAAGACTGGAGGCATTAGAAATCAGAGGAAGAATTGAGACCATCCAGACCACAGTATTGTTAAGATTGACTAGAATACTCAGAAGAGTCCTGGAGACCTTAGGAAAGTTGCAGTCACTCAGCCTCCAGTAAAAGACCACGAGTTAAAATTAATGTGAAAACTCACAAGGAGTGAAATAATAATGTGATCCAAAGATACAGAGACTGAAGTTTTCATTTTTTTTTTTATTTGAAATTTAAATGATAAATATACAGTTGAGCAATTTATATGATAAAATAATGTCTCGGAGGCATTACCAATTTTCAATACTTTTGAAACCATGGATTTTTTTTTTAGTGAAACACAGGATTGTGAAAGTGCAGCAGCCTCCATACACATCAGACCAATTATTATATGATATTTTCTTGTTTCCTACATTGAAAATTCATCTTAAGGGCAAGATTTGAGGATATGAAGGACATTAAAAGAATATTCAGCACAGCTTCACACTGTAAATGTTTTCAAGATGCTTCAACTGGAATAAATAGGTTGAATGCCAAACTGACTATATTTAAGAAAATCAATGTTACATTATTTGTTGATTTCTGTCTCAGTAAATACAACTTTAGTCTCAATACTTTGTGAACATACTGGATATATATATATATATATATATATATATATATACACACACACACGTGTGTGTGTGCGTTTGCTTTCTGTCTATACATGTCAAAGAAAAGCAAAAATATTCTACAGTCATGTGAAAAGGTGAAAGTGCTTGTTTTCCAGAGAAAAAACAACCTCTGTTCATGATTTTATGGTAAAAATGAATCTTTAGTCATCAAATAACTTTTATTATTCTACATTCCACTTTATTATTCAATGTTATAAATTGATTATTGTGCATAATTTATTAATGCAACTTAGTGGGTAGAGTGTTAGCCAATAGCCCAGGAGACTGGGTTTCAATCCCAGGTTGAGACATACTGTTGTATAGTGGCTCGTACCACGGACTTCTGGTATCATGGAAGTATAAAAGACGTTGTGTTTCTCAAAGACAGAAGCAGAAGCAGAGACAGAAGAGCTCTGAAAGACCTTGGTCAGTAGAAGACCAACTTCGGATGTAACACCTACAGTGAGAGATTTATAATACTAGTCTATGCAGATAATCTAGTGCTTCTTGCAAATACACCTGCCTTACTGCATAGCCAAGAGCAAGCAGCGGGAGACATGAGCCTCCATGTGAACACAAATAAAAGTGAGTTCATGTGTTCTAAATGTAAAGGACCCACTCTAAGTGGCAGACCTCTAAAATTAGCAAACCAATTCACATACCTCAGCAACAATATCTCATCTACTGAAATGTCAACATATAACAAGCAAAGACAGTTATTGACATATAGAAGTCTGATCTATCCAATGAAATAAAATGGGATTTTTTCTAAGCGGTGACAGTGTCAGTACTACTATATGGATGCACCACATGGGTGCTAACAAATCACATGGAGAAAAAGCAAGAGTGCTACATGGTATTTTGGACTAATCCTGACAAGCAACACATCTCAAAACAGTAGCTGTACAGCTACTTACCTCCCATCTCAAAAACCATTCATGCAAGACACTGCTAGAGAAGCAAGAACAAACTCATAAGTGACATTCTTCTATGGACCCCTATACAAGGACACACCAATGTTGGCTGGCCAGCAAGAACTTACATTAACTCAGTGTAAGACACTGAATGTAGTTTGAAAGACCTGACAAGAGAGAGAGTCAGGGAAATCCATGCTGTCAGTATGACTTGATGGTTATATATATATATATATATATATATATATATAAATGACGGATATAGGATCAATTTAGAATATCAAGATAGGGAGGAAAGTAATACGCAAAAAGGGAGAAATAGAAAATTTTATGGTTTAAACCCCCCTTATAACATGGAGGTAGTAAATAACTTCGGGAAAGAATTCTTTAAGTTATTAAAAAGAAATTTCCCTAGTGGGAGCCCGTTACATAAGATATTTAATAAGAATTGTGTTAAATTAAGTTATAGTTGCATGCCAAACATCAATGGCATAATAAACAAGAGTAATATAGCTAAATTAAGTAAGGAGAAAAATAAGGTGATTGCTAAATGTAATTGTAGGGATAAGGTTAGATGTCCGCTGGAAGGCAAATGTAAGCAAGAATGTGTAGTGTATAAAGTGGAAGTATATAGTGATTCGAATAATAAGAGAAACAAAAAGATATACTTTGGGTCGACGCAAGGGGATTTTAAGACTAGGTACTATAACCATAAAACGAGTTTCTCCCACGAGAAGTATTGGCATAGTACTACGTTATCTAGTTATGTGTGGGAGCTCAAGGATAACAAAGGGATAGATCGTATAATGAAATGGGAAGTAATAAAGCAATGCTGTAAATATAGGGCTGGGGATAGGACTTGTCTGCTTTGCATGGAGGAAAAACTAGCAATAACATCTTGTAAAAGTAGGGATATGTTAAACCAAAGATCGGAGGTGTTAAATAGTTGTAGACCCAAAATGGCATGGTTGCTCTATAATTAGGGATAGGTTTCAGAGATTTTTCTTTTTTTTTTTTTAAATAAAAGTAAGGTTTTTTATTTATTTATTTTATTTATTTATTTATTAATTTTTTTTTTTTGTTATGTAAATTTTAAGCTAGGTGGGTTTTTGGTGAATATAAGACGGCGCTTTCTCCTTTAGCATTAGTTGGAGTTAGGCTTCCTGATGATCCATTAAGGTGAAACTTTAGTAGAAGATTTCCGGCTTGCGATTTAAGTTAATTTTATAATTGGCTCCACTTGTGTTGAGCACTTTTGTAATTGTAGCATTGCAGGATTCGCGGAAGGTTTTTAGTTTTCTTTTGACCAACTGCGTATCCCTTGATTTTTTTCAAGGGGTCAGACGAGGTTGGCCTTTTCTTTCTTTTTGACCTATAATTTTTTCTTTTTCCCCCAGGCGGTGATTCAAGTACTTTTATCTCTTGTTCCTGGCGGGTTTTTTTTCGTTTTTTTCTGGTACTGTGAATGCTGGTAGATATTAGATTAGTAATATATATATATATATATATATATAACTAGCTTAAACACTTTTATGTATGCGTCAAAAAGCATTCTTATTCACATTAAAACCACACAATACTCTTGAAAATATATATGTGCATGAATATAATTGGTATATATATATATTATTAATTCACACAACCAGCTAACTATCTACATATGAGCTAAAAAGCATACTCACATACACTAAGCCAACACAATAACCTTGAAAGTATATATGTCCATGTATACATGTGTGCATACACAAAAACAATACGCATTCAGACATACATTATATATATATATATATATATATATATATATATATATATATACATATATCTAGATACATATATAGGGAGACATGTATATAATATATATATAAGGAAGTAAATAATGGAAAAGAATCTGACAATATGGAGAAAAATTGGAAAACTAAGTAATCCTAAGTGAAGAAGTTAACATGAAAGAAAGTCAACATTATAACATTTCAGCTTCAATAAACCATCATCACTATACATTTTTATTCTATCAGATTTATTTCCAGTATCTTCCAGATATAATCAATATATATATGTGTGTATATGTGTGTATATATACATTATATAGGTATTATATAAATAATATATAGCTATATATAATATACACATATGATATGTGTATGATATATATGATACATGATATATATATGTGTGTGTGTGTATGTATAATTTATATAATTTGCTTAAATGTATCTACAAATGAGGTAAAAACCATTCACTCACACACACACTAAATCCACCTAATGCCCTTAAAAATACATGTGTATATATACATATATGCTTGCGTACACATGCACACACAGAAACTGGACACACACACACACACACATATATATATATATATATATATATATAAAAAAAATAATAAATGACATTTACATAAACTAGATATAAAGAAAGAACAAAAATGAAAAATCCTCCCTACACTTTGAAAATATATAATTTCTTATATGTGCACACACATACAGAAAGAAAATATATACTTTAATACACACAAAAGCTTTTACATAGACTAAAGATCTTCACGGAGAATCAACTCCAATGATACATTCACAGATACAAAACATGGAATTGCCTGAAACACATTTGTTCACCACTTCTAAATATAGGAAAATTCTAACTGAAAACACCTTCATATTACACCCCCACCGCAAAAAAAATTCAAAGTTCTTGAAGCTCTATACATAAAGATTAAGATTAAGAGACCTTTCTTAAACAAGATCAACTTCAATTGTAGCAGCCAGGTTCCAAAATACTTTTAATACTTTTTCCACCAATTCTTCCACTTACTTCTAATAAAGTTCTTTTCTTCCATAAATTCTTTCCCCACTCGTTCTTTCTCATACTCGAGTCATCAATGCATTTGTCATTTCAATGTTTGTTACTCGGAAGATGGCTCGGAAGATGGCTTTTGCTGGGGTTAAAAGTACTTGGGGAAAAATTGGCCCCTTTTAAAATTTATTTCATCCAGATGTCAATCAACTCATACAAAGACTTGAACAGATCAACTATAAGATAGGCAAAATTGAAGAATCTGTTCTATTTAATCAAACATGTTTAAAAGAGAAAATGCTTATATATATACACACACACACACACAAGGCACATATTTGTGAAGGTTTGTGGCATAATGGTTATTATCTTAGAAAATTGGTATAGTGACTCAAGTTCAAATCCCTGAAGAGGCTTTTTTCATTTCCCTTTGCACGAACACCCTTAGAAAAGTCATGAATTCATCACTTCTTCCCTCAACCATGGGTAAATTGTAGGGCAGACTGGAATTATTAGCCTTGATCTGGCAAATCAGTCTAATTCAACACACACACACACACACATATATATATATACATACACACAATTATGCATACTTTCTACATAAGATACAAACTGCTGATCCAAACAAAATAAATAAATAAATAAATAAAAATAAGCAATATTATGTAACCTTGTGCGTCATATGGAAATGCTTTTTTTTTAAATTCTTGAGCCAATGAAAATTTGTGGCTTCCTGTTTTCAAACAAACATTTTAAAAAAGTACAATTACCTGCTGCTGCTAATTAGTAAACAAGTTGTAGTCACCTTGGTCATTTATTGTAAGTTCCAGTTTTCTATGCACTGATCCTCCTAATCAGCCATTATCAATTGACACCAGGTATTGTACGCAAGCTCAGCAATTACTCTGCATTGTTTTCTCATTTAATCTGTTCATTCATGGCCCTGAGGATGACTGATTCCAAGAACAAGACTTCACAATAATAGTAACTTGTGTTCTAATAATAATGACTATTTACCAAATCCTGTCTATGTTCAGCTAATACCATAGTGTCAAAAAAAAAAAAACAATTTTCTTCTTTTCTTCTTTTAATATTGTTAGGTTTTAGGAGTTGTTTGGCCAATTGAACTCATTTAGGTTGCTTATGTCAACACAACTCTTCAGCCAATCCAAATGAAATCAATAGTCTGAACTTAGAATGTTAATAACTCTTCTCAAAATTACAGAAGGTACCTTAAATAAAAAGAATGAAGTCACTTCTGTCTTGGATCAGAATGCAGTATCTGAGCATGTAGAAACAGCATGGTTATTTTAAAAACAGTAAATAAGTAAAGTTGGTGACCGTAGTCGAGGGGGTGTCCTCGTGGTGTAATGGTTAAAGCAATGGACTGCGGAATCGTAGTAAGCGAGTATGTACTCCAGTCGCGCTATTATGTTCACTTTCGGGCAAATACCCTTGGGAAAGGTATGACCCCCCTCATCCTCCCAGCTATGGGTTAAATAGTACCCCTACTGTTCTTCTAGAAGAATGGCTTTGGCATTAAATAACCTACAAAGGTTGATATGCCATTAAACAAAGAAACCAAACCATAGTTGAGGGTGACCCAAAGGTTCCCTTTTCAATAGCTATCAAGTTATAGGGGAGGGTGCTACTCCTTTTCAATAGCTGTCAAGGTGTAGGGGAGGGCGCTACTCCTTTCTCTGGATTGCTCCACTTTACCCTTGATCCTTACCTTATAATGCTGAGTGTTAAGCAAGGTAGCATCAAGTACCATTTTATGAGTCTTTGGTATGACTCGACCCAGGATTGAACCCAGGTCTCCCAGGCCATTGGCAAACACTCTAACCATTATGCCAATGACTATTCAAAATAACTCTTTTCATCAAGAAATTTTTTATATCTATGTTTTTAAAACAACTGAGAGATTTGAGAAAAATTACATTTTACAGTGATGCAACTCAAGTGGCTCTAAAGTTGGATTTATAATATGAATATATTGCATAACTGATCCCTGATTTTAGGTCTACCTTCATAATCTCAAGTGGAGCAACAATATTTTCTGTGCACTGATCTTCCTAATCAGCCATAATCAAATGACACCTTGTTCTGAGAATTAATTTTTATTTATTGCTGACTTTTTGTCCTCATCTTGGTAGTTTTTTTTGGGGGGGGGGTTTCTTCTTTCACTACGTTTTGGCCAAATTTCACCTCTGGCCTTCTTCAGGTGATTTACCGTGACCTCGGATAGGAATGCTGAGTCTTGTAACCGTATCCCCAGTAATTACTGCCTTCCATAGTTGTTGTCTATCACACCATGTTTTTGACCAAGTAAACCTCTGGCCGTCTTGGGTAGGATTTGAAACCGCTATTTTCTGACAATGCTCACCAGGAACCGTAGAGACTCAACACCTCTATCCGCTGTGCCATGGTGGATAGTAATAAAAAACTAATAAAAAATTTTTGCTCAATTCAAAATGGATGTATAATGATAAAAGAAAAATCTTTTAATATCAAAAAATAACTTAAGAACAAAGACAAATAAAGAATATTTTTAACAGCTTACTCAAATTATCTATAGCGGCTAACGTTGATATAGCTGACAACTGTATAGAAACTAAAACTTGCATGTATGATTTGTTGGGCCAGATTTTGCCTTGTGGCCAGGATTGGTCAAGCAAGATTCTGCCCTGCCAGTTAAAAATCAATCTGACCAGATTCCACCCTACTGGTCACAATCAGTCTAGCCAAATTCCACCCTGCCAGCCACAATCAGTCTGACCAGATTCCACCCTGCTGGTCACAATCAGTCAGGCCAAATTCTATTCTGCTGGTCACAATCAGTCTAGCCAAATTCCACCTTGCCAGCCACAATCAGTCTAGCCAAATTCCACCTTGCCAACCACAATCAGTCTGACTAGATTCCACCCTGCCAGCCACAATCAATCAGGTCAAATTTTAGCCCGCTGGTCACAATCAGTCTGACCAGATTCCACCCTGCTGGTCACAATCAGGCAAACCAAATTCCACATTGCCAGTCACAATCAGTCTGACAAGATTCCACCCTGCCAGCAATAATTCATCTGGCCAAATTCTACTCTGCCAGGCACAATCAGTTTGACCAGTTTGTACCCGGCCAATCATGATTGGCCAGGCATAATTCCACACTACTATACACAAACCAGTTATGTCCAATAAATGAGCTTTTATAAAAGTTCAAAGTTATTTACCTGGCTTGATAAGAATAATCCTCCGCCCTTCTCTGTCTCGATTCTCCAAAGGAGAAATAACATCTGAATCAAGAACATGTCGCACTGTTGATGGCTTCAGATGGACAAATAATTCACGATTCTCTGCTTTCATCTTGTAGAAGTTCAATAATAAGTTGTATGCCCGATCATAATCAAATTTGCGAGCACGCAGAAAGCGAAGTAGAAAGGCATCATCAGTACGAGCATTCAGGCCTGAAATAGAAACAGATTATCATCAATTTATTGATAATTGCAATCTATCAAGGCTAACATTTATTTCATACACCAAATATTTCATTTTATTAACAACCTTCTTCCTTAGAAGTTAGTAAAAGTAAAGTTTGTGACTGTAGTCATGGGTGACCAGAAGGCTCCCTTTTCAATGGTGTAGTGGAGAGCGCTACTCCTTTCTCTGGATTGCTCCACTTTACCCTTGATACGTACCTTATATTGCTGAGCGTTAAGCAAGGGGGTATCAGGTACCATTTTTAAAGTCTTTGGTAAAACACCACCAGGGATTGAACCCAGGTCTCCCAGACCATTGGCAAACACTCTACCCACTAGCCCAATGAGCCGGTAACCTCCTTATAAACAAATTCAATTCTATAGTAAAACTGCAATAAATTTTTATCATGAAGTGTGATCAAAAAGTATCTAGACTAAAATTTAAAATAATTTAAATTTCAAAATTTAAATGAAGCTGTACATAATTGAATAACTTCTTAGATAAAGTCAGTGCCAATTTTTAAAGAATTATGAAGTTAGTGTCTATACGTTTTGACCAGCATTTTCTGGTGAAACACAGGATTATGCAAGTGCACCACTCTCCATACTACCTGACTGAGCTCCATGCAACTTTTTTCTTGTTTCTACCCTTGGGAAAGATATGAAACCCTTATCTCCCAGCTATGAGTTCGATAGTACCAATACTTTTTTTCTGCAAGGATGGCTTTAGCATCAAATAAACCACAAAAGCTGATATGCCATTAAACAAAGAAACCAAACATTTTTTGTTTCCTAAACTAAAAACTCATTTTAAGAGTAAGATCTGAGGATGTGGAGAACATTAAAAGAAATATGACAACACAATTTCCTACCATATCAAAAAAGGAGTTTCAAAAGTGCTTCAACCAATGGAAAACTCACTGGAATAAGTGTGCTGAATGGCAAGCAAACTATTCTAAAAAAATGAATGCTTCATTCATTGTTAATTTCTGTTTTGGTAAATACAGCTTCAGTCTCAATACTTGTTCAATACTCCTTGTATTTTGAAGAAAAGAACTTTTCATGCATTGTTCATTTCTGTCTAGGCAAATACAATTTCAATCTTTTTGAGTACACCTTGTATATTGTTAAAAAAATAACACAAGTCCAACTTCTTACCTTGATGCTTTAAAACCATGTCCCTAAGAGCCTGAATATCTCGTTCTCTCCACTGTGGTTTTTCATTCAACTCTTGTTCTGCTTTCTTTATCAATTCAGGACCCAGGGTACATACATATCGGCTCCTTTCTGCTGATTCCATTGTTACACACAGAAACGTCTACAAAAAAATAACAAACCTGAAACCCATCACATTCTTGCGTGAAAATTTTTATTTGAACTCGTACAAAACACAAGGTGTCTATAAAAGAAATTGGTAATTTCAAAATAGATTTAAACAGAGAAATAAAATAAAAAACAATTTTTTTTTCCTGTTCTGAAATTTGTTAGCACAGTTATATAATATCAAGTATTCCTATCTAATACAAATAATTTGCAGTTATATAGTTTCAAGTATTCTTTTCTTATACAAATGATTTATACATAATAATATGATTTAAAATAATTCTTCTTTAATGGAAATGATTTGCTTGTTCACAGTTATATGGTATCAAGATTACCTATCTAACACTGATAATTTCCAAGCAATTATATTGTTTCAAGTAACTAGTAATAATAACGACAAATATAATTAGTAAACAATTATAGCTTCAAGTAACTATTTTTAATACAAATAATTCACACACAATTATATGGTATCAAGTATTCCTATCAACTACAAATAATTATCAAACAGATCAATTTGACCCAGAGATGGGACTCTGACAGGTACTACCTCTCTGAGTCAGAATTGAACTAGATGTCCCCTATACTGCCCAGAACTGAAGTCTTACCATGAGATGCAGGTTAGTGTCTAAACTAGTTTGGTTGGTTGTTTTGTTTTACGGCATATCAACCCTTTTTGGGTCATTTAATGCCAAATTGAATTTTAAACACTTTAGTTTAGTATAAGAATGTTTTTTGTTTACAAACAGTTAAATGTCAAAACAGTTCAATTTCAAACAATTCAGTTTAACATAAGTACACAGTTTTAATGTCAAAAACAGTTCTATTTCAAACAATTCAGTTTAGCATAAGTGCACAGTTTAGTTCTATTTTAAACAGTTCAGTTTAGCATAAGTATGCTGTTTAAATATCAAAACAGTCCTATTTCAAGCACTTCAGTTTGGCAAAAGTTCACAGTTTAGTTCTATTCGACCCATACATAGGACCCTTTCAGGTGCTACCACTCCGGGCCAGAGTGAATCTGGGAGTGATGGCAATGAAGGGATACTCTGCATTCCCCAAAGCTCCAGCATTACTGGAATTTCACCATCAGATTGTTTAGAGTCATATCCAAGACTTTCGTTGTGGAGGGAGGGTCTTACCCCTCTGCAGAGAAGCAGTCGGTATATTCTACAGCCCCAGCCAACTGGGCAAGTCTAAACCAGGATTCCTCTTTTAGATAAGTCTTACCTCTCTCTGAGCAAGAAATACAGTTGATGTATTTTAAGCCTGCTGACAGCATAAAATTGAATGAAAGAAAATGCTAGTCAAAACAGATAATGATTGACAATGTTTTGTCTAAAAAATAAAAAGTCTAACTAGTCTTAAAAAATGTTAACAACAAAAACACAGGTCCAAAAGGGATCAAGAGACATATTAAAGGATAGGCACATAAGTTTGATTTTGGCTAGTACATATAAAAAGTTTTTGTAATTAATGGCCGATGTGTTAAATGAATTCTCTGAATTAATTGAGGATGTGACTTTAAATCCCAATAAGTTTTTTACTTTTATGATTAGTTTGGTTTTTTCGTTGTTTAATGGCATATCAACTTTTGTAGGTTATTCAATGCCAAAGCCATCTTTGTAGGAGTACAGTAGTGTTGTATAGTCATATGTTACAACTATACACATGTACATACAGAATACATATTGACACAATGAATAAAGACGAACAAAGACTTCTTTAAAAAAATATACACCTCTCACTTTATTGTAAGGTTTGCGTGTGAGAGGGAGTTGGAGACCAAACAAAGACTGCAACATATTGACCTCACCAGCCACTGCGGACATAGCCATGTGTCGTTCTCATTCTCCTGATGCTCAACCGGAGGCCCGGGAGCCCAGCCCTCTGCTGGATGATGGCTTTCTCTACCGCAACTTGTCTCCAACACGTCTGATCTCCAACTTCCTGTCTTCACCGAGTTATATAATAGTTCAATCACCCACTCAATCTTTGGAATGGCATGTTTGCTCATCATCAAGCAGAAATAACTGTCATGCAGTTCCCAGGTCACTCTCTTCCGGTGCATCAGTCTATGAGTGTACCATGGGATTTTTACCTTGTACCGTTTTTTTCAGCCAAGCCCACCTACGCGATTTCCTCTCATAACTGCCATCGAAATTTGTCACCTCCTTCCGGTGCATCACTTTGGAATGGTATGTTTGGCCGGGTCGAAGTCAATATACAACGGTAGTGGTGCAATTTAAACCATAGCTGAGGACAATGAGAAGATTCATACCATTCCAAGGGTATTAATCTGAAAGTGAACATGATAGTGCAACTGGAGTTTGAACTCGCTTTTCTACAATGTCACAGTCCAGCACATTAGCCACTACACAATGGGACTCACCCCATTATTACGGTTTGAATTCTGCACTATTTCTTGCTGTCAAAGAATGACAATCCAAGAGAGTTGCAATAAAAAGAAACAACTCAAATTTTTTAAAAGTTGGTTGGTTGATTGGGTTTTATGCATATCAACCTTTCTAAGTTATTTAACGCCAAATTTATTTTTATGTAAATAATCAGTTCTATTTCAAACAATTCATTTTAGCATAAGCACGCAGTTAAAATGTAAGTACAGTTTAATTGTAAAAGACATTTCTATTTCAAGCTATTCAGTTTAGTCAAGCAGTTCTAATTCAGCTAATTCAGTTTAGTATAAGTACAGATTTGTTTACACACAGTTAAATGTCAAAACAGTTCTATGTTAAACATTTCAGTTTAGTGTAAATACAGTTTCAATGTCAAAAAACAGTTCTATTTCAAACAATTCAGTTTAGCATAAGCACACAGTTTAAATGTCAAAACAGTTCTATTTTGAACAATTCCATTTAGCATAAATATGCAGTTCAAATGTAAAAATTAGTATTGTGAAGGAAGCACGGTTTAGTTCTATTTAACCCATAGATAGGACCCTTATCAGGTACTACCACTCCGGGCCAGAGTGGACCTGGAAGAATGGCAAAAAGGGGTACTCCACATTCCCCAAAGCTCCAGCATTACTGGAACCTCACCATCAGATTGTTTAGAGTCATATCCAGGACACTCGTTGGGGGGGGGTCTTACCCCCTCTGCAGAGAAGCAGTTGGTGAATCAAATTTTTAAAAAGATAATAATAATAATAGCAATAATAAGTGAAAAGAAAGATAAGTACCTCGACCTTGCAAGAGAATTGAAAAGCTGTGGAACATGAAAGTAACGATTGTGCCAATTGTGATTGGTGCGTTAGGCACAATAACTAAAGGATTATTAAAAGGCCTGGAAGACTTGGAAATAGGCAGACAGACAGAGACTATCCAAACGACAGCATTGCTAAGAACGGCCAGAATCCTGAGACGAGTCCTGGAGACTTGAGGAGACTTGCTGTCACTCAAACTCCAGTGAAAAACCATCAGTTATCACTGATGTGAAAAACTCTAAAGGAGTAAATAACAACAACAACTGTATGAATACTTCGAGTGACAAATCACAAAGATTGCACATAAGATGACCTGGACATAGCTAAAAAAGTGAAGCCTCATGAGAGAGAGACTGAATCTCTTTTAGCAGCCAAAAATAATGCCATAAGAACCAATTGTGTGTGGGGATTCAATAAGAAATAAAATAAAACTTCTTGAAACCAAATTTTGCAGCATAAATCAATAAAAGTAAAGTTTTCTCCCTTTAGGGAGACAAGGCTCCCTTTTCAATAGCTACTACACTGAGATTTAGGGGAGGGCACAACACCTTTCCCTGGATTGCTCCACTTTATCCTTGATCTGTACCTTATAATGCTGAGTGTTAAGCAAGGTGGCATCAAGTACCATTTTTTGAGTCTTTGGTATGACACGACCTGTGATTGAACCTTGGTCTGCTTGGACCATTGGTGAACACTACTCATTAGACCAATGGTGAATATTTCAATTGGTTTACCACTGAGGTTGCATACAAGAAGAACAGGACATTGCTAAGAAAGAGAAAACTCAAGAAAGAAACTGAATCTCTTAATCATCATTATCATCATATCGTGCTGGCAGCATGGATATCCCTGACCCTCTCTCGCCACTCCTCCCTATCGTTCATCGCCCTAGGTAGGTCTTCAGGACAACAACCTGTATCCTCACATAGCTGCTGAATGTACGTTCGAGCTGGTCGTCCTGCTTTTGCGCGGCCATGTGTGGGGATCCATAGCAGCACAAAATAATTCGATAAGAACCAAATATATCAAAACAGAAATTGATACTATGCAGATGAATGGTGAGTGTAGGTTATGTAGCAACAGAGATGAAACCATTAATCACAGAATAAGTGAATTTAGCAAATTGATACAAAAAGAATACAAGAGTAGGCACGACTGGGTGAGAAAGGTGATTGACTGGGAATTGTTCAAGAGATTGAAATTTTACCATTTTAACAAATAGTATATGAACAAACAAGAATCTGTCCCAGAAAATGTGATACACAAAATTCTCTAGTACAATGAAATACAAACAGATCACTCAATCTCAATCAGAAGACAAAATATGATGTTAATTAACAAGAAAAAAACTTGTCAACTAATGGGCGCTACTCTTTTCCCTGGATTGCTCCACTTTACCCTTGATCCGTACATTATAGTCCTGAGTTTTAAGCAAGGCGGTATCCACACCATTTTTTGAGCCTTTGGTATAACTCGACCAGGGATTGAACCCCGGTATCCCAGCAGACAATAAATGGTTTGTTTTTGGTTATTTGGTTTAAAGGCATATCAATCTTTGTGAGTTATTTAATGCCAAATCCTGTTATATATGTCATTACCAAAGGGTGACATATGAACCAAGGCATGCAGTCCACTATGCAGGCTAATCACCAATCTGAAGAGGCAAAAAAGAGAGCCTTACACTGTACCCTCGGAAAATTATTTGCCTCCTCCCTCTTTTTCAGACTTGATAACCCTCTTCACTGAACTTGATGCCCTCCCTCTGGTGACAATGATAACCACTATTTGTTATGGGAGAAAATAGTAAAATCTACAAATAATAAGATATTACAATTTATTTGTAAATCAATTCAATCCTTGGTTTCTTTTTGGCAAATTCAGTGATCAATTTGTTGAAAAATGTTTCATCACCACACTCTACGTTTATTTTCTTCAAAAAGTTTTTTTTATTTGCGGAAATGAAAACCAAATTACTTAATCACTCTTCACTTTGGGAATACTTTGTATAATTATCTACATGCTATAGTGAAGAAGACAATCTCTCACAGAAACCAGATGTGCTGGTATACTCAGGACCAAATGTAGTAATTTGGTTACTTCTACCAGAGGTTGATTTAGTTCAAGTTTCTATATTTTCGCAGTAACTTCTTGGATGCTAGACACTAGTTTCACAAAATCTGCAGTATAAACTGCTTTTAACTTGCATTTCCATCCATCCAAATGTTTTTAAATACATTCAAAGTTGAAAACAATTCCATTGAAAATTTTTTTCGTAAGCTTTGGATTTAACAATTCAACAAATCTGAACTCTCCCAACGTTTTAAATCTTTACACAACGTGATCAATAACATCATCAAAAATGTTGTTCAGAATCTGAATAATGCAAATTTTTCATCTAAATCTGTCTGATTATAAGTCCTTTGAATCAGCAAGTCTTTGATTCCAGCTGCACAAGGAAATGAAAATATCATCACTTCAGAAGAGTGTCGGATGGTTTAATATAACTGGAATGCAAGCAAAAGAATTTCTGATTTTCAGTGGCTTTCTCTTGGTACTCCTAATTTATTATTCTATCTCTTTTTTTCATGCACTCAGTCTGAAAGGAATAATAAAAAAAAAAGAGAAGACTAAATCCATAACCTTTTCTAACCAAGACTACAATGGAAGCAAAAATATTTTTGCTTTTCTATAATTGTCTTTCTTTTACCTACTCACTATTATGACCTGTCTCTCTTTTTCATGAATCCAGTTTAAAAGGAATAATAAAACAAGGAAGCTACAGCCATGGTCTTTTTTGATCAAAGCAAGAAAACAAGCAAAAATATTTTTGCTTTTCTATGATTGTCTTTCTTTTACCTACTCACTATTATGACCTGTCTCTCTTTTTCATGAATCCAGTTTAAAAGGAATAATAAAACAAGGAAGCTACAGCCATGGTCTTTTTTGATCAAAGCAAGAAAACAAGCAAAAATATTTTTGCTTTTCTATAATTGTCTTTCTTTTACCTACTCACTATTATGACCTGTCTCTCTTTTTCATGAATCCAGTTTAAAAGGAATAATAAAACAAGGAAGCTACAGCCATGGTCTTTTTTGATCAAAGCAAGAAAACAAGCAAAAATATTTTTGCTTTTCTATGATTGTCTTTCTTTTACCTACTCACTATTATGACCTGTCTCTCTTTTTCATTAATCCAGTTTAAAAGGAATAATAAAACAAGGAAGTACAGCCATGGTCTTTTTTGATCAAAGCAAGAAAACAAGCAAAAATATTTTTGCTTTTCTATGATTGTCTTTCTTTAACCTACTCACTATTATGACCTGTCTCTCTTTTTCATTAATCCAGTTTAAAAGGAATAATAAAACAAGGAAGCTACAGCTTTTTTGATCAAAGCAAGAACACAAACAAAAATATTTTTGCTTTCTGTAATTCACTCACTTTTATGCTCTGTTTTTCATGCTCTCTGTTCAAAGTTAATTGAGAAGCTACTAAATTCAATACTTTTACTTGTGTCTTTTCTCACTAAACCAACTGGTGGTAGTTTACTAAACTTTTTGCTTAGATGTGGCACAAGACCATATGAAAGGGGCACCCAATGAGACTTGAACTCACTCGTGTAGGTTTGCTAGTCGAGCTTGCTAACCATTACACCACCAAAGGCACCTCACTAAACCAACAGGTGTTTTCTTGATTTCATCATCATTATGTCATGCCACTAGCACTAACTTCCCTCTCTCTTGCCATTCATCTCTATTATCCATCATTTCTGGCTGGTCTGCTAGACTACATTCTGTGTCTGTACAGAGCTGTTGTAGATAAGTTCTAGCTGGTCATCCAACACTTGCTTGTCCGTGTGAAGGCGTCCATTGGAGAATATCGCTTATGAGTACATCCTTACTTCACCAGCAGTGTCCCACATGTCTTGTTCATCTAATTTGGATAGTTTACAAGATGAGTGGGGTAGGCGGCCATACAGCTGCTGTTTTGTAGGATGTTGCTTCTAGGATTTGTTCACTATAGTTCGTAGCATTCTTGTGCAACTCAACTTACATAGGAGGTGTTGCCGTGGTGTAATGGTTAAAGCGATGGTCTGCGAAATCGTAGCACACGAGTTTGAACTCCAGTCGCGCTATTATGTTCACTTTTGGACAAATACCTTTGGGAAAGGTATGAACCCCCTTATCCTCCCAGCTATGGATTAAATAGCACCACCACTGCTCTTCTAGGAGAATAGCTTTGGCATTAAATAACCCACAAAGGTTGATATGTCATTAAACAAAGAAACCTACTAAAAATACAAATACAAAGAAAGTGAAAATTATCATTAAATGATTTTATATTTCACAAAATTATTTATCCTGGATAAAAATGTAAGGCATGCATTGCATACATGGACCCTTTGCCCCTATATATATATATTGAGTGATGTGTTTTATATATATATATATTTCATTTAGAAAAAACAACAAACTGGTCACATTAGGATTATAAATTTATTTCCATCCTGTTATGCGTTTTTGAAAAATCAAAAAACACGAAAAAAAATTTAACAGGACTTCTTCAGGTCTTATGGATAAAATAAATCAGAATAGACACAGGAAAGAAGGAGGGTGGGGATAGAAGATGGGTGAAGAGTTATCTCCTCCTTTAGCCCACTTCCATTTTTTTATTTTATTGTCGGTTAGAATTATAGTAAAATAACTAAAAAAAACAAAAAAAACACTCTTCACCCCTCTTCTATCCCCTCCCACCTTCTTTCCTGTGTCTATTCTGATCTATTTTATCCATAATGCTCAAAGGTCTGGAAAAGAGACAAGGGGAATTGGAGATAAGAGGAAGGATCAAGTCCATCAAGACCATAGCACTGTTAAGATCAGTTAGAATACTTAGAAGAGTTATGGAGACCTGAAGAGACTTGCTGTCACTCAGATTTCAGTGAAAAACTAGTTAAAATTGATATGAAAAACTTGCATTGAGTAATAATGATTGATAATACTTCATAAAAAAATCAAAAAATATAAATTACTTTTAACATAATGCCTGTCAAAAAAAAAAACTACAAATATGGCACCATGAAATTGAGAAACAGAATAAAGGATGAGTTATAAGTTTGATTTAAACTTCTGCAGACCAATGGGTCTTTATAACTCAGAGGATTGAGTGATTGGTGAATTTAACAAAGCTGTCCAAAAAGCAGAGGAGAAGTGAATTTGTCTCTCACTGAGTGTTTATCCTTTATTGTTTCTGAACTGTGCTGTTCTTTGCAGAATCAAGTGGGTTGAAAGAAAAATTAAAAATTGAAAATAGATGAAATGAAAATCAAAAATGGATGAAATGAAAATTAAAAATAGATGAAATGAAAATCAAAAATGGATGAAATGAAAATCAAAAATGGATGAAATGAAAATCAAAAATGGATGAAATGAAAATCAAAAATGAATGAAATGAAAATTAAAAATGGATGAAATAAAAATCAAAAATGGATGAAATGAAAATCAAAAATGGATGAAATGAAAATTAAAAATAGATGAAATGAAAATCAAAAATGGATGAAATGAAAATCAAAAATGAATGAAATGAAAATTAAAAATGGATGAAATAAAAATCAAAAATGGATGAAATAAAAATCAAAAATGGATGAAATGAAAATTAAAAATAGATGAAATGAAAATCAAAAATGGATGAAATGAAAATCAAAAATGGATGAAATGAAAATCAAAAATGGATGAAATGAAAATCAAAAATGGATGAAATGAAAATTAAAAATAGATGAAATGAAAATCAAAAATGAATGAAATGAAAATTAAAAATGGATGAAATGAAAATCAAAAATGGATGAAATGAAAATTAAAAATAGATGAAATGAAAATCAAAAATGGATGAAATGAAAATCAAAAATGGATGAAATGAAAATCAAAAATGGATGAAATGAAAATCAAAAATGAATGAAATGAAAATTAAAAATAGATGAAATGAAAATTAAAAATGGATGAAATGAAAATCAAAAATGAATGAAATGAAAATCAAAAATGGATGAAATAAAAATCAAAAATGGATGAAATGAAAATCAAAAATGGATGAAATGAAAATCAAAAATGGATGAAATGAAAATCAAAAATGAATGAAATGAAAATTAAAAATGGATGAAATAAAAATCAAAAATGGATGAAATGAAAATCAAAAATGGATGAAATGAAAATTAAAAATAGATGAAATGAAAATCAAAAATGGATGAAATGAAAATCAAAAATGAATGAAATGAAAATTAAAAATGGATGAAATAAAAATCAAAAATGGATGAAATAAAAATCAAAAATGGATGAAATGAAAATTAAAAATAGATGAAATGAAAATCAAAAATGGATGAAATGAAAATCAAAAATGGATGAAATGAAAATCAAAAATGGATGAAATGAAAATCAAAAATGGATGAAATGAAAATTAAAAATAGATGAAATGAAAATCAAAAATGAATGAAATGAAAATTAAAAATGGATGAAATGAAAATCAAAAATGGATGAAATGAAAATTAAAAATAGATGAAATGAAAATCAAAAATGGATGAAATGAAAATCAAAAATGGATGAAATGAAAATCAAAAATGGATGAAATGAAAATCAAAAATGAATGAAATGAAAATTAAAAATAGATGAAATGAAAATTAAAAATGGATGAAATGAAAATCAAAAATGAATGAAATGAAAATCAAAAATGGATGAAATAAAAATCAAAAATGGATGAAATGAAAATCAAAAATGGATGAAATGAAAATTAAAAATAGATGAAATGAAAATTAAAAATGGATGAAATAAAAATCAAAAATGGATGAAATGAAAATCAAAAATGGATGAAATAAAATAGTAGTCAAGATTGATTTGACCATTCAGACAAATGGTACATGTACAAATCCAAAATTGTCCAAGAAAATAAGACCCACAAAATCCTCCGAGACAAAAAGGATCACTCAATCCCAGCTAGAAGACCAAATTTTGTGGTAATAAACAAGAAACAAACATATCAGCTGGTAGACTTCCAGTAGATTACGGAGTTAAAATAAAGGAAAGCAAAAATCTCAAGAAATATCTGTACATTTCCAGAGAATTTAAAAAAAAAAAAGCTGTGAGATATTATTATAGGTGACTCACCTATGACCAGAATAATGGACTTACCCAAAGGGTATAGTAATCAAGAACTAAGCTGGTAGAGCAAGAACAGCAGCTGTAGTAAGCACCTTGCCTGTCTTCGTGTACATTGAACCAAGGAAACCCTCCTCAGAGACTTGGATACATTTGTGTGGCACCTCATATCTCTGTGTTGAGTTATTTATTTATTGATCCTTATCGATCATAACAAATATGAAGGTAAAAATAATACCAATAAGAGTGCTTGGAACAATCTCCAAGAACTTAGAAAAGATAATCAGGGAACAAGAAATCAAAGGGAAAATGGAGACTGTCCAGACCACAGTACTGCTGAGATCAACAAGAATACTTTGAGGACTCCTGAAGAGGTCAGAGATTTGCAGTCACCACCAGTTACAGTGGATATGAACAACTCACAAGGAGTAAAATAATAATAATCATTGCATGGGTCTTTATAACTCAGAAGGTTGAGGTGCTCGTGGTGTAATGGTTAGCGTCGTAGGAAATGGACACGATGACGCAAGTTCAAATCCTGGACGAGACTGATTGCATTTCACATACCACTAATACCCTTGGGAAAGGTATGAATCCAGTTATTCTCCCTTATGGGTAAATAGTAGGACAGACTAGGTTCTTCAGCCTTGGTGAGGCAACTAGTCTAGGAGAAGGAAAAACTCTGAATTCAAAACTGTTAAACTCCGCTTAAAAATTGACCTTGTGTCATATCCTACCCGAGCAGAGGGGTTGGTAAATATGTATAACGCAGAGGGTTGAGTGATTGGTGAATTTAACAAAGCTGTCCAAGAAGCAGAGGAGAAGTGAATTTGTCTCTCACTGAGTGTTCATCCTTTATTGTTTCTGAACTGTGCTGTTCTTTGCAGAACCAAGTGGGCGGAAAGAAAAATTAAGCATCATAAAACAAATTAGCTCAGGTCAAAAAGAGAGCTTCTCCACCCCAGGCAGAGCCAACTCACTCATCTAAGTAGGTAAGGGCTGGGCTTATTGTCTGACACCTGAGGAGACCCTAAATTAGAATACCAGCATAACTAAGCACCTCCCACTAAGAAGCTTACTTCTTGCTGGATCATGATATTGAACCAACCTTGTGTTACATCCCAGAACCGTGGGAGGTTGGATTAATGTTTTCCTATATCTTTCAAAGTAATAAGTGAATATGATCGTGAGAAACTTTACCTACTCTGAACTTAGGTGAAAAAAATTACTAAGGTAAAATAAATACCAAAATATCAATAGCTTTTTATAGTTAGTAATTGTAATGTATGATATAATTTCATAGAAATGCCCATATTTACTTAGCAATATCCACTACAGGCAGGATGTGACACAAGGTCAATTTTTTAGGAAGAGGTTTTTTTCACATGCAGAGAATAACTGTTGATAATACTAGGGTGAGTCAAATTTTATCCAATATTTTGGTAACATGAGAGACAATTCAAAAGCTCTAGATGCTTTTGACGAGGTTGTGAGACCCTATTTACCAACCACTCCGCTCGGGCAGGATATGACTCAAGGTCAATTTTTAAGCGGAGTTTAACAGGTTTGAATTCAGAGTTTTCCTTCTAGACTAGTTTCCTCACCAAGGCTGAAGAACCCAGTCTGTCCTACTATTTACCCATAGCTGGAGGGAGAATAATTGGATTCATACCTTTCCCAAGGGTATTAGTGCTATGTGAAATGCAATCAGTCTCGTCCAGGATTTGAACTCGTGTCGTCGTGTCCATTTCCTACGATGATAACCATTACACCACAGGCACCTCCAAGGTTGTGAGACAAACCATACAAGACAGTAAGATGATGAGCTCACCAAGTGCTACTTACTGGATTTGCCTCTATGGCATGGACCAATTCTTTGGAATTCACAGTTTTTAACCTGTCTGACCTTCCCTGATCATCAAGGTTCTTGCAACCCAAGCAATATTTCTTGAACCATCTGGTTACTGTACTGTGATCAACTGTGCCTTCATCTTTTATACAACAAATGTTTTTTAATCTTTGGTTGCTTCTATGGTATTATAGCCCAGTCCAAACTTGTAAAGCATAAGTTTCTGAATCAGACTACATTACACATTCATCTATGGGGATTTTGAATCACCCACAGAGAAAAGCAATGCACAAGTGAGCCAGTGTCCCAACTACCATGATACCACCATCCACAGTGGCTACCTTCCATGGCTTGAACAACTTCAATCACATATTATATGTACTGTAAACTACAAACTAAAATCTACCAAAATATTGCAAAACTTTTGACTCATCCTCGTACTTCATTTATATTTTGAATCCTATTTTTTTTTCCCATTATTTTATTTTTAGTCCATTATTTACCCATCCTGTTTCCTCCTTACAAAAATTTCTATTATTTCCATCTCATTTTTTCTTCTGGTCAAATCTATTCTTATTTTTATTCTTTCACCATATTCTTTTATAAACATCAAACAGGAAAAAACAAAAAAGGAAAGAAAGAAGAGAAGAAAAAGAGGAGGTGAAGAGAAGAATGGAAACTACTCTAGACGACAGCACTCCTGAGATTGGCAAGAATTCCTAGAAGAGTCTTGGAGTGGTGAGGAGACTTACTGTCAACTCCAACTCCAGAAAGAAGAAAAAACAATTCAAATTTCTTATCATTGAATTGGCACTTCATTTTTGGATTCCTAAATATATGATGAAGCTGAAGCTTGGTTTAGTTTATTTGTTTAATGATGAATCAACTACGTATGGGTTATCTAATATCAAAATTTTGATTAATTTATAAATGTTTGATTATATATATTTTCAATGTTCTATTGCAATTTCTTTTAATCTTACTTTTTTTTTAGTATACTAATAATAACTTGCACGGTTATAGGATATTAAATATTCCTCATATTTGGTTTCTTTGTTTAATGGCAAACTTTCATAGGTTATTGAATGCAAAAGACATTCTTGTACAGAGATAGTAATGGTATTATTTAACACAACTATCTTAGGTTTGATATGTGTATAAATGAAGTTTGGCATTGAGTGGTCTGCAGGGGTTCTTGTGCCATAAAACCAACCAAACCAAACTAAACTAGAGAACATCTTGAGTCTTCCAAAAAACCTCACCTTTTCACTCAAATATGACCAAATCAACCTTTTCAACAATATCTGGCCAAATAGAATCACGAACTATGAAAAAAAACAAAAACACATGCCCTTAAACCTACATAGAAGGCAAAACCAACCTAGTCTTTCTTGGCATTAAATGATCCAGAGAGGTTGATATGCTGTTAAATAAAACTCAAACTAACCCATAGCTGGGCCTTTTGGTTCTGAGATTGAGAGCAGTGCTAAAAATTACTTGGTTCTATTAACATTCTATACCTTAGGAAGACACTTCAGGCATGGAACCTGACTCTTGCCCTTTTTGATGAAAAGCAGGTGCTGCTTGGGGGAGATGTAGCCCCTGAAGTCAAACTCTTGAATGTATACACAGAAATTGGGATCACTTCTTCATACTCATGCTGCTGTAAAAAAAAAAACAAAAAAAACTTAACAACTGTGATGCAAACAAAGTCTTCATCAACTGATGACTCTGGGATTAAACCAAAGCCGAAGCACCATTGCAATTAATCCAAGGTAACCTAGTAGTACTTTACAATACTACCAGACTTTGTTGGTTTTCTGTCACATTGAGCAAATGTCAGATGAAAATAGAGCTTCATCATATTCTTCTATTTTCAACTTTCTAATCAATGTTCAGAAGTATAGAAACGAAGTGTCAATTCAATGATATCAAATTTGTATTAATTGATCAGATAATTATAAGAAAAGGTAAGCACAAACTTTAAATGACTCATTGATTGATTTTGATGGCATGTCAACTTGTCTACGGTTATTTAATACCTAGGGGTTAGGGAATTGCATTAATATTAACATTTTTTGTGCAGTCGTTTAAGAGTTTTATTTTGTTCTACATATGGTCCTGTTAAATACAAATCATTTTTAAACAGATCTATTTGACCCATAAATGGGAGCCTAACAAGTACTATCCCTCCAGGTCAGAGTGGACCTAGGGGCAATGGTAATGAAGGATTACTCCATACTCTCTAAATCTCCAGAACTAGAGTCTCACCACCTTTGGGTTGGGGAGGTGCAGGTCTTAACTTTCAGCAGAGGATACAGTCAGCATATTGTAGACCCCACAGAAAAGGTAGACATAAACTTCAGCTAAACACAAAAGGTGATATTGTACATTATTCAATCTTACATGTGGTGTCATGTTTGCCCTAGAAAGAAATATGCATGACAACCTGAAGTGAAAAAAAATTTTTTTTTAATTCTTTGTTGAGTGGGGTCAAAAATCAAGTCCAACACTAGCAGATCTCTTCTTCTTTATCTGTCTCTAAAGCATCAAGCCATGAAAAGCACTTGTCTCACTCCAGTAAATCTGCTATTTGTACACGTTCGAGGAGGAGCTGAAATTTAAACTTGTGACTCGACTCTCACCATCACAAGATATAAGTAAAGTTGGCAACCTTAGTCGCGGGTGACCCAAAGGCTCTCCCTTTTCAATAGCTACTACACCAAGGTGTAGGAGAGGGCACCACTCCATTCCCTGGATTGCTCTACTTTACCCTTGATCCTTACCTTATACTGCTGAGTGTTAAGCAAGGCAGCAACAAGAGCCATTTTTCGAGTCTTTGATATGACTCTACCAGGGATTGAACCCGATGTCCTGGACCACTGGTGAACACTCTACTCATTAAGCAAATGGCCCTTTCACATAAATTCAGGTTCTGAAAGCCAGTAAATCTTTCATTATCAGACATCTAAAGGCAAGACATGTATGGGATTGCTTAGGATCATGAGGTAATTACATTTCACCTTTCGCTACACAACCAGAGTTCAATATCTAGATGAGGCAGTTTACATTTCCCATAATGCTAATACCCTTGGGAAAGGTATGAATCCAACTATTCTCCCTCCATCTATGAGTAAATAGTAGAGTTCTTTAATCTTGGTATGGCAACTGGTTTAGGTGAAGGAAAACTCTGAATTCAAACTTGTTAAACTTCACTTAAAAATTGGTCTTGGGTCACATCCTGCTCACGAAGGCACTGGATAAATACATAGATTATTCAAGCTGAAATAACTGGAATATTTCATTTTTTTTTCAACTAATAATTTGTGCTCACCAAGAAATCCTATGTTCTAGTTCTCGTCATTTGAATTGACGCAGGCTACAAAATTTACAAAGATGGTTTTGTGTCCTTTTTTTGAATTGAGAATACTATTCTTGACCCACTCACTTTCAGAAAATCTTGTGTGCATGTAGGAAGAGAAGGGTCACATCCCATTTGTTTGCAATGGGGTAATGATTGCCAAAAATACAACAATGGAAATGTTTGGTTTTATGGCACATCAACCATTGTAGGTTATTTAATACCAAATCCATTTTTATACATATAAACAGTTCTATTTTAAACAATTCAGTTTAGCATAAGTATACAGTTTCAATATCAAAAACAGTTCTATTTTTAAACCATTTGGTTTAGCATAAGTACACAGTTTAGTTCTATTTGACCTGTAGCTAGGACCCTATCAGGTGCTACCACTCTGAGCCAGATTAGACCAGGGAGCGATGGAAATAAAGAAGAACTCTGCATTCCCCAAAGCCTCAATATTACTGAAGCATACAAAAACGACAGTGTATGTATGTAAAACAAAATAAAACTGTTCACATAACCTACTTGGTGTTGTCCAGAGATTATTCCTGAAACAGACTAAGTGAAAGCTTAAATCCTATCAACAAAATATTACAGCCATATGCTTGTGTGTGTATATGTAGCTTTGATGCAAAAAACACTCAAGGCAAGAATTTGTCTCATAGCAGGTTAAGATATAGATATTTCTTTGAGGCATGTTAAATTGAAAAAAAGAGATTCACACCTTTTTCTTTGAATACCAGGATGTATCACTATTATGGAACTGTGTGTCAGTTGGGTGGTAATCCAAGAAAACTCTCCAATCAAATGGCAGTTTTTTTTTCTGAATTGCCAAACATTCCTGGGTACAATGGTAAAGTTTTGGTCCAGTTTTTGAGACTACTGATTTTTATGAAGCCTCCCCAACTATTTACTGCCACAGAGGCTTTTTCCTAACATTTTTTTCCTGAAAGTTAACAAAAACTTTGACAATTTTCAAATACTTATTTCTTTATTATTTTTTGTTTGATTCTGAATTTTTTTCCTTTAATACAATGCACATGATAACATGATTGGTTTAATGGCATGTCAACTTATCTCTGGTTATTTACATTATTCATGCAGTTGTTTCTTAAGAGTTTTTTTTAACCTAATTATATGATACCAAGTATTCCTATAAAATACAAATAATTTGCACATATTAACATATCTGGGGTTATTTTATGCCCAAATGTTATGGAATTGCACATGTTTATATTTACATTTTTGTGTTGTTTTTTTAAGAGTTTTTAGCACACAGTTTATATGATATCAAGTATTCCTATCTAATACAAATAATTTGCATTCAGATCTATTTGACCCATCAATATGACTCTAACAGGTACTACCATTCTGGATCAGAGTGGACCTGGGAGTAATGGCAATGAAGGAGTACTCCACATTTCCCAGAGCTCCAAATTGGCATCTCACAACCGGATGTAATTTAGTGTCATATTCAAGTCATCCCTTTTTTGTAGGGGTGTCTTATCCCTTAACAGGGGATACAGTCAGTATATTCTTAGCCCCACTTACAGGGCAAAAGGTGTGTAGGGTAGAATTCATAAAGGTTGGTTGGTTGGGTTTTATGCATATCAACCTTTGTAGGTTATTTGATGCCAAAACCATTTTTATGCAAGTAGTTCTATTTCAAACAATTCAGTTAAGCATGAGTACACAGTTTAATTGTTAAAAAACATCTCCACTTCAAGCCATTCAGTTTATTCAAATAGCTCTAATTCAACCAATTCATTTTAGCATGAGAATAGATTTTGTTTACACACAGTTAAATGTCAAAACAGTTCTATATTAAACAATTCAGTTTAGCATAAGTAAAGTTCCAATGTCAAAAACAATTCAGTTTAGCATAAGTACACAGTTTAATTCTTAAAAACATTTCTATTTCAAGCTATTCAGTTTAGTCAAACAGTTCTAATTCAAACAATTCAGTTTAGCATAAGCATGCAGTTTAGTTCTATTCAACCCATAGATAGGGCCCTTATCAGATGCTACCATTGTGGGCAAGAGTGGACCTAGAAGCAATGGCATTGAAGGGGTGCTCCGCATTCCCCAAAGCCCAAGCATCACTGGAATCTCACCATCAGATTGTTTAATGTCATATCCAGGACACTCATCAGGGGAGTCTTACCCCTCTGCAGAGGTACAGTCAGTGTATTCTACAAACCCATCCGACTGGGCAAAGACTTCATAAAAGTTGATGATATAAAAACAATGGGTCTGCAACTATACTATTGTTAATCATCTATAAGAGATAATTTCATATATGTGTTGCTGCAAAAATACATTAATATTTAAGTGAAATGGTTTCAAGCATTGCTATTTAACATGAGTAATCCTATTTATTAAGTATCCCTATCTAATATAAATAATTTGCACTCAGCCCTATGTGTTCCAGTAACTACTACTAATAATAATTCTTAGTAAATGATTAAACGTTTCTAATTGACCCATAGATGGGACCCTAACAAGCACAATCACTCCAGGTCATAGTGGACCTGAGAGTCATAGTAATGGAGAGGTACTCTACATTCCCCAAATATCAGGATTGGAGCCTTACCGTCATATGCACTTTGCTGTCATACCCAGGATGTGGAAACAAAAAGTGTAAATTTTACAAGATTTTAAAAGATAGGACATGAAAATCTGAAGTTGGTAATAATATAGTTTTAATTCCTGTTTAAGGTTCACTCTTCGTCATACGAGCTTTTTACAAGATATTCGAAACAACAATATCAAATAGACTTCATAATAACAGAAATTTGAATAGACTTCATAATAACAGAAATTTAAATTGACTTCATAATAACAGAAATTTAAATTGACTTCATAATAACAGAAATTTAAACAGACTTCATAATAACAGAAATTTAAATAGACTTCATAATAACAGAAATTCCTTGAATTTGAAACCATTGGTCCACTCTACCAATTTAATGAAAAATATGCAATTTCCTTTGTTTCACTTGCAATTAGCAATCATCTATTCTCCTTATCTATCAATTTTTTTCTTCTTAGTTTGTATGCTTCTCTCTTTCTAATATCAAATAGCCTTTATAACAACACAAATTTAAATATTCTCAATTTAAGAAATTTCATTTATAAAAGATCTCTTTAAAACTCTTAATGTCACAACACTTTCACATATGATAAATAGAAAAGTATCTTTTATAGTGTTTCAAAACGCTTCCAGTTGTGTTTAAAAATGCTTGTATGATGAAGAACAAAAAGTTACACAGGAAGTAAAACAATTTTAACACCAACTGCAGGTTTTGAAATTCTATTTGTGAGCATAATGAATAATGTAGTTTTTTTGTTTTTCTTTCTTTATTTGTCAATCCCTAACTTCTGACAAAACAAGAGAGTGCATGCCTTAACTCAGAGTGATACAGACTGGCATGTTTACCGAAAATCTGAGTGTAGTTTAAGTATATATTTATCAAACACCACTTCCAACACTGGTAGGGTGTGATACAAGGCCTGTTTTAGATAGAGTAAAACTAGTTTGAATTCAGAATTTTCCTTCGAGACTAATTGTCATACTAAAAACAAATAACTCAGTCTGCCCTACTCTTAGTTGGAAGAGCCGACGGATTCTTGCCTTTCCCAAGGGCATTAGCACATAGTAAAATGCTAACAGGCTCATCCAATATTTAAACTTTAACCGCAAATTCCATTTCATACAATGACAACCATTATGAAAAATGTACCTCCCAGAACAAAGTGCCTGTGGAAATCTAATTAAACATATTACAAAAATAAATAAATTAAGATAAAAACTAACAATAATCTATACATTTATATTCTTCTTTCTTCATTTGTCTGTCCATAATTTCAGAAAAGATAAAAATGTCAGTGCCTAGATTCAAAGTGACACACCCAGGTACATCTACCGAAAATCTGAGTATTTTATCATTACCTGTGAAAATCTAATTAAATATATTTAAAAAAATAAATTAAATCAAAAAATTGCAAAATAAATGTATTCATATGACTGTATTTTTGTATTTATTTTTGATAAAATATTAAATTTTATATCCTTTTTTATTTGCATATTTTATATTTTTTAATAGATAATTTGAGTAGTTTTAGTAATAACAAAAAAGCCAACCCTTTCTTGCCGATTAATTTACCACCTATCAAATTAAAGATACATCCGACAACACATTACATAAAAACCCAACACCTACTCCAACATTTTCCAATTACTTTTGAAAATACCAAAATCCTTCGAGAAAACAAATAGTAAAAAAAAATTATATTCTATAAATTCCTTTTTTTTTCTCAAATTTTATAATCATTATTTTGAAATATTCAGAACAGGATCAAATGCAACTTCAGTTCCCAGCCCTGATCCCAGGCATAGTACACAGATAATACACTCTGATTCTAGACAAAAATAATTCCATCATGTTGCTAAATTTGATGTTTCATTACAGAAACAGAAGTTAATAGGAAAAACATGTCTCCCAACTACTTGTACAAAATAGCAAAATTTCATATATCATATTTTTTTAAATAAGCATGGGGTTTCAACTGGTACAGATACTACTACTAATCCAAGGCAAAAGTGACAATCCGCATGTAAATAATCCTTTCGTTTTCTATGGGTAACATGCTGGTAAAATATAATTGAAAAGTAAGGAGTCATTGAATTTCTGGCTGCATTTTCAGTTGAGAGAAAACAATGAATTTTAGAAAATTGTAAAAATATGAGAAATATTAATTATCATTAAAACATCGAAAATATTACATAAAAAGTTATAAAACATTAAAAGATCCATTTTTGCACTAAGTAAGTAAAGTAAAGTTGGCGACGTTAGTTGAGGGTGACCCGAAGGCTAATAATCTAAAATTTTTCAAAAACTGTTCATTCATTCATGAAAAATGAAAATAGGTGTACCTGTGAGTATATAAGTGTTACAGTTAATAGAAACACCTGTTTAGCAAAAACATTAGTTTATATATATATATATATATATATATATATATATATATATATATACATAAATAAATAAAGGTCATTCAATAAATAAGGGTAATTTTTTAAAAAAGCAGAATACACTTTAAAAAAAAAATCTTTCCACAACTCTAAACTCTGCATTGTTTAGAATTGGTTTATAGTAAAAAAATTTTCTAATGTCACAGAAATATTTCTTTTGAGGCTATTTAAAATGGTGACAAATCAAACCACATGCTCCAGGCTTGAACAGAGGTCTGTTATCAAATTTTTGGTGGTTGAGAAGTGCAAACCATGTGAAATTTATAGAAGAATGTGTGATGTGTACAGAGAAGCATATTTTAGTAAAAAGAAAATGAGCTAACCATTGGTTTGTAACTACAAGCCTGAGTGGAAAAGACAGTTCATAGAGTGGAAACATACTGACTCGCTGGTAAAGAAAAAGTTTCAGGTGCAGCAGGACCCATCGCTATTGATTTCCTTGAAAAAGTTGCAACTGTAAACAGTGCAACCTATTGCTAACTTCTAAAACAAAATTCAACTTATTTATTGAATGGCCCTTATATATATATATATATATATATAGTTGTAAGTCAGTATGCATTTTATGGATGGCTCTATATGGTTAAAAAATTGAGGATTTGAGAGTGCATGTGTGTATTATCTTGTAAAATGTACGTTTTAGATAAGGGGTTGCCAAATTTTCAAGAATCATTGATCCCTCATCGACTCCTAGGCATGTACAATAAATAAACAAGTAGATATGCAGTTTCTATATGTATTAGTGAGGGAACCTGTATACAAAACCTGACAAGATTGTCTTTTTTTGTAGCCTGTCTCCTTGTGAATATTACTCTTGAAATATAGGGACACAAAAAAAAAGGAAAGAGAAAACTGTTTTATGCTTTTTCCAGAAATCAAGAGAAATACATAAAATACTGAACATTATTCTAGAATTTAATAAACATGTTCAAAATCATGAAAATACAGCATTATAAATAAGAATCACATGAAATATAGATAAATACTCAGAATGGGGAATATATTTGACGTCAGTCCCTCTTCCAGCCAACAAGTTTATCTTCTGACACACAGGCATTTATAGACCCCACTTGGATAATCCCATCAACCCCAAAGAGTTGATATCAACCACTTTAGCAATCCCTGTTTTGAAACACAAAGACGAGATTTTTTCTCTTTGATTTTTCCATGTCTTTTAATTTGAAATTTTCATTTCAGAATTCCCGAAAGATTACATGTTATATTCCCAAATTACAAGACATTAAAAAAATGTCCACACAATTTTCTTTAACCTGTGATTGTTAAAACATTCACAAAGCTTTATAGAGCATAAGCATTTCAAATCATCCTGTTCTATAAAAATTGTTGTAACATTTATTTATTAAATATATATGCAAATGTAAAAACTATTATAAGACAAAGGAAATTGTACATGGTCCCCTCTGTCCCATAATAATTGGAACATTTAATGTATTAAATAAATATGCAAATGTAAAAACTATTATAAGACAGATTAAATTGTACATGGTCACCTCTGTCCCATAATAATTGGTACATTTAGTGTATTAAATAAATATGCAAATGTAAAAACTATTATAAGACAGATTAAATTGTACATGGTCACCTCTGTCCCATAATAATTGGTACATTTAGTGTATTAAATAAATATGCAAATGTAAAAACTATTATAAGACAGAGGAAATTGTACATGGTCACCTCTGTCCCATAATAATTGGTACATTTAGTGTATTAAATAAATATGCAAATGTAAAAACTATTATAAGACAGATTAAATTGTACATGGTCACCTCTGTCCCATAATAATTGGTACATTTAGTGTATTAAATAAATATGCAAATGTAAAAACTATTATAAGACAGATTAAATTGTACATGGTCACCTCTGTCCCATAATAATTGGTACATGTAATGTATTAAATAAATATGCAAAATTAATAACTATTATAGGACAGAGGTTTTATTTTTCCAACTTCCCAAAAAGCCGAAATAGGCACAAGGTCATTTTACCATGAGCAGTCATGCACAAATCAAAACCCATATGTGGCTATTGCAAAAAATGCTTGGCTTTTTCAGTATTCCTCAGTCTTCACCTCTTTTAGATAAGGGTAGGTACTGCTTGAGTGGAAGATCCCCTAAAAACCAAGCAACTGATGTTATATCAACCATCCAATGTATAGCTAAGTTAGTAGTATATATTTTTGGGGATGTAAAGATAATACATATAAGTATCAACTGAGGGGGTGGAAGGAATGAGTATTTGATAATAAATTTCTCAGGGCTTCTAATAGATTGGATGGTTGGTTGGTTGGTTGGTTGGTTTTTATGGCATATCAACCCTTGAAGGTTATTTAATGCCAAATCCAGATTATACATATATTAAATATATATGATTTGTAAACGAATATTTTGTAGGTAACATTTTTAAATGATCCAAAGCTAATTTCTTAGCACACAGTTAAATGGTCTGAAGTATCGCTATTTAACGCTAACAATTCAATTTAACATCAGTCATTTGTTTGCATACAGTTAAATGGTTAAATATTTCTATTTAACCCATAGATGGGACCCTAACAGGCACAACCACTCCCGGTCAGAGTGAACCTGGTAGTGATGGCAATGAAAGGGTACTCCACATTTCCCAAAGCTCCAGTATTGCTGGAGCCTCAGCATCAGATTGTTTAGTGTTAAATCCAGGACATTCGTTGCGGGGAGGAGGGTATTGCCCCTCTACAGAGATGCAGTTGGTGTAGTCTACAGCCCCACCGTCAACTGGAATGGCTCATGGTAGAGGTGGGGACATAAATCATTGTAGTTCTCTAGAATTTCTACTGATTTTATATCATACAAAGTCTCACTAAATGTTGGAGAGTGTTATAATGAGCCACGGTCACTGCCGTGAGCCCCCAAATATCTTTCTCTACCCTTAGATTAACCGAAATTCTTGATACAAATCATAGGCTTGAAATAAGAAAAGCCCTGACTCAATAAATTAACAATTTTCCGCGATTATAATGAATTCGTTATTGGGGGGGGGCGTAATCGCATCGTAGAAAGAGATATGGGTTAAATAATATCACAACTATTCTTCCACGAGAATGTCTAAGGCATTAAATAAACCACAAAGGTTGATATGCCACTAAACAATTAAACTTAACAGTTTTGTGTTTTATTTTGTTTTCTAGAATCACTTTTAAAATTATTAAATTGAATTTTAATCATTAAAGTCCCTCGTTACTATAATTCTCATTAGGTTTATAAGTGTAACCGTAATACAGCAAAAAACACACTATAGAAAGAGTTTTATCAACGCAATAACTTCTGAAACATGCAGTCTTCGGTCCAGTTTACAACGAAATGATAATTTTGTGGGGTCTGCATTAGAGCTGAACGTCATTTTTTAATTATCTCATTTCTCGATATGATGGGGATAACTAATTAGAAAATTATTCACTCTCAAATATCATCATGGGCCGCTATCACAACGAGAGTATAACGATTTCTCGGGCTATCTAGTTTTTAATTTCAATTCGACGAGTTTGTTTTTTTAATCGCAAATCAACCAGGTCATCATTTCTAAGAAAGTGGAGAACAGGCTCGAACTCACATTGTTTCACGCTGTCGTGGAAATGATGGCCCGAATGAGTTGCAATAGAAAAAAAGAAAGCAATTATTACTATTATTATTATGATTATTAAAAGAAAGATGAGTTCCTGTTCCAACAACGGTCCATGATTATATGTGCATTTCTATTTAGGAAAGAGTGAAATACACTAGCATTTCTTGGTCTCCATTATCGGAAATTCCTATGATTACAAATGTGAAGTACAAAATTATCATCCAGATGCAAGTTAAACAGGATTTTGATAAGTTTAAAGAACATAAGTATTATCGATCTATATAAAAAAGTCACTATGATTTTTTTTTTTTGGACTATTTAAAGAAAAAGAATTTTACATAATTAGCAAATTGATAATTAATGCTTCATCTAAAAATAAATCTTTTAAAAAAACTTTTTGACAGCAACGTTGTAAAAAAAATTAATATAACACTGTATTTTTGCAATAAATCGGGGGGTATTCATAAGACTAAAATGTTGGTTTTCGTGGAAAATGATTATTTAAAAAGTTAAGATAAATAAAAATAAGATCTTACCTGTATTCTATGATGAAATAATGAAGTTCATCCAAATGTTTTATCGTATTGTGTATGGGACAGTAATTTTTTTCATGCCACTATTTAACAAGTAACGGAATCATTATTGAATTCAGTAAAGTTCTCAACAAAATTAACACATACAAATTTAAGTTTTTTTTAAAATACTTTCACAATGAATCACACTACCCTTTTCTTTTCTTTTTTTTTTTTTTTACTTCTAGTTGTTGAATGTGTGTAGATATTTTAGACCAACTCGGAAGTGTAAATATCAAAGAGAAATATCTTAAAATGTGATTAAATCCTGTATACGATCAAGAGCTCGCTGAATATGTATCAAGCGTAACTCTTGCGTAAATTCTCATATAATTTCATTTTTCATTTTTATATTTTGATGGTTTATTATCATCATCATGAGAAAGAGGGAAAAAGTTGAGTCTTCTGCTCTGTTGTCCTCAATGACCACACCCATTCAGCTCTTGTTAAACTGCAGACAGCGCATAGTCCATGAGTAAACATGTGAATATTTGTAATGACAAACACTTTAGGTAGTAAAGAAGAGAAAAAGAAAACAAACAAAAAAAGAGTTTATTTTCCCTTTTCTTTTTTCTTAATCTCAGAAAGTATGAATCATCATTAATATCTTAAAAAACACACTGGTTGCTACACTGGTAAAACTTCCAAAAAATAACGTTTATTTTTGTTCACATTGGTTTAAATAAGTTTCCTGGAAAATAGTGAGGAAGGACAATAAACAGCTTCTTAAATACGAACAAATTGAAATTATAAATTCAATTTATTAAACCAGTAATTTGATAAAAACTGGAGATAAATTATAAAGCCGTTCTTTTTGTCGATAATTCAAATTATATCTTTAAATAACTTACGCAATTAATTACCTCATTTACCGCACATTATATTCATTTAAAAATTAAATCATAACGCAAAATTTAGGCTATTTTACATTCACGATGCAAATAAAATAAACAAATAATGAATGAAAACTGATATTTTAGAACAAATACTTTAGTTATGCCGAAAGAAATTAAATTATCCACTAAATTTATCAACTAAAATTCAAAACAGCACTACTTCATGACATCGTAATGTAACTAGAAAACGTGATTTCACTATGAAAGACTAAAAATAAAGGTGAACATCTTAGAAACAAGAAAGATAAAAACTAAAGAAATATAAACACATTCGTTTTTAAGTCACATATTGGCATTCATGGTAAAAAAAATAAAAAGGGATGTAATGGGTTTATACTATTTTAACAACAAACCTGGTGATAACAACTTGATAGAAAAATCAATAATTGATATATTTCTCCAGTGTGAATTAGTAATATTATCAACAATCTGGACCCGTAAAAAACACCAAGGAGGTAAAAAATAAACAAAGTAAGCAATCTTTCTAAAATACAGACTATTATTTAGCTTTTTAGCTAGTTTGGCATTTTTTCCCTCTTTACACGAACCTATTTTTCATTCTCTAGCAGTCGACATCGATGTCTTCCTCCGACATATTCAGGAATTATTAGGAGAGTTACGGTTGCAAGGGCCGTAACTCTGATGACTTAACGATAAATTATTTTGTGAACTGTGAAAATTACCTATAATTTTTAAGTAATCGTTTACTCACCCTCGTTTGATGCAAATCCAAACATGAGATACCAAGTGAGAATCGAATTCACTAAAAATAGTGCACAAGGAAGTGCACAAGTTTTTTTTTTTAAGTAAATAGAAATATTGTTGTTTTTTTAAACATACCCAAATAATGTAATCATCACTTGCCTAAAAGGATATTTTGAATTTAACAGTTTAGAATTTATTTTTAACTCACACACACACACACATCATCATCATCATCATCATCATCATCAAGTTGAGATAATATTATGGATTCCTTGACTCTCAACATCAGTTATTGCTTTTTATGGAGGTGCCTGTGGTGTAATGGTTATCGTCATAGGATATGGACACGGTGACACGAGTTCAAATCCTGGACGAGACTGATTGCATTTCACATAGCACTAATACCCTTGGGAAAGGTATGAATCCAATTATTCTCCCACCAGCTATGGGTAAATAGTAGGGCAAACTGGGTTCTTCAGCCTTGGTGAGGCAACAAGTCTAGGAGAAGGAAAACTCTGAATTCAAACCTGTTAAACTCCACTTAAAAATTGACCTTGTGTCATATCCTGCCCGAGCGGAGGGGTTGGTAAATCTGTTTATTGCTTTTATGAGCAGGTCCTCCAGTTGGCACTCACACACACACACTCATTGTCCAGAATTGATGAATGTAAGTTCTTGCTAGTCGGCCAACACTGATTCGTCCATGTGTTGAAATACACTGGAAAACATCACTTATTAGTTCATCCCTGATTCTCCAGCAGTGCCCAGGATGACTTGTTCATCTTACTTAGATATATGGATTAGAAGAAGGTTTTATTATTTGTTGTGTAGTTGCAGGCAGTAGTTGTCAGTGAATGGTTGGGTTCTTTTGGGATGATTATGAGTTTCATATTTGACCACTTTGTCTTCTTACTCCATTAACCTGTTGTCTTTTTTGTCTGTGAGAAGCTGCAAGAGAATTAAAGACAGAAGGAAAGAAACAAGGATACTTTTTAACTCAAATTTTATTTGAGGGTTTAATGACTTTGCTCTTGTGTGGAAAGTTTTCCTGTACCAGAAGAAATAGTTGTGTCAACCAAACAAGGTGTTGAACTATATTAGAGCCATTTTCAGTGAGTTGCAAGTTCAAGGGTTCGTCATATGTTCGGTGAGGCATGTTTAGCAGAGACAGCTGCAAACAGGAGACATAACTTGTTGCTAAGCCCAGGACTTGATGAACACATATGCTACCAGGCAGCAGCCAAAAGAAACAAGTTCTTCAAATCTCAGTAGTAAAAGCTTAAGTGAGAGAATTTCTTTGGTGCTAGGAACCTCATCCCTCCAGGCATGTGCAGATTTCACTTCCTCTCAGAAGCCTCCTGGGAAACTTACTTTTTTATTTTTTTATTTCTTTTTAATTAATACCCACAGATGGTTTGTGAAACAAGTTCATCTTCCATAAAGTGTCTAAATTGGATGACTAGTTGGTCATAAATATTTTATTCAGTAAGTTCATCCATAACTTCCTGAGGATTTTGAAGCAGATTCTTGAAATGTTTACCATGCTGATTGACATTGTTTAACTTCTCCAGAATTTCTTATAAAAATCAATATATATATAGATAGATAGATAGATATATGGAAGTAAATATAGAGAAAAAATGGATAACAAGTTAATCCAAGCAGGAGAGATTTATAGAGAAACAAAGTCAACAGTCTAGCATTTCATTTCTAATGAACCATCATCAGGACTGGGAGGGATTATATTAGTGATATTAAATCAACAATGGATGTCCGTTTAATCAGTAAATCAACATTAGTTTTTAAAATTAGAACATGTGACTTATTGGGAATATTAAATAGGCTTTATATGTTCCATTTGTTTCTTTGAGAAAACATCTGTCATTGATTTGACATCACTTATATCATCCCTCCCAGTCCTAATGATGGTTCATTAGAACCGAAACAGTATAGTGTCAACTTTGTTTCACAATAAATCTCTCCTTCTGCTTGCTATCAATTTTATATATATATATATATATATATATATATATGTGTGTGTGTGTATATATTAAATAATTTTTTATCAGGTCAGCTGATGAATTATCACCAGAATTCAAGCCACCTGAAGACTGCCAACTTGAAGAATGGTAACACTACAATTATTCATAACAAAAAAGTATAGCAAAATTATAAAATTTAATTATTTCTTTATTACCGTAAAAAAAATTCTTATTACAAATGTTTTTTTTTTTTTTAATCAATTTTTGTTTTAACCATTGAATAACTTTAAAAGACTTTGCTGAAATCTTTGTTTAATGGCATATCAGCCTTTGGGGGATTATTAAAAACCAAAGTCATTCTTTTATAAGAACAGTAGTGATACAATTTAACTCATAGCTGGTGAAGATAAGGAGGTTCATGCCTTTCCAAAGGGCATTAGTTCAAAAGTGAACGTAATAGTGTGACTGGAGTTTTGTAATATAATTAAAGATTGTAATTAATCATTCTAGATAATTATTTTATTTTAATGATAAATTATGTGCAAGTTAAAACTTTGAGTTTGACTTCATAAGTACAAGTTCACATTGGAAAGGTTAGGTGGGTGGACCTTGGGTGCATTCACATGTCACTCCTGTCATAATAAAGGTTTGTTTTGAATTTGCTGTTGGCAAGATATTAAAAGAAATATTTCGATATGATGTCAGCTGATATTAGAATGACATGGCTGAAAAGTTATGATCATGTGTTAGTCTAAGATTGATTAAGAGAACAATTAGCAGAAAATATATAAGAAGAGTTCTAAAATACAGGGGGCAGTCGATGAGTTAGTTGAGTCATTAGTCGGTTGGTCAGTTAGAGTTTGAGTTCCAGTCGGAGACAGAGGCAGACAAAGTTAGCCATCCTTTATTCTATTCTCTCTGATGAGTTAGTTGAGTCATTAGTCGGTTGGTTAGTTAGAAATTGAGTTCCAGTCAGAGACAGAGGCAGACAAAGCTAGCTATCCTTTATTCTATCCTCTCTGATGAGTTAGTTGAGTCATTAGTCGGTTGGTCAGTTAGAGTTTGAGTTCCAGTCGAAGACAGAGGCAGACAAAGCTAGCCATCCTTTATTCTATCCTCTCTGATGAGTTAGTTGAGTCATTAGTCAGTTGGTCAGTTAGAGTTTGAGTTCCAGTCGAAGACAGAGACAGACAAAGCTAGCCATCCTTTATTCTATTCTCTCTCCTTTTATGATGGCTACTGTGTATGTTGCAGACCAGAAAAAATGTTTGTATCAAGAAACAACTTAGTCCGTCTTGTACTTGTGTGTGTGACAACTTTTATATTTGGTGGCACAGTGTTACAGTTTGAACTTACTTACTATGAAGGTGCAGTCTAAGCCATTGACCACTATGCCATTTGGACTGTCCTAACTTTAAAAGAATCATCACACAAAATAGAATGATGGATGGAAATATAAAGTTAATGCTTTTGATTGAGCCACAAATAAAAAGTAAAATCTTATTTATTTTTTTTAGATATATGACAACCATTCTTATTTATCTACATTTTCTTTTTTAAGTAGAGGAATTATATGGTAAATTGAATTATCATGACCAGAAAATTCGGCGAGCACTTACACACATCATATGGAAACACTGGACAGCTGTTTCGACCTTATTAGGTCTTATCAGTAGTGTATGCCATGATCTCCACCACTGGAGATCAAACTTGTGTGCGATATGAACTGGTGGCTTAGTTGTAGTTTCAGCTCTGCAATCTGTGGTTGCTGGTTCGATCTCTAGTGAAGGAGATCATGGTATTCACTGCTGATGCTGTAATTTAAAATATCTTTATGAAAAACCAGATTTTAATCAATTAAAATCATTTACATTCTGATAATGCTAAAGCTCTAGCATAACATATCAATCTGATATCTAACTTATATATATATATATATATTGTCATCCACAGAGAGACTGTTTCATTGTATCACAACTCATCAGAGTGGCTAGACATGCAAGATGCTTCAAGCTGGGATCAAAATCCGGCTGACTTTATCCTATTTACCAACCCCTCCGCTTGGGCAGGATATGACACAAGGTCAATTTTTAAGCGGAGTTTAACAGGTTTTAATTCAGAGTTTTCCTTCTCCTAGACTAGTTGCCTCACCAAGGCTGAAGAACCTAGTCTGCCCTACTATTTACCCATAACTGGAGGGAGGATAATTGGATTCATACCTTTCCCAAGGGTATTAGTGCTATGTGAAATGCAATCAGTCTTGTCCAGGATTTGAACTCGTGTCGCCGTGTTCATTTCCTACAATGATAACCATTACACCACGGGCACCTCCACTTTATGCCAATCAGAAATCTTACCACACAGCCATCAGCAACTTCTGTGTAAGAGATAGGATTTAACACATGTATCTTTTATTGGCAACTGCAAAATCTTCACAGATCACTGTTATCCCTCATAATATCACACCCCACTATCAGCATCTCTTTGCCTGACTGAGTAGTGCACTTCTAAATAGAACTGCTCAGATACAAGATTCACTAGTGTCAGTTAATCTCAGGACGGTACAACAACAACAACAACGTTAGGATAAATCTCCAGCTGCCCATGTGTAGATATGTACCTGCATGCTTCCAACTTGTCAAGTCTACATATGTCACAACACTTCATCACTGTAATATCCTAACTAACAAAAGGGAAATAACCTCTGATGCCATAGGGGTTACGGCCCCTACTACATCCAGGGGATTTGGGCAATAAAGGAATGTTCCAGGCATAGCAGCAGATGTTTGTTATCCCTTTGTCTTTAATCATCATTCATCTTATCGATTCATCTTGGTAATAGTCCATACGTAGCAAGTATCCATTACCTCAGATATAAAAACTTTACAATCACCATAGCATTTTTTTGAGAGAAAGGTTGGTAGATGAAAAGATCTTAAGGGAACATTTGTACATTTATCATATCATATTTACCAACCCCTCCGCTCGGGTAGGATATGACACAAGGTCAATTTTTAAGTGGAGTTTAACAGGTTTTAATTCAGAGTTTTCCTTCTCCTAGACTAGTTGCTTCACCAAGGCTGAAGAACCTAGTCTGCCCTACTATTTACCCATAGCTGGAGGGAGAATAATTGGATTCATACCTTTCCCAAGGGTATTAGTGCTATGTGAAATGCAATCAGTCTCATCCAGGATTTGAACTCGTGTCGCTGTGTCCATTTCCTACAACGATAACCATTACACTACGGGCACCTCCACATTTATACATTTATATCATTTGAATTGTAGATGGTGTTTCAGAAAATATGGTATTATTTCATAATCTAATAACTTGACCAATTCTCATTCAAATGTTCCCGTAACGAGAGTCCTGCATATGACACTAAACAATCTGATGGTGAGGTTCCAGTGATGCTGGAGCTGTAGGAAATGCAGATTACCCCTTCATTGCCATCACTCCCAGGTCCACTCTGGACTGGAGTGGTAGCACCTGATAGGGTCCTATTTATTGGTCAGATAGAACGAAACTGTGAACTCATGCTAAACTGAATTGTGTGAAATAGAACTGTTTTGACATTTAAACTGCATACTTATGCTAAACTGAATTGTTTGAAACGGAACAGTTTTGACATCTAATTGTGTGTAAACAAAAACTATACTTATACTAAATTGAATTGTTTGAATTAGAACTGTTTGACTAAACTGAATAGCTTGAAATAGAAATGTTTTTGGCAATTAAACTGTGTACTTATGCTAAATTGAGTTGTTTGAAATAAAACTATTTATTTGCATAAAAATGGATTCAGCATTAAATTACCTACAAAGGTTGATATGCCATAAAACACAAACAAACCCAAACAAACATTCAAATGTTAACATCTTAAAATTCAAGGTCTAAGGTTTAAATGCCTTTTCTTTTCCAGTAAATGGCATTTCTATACCTGGAAAGAAAAAAACATTAAACATAAAATTTTGAGTTATTTCAATACATGCAGTTAAAATTTGAGATAATTTAAATTAGAATTGGTCAAGTTATTAGATTATGAAATAATATCAATTTTTCTGAAACAACCTGAAATATCAAAATTATGTTCTCACTGAGTTCATTACTCAGATTTTTGTGTGGAGGACACAATTGTTGGACAGAAAGAAGAGGAAAAAGTGGCTAGTCAACCATAATTTCAGATATGAGAATTTTGTCATGTGTCATGATAATTATGAACATGACACACACACACACACACACACACAAAAAATACTTATTGATTTTTATGATCTGAGCCATCCAAAATACATAAGAATATTGGGAAAATATTTTTCCTTTTAGTGAGTGTGTCATATGCAGTGGCATTATGCCTCGTGTCAAAATTCTTAAATTATGACTGACTAGCAATTACTTTTTATGAAAAATATTGTTTATCATAAGTAAAATATTTTTTTACAGAATTTTTATTTATTTGGTTGTATTGTATAAATGTAAATAAGTATTAACCAAAACGTGAAACAAATGTTGGGAACAAAGAAAAAAATGTTCAATGACTGGCAAAGAAAAGCAGTCTATAAAACAAAGATTACCTCACTTTTTTCTTATGCCTGTTACAAAAAGTTTCATTTGATTTAAAATACAATCATTAGATGCATTAGATTTTTAAATAAATATTATATTATATTATATTATATTATATATATATATATATATATCTTTTATCATATGTGTAAAAGCACATGTGATGCCCTGCCCTCATCAGCCGCCAACCAGGCGTGATAACACAGTTTCGGTAGCTCAAGGTGGTACTGCCACTCCTGGTGCTACTAAGCAGCTTTTGTCTCCAGACAGGGTATTTAAAATATATATATATATATATATATATATATGCAAGATCAACTAAAAGGAGAAATTACATTGTAAAATATAATTTCTTCTTTTAGACAGGAGATGGATGAATTCTTTAGATAATCTTTCAGTTTTTAAATAAGTATTAAATATATATATATATATATATATATATTATTATTATTATTATTATTATTATTATGATTATTATTATTACTACTACCACAACTACTACTACAACTATTACAGCAACAACAACAACATTTTTTTTTCTTTTGAGAGTTTTTCACACCAGAATTATCTGTTGGTTTCTCACTGGAGTTCTCCTCAAATTTCCAAGACTCTTCCCAATATTCTGGCTGATGCCATAGTCTGGATGGTCTCAACTTGTCCTCTGATTTCTAAATGTTCTAGTCCCTTTAGAAAACCTCAGTGGATTGTTCCAAGTGCACCAATTAAAATTGGTATCACCATCACCTTTCTGTTGCATAGTTTGTTTTTCTTTGTTCTCTAGAAAAGTCTACATATCCATCTCTCTTTTCACTTTCTTTTAATTTTACTCTGAGATCTGCTGAGACAGCAAAGTCCAATATTCAGCAGGTTCTCTTTTTTTATCATTATTCTTATCATATATTATTATTATATTATTATATTATTAAATATATATGTCCATTGGCCAAGTGGGTAGAGTGATCACTAATGGCCTGGGAGAGTGGGATTCAATCCCAAGTCAAGTCATACCAAAGATTAAAAAAATAGTACTTGATGCCTCTTTGCTTAACACTCAGTATTATATGGTACAGATCAAGCATAAAGTGAAGCAATACAGGGAAAGGAGTAGCACCCTCCCCTACACCTTGGTGTAGCAGCTAATGAAAAAGAGCCTTTGGTTCACCCTCGACTATGGTTGCCTACTTTTTACCAACATTTTTGTAAGCTTAAAAGTTTATATGATGATGTCATATCTGCTGTTCATAACATTTTTTAACAATGGGATCCAACCATTGCAACACCTATGGAAGAAGTGTATGGACCCCAAGAAGGACTATGTTAAAAAAACAAACATCATTTAGTCACATTCCTTGAGAGTATCTTGGTCAGCCTATGAACTTTTTCAGCCGACTCTCATGTAATATCAAGAGTTATTCAATATATAAAGTGAATTTTGCCTAAGAATTTGTCAATAGGAAGCACTGTTTATAGTTGCACCTTTTTCAGGGAAATCAACAGTGATGAGTCCTTTAATGTTTCAGAAGACTGTCAGCATGACCTTCTTTACTGACTGCTTCACCTGAAACTTTTTCTTTACCAGAAAGTCAGTGTGTTTCTACTTCATTAACAGTTTTTTTTTTTCAACTCAGGCTTGTAGTGGTAAACCAATGTTCAGCCAATTTGGAAAGATTTTTGACTAAAACATGCTTCACACATTCTGTCAAACAATTTGACTGCAGCAGCCAGTATCCCTTGGGGTGGAGTCTTCATAGCATAGAATGAGTTTGAGCCCCAGTCATGCTATTATGTTCTCTTCTGGACTAATACTCTTTGAAAAGGCATGAACCCCTTTAGGTTCCCTAGTTTTAAATAGTACCACTATTCTCTTTCTACATTTCTAGTAGGAGAAAGAGTAAGAAAATGAAATTTTTCCACAGTTTCAGGAAATAAACAAAGTGCTTTCAAATGTATTGAGACTGAAGTTGTATTTACCAAGACAGAAACATTAATTTTAATGAATGAAACTTTAGTTTTCTTCAAAATAGTATTGACTTAATTATGGAAGAATTATGGCATTAAAAAATATAATTTGGTGGAATATTTATTTTTTTATTTATCTTATATAATGTTTCACTCATTTATGAAATTTCATCCAATAATAATATTGAAAAAATTTATGGGAAACTTGGTATTCAACACACTTATTCTATTAAATTTCATTTGGTCAAAGCACTAAAAAACCTCTTCTTTTGATTTCTTCCACAACCTCAAATCTCTTAAGAAGAATTTTCATTTTATGAAATAAGAAAAATCCCACTGTCATATTTGAAGATGTCTAGACATCAGGACAACAGTGTGAAAGTGTAAATACTATGAATTTATTTTATAAGCTTTCAGAGAAACTAATCTAATATTTTAAATCTAAATGAAGATGTAAGAAAATCTGAACGATCTACTTATATACTCATTTAAATTTAAGATTTTCAAATTTTAAAAATCTAAAAATTGTCTTGATTCTTTTTTTTTTTTTTATTATACTTTAATGAAGATTGACATTCTTAGATATGTCACCATGGCAACTTGAAAGAGTTTAATTTTTCCAGTATTCTCTCCATGAATTAATTTTCCCTCATCATTATCGAATAAAGATGAGAGAAATGTTATTTTAAATAAATACTCAACCAAATTTTGGTATTCATATTACAAGTCTCTCATAATTATGTCAAAGTTGCCTCCCCTGGATTTCTATTCGTTTGTGATATGGTGATTATTTTTGTGAACATCTAAATTTACTGTTGCTTTTAAGAATACTTATTGATTGAATAGATATATTTAATGATTGTTTTTTTTCTTTAGTTAAAACTTCAATGATGTTGTCTTTATTACTTGCATTTTTCTGAGAGAATATAAATTTAAATGAATAGAAAATATGCATCATTTAATTACATTCTTTTTTTTATGAGATATTTATTTCATATCGTAACCTAGTTATTAACTTCATTACACACTCTTGAGCAGTAATTTTGTATATCACGACCAGCTACTATGATAAAGTAGCTCTCTCTCTCTCTCTCTCTCTCTCTCTCTCTCTCTAGGTCTGCTCATATCTATCTATCTATCTATCTATCTATCTATCTATCTATCTATCTCGGGGGTGTCCTTGTGGTGTAATGGTTACAGCGATGGACTGCGGAATCGTAGTAAGCGAGTTCGTACTCCAGTCGCACTATTACGTTCACTTTTGAGCAAATACCCTTGGGAAAGGTATGAACCCCTTATCCTCCCAGCTATGGGTTAAATAGTACTACTGTTCTTCTTGGAGAATAGCTTTGGTATTAAATAACTTAAAAAGGTTGATATGCCATTAAACAAAGAAACCAAGCCAAACCAAACCTATCTATCTGTCTCAATCTATTCATATCTATCTATCTCTCAATCTATCTATCTATCTATCTATCTATTTCATATTTATCTATCTATTCATATCTATCTATCTATTTCATATAACACCTGGTCATCCAAATAGCCCTGCTCTCAGGTATATGCCGAGTTCCAAGTTTCTCAAAACTAATAGATACCAGAGATTGTTGAAAATGAAGATAGATAGATAGATAGATAGATAGATAGATAGATAGATAGATATGAACAGACTGAGAAGAATAGGAACAAAGATGGATAGATAGTTAAATCAATAGATAGAACTTAAATTCATTACTCACCATAGTTCATGATAATAAATGTAAATTATTGTAATTCACTTGTGTAAGTTTTTTCAAATCTGTTAAATAAAGTTATGCTCAAAGGTTAATTATTGAATTCCCTCCCCAACTCCATGACCTGAATGTGACACAAGGTCAATTTTTAAAGAGTGGAGCTGATTTGAATCCAGAGACTGGTTGCTGTACCAGGGCTAAAGAACCCACTCTTCCCTTCTATTTTCACATAGCTGGAGGGAGATCAGATGGATTCATGCCAGAGGCATTAGCACAAAGTAAAATACAAACAACCTTGTCCAGGATTTGAACTCAGATTGCCTATTCCATTTAACTCATGAACTCAGATTGCCTATTCCAGATAACTCTTCAGTATTAGATGACCCAAAAAAGGGTTGATATGTGTTATGGTACCCAACCTGTGGTCTGTAATGAATTCTTCCGTGACTATTAATACTAGGCTCTGTACTCATTCCTGGCAAACACTTGGCAGTCAGACTGACTTCTAACACTTTGTACATATGTTGAATTATACTTCATTAATATACTTTGTTCCACGTAAACCCGAGTTGTGTTATTCTTCCGGATCCTTTACTAGTCCACAACAATATGCCATAAAACAAAACAACCAACCAATAACGACAAATGTTTTTATTTATTCGTTTTCATCTCAGATCATAACTGTTACTTGATTGTCCCAGCTATTTTTTTTCAAGACATACAACTGCAGCAGATAGAGTTATAGATAAGATTGAGTTTCTGGCCATTTGGTTCAAAATCTCTGTTTATTTTTTATATTGAAATCATATAAACTAAAAATCTGTACTTAAGTGTCATTTTTTGCCCAGTTGGCTGGGGCTGTAGAATACACTGACTGCACCTCTGCAGAGGGGTAAGACACCCCCCCCCCACTAACGAGTGTCCTGGATATGACACTAAACAATCTGACGGTGAGGTTCCAGCAGTGCTGGAGCTTTGGGGAATACGGAGTACCCCTTCATTGCCATTGCTCCCAGGTCCACTCTGGCCTGGAGTGGTAGCACCTGATAGGGCCCTATCTATGGGTTAAATAGAACTAACAGCATACTTATGCTAAAATGAATTGTTTGAGTAAACTGAATAGCTTGAAATAGAAATGTTTTTGACAATTATACTGTACTAACATTTAAACTACGTGCTCATGCTTAACTGAATTATTTGAAATAGAACTGTTTTTTGACATTAAAACTTAACTGAATTGTTACATATAACTGCTTGAATAGTTTCAAATGGAAATGTTTTTGACAATTAAACTGTGTACTTATGCTAAACTGAATTGTTTTCAATAGAACAGATTATTTACATAAAAATGGATTTGGTGTTAAATAACCTACAAAGGTTGATATGCCATAAAACCCAACAAACCAAACTTAAGTGACATTTTCTTTCATTAGATCTATTGATACTCATATTATGTACTCTTTGCAAATTATGAATAGAAATTGTGCAAATGTATCTCCTTGCAAAACTTCAGCAACAATATCAAAGAAATCAGTCAGCTCAGTTGGCTGGTGCTGTAGAATAATACACTGACTGCATCTCTGCAGTGTGTCCTGGGGATGACATTAAACTATCTGATGGTGAGGCTCCAGTAATGCCAGAGCTTTGGGGAATACAAGGTACCCCTTTATTGCCATTGCTCTCAGGTCCACTCTGACCATGAAGTGGTAGCACAAGATAGATTCCTATCTATGGGTCAAATAGAACTGTTTGACATTTGAACTGAGAGCAAACAAATGACTTATGCTAAATTGAATTGTTTGAGTCAAATATGAAATTTTGTAAAAGCACCTGCTGAGCAGCAATATCAATTCTGTCATAAAAAAATGAAAAAAAAGCATCCCATCCATTCATTTTAATAATAAAAAAAGAGTCTTTGTTTCTGTCTGTTTGTTTGTCCTCCTTATTTTCATTTTTCTTTCTTTCTTTTCTTCCTTTTCTTACATAGTGATTTTCACTCTTTATTTCTTCCTTCCTACTTTCTTTTTCTTTCTTCATTGTTTTCATTCTTTCATCTTTTCTTTCCTCCTTTTCATTATTTCTTTCTTTCTTTTCACATAGTTTTTATTCTTTCTTCCTTTTTTTCCATTGTTATTTTCATTCTTTTTTTTTCATTCCTTTTCTTTTTTCATTCTTTTCTTCTTTTTTTCCTCGTTGTTTTCACTCATTTATTCTTTCTTTCTTCTTTCCTTTCTTTTTTCCTGGTTATTTCTGTTCTTTCTTTCTTCCTTCTTTCTTTTTCTTTCTTTTTTCTATTCTTTCTTTCTCTTTTTTTATTAGATGTTCATTATTTGATGAAGACTATTACTGTTAATGCTTAGGGCTGGATATTATTCATGGATTTTAATTTTGAATATGCCACTTTTCTTAGAGCAGAAGCCAGTAAATTACGGCCTGAGGCCTATATTTAAATATGTGACAAACTCCTGCCAACATCTTTGAATATGCAACATTGCTTACAAAAATTGTTTGTTTTGTTTTTTCTATTATTTTTTGAAAACCTAAAACTTTTTCTAATCTAATCAATCCTCAGAAATATTTTCCAGGTCGTGGTTTAGAGCAACAGTCTAGACAATAAATAATCATCTCACTTTGAGTTATCATATGACAGTTCCAGAAAACCATTCTCGTCCTCTTTTGCCTCAGTTCTTTATGTTGTATAACAGGGGAGAACAAGTGACAACACTTATTTATAAAAATATAAACTCTCTTTTATTTACTACAAAAGGTTGATATGTTGCAAGAGAGAGAGAAAGGGAGTTTAACTGCTATGGTTTACACTAATTGGAGATACATCTTCAGAATCAGTCAGGAACTGCTAAGATATACACTGTATCTTCAGATTTACACCATGTTGAGATACATCTTCAGAAAGCCTTGCATCTTCCTGCTTTTTTCACTGGAGACTGATACAGGACTGGTTCTTAACCTGGGGGTGCTGGCCCTCTGGGGCTAGTGCCTAAAATGGCTGACTGACTACTCTGCTGACTTTGACTGACTGCTGATGTTGAAAACTTCTGTCATTATATATTTTTCTGACACCTACACATTTCCTTCCAGTGCCCCACAAACGCAATTCTTCACACACAATTCACAGGACATTTCCACTGTCCCTTATTTACCTTAAGACACAGCTGCACATCCTGTTTTTTAAATTCTCTCTAACCAGCCTGTCAAAAGACAATATGATAAATTTAAACAGTAGGGATGTTATCTCCTGTTTTGCCATTGGATGGCAAAGTCAACATGGTTATGACCATATTTTCATCAACAGGTAAGCTTTTTTCCATTTTTGTACCCCTTCTACATACTGCTTGTTCATAGAATTTTCTATACTACTTGTATGCTTACTATATAGATGTTAAATCTTTCTGTATGAGTAATTAAGTTTATCTTGTCTTTTCTTCCATTTATTCAGTGTTAGTATGTTATGGATATATGAATGATAATATCTGTCCATGGTGAGTGAAGACAAATCTAAATATCTTCTGTACCATGAAGCAAACAAAAACTATGAAGAACATATAGATAACACTGGACAAATTTGCAACAGAAATGAAACAAAGTGAGTTTAGAAGGCCAAGACATACTGCACAATGTATCAAAAGTTAACAAAAAAAAACATTGAGCTAAATTTGTCCTGGGTATATCCACAGACAGCTCGTACTATAATGTTTAAGTAAAACTTAGACATTTCATTATACAATCAGCTTTTCTTTTGCTGTAACACAAGTTGTTATGGTCAACATACCTCATTGATTAATGTCAGAAGAGGTCTCAGTACTCTAGTCTTCAACAGCCCAGTTTGCTGGGACTGTGGAATACACTGACTGCATCTCTGCAGAAGGATAAGACCCCCACAACAAGTGTCCAGGATATGACACTAAACAATCTGATGGGGAGGCTCCAGCTTTGGAGATTTGGCGAATGTGGAGTACCTCTTCATTGCTATTGCTCCCAGGTCCAGATTGGTAGCACCTAATAGGGTCCTATGAATGGGTCAAATACAAAAAACTATGTGTACAAACAAATGACTGACATTAAATTGTGACTGTTATTCAGCAATACTTGAAACCATTTAACTGCTTACAAAAAAGACCTCAGGCTTGTTTAAGAATGTTATCTAAAAGATGTGTTTACACATTATATATATATATATATATATATATATATGAAGAGGATTTGGCATTAAATAACCTATAATGGTTGATATGCCATAAAACCAAACCAAGCAAAATCATATATATATTTATTATATATGTATAAAGAAGATATGGCATTAAATAACCAATGATGGTTGATATACCATAAAACCAAACCAAATAAAATATATCTAATATATATGCATAAAGAGGATTTGGCATTAAATGACCCACAATGGTTGATATGCCATAAAACCAAACCAAGCAAAATAATATATATATTTAATATATATGTATAAAGAGGATTTGGCATTACATAACCTACAATGGTTGATATGCCATAAAACCAAACCAAACCAAATAAAATATATCTAATATATATGTTGAAGAGGATTTGGCATTAAATGACCTACAATGGTTGATATGCCATAAAACCCAACCAAACCAAGTCATATATATTTAATATATATGTATAAAGAGGATTTGGCATTACATAACCTACAATGATTGATATGCCATAAAAACCAACCAAACCATCCAGTGTTCAAGCCCTGGTCATTGTTTGAATGATCTCTTTGGGATAAGTAGCAATTAAAAAATGATTTTTTTTAACAAATTGTTATAAAATAAAGGCACACATAAGCTGGCATGATTCTTCTCAGAAATCAAAAAAACATTTTTTTCTTGATTAATTTTGCTTCCTTTGTTCAAATTTGAAATGAATTTATTTTTTTTATGGAATTTGATGGAGTGGTTCTGTCTCCTACAACTTCAATGGCTGAAATTGTCTTTGACTTTCCAGAGGTCCTTCCTCCCAAGGAGCACCTATTCCTTCATCTAAGAGGAATAAGGGCCAGGTTGATTGCCAGGTGCCAGAGGCATCTCTCAAAGGGAATGGCAATAAAACTGAGTTATTTTTCCCACCCCTTCCAAACAAACAAACACTCTAGGGGGCTTCTTGCAAGGCACCCCATAGGAAACCTTATGCCACATTGTAGACTTGTAGGGAGCTAAATCAATCACATACATGCATGAAAGTTAGCTGAAAAGTTCATAGGCTGACCAAAATACTCTTTTGGAATGTGTCCAAAGAGGTTTATTTTTCAATATGGTCCTCCCTGTAGTCCACACACTTCTTCCATCAGTATTGCAGTGCTTGGATCCCATTAGTCATAAAAATCATCAACAGTAGATATGAAATCATCATATGAACTTTTTAACCTATCTTCATATTCTATATGAGTAATATTTGGAGATGTATTTTTCCCCTGAGGAGATATTATTGAAATCTGACTACAATCAATTTTTCGTTCTGATTTCATCCAGAATTATTTCACAAATTTTCCTTTTTCATTATGTATGAATAATAAATAAATTGTAGAAGTCACTACTCTAACATGCAGAATAAACAACAAGAACAACACTTATCGGTTCAACAGCCCAAACTGGTAGACAAAAAATAAAATGGGCAGTAACACAATACTGAGCATGTAACATCTTAAGCAAGCCAGTGAATACACACACTAATATACCCATTCACAGGACCAGCAACCAATCACTGTCCAGAGAATGGACTTAGCCACTTGAGAGCAATAGAATGCCCCAATGTCCATATAATCTCACCTCAAGTCATATCATTGCTTCTTACACAAACAAGTATTTACTCACAGCTAACGAGCATTACAAACAAATTCCAACAAAATGTGCTATAAAATTTGTTGAGAAAATGTAACAAAAATATTGTCAACATCAATTCCAAATAAAATGAAATAGATGGGTAGATAACCTTTTTTACATCTTATCACAAAAATGGCTGAAAGTCAAAGACCATTTCA